>CM056379.1:31479131-32137986 GCA_029718625.1 Synaphobranchus kaupii
CAGCCAACTTTCAGCCCCCTGCTACACAGCCAACCTTCAGCCCCCTGCTACACAGCCAACCTTCAGCCCCCTGCTACACAGCCAACCTTCAGCCGCTCGCTAAAGTCAACCTTCAGCCCCCCGCTACACAGCCAACCTTCAGGCCCCCGCTACACAGCCAACCTTCAGCTCCCCGCTACACAGCTAACCTTCAGCCCCCCGCTACACAGCCAACTTTCAGCCCCCCGCTACACAGCTAACCTTCAGCCCCCCGCTACACAGCTAACCTTCAGCCCCCCGCTACACAGCCAACCTTCAGCTCCCCGCTACACAGCCAACCTTCAGCCCCCCGCTACACAGCCAACCTTCAGCTCCCCGCTACACAGCCAACCTTCAGCCCCCCGCTACACAGCTAACCTTCAGCCCCCCGCTACACAGCCAACCTTCAGCTCCCCGCTACACAGCTAACCTTCAGCCCCCCGCTACACAGCCAACTTTCAGCCCCCCGCTACACAGCTAACCTTCAGCCCCCCGCTACACAGCTAACCTTCAGCCCCCCGCTACACAGCTAACCTTCAGCCCCCCGCTACACAGCCAACCTTCAGCCCCCCGCTACACAGCCAACCTTCAGCCCCCCGCTACACAGCCAACCTTCAGCCCCCCGCTACACAGCCAACCTTCAGCCCCCCGCTACACAGCCAACCTTCCGCCCCCCGCTACACAGCCAACATTCAGCCCCCCGCTACACAGCCAACATTCAGCCCCCCGCTACACAGCTAACCTTCAGCCCCTCGCTACACAGCCAACCTTCTGCCCCCCGCTACACAGCCAACCTTCAGCCCCCCGCTACACAGCCAACTTTCAGCCCCCCGCTACACAGCCAAATTTCAGCCCCCCGCTACACAGCCAAATTTCAGCCCCCCGCTACACAGCCAACTTTCAGCCCCCCGCTACACAGCCAACCTTCAGCCCCCGCTACACAGCTAACCTTCAGCCCCTCGCTAAAGTCAACCTTCAGCCCCCCGCTACACAGCCAACCTTCAGGCCCCCGCTACATAGCCAACCTTCAGCTCCCCGCTACACAGCTAACCTTCAGCCCCCCGCTACACAGCCAACTTTCAGCCCCCCGCTACACAGCTAACCTTCAGCCCCCCGCTACACAGCTAACCTTCAGCCCCCCGCTACACAGCTAACCTTCAGCCCCCCGCTACACAGCCAACCTTCAGCTCCCCGCTACACAGCTAACCTTCAGCCCCCCGCTACACAGCCAACTTTCAGCCCCCCGCTACACAGCTAACCTTCAGCCCCCCGCTACACAGCTAACCTTCAGCCCCCCGCTACACAGCTTACCTTCAGCCCCCCGCTACACAGCCAACCTTCAGGCCCCCGCTACATAGCCAACCTTCAGCTCCCCGCTACACAGCTAACCTTCAGCCCCCCGCTACACAGCCAACTTTCAGCCCCCCGCTACACAGCTAACCTTCAGCCCCTCGCTACAGTCAACCTTCAGCCCCCCGCTACACAGCCAACCTTCAGGCCCCCGCTACATAGCCAACCTTCAGCTCCCCGCTACACAGCTAACCTTCAGCCCCCCGCTACACAGCCAACTTTCAGCCCCCCGCTACACAGCTAACCTTCAGCCCCTCGCTACACAGCTAACCTTCATCTCCCCGCTACACAGCTAACCTTCAGCCCCCCGCTACACAGCCAACCTTCAGCCCCCCGCTACACAGCCAACCTTCAGCCCCCCGCTACACAGCCAACCTTCAGCCCCCCGCTACACAGCCAACCTTCCGCCCCCCGCTACACAGCCAACATTCAGCCCCCCGCTACACAGCCAACATTCAGCCCCCCGCTACACAGCTAACCTTCAGCCCCTCGCTACACAGCCAACCTTCCGCCCCCCGCTACACAGCCAACCTTCAGCCCCCCGCTACACAGCCAACTTTCAGCCCCCCGCTACACAGCCAACTTTCAGCCCCCCGCTACACAGCCAAATTTCAGCCCCCCGCTACACAGCCAACTTTCAGCCCCCCGCTACACAGCCAACCTTCAGCCCCCGCTACACAGCTAACCTTCAGCCGCTCGCTAAAGTCAACCTTCAGCCCCCCGCTACACAGCCAACCTTCAGGCCCCCGCTACACAGCCAACCTTCAGCTCCCCGCTACACAGCTAACCTTCAGCCCCCCGCTACACAGCCAACTTTCAGCCCCCCGCTACACAGCTAACCTTCAGCCCCCCGCTACACAGCTAACCTTCAGCCCCCCGCTACACAGCCAACCTTCAGCTCCCCGCTACACAGCTAACCTTCAGCCCCCCGCTACACAGCCAACTTTCAGCCCCCCGCTACACAGCTAACCTTCAGCCCCCTGCTACACAGCCAACCTTTAGCCCCTCGCTACACAGCTAACCTTCAGCCCCCTGCTACACAGCCAACCTTTAGCCCCTCGCTACACAGCTAACCTTCAGCCCCCCGCTACACAGCTAACCTTCAGCCCCCCGCTACACAGCTAACCTTCAGCCCCCCGCTACACAGCCAACCTTCAGCCCCCCGCTACACAGCCAACCTTCAGCCCCCCGCTACACAGCCAACCTTCAGCCCCCCGCTACACAGCCAACCTTCCGACCCCCGCTACACAGCCAACCTTCAGCTCCCCGCTACACAGCTAACCTTCAGCCCCCCGCTACACAGCCAACTTTCAGCCCCCCGCTACACAGCTAACCTTCAGCCCCCCGCTACACAGCTAACCTTCAGCCCCCCGCTACACAGCCAACCTTCAGCTCCCCGCTACACAGCTAACCTTCAGCCCCCCGCTACACAGCCAACTTTCAGCCCCCCGCTACACAGCTAACCTTCAGCCCCCCGCTACACAGCTAACCTTCAGCCCCCCGCTACACAGCTAACCTTCAGCCCCCCGCTACACAGCCAACCTTCAGCCCCCCGCTACACAGCCAACCTTCAGCCCCCCGCTACACAGCCAACCTTCAGCCCCCCGCTACACAGCCAACCTTCCGCCCCCCGCTACACAGCCAACATTCAGCCCCCCGCTACACAGCCAACATTCAGCCCCCCGCTACACAGCTAACCTTCAGCCCCTCGCTACACAGCCAACCTTCTGCCCCCCGCTACACAGCCAACCTTCAGCCCCCCGCTACACAGCCAACTTTCAGCCCCCCGCTACACAGCCAAATTTCAGCCCCCCGCTACACAGCCAAATTTCAGCCCCCCGCTACACAGCCAACTTTCAGCCCCCCGCTACACAGCCAACCTTCAGCCCCCGCTACACAGCTAACCTTCAGCCCCTCGCTAAAGTCAACCTTCAGCCCCCCGCTACACAGCCAAATTTCAGCCCCCCGCTACACAGCCAACTTTCAGCCCCCCGCTACACAGCCAACCTTCAGCCCCCGCTACACAGCTAACCTTCAGCCCCTCGCTAAAGTCAACCTTCAGCCCCCCGCTACACAGCCAACCTTCAGGCCCCCGCTACATAGCCAACCTTCAGCTCCCCGCTACACAGCTAACCTTCAGCCCCCCGCTACACAGCCAACTTTCAGCCCCCCGCTACACAGCTAACCTTCAGCCCCCCGCTACACAGCTAACCTTCAGCCCCCCGCTACACAGCTAACCTTCAGCCCCCCGCTACACAGCTAACCTTCAGCCCCCCGCTACACAGCTAACCTTCATCTCCCCGCTACACAGCTAACCTTCAGCCCCCCACTACACAGCTAACCTTCAGCCCCCCGCTACACAGCCAACGTTCAGCCCCCCGCTACACAGCTAACCTTCAGCCCCCCGCTACACAGCTAACCTTCAGCCCCCCGCTACACAGCTAACCTTCAGCCCCCCGCTACACAGCTAACCTTCAGCCCCCCGCTACACAGCCAACCTTCAGCCCCCCACTACACAGCCAACCTTCAGCCCCCTGCTACACAGCCAACCTTCAGCCCCCCGCTACACAGCCAACCTTCAGCCCCCCACTACACAGCTAACCTTCCGCCCCCCGCTAAACAGCCAACCTTCAGCCCCCCACTACACAGCTAACCTTCAGCCCCCCGCTACACAGCTTACCTTCAGCCCCCCACTACACAGCTAACGTTCAGCCCCCTGCTACACAGCTAACCTTCAGCCCCCCACTACACAGCTAACCTTCAGCCCCCCGCTACACAGCCAACCTTCAGCCCCCCACTACACAGCTAACCTTCAGCCCCCCGCTACACAGCTAACCTTCAGCCCCCCACTACACAGCTAACGTTCAGCCCCCTGCTACACAGCCAACTTTCAGCTGCTCTGCCCCATGCCCCTTCTGGGGCGTACCATAAAGTTCTTTAGATTCAGACAAAAATGATTTCATGATATGTAAAACCATTTAAACTTTACATAAAAAATAATTAAAAATCTCTCCCACAGGGTATTATATTTCTTATTGCGTATATGCAATTGTTTTATGATCTACTGAAGTACATCAGTTATTGTGTGGCAGCGATGGACACAATATCTCAGACTGTTAGCACATCAGGATAGAGGCTTGGGAAGGAAATTTCCGTGGTTAAGAAGTGGCCGACAGAACTGGGGCTGACTCCTGCCAAGTTGGCTGTCAGTCGTCATCAAGCTTGGGAGACAGGAAGTCCGTCAAAGAGATTACGACAAGTCACAGTCAATAAAAGGAACAGCCATCTTGACAGCTGTTGAAAACATTAAATTGTCTATGAAAATAAAAAGTCTATGCATATTTACAGAGTTGACATTTCATTTGACAGTGTAATTGTTTCGCTCTGATGTGTTTGTTCCTACTGAGCCCCTTCCCGAAGCACTCACAAAGACTGGTTCCCATAACGTAAATATCTGCCCACTCTGCATCACACACAATAGGTCATGTGCTGGGTGGCTGTAAATAAGTAACACCAGGACTGCTAAACCCTTTTTCATCCATCCTCTTCAACAGTCCATGGTTTGCTTTTGTGTATAAAAGTGCACACACACTTAAAGCTATGTATGCACATTGTATTTGATCAAAGCAAAACAAATACAGTCCAGGATGCCTGGATTTACATTTAGCTTCATAATGCTAATGAGTTTATTTCTGTTTGGCTGCTACTGAGCTTCTAGTGATATCTGAGGGGTCATCCAGAGGTAAATCATGCTACGGCTCGAGGCATTCGGCACGAGGCGCTGCGATTCAAACTGCACTCCGACAGCTGCATCTGGAGGGAGAAAGCTGAAGAAATCCTGCCGCTCAGTGTGTGTGTGTGTGTGTGTGTGTGTGTGTGTGTGTGCATGCATGTGTATGGGTGCACAGCAGAGACCCACGGACGCCTGGGTCATCCGGCTAAGGGGAAGGGGTGAGGGGCAGTGTTTCACCTGAGTGGGGCTTAGCAGGTGAGCAAGCAGGGCTGTAAAGTGTGGGTCAGGCCACGTTTAAATGCTGTATACCACTGAAGTGTTTCCGCCTTTCCCCAGAGCTTAAAAAAACACTTTTAACAGCCAGTCTCAAAACAAGCACAGTGGGCTTCATATCACTGTGACTGCTGTTGCTCTTGTTCTCAGGTGCCACAATATTTAATAATTTTTTTTTAATGTAAAGAAAAAAAACAAACAAGAACATGTCCAAAAACATTGTAGCTTTTTATTCTATCATTTTTACCCTAAATAAATGATAGTTAAACATCAGTGGTAAGTAAATTATGAGGTAATAAATTTAATAAGACTTTTTATGTGGCCATATTGTATCTACATAGGTGACCTTGGATTTAAAACACTTTTTGTCACGCTGGAACAGTATGGAATACATGATGGGTAAAATGTCATCAAGGGTCTGAGGTATCAAACAAGCCTCAAACCCTCACTCTGCTGCCAGATATACAGTAGATATGGATGGATCACTTTAAGGGTTGTTTCTCGTGACAAATTTTCCTATTGAACTCTATGGATAATTAAGTCAGGAGAAGAAACCCTTCAAGTTATCCATCCATATATACTGCATATCTGGCAGCAGAGTGATGGTTTGAGGCTTGTTTGATACCTCAGACCCTTGATAACGTAGAGCCATTTAGCCAACCATGTGTTTCCATACTGTTCCAGTGTAATGTACAGTTAAATCTAGTCCCACCCCTCAATTCCCATAGAGATCCATTCAAATGCAGAGACGTTATAGTATCGCTTGTAAAAGTACCAGAAAATAAGATATCAAGAGTCTTTTGATGTTGTTGGGTCACAGACATCAGGAAGTAATGGCATGCAAAGGATATGTGACCAAATATTAAAAATTTAAAGGCACAGTCAACTTAGTGTATGTAAACTTCTGACCCACTGGATTGTCATATGGTGAATTAAAAGTGAAATAATCTGTCTGTAAACAATTGTTGGAAAAATTACTTGTGTCATGCACAAATTAGATGTCCTAACTGACTTGCCAACACTATAGTTTGCTAACATGAAATCTGTGGAGTGGTTAAAAATGAGTTTTAATGACTTCAACCTAAGTGTATGTAAACGTCTGACTTCAAATGTATATGTACAGTATATTTAAACAAATATCAGTAATCCTCCCTGCAAGCTCCAGAATAATTATGCATGCCAGAAGAACACATTAACTATTTTCTGAAGCAACAATATCAAGTGAGTGTGTAAACAGAATGAGAAATCCTTAATTTCCACTGTGTAGAGTGTAGATTACAAAGCAAATAATAATTACTGAGCTGACTGAATGTAATTTAATGAAAAGCCATTTATATTAATTTGTTATAAAAAAACATGAGACTCTGAAACAGAAGATTACACTGTACTTTCAGTGACTTTTCATTCATTTATTTTGACTTAAAGGGACATTACAATACTTTTATGTGCTGTTGCTTATAGTAACTGACTATCAGGGGCGCAGCATTTTGCACACACACAAGAAAAACGTGTATACTTTTATTCATTACAAGTGCACCAAAACTGCATTTGCTGAAATATATGTCGTTTTATCCAAGCACTTGCTTGTGTATTTGGAAAGTTTGGTGCATCTGAGGTGACTAAACATAATAAGGTTGCTTTGCAAGTAAAAATGGTGTGTGTGAAAGCAGTCTAGCATGTTTAGAGTGAATTATTCAGTTGCACACAAGGCATCTTTAAGCACCTCATTTTTCTCCCCCTTCACTCTTGTACAACATCCTCTTGTAGAAATGATGTTTATCTATATGGACCTGATAGCTCCCCACACACCCAGTCTGTCCTACAGTGACAAAAGCCTAGAGGATACTCTTTGTACTAAGATTATACCCATGAAGTATAATTACAAATAAATTTAAATATAAATTAATGACCTTGGGGAGTTTAATTTGTTTACCTAAATAGTGCGCCTTCAATGGAACCAGATCGTAAAAAAAACAACCTTAATTCATGAATAATGCATATGACCTGTTGGGGCTCCGATTTTTATATCTGCTCCCTCATTAAACAAAGATTCTTCTGTAATTCAACTATATTGTTGGGGATGGGGAGGGGTTAATTGTCTCGCATCTCCATGGCAACTGCTGAGAAATAAAAGTCAAATGCGGAGAAAATGAGCAAGAACGCGAAAACAGGGAAGTGAGTGAGGTTATTCACATACTTACACATGGCCACTAATACACAACAGGGCAAGCGAAGGGCCCCATTTGGGCGGTACGGGACAGTGCCACAATGCGCATGCACAGGTAACGCCATGCCGGGATTCTGGGAGCACAAAAGTTGACAGTTGCGTTGAGGACGCCATTTCTACCCCTGCTTACTTAGCGACTGCACCGAGTGGGTGTAGTGGGCAGTGACATCAACCGAGCACCTCGGTAGTATTTTAATGATCTTAGCAAGCAACCAAGAAAAGGCTGAGTGACACTATAGTAACCATATAACATATGATCCCATCAGAGCACAGTAATCACTATGTTTGTTCTACAACCGATTGTGTTTAATGGCAAATTTACAAAGAAAGTATATTTGCAAACAAGCTTGCAAATAGGTCATAGAGATGGCACAGAATGATAACATCTGTTGTTAAATCAGCTTGCGCATACCCTGTCCCTCAGTCACTCAGACAGGAATGTACAGCAGCAGAGACAATATTCAGGTACGGCGTGTGTATGAAGAGCAATAAAGTGTCACAGCCTCACCACACTCAACTGGAACGCTGACCTGCTTCCTATACACCGGCTTGACACAACCGCAAATAATCTTACCCCTACAATTTTACACCAACCATCTTTCGCTCTTACATGAGAATGAGAATACATGCTATCCATAATGACCCAGATAGAAGAGATCACAGAAAATGTTTTGAGGGTAAAGATCGTGCCTAGATTCAAACCTTGCTCAAGGTCTGCGCCACATCCTCACAAGTTTTCAGGGCTAGATTAGTTCTGTTGATCAATGATAACCATGGTCAAATCTGCGTTCAGGTGGGCTGCAACTCGATCGCGTACGATCTCCACATTTCTCCAAATCTCCACCTTTCAGAGGGACGTCTGTCAGAATGAGATGGTGCTCTGAGGCAACTTTAACGCAGCCTTGTTAGTGGTGCATTGTAAGCAAGCCCTCTTTATGTCAACAGAAGGTGCAAAGTTCTATACACTAAACAGATGATTACATATTTTATACCAAACTCTGATGTTCTTACATCATGCTTAAATCATGTTTTATGATATGTGAAAGCACATAATTTTAGCATGAACCTGCCTAAACTGCAATTTAAAAAAAAACTTGTTTAACAAGCATTTATTCACCAAACAATTCCCAGCTTACAAAATGTGAGAAAATTGTATACAAGAGTACAGATTAATTTTAGGTGCAAAGTTTGTTATATTAGTTTTGTTTTTTCCATAATTATCTTCTATTATGAATTTAAAAAAAATGTTTTATTATGATACTCCCTGTGCAGCATATAAATGACACAATAGAAAATACAGCCTTGAAATGAAGAATTAATGCAAAGCTTTGAAGCTGTTTGCCATCAAAACCCCACTAGCCCTGCTTTGAAAGTCATTTCAATGTATTCATCCTCAAAGTGTGCTTGTGAAACAGTGTGATATCACTGATGTCTTCCATAACTGCTAAATGGAAACGACAGGGGGCACTTTGATGAATGCAGGCCCAATGTATTTCTCTGTTGGCCTCTGAAACAAATGTACAGGTATTCCCTACCTTATGAGGACCTAAGAACCCTGCTGAGCTTTAAAGACGACGAGAGTCAAACAAGACTGAGCCGTATGTGAATCCTCTGAGCAGGTGGGGCATAGCACCCTCTGACCTATCATCCTTTCTCTATCTGTTACCCTCTCTGTCTGTGTTCCACCTCTCTGGATTAAGGGGAAAAAATAAGAAAGGAGGGTGGGCCTGTCCGCTTTTCTTTAAAAAAAGAGAAAGACAATGAGTCATCCGATCTTCGTTTTCTGGGTTAAACCTTTTACATTCAGTTACAGGTACGCTGTAGCACTTCACGTACTGTCACTATTTTGGCAGCGTAACTGAGACTTCTTCAAAACTCCACATCCATTATTATTTTTTTAATTTTTTTATTCACGTTCGATGTTCACGAAAACCCATCCACACTTCAGGTACTTTCCACCTGCGATCCGTGGCCCTCTCCGCATGAAAAAAAAGCCAAGACAACAACAGCAATGCATTATAAGCAACAGTCAAAGCACCTTAATGATTCAGTCGATTCTGCATGTGTTGTGGAAGCCAGTGGCACTGCACAAGTCCGACGGTGATTTCCTGGTATTACAGAACCGCCTCGTTCTCAGGTGCATTTATCTCACGCAAGTTTCCCGTTACAGGGCCGGTACGTCAGGAACCATGATCACCCCAGGATTATTTACCTCACTCAAAACACAAAAGACAGGCTAGCAATCAAAGCGCAGGCTCTCTTCTCTGCTGCAGGTGACAAGAACGGCACTAGCAGTGGTACTGGTTGCCCGGCTGAAAATAAGAAATTACACACGCATGATAAACTTTGATCATCTACCGCAAGCCAAGCGTGCAAGTTAAAGCAAGGGAAGGAATGCGGTCAAATTCCAGAGATGAACAAAATTAATTAAACTGCCAACATGTTGTATGACCAAAACAAGACTAATCTAACTCATCCAAGCAAGAGGAAAAGGAAGTGTTTGTGATGGTTCCTGGTATTTATAGGGTCATAAATAGCTGTCCAACCCTGTTCCTGGGCTAATTTGTTAATAATACCACCACTAATCGAGTGTATCTACCAGGGATATAGGATTACCCACTAGTTAGAATGATAAAAGCATAACCAATGAATGTGTATAAAACGGTTTCCCACAATAGCAGGCGCACATACAGTATCTATCCAAGTGTCCCTCCATAGCACTGCATGGCAGGAAAGATGTGAGCATTCTCCCACAAGCACAACGGAAAGGCACCAGTGCAAATTATAGGTCTGGTGCCCAGAGCATTCTGAGCATTCATTCATGTCATTTATTTATTTGTGCTCTAACTTTCAAACGGGACATTAAAAAACAGGAATTAATTTTGAGCGTGACAGAACCTAATTATTTCCCCGCGTGAGAGCTAATCAGTTTGTTATTCCGTCGCTCCTCTGATTTATTTCAGCACATGCCGGGGTATTTTCGGAAACTGAGGGCACGTGCAGCAAGCCTCCCTCAATACGCAAGGAGCCCAGATTCCACTGAGGGGGGAATATTAAGCCTCATTATTCCCACTCACTTTGAGGAAATGACCATTTCCGCACTCGCTCCGCTCGTTTGCAATCGCGTTTTTCGACAGAGAAAGTCCGCGCCATCGATTCCGTCCTTCCTAGAGCGGTTTCTTTTTTCCTTTTCCGCCCAGAGCCTGAGCGGCAAGAGATAAAAACAACAGATCCTCACCATAAGCTGCCATTTAAAAATAAAGCAGATTAGCATACGTTTGTATTTCTGCGTCAATTCCACCGCAACGGAAAGAATAAGAAGGGGCACAGGTGAGTGACTGGCGTGAACAAATGTATCTGTTTTTAGCAGATACGCCGTAATTAAACGCCGCCAAGACAGTGAAGGCGACTATCATAATGACACTTGCAAAGGCGTCCAAATGCAATAATTTTACAGGTGAGAGAGTCTGAGATTAAATGAACAGCTTCCACCATCCACTTTGCTTTCGGCGCTATTTGCAGAAATGTTCTTTGTTGCGCCTCATTGTGGGAACTGGTTTGTCTGAGGTTTTCTCCCCTTCTCTGATACCGACAGAACAATTCTAAAAGGAAAGCCGCACATGAGTGTGCGTGTCCATTTGTGTATTTATTTGTGGGTGGGGTGGGGGCAGGATATTGGGTGATATAACAGAGAAGCTGCCCAGACATTTTCGTAGCCTGCTGTTTGTTTACACAAGCCCCTTTGATAATATCAAAAGGTCCCTTTCCCCGGGCGCTCAAATTAATAATTTAGCGCATCTAAATGTTTTATTTTTACATGAGACCGCAAAGTGTAACACAACCTTCTGCGACGCTCGAGCAACGATTGGCACGCAGAGAGCAGTAAAGCCGCGTGCCGCGCGAGTCCTGGAGCTGTGGAGCAGTGCGGCTGTAAGGCCCGGCGCACTCTCGGCAGCTTACTGGAGAAGCGCCGTAACTGTGCGGCGCGACGCTCCCTGACACCGGTCGTGCTGACAGCCTCTTTCTGCCGCTCTTCAGCCTGACGTTCGGGAGCCCTTCTGCTGACGCAGGCTCTTGGGATGGGGAAAAAACAAGACCCTGAGCACAAACGGTAAGCAAGAGTGACCCGTCTTATAATGCAGGCAATTGGAAGTGAAAACAGGCCTGAAGGGAAAGCAGGGACAGGCAGGAGACGCCGGCTCCGGCCCCGGAGACAGGGAGGCATAGGAGAGAAGGGAGCGGAGGAGGCGCGGACGTTCACTTACAGCTCCCACAGGCCCTAAAGGAGAGGGGAAATAGGCTTGTCGGGGCTGAGGGAGAGAAACCGGGGGATAACGATTATAAATCACAGACATAACTGGACTGTCCACTCACACAGAGAGCCGTGGGAGGGCGGAGACGAGACCGAGGCGGTTTTTTAATTAGACCTGTGCCGAGACGAAGCAGCCAGCCAGCGAGCCATCACCATCAAAACAATTAGCCAATTATACCACCTCTGACACTCGCGCATGTCTGACTCTCCCGCACGTCAGAGCTGTATTTCATCTACTCAGCCACAGCCTTGCACATTAACAATACTAATGAATCTAATGGTGATAATCAGATTGACGTTACTGCTTCGCCCGGGAATACGCCTCGGCTTTAATAAAGTACCCGGTGAAAATACATGGGTGCGCAACGCATGAGGGAAAGTTGGCTTTAAAACTCTGCACATTTACACGCGCTTTTAAAATGGGCACTTACTGTGAAGTAGCTCACAAAACGAATGGTAATGTGATGCAGCTACCAAGTCTTCATTAGTACAAACCCCTATTCCAGAAAAAGTTGGGACAGTACGTAAAATGCACATAAAAGCAGAAAGCAGTGATTTGTACATTCTCTTTTACATATATTTATTGAAAACAGTACAAACATATTTAATGTTTTACCTTATGAACTTTATAGATTTTTTGTAAATATACGCTAATTGCAAAATTGATGCCTACAACACGTTCCAAAAAAGTTGGGACAGGGACTAAAAAAAAAAATTTTTTTAAAAAAAAGGACTGGGAAGTAAACAGGTGATACTTTCATGAATGGGTATAAAAGGGTATCAAACGACTCTTGATATCTTATTTTCAGGTACTCTTACAAGCGGTACTATAAGCTCTCTGCATTTGAATGGATCTCTATAGGAATTGGGTGGTGGGACTAGATTAAATTACACAGGAATAGTATGGAACCCATGGTTGGCTAAATGGCTGTAAGTCATCAGGTCTGAGGTATCAAATGAGCCTTAAACCATCACTCTGCTGCCAGATATGCAGTAGATATGGATGAATCACTTCAAGGGTTGTTTCTCCTAACTAATTTTCCTATTGAACTCTATGGAAAAACAAGTCAGGAGAAACAACCCTTTGTACTGTTTTCAATTAAATATATGTGAAAGAGAATTTACAAATCACTGCGTTCTGCTTTTATGTGCATTTTACATACTGCCCCAACTTTTTTGGAATTGGGGTTTGTAAATCAAAAGGCACAGACAGTTGGGCAAATAAAGTGATCACAAGTAGCCATTCTTCAGTTAAAAACAATGGTGTGGTGACAATCAATTCCATTAGCGGCACACAAAATGTGCGCCCGTTTACTGCACAAAAAATAGCTCGTATTAAAGAAGAATGAACTGCTAAATCAGAGTGTAACACACTTTTTTGGTGTTACAATGTGCTTTTGTTCTCCTTACAGTAAAGCAGCTATTGATTTATGCATCACAGCACAAAAAATGAGGCCATACATAAAATCGATAAGAACCAAGTTCATTTCTTAATGAATAAAGTTTCAACATGTTTAAACTACACTTAGGTTGTAGAGACAAAGACTTTGAAAAGACAATAAAAAATGTCTGTATTCATAATTGCAGCAATATGAAAATATCAAAAAGTGTGCTGTACAACTCTGCCCGATAAAAGGCAGTGAAACAACTGCAGTGGAGGGAACAGATGGCTGCCCTATCAAAATAAGGAAATGGCTGTCAAGATGAAGTATAAGGCTCCAATTTTAATTTTGTACAAAAAAAAGCCACTTCACAAGTGAACACACACACACACTGTACACACATACACACGCGCGTGCGCGCACACACACGCACACAGTCACTGCTACAGCAAGAGTAGCAGGAGTATATGAATCATCAATCAGGGGTCTAATTAGTCAGACCTCCAGTGTCCTTTGCCAACTGGTAATTATCAGCAGCTTCTCGATTCATCAGCACCGTTACTTTACACTGGATTTTTAACTCCAGGAGAAGCCTGAGCGAAGCACTCGTATGTGTGCGCGGGCACGAGGAAGAGCCACGTTGAAAAGACAACTTAACCAACGCTTCTCACAGCAACATTCACCAATTGTCTTTCACAAAATAAGTGTGTGAAGGGTACCTACACCAACTATAAAGAGAAATGCACCGCATTCAGAAAACGGTCTTAACCCTTAAAACATCCCATAATATTATCACGTTCATCGCCGTGGGCAACTAGTTGGGTAGGGGGCTGGACTGGTAAACAAGCGAACAAAAGCAAATAGTTTTTCAGCTCTGTAGGATATTAATTACAACCCTTCCTGCTCGCTCAAGTGAGGCCCACTCCAGAAATTCTGTGAAAAAGGCTGACTGCTGATTGCATTTGGGCTGCCAGAAACAAGAGCCCTCACCAGGCTTTGTGGTAGAACGGGGGGTCTCTGCAGGAGAGCTGAGCCCACCGGGGGACTGGAGGAGCCTGCCAGGATCTATCTAAAGCCCCTACACTCTCCCACAACACATCCACACGCACTTCCAACACTTCCTACAATTATGCACTTCTTTCCGCACGTTCCCACCCCCGACCAGATTTGTCCCCATAAAGAGCAATAGCAGCGGCCGGCCCCCCCCGACCTGATACTCTTAAAAGATTACATCCAATTACAGCACATCAGTGGCACTCAAAGGTCATCAGGGCGATGTATCATAGATATTATACAATGTAGGCTGGATAATTACAGGGACTGGCCAGACGGTCCCTTAACAAGACACAGCCGCCCATCAGCTTTGAGAGCCCTTTCTCTCCATTATCCTTTTTTATTTTGTACGTTTTCATCCCCGTACATTCCTAATAACTGAACCCCTTTCAGAAGTAACCATGCATTAAGCTGTGTGATGGATCAGTGAACCTTTGAATAGAAAGAGCAATGAACCTGTGTAAGTGAGAATGAGATCTAGGCCTGTAGGCAATGCCTTAGTCTGTCTGGAAAGACATTAGAGCAGATTTGCACAGCTCTCTAATCAGGCTAGTTGCCTTTGAGGGAAAAGTCACACATTTTACAGCAACTGGTGTAAGTACACAACACAATATTGCCATTTAAACAAGGTTGATTAACACGAGGAGAAAAGGCCAGGCAATAAATTATTTCTAAAAAAAACAGGATAAGAGCCATGAAATCAGACCACGGCATATGCATTTTGCCACGGTGTACCATATGCGAGCTCTGCTTTCACTACTTGCGCCAAGAAACTGCAAGCGAACATGTTCCTGCAGACAGATACATTATGGGAAAGCTGACAGATGAACATATTTCCAGTTGAGAGGAATACTGTGAAATATCCTCATAGTCATTTAATTATAACCAGAACCCACCCACACTGCAATAACTAACTGATATAACTAATGTATACTGTATACCGAAACACAGTAGATGTAACCCGATCGGGAGGATTGCGCCAATGTGAACAACCCAGAGGGCAGACTCTGCAGTTTCTGAGGACAAGGTAACAGCCACTGTCCGTATGCAGGTTGTGGGAGTAAGAGAGAGATCCTGTCCATATGCAGGTTGTGGGAGTAAGAGAGAGATCCTGTCCGTATGCAGGCTGTGGGAGTAAGAGAGAGATCCTGTCCTTATGCAGGCTGTGGGAGTAAGAGAGAGATCCTATCCGTATGCAGGCTGTGGGAGTAAGAGAGAGATCCTGTCCGTATGCAGGCTGTGGGAGTAAGAGAGAGATCCTATCCGTATGCAGGCTGTGGGAGTAAGAAAGAGATCCTGTCCGTATGCAGGCTGTGGGAGTAAGAGAGAGATCCTGTCCGTATGCAGGCTGTGGGAGTAAGAGAGAGATCCTGTCCGTATGCAGGCTGTGGGAGTAAGAGAGAGATCCTGTCCGTATGCAGGCTGTGGGAGTAAGAGAGAGATCCTGTCCGTATGCAGGCTGTGGGAGTAAGAGAGAGATCCTGTCCGTATGCAGGCTGTGGGAGTAAGAGAGAGAGATCCTGTCCGTATGCAGGCTGTGGGAGTAAGAGAGAGATCCTGTCCGTATGCAGGTTGTGGGAGTGAGAGAGAGATCCTGTCCATATGCAGGCTGTGGGAGTAAGAGAGAGATCCTGTCCGTATGCAGGCGGTGGGAGTAAGAGAGAGATCCTGTCCGTATGCAGGCTGTGGGAGTAAGAGAGAGATCCTGTCCGTATGCACACAGTGGATAAGCATGGAGCAAACAGCCCACTTACAGAAGGTAGCGCACGTCGACCTTCTCTTCCCCTTAGGGGGCTTAGCGAGAATGCTAATTGTTTGGTTTTTCATATGTTCTGATGTTAATGAGCCCTGAGATCAAAGGAAATATACTTTGAGCACTGGGCTCCCGTAAGGCACTTTGACCCATTTTGCGGTTCTGTCAATCCCTCCTCCTTTCCTCTGGGCGCCCCTCAGCATGCAGGCTCCCAACCCCCTGAACCCCCCTTCTCTCCCACGTTGATGCCAAAGGTAGCCATTCTCCTCTTCCCATACGACTCCAACAACTGACTCCGGGGACTAGGTGAGCTTGGCTCGGCGCGTGACTCGTACGTGATCAACAGCTCACAAAGCTCCTCTTTCAGGCATGCTACGCTACAACAGAATCCCTGCTTCCTGCAAACATGCAACTGCCAAGAGCTATTCCTTTTATCTACGAACCAATTCATACATGTTGTCCCTGCGGACTCCTTTGCTAACACTATTGGCATGTATAGCTACGGAGAAGGAAGGGATGCCAGATACCCGGTACGTTCAAAAGCTGGAAAAAAAACATCATAAACAATTCATCCTAAGTAGAAGTTGAACTAGAAACCATTTTAAAACGATAACACCGGGGGGAAAAAGGGAACTGGAACACCGGTTTTGGTAATTTCACCGTCCCAAATTGAGTGACATTAGTCAGTCATTAGTCTCGAGCCTGTCTAGAGCAAGGCCATTTTAGACAGTGGATTGGGTTTTTCTGAAAACAGAGGTGCGTTCAAATTCAGCGTTCTTAAAAAGCCGTTCAAATTTAACCGTTCAAAGAAAACATGTTTGCCACGCACGTTCGGCTCTGTTCGCTGAATTCGAACGCGCTTCAGATTTCTTGCAGTGAAAAGAACACTGTTGTTATGGTGAACTTGTACTGTATGTGTAGTTAATAGGGTTTCATGTATTCCACAGACTACTGACCATTTAAAACCGGGAATAAGATTCCCACAAAGTCCTGGTTTTCCCAATGAATCCAGAAGTGGCATTTATATGTAAGGAAATCAAACATGCAATTAAAAAAAAAAAAAACTGAACTGCTGCCAATAATTATAACAACTAGCAGCAATCTAAGGCCTCGTACACACTAGCACCAAAATCTTAGTTTGTACGTACGAGGCCTAAGATTTGCGTACTGGA
Organism: Synaphobranchus kaupii; assembly: GCA_029718625.1. NCBI lineage: Eukaryota > Metazoa > Chordata > Actinopteri > Anguilliformes > Synaphobranchidae > Synaphobranchus > Synaphobranchus kaupii. The sequence goes on from CM056379.1 coordinate 31,496,405, forward strand.
TCCTTCCAAGGTTTCTTCCAACATGTCTCCCAGTGAGTTTTTCCTTGCCATTGTTGCCTCTGGCTTGCTCTGTGGCAGTATAGGCCAGGGTAAACTGTCAATCATATTGTACAAATCCCTTGTAAAATGTGCTATATAAATAAAAGTTGATTGATTTAAATTTGCGCAAATATGCTACTGCTGCTTACATTACGGATAACGTTTGCTTTCTAATCACTGTTATACTTGACATTTATGCTCTAGCGGGATAGCTGACTATTTTTTAAACTTTGTTTAGTCTACGTGTTCCAGGCATTTCATTCGCTTGCAAATGTAACTATTTGCAGGCTGTAATAACATTATCAAGCTTTGAAAAATCACAAAATTAAATCATTTTAAATTAAATGGCAAGCCATTTACATAAATCTGAAAATACATATTTCTAAAAGCCACACCCCATCTGCTTTGGCTGCCGTGTACTGCCATGGCTTGCCAGAGCACATGTGACCAGAAGAGACCCTGATTTATTATTCATCAACATTTGTGCGAAAATCTTTAGTTGAATATTGGAATTGGGAGAATGCAGAAATGAGATGGGTTTTTATAATGGGAAAAATTTGCATTTTAACAGAAAGGGAAAGGGCTGAGGACGCAGGTGTGAAGCGATCCGAGTCTCTGCCCCGGTGCAGCCTCAACCTGAACCCTCCCGATCCTGCAGGTGGCTTCTTTGTCTACGCAGGGACGCGACGGCAAACGGCGTCCCGGAGCCCGGATCCGGCGCGCGGCACTGTGCTCGGGAAGCGTTTCCCCAGCACTCCAGCTACGCCTGAGCCTCCAGCTACAGAGATCAGAGCGGCGACCGCTCCGCGTTTACCAGGCCACAATCTAAATAAGGAAAGCGGGGGGGGGGAAGCAATCATCTACTTCAAAGTTGCAGTGGCAAGTAAGGCCCTGAGTCCAATATTAGATTCACAGATGCAACACAATGCAGCTTGAGATGACGGGAATTTTCTGAAGCGATAATGTGCATCATTGATGGGAGGCGTTGGGAGCCCGAGCGAAGGTCGGGGTGTGCTGAAGGGCGAAGCTATCCTCCGAGCCCCATCTGAGATGGCTGACTGCGCCGTTATCTCGCGGGGGGAAAAACAACATCTGATCCTCGAGGGGATCAATTACTCTTCCCCATTTATGCTCGATGCGTTTCCTTATCCACCTTCTCGGCTGCGGAGCCCACACACAGAAGCTGAGCTGTTCCAGCTACCCGATCTAGCCATGGCCATGCCTCCTCAGCGCCCAAAACACATCCGACATACAGACAAACAGCGGGGAGACTGACAAAACATCATCTTGTGCAGAATTCAATGAGGGTAGCGCACGCCCACTCGTATCCAGCGATTAAATTAACGCTCACCTGCCTCGTTTACCGCGCTTATTAACTCGCGCACATTGTTTACAGCTGACGAAGAGCTTCTTCGAGCTACCCTTCTGAGTACTCTCAGCCTCGGCCTTCTCTCCAATTGTAGGTGTGCGTTATCATGAGCTTCATACGCTTCTGAGTTCTCTCAGCTTCAGCCTTCTCTCCAATTGTAGGTGTGCGTTATCATGAGCTTCATACCCTTCTGAGTACTCTCAGCCTCGGCCTTCTCTCCAATTGTAGGTGTACGTTGTCATGAGCTTCATACCCTTCTCAGTACTCTCAGCTTCAGCGTTCTCTCCAATTGTAGGTGTGCGTTATCATGAGCTTCATACCCTTCTCAGTACTCTCAGCTTCAGCGTTCTCTCCAATTGTAGGTGTGCGTTATCATGAGCTTCATACTGCTTAGCAGCTAAAAAAATCACATGACACAGGTTTGCAAAAAAGGAAATAATGAGTCTGCCCAGGAAAAACAAAGCTATGTTCCTGAAAGAAGATTTACAAAAGCGGGCTTGCTTCCTTCTGCATGGCACGCGCCCTATCGAGACCGACAGCTAAGCTGATGAATACATGAATAAATAAATACGATAAACAAATGGAGAAAACTCCTACATATAAATGAATAAAAGGATGCTTTCTTCGAGCGTAAGCAGAATTACTTTTCATTAAACGGGGGGGGGGGGGGCATTTAGACGACCGTCATAATCCATGTCCTTTCCATTTCACCACCGCGGTGCTTTCCCAAATCCCACGTTTAATCGCAACTCTGTCGAGCTCCGCAGCCAACGATCTAAATTACCCCCTATTCCCCCTTGCGCATGAAACCGGGAGGGCCGATTCATCGTGCCACGCAGTACAAGCAATTCCACTTCCTCAGTTGCGCTATCTATATTTAAACTGGAATCCTTCATCATATGGCATATGAAGTATACGATTTTGATACAGTCTCTCTGACAGATGGCCTCTCCGGTTTCAGTGCCTATGGCGTGGCGCAGTACCCACCTCGATCAGCTTGCGCTCGTAGCTGGAGGCCAGATCCTCCACGTCACCCACTGACTTGGGCTGAGGGGCCAGCGGGGGGCCGTCACAGTTTCTCAGCTGGGGAAGAGCTGGGGGCAGGCAAGACAGAGAGGGGCACACAGTTACACTCAGAAGCAAAAAATAAATAAATAAATGTATAAAAATAACGAACCAGAGGAAGCTGTACCCGATCTGTACGTAAGTAGCCAGCCTGACTGCCATGTCCCTGTCGATAGTAGATTAAGCTGCTCGCACAATCTTCAAATAATATGAAATTCGACACTGGCAAAAAATCCGTACGATCAAAAGAACCATAAAATAATACTTTCAACAGAGTGATCAGAAGAGCATTAAAATAATACTCTGCGCTGGGTGACAAACCTTGGTTCACCCTGAAATTGCAGTCGAAAGCAAAAACTGAGACGGACGGATTTGTGAACAGAGGTGATTATCTGGCAGCAGTGGTAAGCGAAGAACTCTTTTAATCACCATCGGAAAGTTAGTTTGAAGAGTTTTTTTTCAAGCTTGCAACTTGCTATCAGATTGAAGAACTTTCTTGTTCTCTACAAATTTTCTAAAGAGGTGTATCGTCTGAGTTGATAACAGAGATAGGTCCACAGTCTCCGATAGCCTGGAAACACAGTCTAATCCACTTTTGTGCAGATACGAAGACCAAAAAACAGTTTGGCTCAATACCTTTCATGAAGACAGGCCATTTTCCCTCTGTAAACTACATTAAACCCCCCCCCCCAAATACAGAACAGGTCTGCAACAAAAAAATATTTTGTCTTCAGAAGCCACAGGCATAGGAAAAAGCAATATCGCCAGCAAAGCAACAAAATAAACACATTAGATTTGGAGAGAAAAAAAGACAACTGTAAGAAATCAATTAGATTGAATCTTTATCAGAACTCAATTATGAGACTGAGGAGGAAGTAGTAATTTTAGGTAATTAATCGTAAGATTTGGTAGGCATGGCTAGATACTCCTGCTATCACTGAAATAGGCTCCCTGTTTAACAGTTAATTAGGTCAGCCGATGCCACAGACAACAAGGTGCAAGCTCAATATATTCTGAGGAAATCTGTATTTTATAGATTTATTCTGTGTTAATAATGGTATTATTTGCAGGTAAACATCAGATAACATGGTAAAATCTATAGAAATGACAGTCCCCAGCGTTATAACTTTTTCCTGAGATACACATATCTGTGGCACGCATCTAGGCTAACGGGTATGCTCAGACTCAGTCAGGAAGGCTTACAATCATTCCACTCAACTCCCCTGCTTCCTGTTCAGACACTCGTTAGCTCGTTCAGACACTCGTTAGCTGCCATCATGTGTTAATGGTGAAGTACCCAAATGCACTCTGTGTCTCTGTGCATCGTGTGTGTGTGTGTGTGTGTGTGTGTGTGTGTGTGTGTGTGTGTCTGTGTCTGTATGTGCGTCTGCGTGGGTGTGTGTGTATGCGCGTGCACGCGGCAGCACAGATGTGAGAAAATACTGTAGAGATGGAAGAGGCAGCTGGCTTGAAATAACTGCTAATTCAGCACTGATCTAGAGCAGATGTCTGTGTGTGTGTGTGTGTGTGTGTGTGTGTGTGTGTGTGTGTGTGTGTGTGTGTGTGTGTGTGTGTGTGTGTGTGTGTGCGGTTGTAAGTGCGTCCAGGCATTTGCCTGTGAACGTGTGCTTTCTGGGCTGTATCTCCATATGCCGACACTGGAAAGAGCGAACGTCTGTATGATTAAGCTTGTGCACGTGTGTGTGTGCTTCGATGTATGTGCACATGCATGCATGAAGCTCAATGTGTGCGTGCATACGTGAAGGCGTAGGTGCGTGCACACGTGAGCGAGTATGTGTCCAAAAGCCCATTAATTCATTTAAGAGGCACAAAATGAGTATGGTTGGGTTGCCTTCCACATGGCTGTAGCACCAGTATGCACAGTGCCCGGCTCTCATCTCAAAATTACTGTGTCACCAGGTGATGTTTATACACCAATTTCATTGGTGTATAAATATTATTTTTTATTTTTTTTAAAATTAATCAGGAAATGCTGCTAAGACCAGGTTTGCAAAGCATGATGCATGATGGTGATTTGCAACGGGAGTGCAGTTCACACCTATGATGTACTGTATGTATAACGCAGTGTTTCCCAGGTACAGAGCACTAAGCCTATATGGCCATGCTGTGCATTATACAACTGTTACACCTCGGGCACACAATCGTCTCTCGCTCCCTCTTGCAAATATCTGTGGTGTCTCTCTTATTTGCATTGAAGGCAGCTCTACTCAATCTGCGGCAATTTTGCTCATCCTGCAATGGCTATTTTAAAAAACAAGGCATGGAAGATAATTTCTGAGAAATAAGTTTGATACAGAAGATTTGCTTTGAGATTCAGCAGTATCAAGCAAAGAAAACATGATAACCCGGATGTCATATATAAAGGGCACATGAAACATGACACCCAGATTATGTTATGCTCTGTGCCGGATGTGTGTGTGTGTGTGTGTGTGTGTGTGTGTGTGTGTGTGTGTGTGTGTGTGTGTGTGTGTGTGTGTGTGTGTGTGTGTGTGTGTGTGTGTGTGTGTGTGTGTGTGTGTGTGTGTGTGTGTGTGTGTGTGTGTGTGTGTATGTAAAAGCTAACAAACAGGGCTGGTGACACTTCTACAGGAAAGTGATGTGTACAAAAAATGCATATTTTCATTATTCCAATGGCCAAACATAATGGGTAATAAAATGCCCTATTATTCCTGTGTGCCTTTATCGCTGCAAGGCTGTGCATTGTAACAGTGTGCCTATAAGAGGCAGCGCACATACCAGCATAAACAGGGCTCATATCACCAAGCAGGCCAGGAATTCAAATAGTCCACAAAGCTCAGTCCAGTAAATGATTAGACTGCAGTCCAATTTCTGCAACGAGACGCTTTGCACTGAGTTCAAAATCATTTCACAAAAGGTTGAAATGTAACTGCTCAAACTCTTGGTCATCTCCACAGCAATGGTTACATCTTAGTTTCATTAAGTTCAAAAGAGATTTTGATTCCTTCATTCTGTAGCGGGTGCATTTTCACTTCACTTGTTTGGAAGGGAACGGAAGGGAAACAATCCAACCAAAACTGAATGACTAAGAAGTCCATCAATACATAAGAACATTTCATGTTTCTGCTAATGGCAAATTTGCGATGGGCCTGGATTCTCACCCCAGCTACATTAGATTCCTTTAGGGACAGAGTGGAGTGGAACGACATTAGTTACGGTTACGGTTCACAAAAGCCGCGGGGACACGTTGACATCTCACCTTTTTCCGAGTCCTGCTCGTCTCAGCCGTGAGTGCGGTCAATGAGAGAGGATCTAGCAATTAGCGTGAGCTTATATGACAAGAGACAGATAACCCTGCCAAACCACAAGGCCCGGGGCTCCCCTTCACTTGCTAAGGAAAAGGGAAAAAAATAAATAAATAAATAATAAACTGCCGGTCAACAGCGGGCTGAGAGTGCAAGTCACTCCACCACAAACTTTTCCATTTTAAACCGCTCCAGTTGCTAAAGGCCACATGGGGATGGGAGTTAGGGACCGATGAATTCACCCCTTGTAAGCGGATTACTTGTGCTTCCATTGACGCACCTACAGTAAGGATCTCGGTCAAGTCTCGCCAACGAGCCATGAACGCGCGCGAACGAACAGCCCGCACATCTGCCGCTGTTTTTTTTTTGAGCTCAGCCCCGCGTGCGGTCCGGCTCTGCACATCAGAGCCGAAACAGCTCGGGCTTCCCAGCACCGTGCGCGCGCACTGACGGCGAATTATTAAACAGGGGCAGACATGTAGCCAAGCTAAACGAAGTATTGTAATCAAGCTAATCTTCCCTCCATTTTCTAATCAATCACCGTGGCTTCCACAGCGTCTTCTTCAGATAAAGGCAGCATGTCATTAAATCAGGGACGGCACCTTCGCTGATAATGTTAAATTACAGGATGCGGCCAATTTTATACGCATGTGAAATTCTACACTGAGCACACAGTGTACATCAGTCATGGAAAACGTGAGGGAAAGTAATTGCCTTTTCTTTTACCTTTTTCCACAATTGCCTGCCTCATAAACAACATGCTGAATAAAAGAACTAGACAAATAAAATGTATTAAATCTTCACAGAAATGCCAGTACACAGCATTGGAAATGTTTAATCACAATGCAGATCTTTCGGAATGAGGTTACGGTGTCATACATTCTCTTCCATCTCACATTTGTTTTTTTGCCTCCTTATGCCAAAGGCAAGCACCAAATACGGCTGTGCCAAAAACATCTTGTCGAACACCAAAATAGCACAGCAAATTCATTAATGTTTTATTTACCAGGCACCCTGGTCTGTTCAATCGACCTTGAATCAAGTTCATTTTAAATTGGGGTTATTATTCTGTCAAAGTAAATGAATTTCAACAGGGTCAGGCCATTGACAGAGGCAACATACTTCACAAATCAGTAGCCCAGAATTACCGGAGGAATGCAGCCAATTTCAGCCATCCATGAAGCCCACGTCCAAAGCAATTTCAAAGTTGTGACAATACACGGCTTCATCACATATTTCTATGACTACAAACTAGTAAAAACAATTTTTTGAACAGAGTAATTTCAAAGCAATTTCCACACCTTGCACAAACACCTTCTTTATCTTTTATTTGTTTTTGTTAAAAGGTATGGTGACTCACTGCCTCATGAACAAAATGACGTTTAAATGGAATTTAAACAAGTAAAAAGAACATGTCAAGCCACTTTTTGTGAAGTGATGTAGAGAATCATCTATCCGTTTCATCATTCCGAATTGGACAGTTTTAAGAGATTAAAGTAGAAAAACATACCATTTAAGTTTTCTTTCCATGTGTATTTGATTGTATTCAGCCCCACAAACTGTGCTGTCTAGTGTCAACCTCCTTTGCCCGAAAGGAATCATTGCCCAATCTTGTATTTGTTTGAGTTTTTAACGTTTAGTTAGCATTTCTTACTTATGCCACATTTCGGATCCACACTCTAGCAGGGTTTTGACACCTGAAATTGCACCTTTTTAAAAAAATTTTTTTTAAAGAAAATCAAATCTGTTTGGATAACTGGATGGTGCTCTGAGCCAGACTACTCTTACCTTTCAAGTTCTTACTCATTAATTTCCATGGCATCATTGGTGTTGATTATGCTGGCTGTATGGTTGAAGGCAGCAACCTACTGTAGTGAAGGGGTAGCCAACGCACCAATCACAATTGACTGGTAGGCTAGCCATATGCCAATGACTAGCTCAAACAAATTATTTGGAGAATAAGCAAAAGAAAAAGTAAGCCTTTCTTGTATGGAGAACTAAAAACACAGTTAGCTAGCGGGCCTGCAGTGGGAAACGTAACTAAGCAGCTCTGCCAGCATTATGGGAGCAGAGGCAGTTCCACACGCTATTTATATCTGCATCGTATTAATATTTGCATTTTGACAGTCTTTGCAACAGTGCACAGGTAGATTGAGAGGAAATCGTATTGTGCATTTTGTAAACACGATTACAAAGACTGTTACAAAAACAATAATAACTTCCCAGTGGAAAGAAAAAACACTCGAACAGTGGTGCCTAGTAGGTAGAAACCTCAGTAGGAACCCGACTAGACGGGGTGCACATCCGCTGCTGGCTGGCCGGTGCCAGGATAAAATAAAGCTGGAAATGTAGATTAATATGCACGTCAGAAGAGCACGGCGATACATCTAAGCCTCCACATTGCGTAATGGCTTTGGGCTTGAACCAGGGAAGGTCTAAACTAAAGAAATAGTTTGAAGCACATTGAAGAAATGGATTTTGGTCACACTTTAAACAAAGTCTCCATATGAAGGCTTTATATATGCTATATAAAGCCTTCATAAACATGACAATGACTTCATAAAACATAAATAAGCAAATGTCATGCTTCATAAAGGGTGACATAACACCTTCTTAAGCAACATGTTATGCCAGATGTGTCACAGTTAGACTAGCCTCTTACATAAGCATGTTTTATGTCACTCAGTATAATGTTTAGCCATTAGCCAGGTAACATTATTGGTTATGTCACATTTGGCATAACATGTTGCATAAGAAGGTGTTATGTCACCCTTTATAAAGCATGACATTTGCTTATGTATGATTTATGAAGCCATTATGTCTCATTTATGAAGGCTTTATATATGCTATATAAAGCCTTCATATGGAGACTTTGTTTAAAGTGTGACCTAGATTTTTAAAAAAGAAATATCCAAGAAAGCTAATATGGCATAATTTTTAGTTACTTCTTATTCGGCAAACAGCACACTGAATTTACTAACCTGTTATTGCGAAAGGTGAGATGCCCCTGATGGCCAAGCCCTTATTCAAAGATTTCACATAAAGCAATTGCAGCCACTTCAGAAGTAAAGTGTCATGAGCAAATATTTAGAAAGTTGGGTTTCTACAAATGGAATGAAACCATTGGAAATAAAGCTCTGCAATGTATTCATTGTCACACACTCTCCATTTAGAGAGCGACCCTTTTCTTCAGTGTTTAGATTTTTTGTTCCAGTGCCTGCACCTCATTGGTTGGGTGTTCTTTACTTTTTTGTAACAATGTGATGTAATTTTACACTGTCCAGCTGGCTGTGTACATTTGAATGTTGTATGATGACTTCACTATTAGAGTCATTATTCAAACCGGTGCAAAATGTTGATTGAAATCTAGAACAAGGCCAAGAAATATTTTCAAAATAATGCAATATATCAATAATCATTGGATAATATAGCAGGAATAAAGACAGATGCCTCCAGCAATGACATCAAACACATTGTAATACAGGCTCTGATTTTCCTTGTTTCTTGAGCTCACACTGATTGTCCCTTAAAAGGCAATTTGTGCCAGAGTATTGGGGTTTGATCAGATTGTGTCTCTTATCATAATTATTAATTCAATGTGTGTAGGTCAAACAGTAGAAAAAGTTTAAAGTTACCACTCAAAAGAACATTCCTGCATCACAGCATGTCCATTTAATTTCATTTAACTTAATTAAAAATAATAATAAAGATGAAAAATCTACATTAAATACAAAATTAACTAATCGTATGAAATCCAGTATTATCGTTATTCAAATCTACATTGCTTAATTAAAACCCCAAAAAACATATTTAGAAAGTCTGCTTTTCTTGATCATGTCACATCAATTTTAGTGTGTTTGTTGTGTTTTTGATCAGAAAAGTGCAGCATTAGCTAACTAAGGGCCTGGTTTACTAAGATCTTTATCTGTGTGTGAAACCTTTTAGCACATGCAAAACTAATAACACAGTCAATGATTGGGCCAAAAAAAATGCCATGACCAATCATTGGCCATGTTATTGGTTTTGCGTGTGCTAAAGGGTTCTGCACACGCTTAAGGTCTTAGTAAATCAGGCCCTAAGTTACTAAGGACAGCTGGAAACAGTGGACCAGCCTCCAAAGCAAAAAATTTACTAATTCTTCAAACGAAAGACCACAACTCCACCCCTTACCCATCAGCCTCAGCCTGCAGCAGTGAACACCTTCTGGAGGGCCATGCCATGTTTCTCAGTGAACTTAGGCATTACCTCGCTACCAATGATCCCATGCTAGAACCGAGATTCATTTCACTTGTTTGAGAGCTCGAACTGAAAAATAGACACAAATGCTTAGGGGGTTACGGAACAGTGTCTGAGAAAGCACTTGAGATCAGCTATCGAGTTGGCGAGACTGTCGCCAAGACAGAAAGTGCCACACACAATCTCGGAATCGCTTATGTTACTGACTTGCAAGGCGAGTACATTATGAGTACAATTATTCATGAGTACAATACACACGTGTAATATAATCAGTATTCCGAGTGCAATGTTAAGTCCACAAAGCAGTAAATAGCAATGGTTCCCATGTGAATCAATACAATAGGGGAATAATGTCTGCTAGTATTGAAAACATCATCACATAGTGGAAAATTTCCATTGCTTGCTTATTTATTTATTTATGGCTTCTGAAAAAATAGTGTGCCATGAGATCTCATACATTTTGCAAAAGTTTGGGGAGCATTTGAAATATCATGATATTTTTTTGCATACAGTGAAACATTGTGGCTTAGACATTTCACTGTTGCGTATCAAGAAATTAAAGGTATAAGTACTGTGCCACCAAATTATCAAACTTTTTTGTTTTTAACAGATTTTTCCCTTTTCTCACAATTTGGTAGCCAATTGGACCCTATGCAATTCAATTCACCCCGTGTAGCAACCGCTAGAGAATCGCCACTACAACCCCTTTGTCCGGCAGCAGGAAAGAGGCTTCAGGGCACGACTCCTCAAGCTCCTAACCGAGATTCCAGCTCGCCCAGGGCTGCCTTATGTGCGAAGATTCCCTCCAGAGTCCCTCCGCCCACCCCGGGAGCAGCCGCCAATTGCCACTCCCTCAAGGCGCCGGCCATACTCGGATCTGGCAGGACCGAGGATCGAACCCCCGATCCTCAGGGTGCAACTGCACAGACAGAAAGTCTGCGCCTTAGTCCGCTGCACCACCGCGGTGCTATTATCAAACAATTTTAAGGCTCAATTTGGCACTTATAACAGATGCGACAGAGAAACTGAACATTCTGTATGGTGAGTTACAAGAAGAAGAAATTGGACATTTAGTACAAAGAAACCTGTCAAAGTCAAATGTAACCTTTTCATTTCACCTTTAATTTTTCATCCTTTTCAGTAAGTGCAAAGAAGCTACAATATGTTAAATATTTTTTTCCTGTGGTGCAAACCCTGTTGCTACTGGCTTACTGAACAATAATAAGCAATGGAGAGTGAACTCTTAACCAGCTCTATCCAAGAGTTCAATGACAGATTTAGTTAGTACGAGATAGTATAGGTTTAGTTATTATCTGGAGCCCTTGCTGATGTTTACTTCAAACCCCTGAAAACGGATGTGGACATCACCGACGTCTCTGAACAAATAAGTCTGCTGCATAACCTTGATTGTGCATTTGTGTCACTTTGGAAATGGAGATTGTCAGCCTTCAGAATGACTTACAGCAGAAAGCAAAGCAATCTACCAGTAATGTTTGTGAAGGCTTGTGGACACACAAAATTATGGTAACATCCATACAGCATAATAAGATTTATATATGTATATCTCACAATTTTAGCCATGAACTTAAGTTATTTCAAATGAATATTTCATGCCCTCTAGATCAGTGCACCCAGTACATCATGTAATGTAAAGATTCACACAGAAATAAAACTAAAGATCACATTTTAAACAATAAAAGTAACAGTGACAAATTAGACCTTGACCAAGAATAAGTTGGAATATTCTTTTGCTAAGTTTAGGTGAAAGTTTTAAAACTTAGGGAATGTTGCCATGAAAAAAAAAAACGAAAATTGTTTCAAACATGCTGGTTTTACAAGTATCATCTTACCATGATCATGAGCTAAAACAAGACAGCTGTATGCTAGTTATTGATCATTTTAAAAACCAAGATGAAGCAAGCATATAGCACAGGCACAGGAGGACAACATTTATATCTTTATCTTTTCATCTTTATCACGATATGTGCGATAAAGATTGTTATAAGGGCAGGGAACAGCATTCATCCGACCATTACTCTGAAGTGCTAAAGGCTAAAAGAGAGTCATATGGGGTATAACTGCAGCTGGTGACAAGGGTCTAATGACCCCCACTCAGGAACAATCAGAGACCGTCTGTTTCCTCCACTACTTACACAGAAAAGAAGATTGATGGGTATCAACATGCTCAGTCTCACTGCAGTCCATAAGTGGAGCGAGGAGCCAGCCCTCACATCTACACGGTACAGCTGGCTGGCTAAGGGGAGTGTAGCAGGTGAGGACCCATTGAGTGGATAGCCTTTCTGAAGAAAAGCTCGTCTCATTCCCAGCTCAATGAGACACAAGTCTGCCTCTTTCAGCAGCTTACACCATTATCAGAGGTAGAACATGGAACCGCCTGAAATGGAGAAAAGGCCACACTCTGTCATTCACGAGCAAACGGTGATCAAACACCCGCCTTTGATTTCCTTTGAATCCTAAGTCTAACACGCTGAGCACACCTGCTAAGCGCAACGGACAAACATTGTTGACAGCAAGGTCCGTGAAAACACAGCACAGTTTGATGGCATCATTCTCTGATTGGCTAAAAATAAAAAAAAGTAAAGTGCGACAGTGTTTTTAAAGTAGGTTTAACCAAGACCGGGGGTCCCCCCCTGGAGCACTGTAATTAGCAGAGCTTTCAAAGTGAAACTAATGACCTTCAACACCCCATTAATAGCCTTGACAATATCTCAAAGACACCGTTATCACTCAGTGCTCGGCGGTCAATCAATTCTGAGGTGACCGACAACAAATGAACAAGTCGGTCAAATTCAATTACGGTAATAGCGACGAATTAAACTTGTTTTTTCTAAACCTCACAGGCAAGGAGCGGAACAAGCTAACGGAGAGGGGATACCGAGAGAAACTTCGGGAAACAGCAGAATAATCTGATGTCGTACAGTTTTTATTTGTCTTCCTCAAAACAAATGATTAGTATCCCAGCATAAGAGCGCCTCTTAAAATAAAGGAGGTAATGGCATAATTCTCACGATGATTCAATTATGATTAGGTCTGAAATAAAAAATAAAAAAAACACATCTGCAGGGAAAGAAGAAATCCCTCTATCTGAGAAAAACAGGGAAAACTATTTCAATGTTGTGTGCCAAACAATCACATTTTTAGCTAAATCACAACATATATTAATAATAATGGACACGGGTAATAAAAACTACGAGATGTAAAAACTGTACACTTTGTTGTAGATGTCAACAAAAAGGACTGGGCCTGATTTACAAGCAAACCCAATAACATGACAAATGATTGGTCATGGTATTTATTTTGCACCAATCATTGGTTGCGTTATTAGTTTTACATGTGCAAAAAAGTCTGTGCACCCGCTAAAGGTCTTAGTAAATCAGGCCCTAAGTATGTAAACACACACGTTTACAGAAAAGAGAAGCCTGTTCTAAAGTTTAGAAAACATAACTTTGAAAGCTGCAGATGCTTCTGGAGATCACAAGTTCTCCATTAGTGACCCAATTACTAAATCCATTCTGGTTAAATATATCTGGTTTTGACAGGTAATTATGACAGAAGACTTGATTTAATGCATTAAGGGCTACACAAAACATCTGTGATAACATTTGGCAAGAACCAAATGAAAATTGAAGCAGCATAACTGATACACATACTTAAGCACGCTATTAGCTTCATCTTATTGCAATTTGTTTTTAAGAGCAGGTTCAGTAAAGCATGAACCGAAACGTTCTCAAGTTCAAACCTCACGTTCCTTTTCAAATATGTGCTTTAAGAAAGTTTGTCAACGCCTCACATCTAGAAAAAACTTACAGAAGCAAAACCTACTTGCTCATTGCATTTATAATTTGTTTTATTTTATAGCTTTTGATGTGACCGGTCTGAATTCACGCCTGAGCACTTATTTGCCAGAGCGAAGTTGCAGGGCGGCTTCACAGACATAAACTATTGATGGCACCATCTGTTACAAAAAGAAGGCGAGGAGCTCTGCATGAAAACTGAACATAGAAGCTTGCTGTCTGTGGAGAACCCGTCTGCAATTTACCCCTCCTGGCTACAGAAAACAGCTCACAGCGTTCAGTGGGACTTCACTCAACATTTCTTTTAAAATTGATAAGAGAAGCCTTTTCACTCCATATCAATTTAAATATGCTCAGTACCTGATACAGAATTTTCTTTTTTCTTTTCTTTTTTTTAAAGAAAAAAAAACAACACTCATTGCATCACATTAGCAAGTGTAATTTAGACATTTCCTATTTCTGGGGTTTTTTGAGAGATGAGCCCCAATCTCTGTTGGCAGCAGGCTCCATGATATTATGATCTTATCAGCTGCCTATTATAAAAGCAAGCATCCTGACATTGTAGTAAATGAGATTCCTCCCCACCATACGTATTCAGGAGAGAACAATGCAGAGGCCAGGCCAGGCCAGGTCAGCACAATTCTGCATTTCGCAGACCATTACATAGCCTACAATTAAAGTGGTGCAAAAAGGAAAACGTAAGCAATAATTTAATTTAAGTTAATTCCTCGTCTTAAAAGCCAGGCTTCGAAAAGCCAAATCTTGATAAATAGAACTGAAGAAATCAGGATTTTTTTTTTTAACCCTTCGTTTTTTCCCCCCTCAAATATAATTTGCTTGCAGGGATTTATATCACTGTACTCAAGCACACCCAAGCTACAATATTTGCCATAAAAGTGCTCAGGTTAAATGACCTGTTTCCTCCTCAGAGGCAGCGGTTCCTATACTGTTCCCGTGTCACTGGGTAAAAACCTACTTGGTTACTTCCGTACTGCGTCCGTTATTTGTGCACTGAACTTTACGTTTTCGGTTCCTGCACATCAATGTGATACAGCATGTGCCGCATGTCAACTCACTGACCGAGCCTCCTCACACCGTGAAAAGGGATATGGCAGCAAACTTGCGTGGAATAAAGCAAACACATTAAACTGACATCCAGCAGATTTTTCTAAAGACTGCAGATCTCCGGAAAATCACTGCTAATTGTATCATTCCCCTGTGACTGGACAGATATAAACACCATGAGGACTGAGCACTGCTGCCTCGTATGCAATAAGCATGTACATGCTTAGGAAAGTGCACACAAACAGGCTCGCACGCATGCACACCCAACCACCCACCCACGTGCGCGCACACACACACACTCATGCACGCACACATATTTTCGCAGTCAGAGAAGAACTTCTGTGGCAGCAGTAGATGCGCAGCCCGTGCTAATTCACGTCCGCCTGGCAGGTTGCGTCATTAAAGAAACTCTTCCACTAACTAACGCTGGGGAGTTCGGTTCTTCTTCAGCAGACGAGTCTGGAGGGGCCTGAAGGGCGGCACGTCAATCAGAGTTGTGAGGCTCAGCAGCTGACGCTGCAGCTCGTTACGGACAGGGCCTCATCCATGACAGCCCCCCTTTGATAGCACTGCACCACTCTCCCCAGAACAGGGAATTCCTCCGCATCACATTGAGTTAAGTTAAATCCTTCATAGTTCTTTCATTTTCTATTATTTCCAATGCCTCACTTGCCGTATAACAGTACAACCACACTTTTATTTAATGCAGGCTATAATGGAAACCTGTAAGCATGGAAAATGTCAATACATTTATTTTGACAATCTCTCAAGTCCTCAATTACTAGGTGAAATACATGAAAATGCAAAGTTACTGGCATGACTGTAAACAGGAGCACTGAGTGCTGCTTTTGGCTGCGGGTTGTCATGTACTTTGTGCTGTGCGGGTAATGAAGCACAAGGCTGAAAGTACAGTAGCTACCTAGATAGCATTACTTAGCTGACCAAGACAGCAAACTAGCTATAAAATATGATTGGGCACAGCCATGTCCTGCGTCATTAATGCACTTTAATACTCATGACACCCTGGAAGTGGTGCAATTATATGCTTGCCTGAATTGAAAACACAACATGCGCAGTGTGGTCAAAGTATCACTATAAATGAAGAGCCACTTTGTTAGCGAGTGGACTGTGGGGCACACAGTCAGTCATTCAAGTAAATTGAACGTATGCAAGGAAGTCTTTTTTGGCAAAAGGCCATCTTGTATAATCGTAGGACATAAATGTTGTCATACAGAGAAAATTGGTATTTTCTGAGAGGAAAGAAATTCACTGCGACGTTTTACGCAACTCTGACTGTAGGCTATTGATATCAACATGTACATTATGTACCAAGTACTGTTTAATGGAGATTGAGGAGAGGTGGCCAAAATCTGTCAAGTAAGTATACAGGCAACCATTCTTGTTGAAGAAATCAGGTGCTATTAACTTAGTCGTGTTTTCCATGTTTCTCATTAAATTCAGTGCATGGATATGGATACAATGGTCAAGGACAGCTTATCTCATTTAGTAACCAAATAATAATTGTATAAAATTCTAATAGAAACAAGGTGGATATTATTCAAGAAGATGGCCAAGTGCTGAGAAAAACTGGCCTGTTTGATGCAACCAGAACACCATTCCAAAAAGATAGGTGATCAGGTGGACAGGTGATCTATTACATGCAAATGTGATTTTGTGATGATGCAAGCAACACCTGTACAACCTAGCCATCTGCCACATTACTGAAAACATACTCCAAACTGTAGGCTCCCACATTGTTGCCATCATGTTAAGCGTACACTGTTACTTTATGTGACTAACGCCCAAACAAGGGTATGGGTGCTGCTCTCAACCATTCCATAAATCGCCCAGCTCTTGACCTCTGAGTACAGTATGGTTCTTCCCAGAAAGTATTTGGATGGTAGAGGTAGGAAGCAGAGGTGGAAGGTCCAGGTTCCAGAAAGTAAAAGTCCTCCCCAGTATTTTGTTCCAGCCACGTGGATTTGCTAATTAGCACAATTCTTCAGCCAAGAGGCAGAACTAATTAGTGAAATCAACTGGCTGAGTGCATGGGTGGAAGTAAAACATGGCAGGACTTTTACTGTCTGACCCCTGGACTTTCCACCTCTGGTAGGAAGAGCAGGAGTATAACAGGAAATAAACAGGCTTCAGCTGCAAGAGGTAATAGCAAGCAATAAAGTGTGATCATCTCAATGATCTACATATCCCATGATGCATCTTTGTAAAATGTAGGGGGTTGTAAGGATGATAATAATCAGCACCTGGGAAAGGAGGAAGAAGATTCCTTTGTCAGGGTTCATTTGTTTGGAACTACAAACATTTCATCAACACCCCTCCATAGGATAGTCCAGGAGATGAGAGCCAAAAGGACAAAAACCACCTCTAAGCCTGTATCCAAATGTAAACCTGTAATTCAACACATATAATACAGAATATGTATACAGTTTGCAAAACTACAGATAAAACAACAACAAAAAAACACAACTGTAGTCTTATTATCCTATGTCTACTTCAAATAAACCTTTGGGTTTCTTGTCTCTCTAGTAATTCTAAGTACTGTTGTCATTTAGTAGTTTAGATGAGTTTGCAGTGACACTGCTGCATGATTTGCTCTCTATGATTTGGGTTTCAGGAGCCTCTTTCAATTTGAAACATTTCACATAAATAACCTAATAACACGCAAGATAAAATATCAGTATACGCAGGGAATTCGGGTGTCTCT
Organism: Synaphobranchus kaupii; assembly: GCA_029718625.1. NCBI lineage: Eukaryota > Metazoa > Chordata > Actinopteri > Anguilliformes > Synaphobranchidae > Synaphobranchus > Synaphobranchus kaupii. The sequence goes on from CM056379.1 coordinate 31,514,000, forward strand.
AAAAATGCCACGTGGTTGTCGATGGAAAGTGAATGTAAAATTCAAACGGGATGCGTTCTGAACACTGATCTCAAGCAGCAGTGTGTATCGCCTTCAGTAGCAACCTCATTCCACAAACCGCTCTGTCAAAATGAGGTCAGAGAGGCTTAAAGCCTTGAATTTCAAACAGTCACTGAAAAATATGCACGTCTGCTCCCTCCATTTTCTGTACAGAATCTATAGGCATCTACAGATAATATGCATCTGTTTCCACTAGAAACTCCCAACAAACAAAAGACGATTCGCAAAAAATCTAAAATAACAAATGTATATCATTGCAGCCTACTGTAGCTTATGTCAGGTCCTAAACATTCTGATCCAGCTTGTCAACCTAGCTATTCAGACCACTGTCTAAAATCCTGCATCCTATTACAGATTGATAGACTCACAGTTTTATTAATTACTACGTACAAAACAATGCACCAATTTTTATATCCATAAGATCAACCTTTTCATGATTAATCAACAAGTCGCACCGTGCATACCACAATGTAAACATCCAACGTTCATTACTAGGGATAGCTGCTACATTATGGGAAGGATGTGCTTTGTCTTGTCTGTTCTGTCTTGATGACGTCTCTGTATGCACTTATTGCAAGTCGCTTTGGATAAAAGCGTCTGCTAAATGAATGTAATGTAATGTAATGTAAACACAATGGGAAAAGGCCTAATAAGGAAATGCAGATTTCAACTTCATACTTCGAAAAGTCCTGACTGCATACTTACGCCAAAGCACTTCACCCCCATCCAAACCCCACACTGCCCTGCAGTGAAGTCGGCTATATTTTTGTTACATGCCAGGAGGTGGGGATTGGAGCAAAGACCACCCCAAGTACACAAATCATCATCATTCCTTTAATAGGAAATGTCTTTCAATGCATTACTATAATGAACAGTTTCGGTGCATTACTGTTAAGCATGTCATAATGCCTTACATGTGTGCACCTATTATAGACTGCTTTACCACCTTCTCCTTTCCTTGTTTCTGAGCACAGGCGGAACATAAAGCACCGTCAGTACAGCCCGCAGTAAGCGGCTCCTACATCTGCTCCCTGCCAATGACTCATTCCAAATGCTCACATCCCTCTCCAATTTCAATTACAATAGTGTTCTTTTCATCGTCTCATTTCTAGCTTCAGACTGGAATAAAATAAAATAGGAACAAAAAAAAAAACAAAAAAAACACCTCACTGAATTTCTACTTAAGTGGAACTAATTGATACTTAAATAGCAGGAAGAGACTCGTTCCTCTCTGTGATTCATAAGAGAGCCCAAAAAATGGGGGGGAAGCGTCAAGGATTCTGAGAATTAAACATTAACTTTCAAATATGTTTAGTGCTTTTTATTTAAAGTAATCCACAGTGGCTTTTAAGGGATACCACAAAACAAAAAAACCTTAGACATGATATGCAGTCTAGCAACCCATTTTATGGCAAGGATATCAAGTGTCTTTTCCAAACAATTAAACACTGAATTTAAGTGTTTTTTCATTGCTTGCTTGCATATGAAAGAAAGTCTATATAAGAAACGGGCATTCAAAAGCATATGTGCTCATTCTATATTCAGTTAAAAGAGGATCTTTTCATTCACAAATGGCTGGCCCCGAGTGCTTGGCAGTAATGGCACGTAATCATGTGAAGCAGGCATGCAGTAATGAAGATATTCAGCTACATAATCTATCCCGGGATTACACAGTCTTCTGCCATATTGAACTCTCCGGGCCTGCCGAGCAGATAATAAATAATATTGCATGAAAGAAGATAACCATTCCGGGGGGGGGGGGGGGGGCATTTTAAACATGACAATCTGAACAGAGAGCACCAGCCTCTATTTTACAGTAAACCGTGGAACTCGCCTCATATCCTCTGAGGAGTCGGGCAGAATGTTCCTGAAGCCTTTCTTTGTCTAACTCGCCATTTACGAGATATTTGATCTAAACCAAACGTGCTGCGAGTTACGCGAAATGCAGATAAGCTGCAACCGGGGGGGGGGGGGGGGGAGTGCAGTCCGAGAACAGCGCGGCAAGCAAGGAAGGCGTAAGCAGAGGTGGACTCTCACAAGTACAAATTAGCGATATCTCACTGCCGCCGCGGACAGAAAAAGTGATGAATCTCCTCCGCTCGTGCGAACCGCGCCGGACTCCAGGTCCGGTTAATTAACAACCAAGGGGCTGCCGTCGCTCGCCTCACAGTCTAATCCTCTACCATTCATTACTAAGATTTTAATTATTGATAACGGCCTGATCAAACGGGCACAGCCAATATGGCATCACTTTTTTTTTTTTTTTTTGCAATGTATGGACCGGCTGACCCCTCGGTCACACCACCAATCTCAGGGGAAGAAACGTACAGTAACGACGGAGAGAGCCAAATGGAAGGAGGAAACAAAGGAGAAAAAAGGCGAAGAAAAGACGGGGGCGGGGGAATGAAGGAGAAGAGACGGAACTGAAGAGTAAACAGGAGAGTGGATTTACATTACCGAAGCAGTCCCGGGGAGAGTACACAGCGGAATGTTTGCACTTCCCTAATCACAATTGTTAAGCCTACAAGAAACTGGACAGCAACAGTAAACAGTGATTTGACTTGAGTGTCTGCACTGCACTAAAGTGGCTTCCACAAGTTCATGCTGCAAGGCACAAACATGCGTCTAAAATAAATTTTTTGAAAGGGACTGGAGATCAAAGGCAGCAATTACATACAAATCAAACATAAAAGGAGCTTTCTTCCGGTACTGCCGATAATCGACTTACAGAGAAAGGCAATGTCTGAGAGACGTAGGAGCCGTACATGTTCTTCACTACACCTGTACTTGTCTTTACTTGGTCTCCCGAAAGGAGGTGGAGTGAATGAGAGCACTTAGCTTAATCAGAGGAGGCAGGATGGTGCTGACGGGAGACTCCAGGAGGATGTCTGCAGTGTGGGTGTGGTACCGCCATGCAGCTGTCACAGGTCCTTAGAGACCTCAGTCACATCTGAAACTGTACTTACATCAATGGAATTTCATTTCCAGAATTTTTTTTAAGCCCTCCTGAAATGTGTCCATGGCAATAGCAGAGATTTAAAAGCATACCCACCATTTTTTCAGAAAGCTTTATGATAAAATTTTCCGTCTCAGAATAATAAGGTACCGTCGGCCAACTGAATAGGGGGTAGTGATGCGCAGGTCAGCTCTTAAGGCCTCAGTATACCTAAAACGAAATCTGAAATCGGCGGATTCACAAAGGCTGTCGAACTGCTGTTGAATATGGCGCTGGGAGCAAATGACAGGATAGTCACTGTGACTTGAAGTCTGTTTGTTTAATGATGCTCAACGGCAGATGGATTAGAAACTCGTTATAAGTTTTGATATTACAATCATTGTCTCAATGCACCCATTATGTAAATGCAGTCAACACGCTCCTGGAGGAGACAGACAACGATTCACTTATCTAGAAATTAAAAAAACTATGTGGTCGATTTACTAAGATCCCAAATAAAGGGTGTTATTTTTCGGGCGCAGCCAAAGTATTTGCACGTGTTATCATTTCACACTTTGCGGGTGATCAACTAAGAGTCATGCAAATTACTCCAGCCGCAAATAGCCATATTTAAATGAGAATTTGCGTGTTTGGAATGGTTACACTAAGAAAACAGTGAAAAGACTGGCAGCAATGTTGCCTTTTTTATGGTATATTTATTTATTTATTTATTTTTACAGTGTAGGACTTTTACACTGAACAGGCTGGCGGTTTACGACAAACTGTTTCGCTGGATGTCTCTTAGTTTCTGCCGGGAGTTACAGATGTTTGTCAGGACTGAAATGATCGTAACTATGCTTACTAGCACTAAGCCTACTCGCGCCGTTACGGTCACATAAAATCACATTTCCACGTGATCATGGGTTTTATTTCGATAATGTTTTTATTTGCTTTGTTATTCACTGTCTGTTGTATAGCCTGTTTGATTCAAATACTAGTTACTCTTGTATTATGTAACACGATTTGCTTCATGATTACAAAATGTATTCTTACTGTTTGTGATGTATCCACAAATTCTCTTCTTGTGTATTTTGAGCATCAGCTAGAACGGCCCAGTTAATTAGCCCACATTGTTTCGCAATCATTCAGAACGTTCACTTCTGGATATTCCAAACACACTCGTACGTGTCTTGCTACAGTGAAGCCGTCATCTTATCGATTCATGACTTTTAATACCTGCTTTCCAACTGTACAAAAATGCACCCGCAAATACCTTTCCCAAACTTCCTTTCGGGCTTAGTAAATCACTTTACACATGCTAAAGTAATCTATTTGCATGACCTCCTCCCACTATTTCACGAAATAACGTAGGGACGCCCAATTTTGCATATTCATTCAGGCTAACCCACAAAAATGAGAAATCAACATATCTTTCCATTTTAGCACACGCTATCCTCTTTACACCTCATTAGTTGATCACCTTGGGCGATTTTTTGTGGGCGGGTAACAGTTTTACACGTGCTTTTGTACACGCAAACCTTTAGTAAATCGACCCCTAAGTGTACCTTTATAATTACGACATACGCATTTTCAGTATTGCTATGTTAAAAAAGTTGTTGCAGGATGGAAGCAAACCCTTATGAAATAATTACAACTTTAAAATCACAACGCGGCTCGAGTGTTAAGAAAAAAGAAGAAAACAGTGAGTAAAATCAATTTATCAAATGTAAAAAGGAGTTTCTATAAAGATGAAACTTCAGTGTCCCTGTAGTCCCTGCTTGCGTGGTCATACAAGTGGATATACTCTTGAACAGCTTCAGCAAGTCTAGCCTTGTTGACCAATTGCAGACGAGGGTGTATTGGGGGGGACAGTGAACGAGGCTGTGCGAAAATTTCAACTAGTTCAGCTAGCCAGACTGCACACACTACAGCGATCGAAGCCAAATGGGACGCTTTGTTTTGGTCGCACACCAGCCAAAAGCCTTTGTGAATCTGACAAATTTGATTTAATAATTTTATGGAGCCATTACGTCACCAGAATCTCATCAATCACCCACTTGCCAACCACCCGACCTAAAGCCGTTATCCAATTCGGAAATACACACCCGCATAAAACCATTATTTCTCAGTGGGCTATAGGCCTACATAGCAGCCTACATGCTACAGAAAAACATAAAAACTGAAATAATAGGCTAGATTCAAACCAATAAACATGTATTGTAAAAAAAAGTTCCATAGGCTTATTTTGTAAATCAAATCTGACAATTATTTCAACAAGTTTGTCTAAATTTAACGTCAGGGGGGTACCCTCAAGCCTCCTGCTTTAGTGTACCATTCCATTTGAACTATTGGCGGAATCAGACTATAGCCTATAACTAGGGATACACCAATACGGTTATCGTGTATCGGGTCCGATACTGTGCTCATGTACTCAACTCATAAAAATACTCAGATACCGACATCATCACGTTCCGTTGACATCACGTAGCCAAAAAATAAAAATAAAAAAATAGAGAAGAGGAAAATATTGCGAATACATGAGATGTATGTTTTTAATTTAATGTTTTACTTTTTTTTTTAAATTAAAATTAATTTTAAAAAGCTGATCTTGCTACCGCATTTTAACCCGGGGGAAATGTAGCCTTGTACACACTACCGCGCTACTTGGTTTAAAAAAAAAAAAACTTTTTTTTTTTTAAAATATCAGGGAACGGTCATGCTTAGTTGGTAGCAATCATAGAAAGAACTGTTCTGAGAGAAATCCAGCACCATGGACTGTGTTTATACCCTCAAATTCTGCATTATAAAACCAGGATTTCGCACCGAACTTTGATTTCAAAACAGTGGCTTATGACCACGACCACATCGCGGACCAATCAACTGTGAGATTGACCTTGCCAGTAGCCAGTTCACCAGCTAGACAGCGACCTGTTAGTTAGAATATTTGCCTGCTAAATAGTGCTATCTACGTAGGTGACCACCTAGCAATTGTGATTTAAACAGCTAACGTTAGCTAGCTAAGTACACTTAGGCCTACATAGCAAGCTAGCAAGATGGTAAAGAGAAAATGGCAAAATGAGGAAACATAAAAAAGAGAGAACTAGGAGAGAAATGCTTGCAATGTCAAGCTCCAATGTTCAATCCGCACATCGATGTTCAATCCATGCCAGATAACAAATTAAGCTTCAAAGATGTAATGAGATATTTTCATTTGATCTAAAATAATGTCATTTATTGTACTCATTTCTCTCACCCACTCGCCACCCATCCGCAATTAATCAGGTGGTCATTTTTTTGGGAACTGACCCATACCAACCGCGAATAAACCACGGGGTCCGCTGACTTTGTCAATCCACGCATCACTAATAGGGGTTTTCATTCAATGTAATCATTGCCAATAATGTTTACTTACTTTTGGAACTATCCTTCAGCAGTTTTCACCACATTATGGAGCAACAGCTGCACAGGACGAGCTGTCCTCCGGCATAACGACTGCATGGCTCAACAGGGGGCAGCATGATGCACAATGCTGGCTGTTTTTGGTTTTGGATGGCATGCATGTTCAGCTGCTCTCTCTCTCTCTCTCTCTCAAACTGAAGGGTTTCAGAGATGACAAGATTTGAACTGCAACCAGGCTTTCCACAGGGGAGAATAATGGAGTGACTAAGCATTTTGAAACATTAATGAATGAGGCCATGGAATTTAATTTGCCCCCTCTTGTCGCAGATGTAAAAATTAGAACGCAAAAATATTCTGAGAAACAAATACTATTCTGAGAAAAAAATATTCTGAGAAACAAATCAAAATGATACATGGTACAAACATGAAACTAAAATTTCATAGTTCAAGTTTTGTTTTCACATGAAAAACACAATATTTTAAAATTCTTCCAAAAACAGCATCCAGCGTTCTATTTTACATGTTACAGACTGCAGCGGGAGGCCTCTATCTAGACTGCAGACTGCAGCGGGAGGCCTCTATCACAGCAATGTGTGAGGGTCCAAAAAGTCAAGTTATTCATGGTATGGAAAAGAATGCAAATTGTAAAATGGCAGGAGGGCAGAATATTGTGCTCAGTGAACCAATGCAGTAGGCTATTACACAGAGACAGGTAGAAGGAAAGGAATACCAAGTCACATGAAGGTATGGGGGTTACATTGCAACCTGTCGTCAAATACAATTAAAACTGAGAAACAGGGACACTTTCACCATTGGCGATATACACAAGCGGAAATTTATGGAGGAGAAAGCTGCAATCACATTAAGAAAACACATCCTTTTTTGCACCCATGACACTATAAAATCCATTAATACTCATGCATATCTTATTGATTTAGGAGGGTGGTTTAATTAAGATAGACATTTGTCTACCTTCACACATATGTGAGGCTCTGTTTTGAGAATGCAAAGGCAGTCAGCAATCACTCCTGTAAGCACTGGCACAGATTAAAAACAGGCTTGTCCAAATCATTTCAACATTTCAAGGACATTAACACATCACCGACAGCCCATGACGGACCGTTCTAACGCCATCTTAAAGTTATGCATCACGCCATCTGATAGGGCAAATGCACCTGCATCTCCAATGGACCACGACTGTGATGCATTCTGGTTATGGTCGCCTGTGGAATTCTGTAAAAATGTACGAGCTAGGAAAAATTAAATAGTTATGCAGATAACTTTGGGACCATGTAAGATATGGAGCATTTTGCAGGGTGATTCAGTTGTACACTGACAGAATTAACCCCTTTACGGTTCACATAAAGTGCATTATTGAGCAATTAAATATTTTCACCTATATACTGAAAGGTATAGTGACATACCTAAACAAACAGTCTTTGAGGGAGAGGCAGCATTTGGGCTCAGTTATGTTAAAAGGTAATGATACCTTGCTCTTGGAGGCCATCATATCATCTTTGATTTATCTACAGCCAACATCTATTCCATAGGACTACTATTTCATTTAATTTCATTGACTTAGCCTTTTACAAGAATTTGTCTTTCATGCAAGAGGGTAGATTCAGATAGTTAACAGATCAAACATTTAAAACATATAAAAAAGAAATAAATATATATATTATTTTAAAACATACATAGACCACACAACAGGAATGACAATATAGCATTACAACAGACGGGTAAGCTAGGGGCTTCAGTAGGTTAGTCATAATACAGGATCGGGGGTAAAGTGCATTTGTGCAAGTTTAGTAATTTGATGCTGGGGGGACAAATTAATTCAGGGTCCTATTAGTTTTTGCTTCAGGCATTAGCGTAGTCTGGATGGCATCAATGTGTATTCATTGTATAGCATATGGGTGGGATCGTTAATGATACGTATACCTAGGTCCAGTGTAAATTTATCACTTAGGGCGGTAATGGTTGTGAATTTTACAGAGGCAATTTTGTTTGATATGCTGATAATTTTGTTGAGTTTGCTTTTGTTTTGGACTGTCAAAGATCCTCCCCAAGCTGCAATACAGAAGGTACTTCTTTTTTTTTTTACAAGTTTTCAAATTTTGGTGAATATAACATTTTATACATAGTATTTTTTTCCGAAAAATGGATGCGGAATAAATATATCACAATTATTTATTTTGCCATATTATTTTGATATTGTTAGTGTAGCGACATCTATGTGTGGATGTCTCCAAAACATACTCGACCAATTTGTTTTTTTCTCGTAATATGAGTTTTGAGGAACTGGGTCAATGCTCTAAACTCCTCGTTGTCAAGCAAGAGAAACCAGACCTCATAATAGTGCTTAGTGGACTCTAACAGGCTGTGTTTGGCCATCTTAATTAGCGCATTTAACAATATCAACACACTTCGAACCGACTATCCTCCAAACATAAGCATTGAAAAACTGGCACAGCAGACTTTCTTCCACATTATATGGAATAAAAAGTATTACAAGGGTCTGTGTACTATGGGAAGGCTTAAATGAAAAAGAATGAAAGGTAAAGAATTACATGTTTTCAATGCCACAATGTCACATAATCAGCAAAAAGCAATGGCCAAAAAAGGCTGCTTAATTGACCCAAATGGTGAGCCGAGGTAGAGATTCTGCCCTTCATTCAAAGCTCTCTCTGTTCCATTTCCTTCCCTGGACGAGTTGGAGCCAAAGACTCATCACTCAACCAAGTTATAAGAAGAGTTTCACTGGTGCTGACAGACGCTCTAACAATGCCTGGCTCCTGGTGATTTCATACCGCATGTTATATGCATAATTTAAAAAAAGACAAAATGGAAAGCAGAATAAATCAAACCATTCCTTCTGAGAAGAAGAAGGAAATTACTTTGTCAGGCCACAGACAAAAATGTTTCCAGTGCAAAATGAAGAATAGTTTTTTTGTGTTTGATGATGGTTGGCAGCTTCACACCAGCTCAAAAGACATGACTGGGGAGATTCTGAATTTGGAAAGACATTTCCATGCATGCACTAATGACACTCTTGAGAAAGGGTGACACAGCCCAACACCGACGACATGCCAAAGAAATATGGTTTGTCTAATAAAAAAATTTTTTTAAAATTTCAATAAAGATGAAAAGGCAACTTTGCTGGTACTCAATTATGTTGGTTCTGTCGGATGTCTGTCTTTCAAAGGCATTCTTTTGCTTTTTCTTGGATTTTTTCCATCCACCTCGGCATAAAGACTGAGCTGTGAACGTGGGACCACGGCTGGATTCTGAGCTTTCGCATTTGCTCATCTGTCATTAAAACAATTATCTTTCCAAATGTAATTACTCCAATTGGGTTTCCGAAGGGTAAATGTGATGGGTCTCTCAGGGTCTTTGTAAAACCAGGCTGAGACAGATTTATCATAAGAGATGTTTTGAGTCTTACACAAGGTGAAATAATTGGAAGGAAATCAATTTGATCCAATAAACATAATTTTCAAAAAGAACCATTTGCTGTAATTGTCATTCACTATCTTTCTTTTTACATAACATTAATTCAGCAATGTTCTTATCTAGCATCTTACTTATACTCACTAATCAAGGAAACCATAGCCAAACCAAACAAGCAGTGTGGTTCTACATTAAATTATAATTAAACCAATCAAAAATACAATCATTAAATCTAATTAAGCTACCCAAACTAATTTCAGTTTTCAATATAAGGTATGCACTTTATCTTAAGCTGTAACAGTACATTTGCTAACAGGAAACTGATTAGACACATTTCATATATTTTAAAACAGGAGGAGAATTACAACTGAAACTAAAAATGAACAAAATAATGAGCATTCAGCCTACCATTTTGTTATACAATTACATAACAGTATAAAAGTGCAAATGGTTTATTCAAAGGGGAAAATTGGGTTTTAATGGGTATCAAATGACTGTCAAAAGGAAATAATTACATCACTCAATACACTCCCGATAAAAAAATGCGAAGGATCACCGTTAAATTTACACATTGAAATCACACACATCTCTTTAAGTACAACATAATGCTCACAGAACCTTCTTCACATCCAAAGCATAGTGTTATTAACAGAACATTAGCCTATCTTCAACTCAGTTCCACTCAATCAGTCAGACTCCAATAACGGGTTCTGCCAGCGGTTGAGAAAACTTAATAAATGCCATTTAATTTCTAACAGCAGAGCCAAATACAGAGATGACCATGAGTCTTTAAGTGGTGCTTCCACATGCACTCCTGTTCCTCATTAACAGGACACCAAATGAAGGGGCTCACAAGTGCAGTTAGGTCTTTAACCCCTTCGCGCAGGCCCCCTAGTGGTCATGGCGCCGGCGACATTCATTGCTCCTGCAACCAAACTACAAGTGGAGACAACAAATTCTGTGTTCTATCTTTATTAGTATATGATTTGTGACAACTGTAATGAATACAGATTTTCTAAGTGCATGCTTGCTTGCTTACAGGGATTTTGGGAGTGGGTCAGAAGAAGACGCCATAGTATTGATTCTATCGGAGAATATGCCGATGAACATGACAGATTTTCTCCTCCTCTATATGTTAGTATTACTGCTTGTAATATCTCAAATATGCACGTTTAGTTTTGCCACTGACTTATGCTATATGTTTGATGTTGTTATTTTCACATTTTGACTGCATTTCACATACTGTTTTACATTTGTAGATCTCAGTATTTCATTGTGACTAAAACTTTGTTTTTCATTTTTTCCAAGATTTTTTTTTGTGGCACTTTATTTTAGTTAGTATTGTAAATGGTACAACTGCCTCGTTTCATTTAAGGACATTTTCCAAGTTTCTGTGATGCTCACAGCTGGAGTTAAAAACCTTAACTAGAACACCACCTAAATAAGTGAGAATTGACCAAATCTGGCATCTGCGCGAAGGGGCCATTCAAATCCTGCTACAGTAAAGCTGGCAGGTTTTTGAAGGATGGCAGGATGTAATAAAGGATATCACAAGAAAACTAGGCAATTTAGACCCACTATGAAAGATGATCACAAAAGCAACTGGAAATAAATCACATTCCTATGATATCATGAAATATAAATATCCCATGACGTATCAATATCAATATCAACTTTAACCTTCCTATAATGCTGACATTTGACAACTTTTATGTTTGGCGTCAAATTGACCCCAACAGTTTAAACTGGCACAAAATTATGGTACTAGAAGACTTTTGACACGTTGTGTGTGGCCTTCTTAATGTCTCCCGATTGACTAGCCTTTTACCCTTAAATGTTTAAAAAGCTCTTTTTAGAGCTGAAGGTAAATGAACGTTTGTGAAGTTTAAAACCTGCACGGGGATCAAATTGACCCCGAACATAATAGAAGGGTTAAGAAGAGAAACAAGAAATGCACTGCAAGTGGTGGCAATGTAAAACAGCACATGGGTGGTGCGGGAGACAGGCTCATTTCCGTCAGTAGCATTCTCATAATCTCTTCCGTGTTACATTTCAACTTTTTTCCCCCCACTGAATTCAAGCTGATCCCAAGGCTGCATAGCGAGGCAGGGGGGAGCACCGCAGCGCGTGGATCTCCTTTGATGAGGGATTCAGATTAGATAAAGAAGATCTGGCACACGATACCTTCCCGGGGCACCCGTCATGGTTGACTGAAGTCACATTGCGAGATCTTTGAAATTGGATCCTATCTACATAATATCCCTCAACTGCAGTGACCTGACACGTGCAGCCGTTTCTTTAATTGACTTCGTCCCAATGGCAAAAAATATAAACGATAACGGCAATTATAACCGTTCGAGTCTCATGCAGTGAGTGCACTTCTGCTCAACATGGAACTACTGTATCATCGAGCGGCTGAACAGTTCATTTGCTCAGCCTCTGAATCACTGGTTAACAATTCATTGACGACATCCATTTAAAATGTCTTCCGCCTATATGGGTCCCTCCTGTTCCCCTGCTGGGTTTTGGCTACGTGCTAGCTGCGGAGTGTAGTGCCGAATTACTAAGCGGGGCGGCATGCCGGGCGACGGGCGCGTGGGGGAGGGGTGTGTTCGTGTGAGGAGCCCAGGGGGCCTGCACTCGTGGACAGATCATGGAGGAAGCACCTGTTGAGCTGTGGGATGTTTTTCCATTTACCATCGGAAAAACACAGGCAGCCTGAGGCAACAGGTGCGGGTCGAGAATTCACGCCGCCACCCTTCAAGGGGAGAAGATTCCAATGGCACGTCAAAGCGCAGCCAACGGCGGCAGCCCTGGCCCCACTTGCTCTTCCCCCTCGAGGCTAAAGCGAGCCAGTCTTGGGTAATTGAAAACAACAGCAACAGGGGAGATATTAAAATGCTGTTTAACAAGCAGGTGTTGATTAAAATGTTCATTAACGCTGCGCAGCGCAGGTGATTGAATCTGTCACCCCCATACCGGAGACCACCTGGCCCCTCCTGCACCAAGCCCTGGCAATCCCCTCGCACCTCTCCTCCCACGCAAACACGCAACTTCTGCTTAATAAGAACTCAGCCCATCACCCTGCTGGGGGCTTATATTAGCAAAAACAAACATGATAAACCCAATCCACAGTGTTTGGAAGAGCCGGCAGCAAGTGTTTTCAAAGTGTTCAGACGCTCCGTGCACAAGGCCTCGTCGGTTGGAGCGGGAGGGGGGGGGGGGTGAGGGATTTGTGATTATGTGTAATGAATTTGTAACATGAATTTATTCATGTCTTTCATGTGGCCTGATGAAAAATATTCTTAATTCTCTCATTAACCACAGCCGCCAAAGGAGAGGCAATGCTATTTTTTATGTTTATTAATTTTTAACTGGCACCACAATCCATTTCTTCAACTTTGATGAATTGTGGCTGCCACTTATTAAAAAATGGACAGACCTAACCTTGTGAAATGAGCCGCATCCTCATACATCTGTCCGAGGTCAAATGCTGTAGAAATCTCTTTGGTAAATTCAAGGGAGAGATCATGTCATAGGCCATGTTTATATAACAAACTAAAATGCAACCATGAATTTACTTTTAAGATCTAGCTGAAATTATGAATTTTTGGACTGCAGGGAAACAATCACATATCTAACTAAGTCCAAGCCACCTTTCAAGAAAGCCAAGGATAAATTAATGCCATATCTGAAAGATACTAATGATAAATGGAGATCAGGTATGGAGGTGCTTTGAAGTCAGACAATCCATGTTCTGTATCAAAGGTCATTGGTCAAAGCGGAGATGATTAATTTTTTTTCCTCCAGTCAGAACCAAGCAGTTTGTTTGATTTGATTGTTGTTCCTTTCAATGATTTTAAAACTGTAGCCAAATTACAGGGTTTAACACTGATGATTATTGCGTGTTTTGATATACACAATAATAATCTTTAACATAAAGGTTTAACACCGGCACGGATTCCCGGTAATTCCTGACAGTGCTGTTATTTTACAAAATATATACGGTTAAATTTTGTTAAAAGCACCTGCAAAAGCTGAGAATAAGCTACCAGAATATGGCTTCCCTCTCACCTTATAAAACGCCAAATTAGCCTGCTTGTTTAACAAATTTTATTTGATTATACAATGAAGAATTGTCAAACATCAATTCCATGAGGCAGTTCAAGCTTCATCCGAAGTTCATTACATGCATTCTAATATTGATTAATAACATAAATACCATTATTCTGCCTTAATGATGACAATAAATACACTAAAGCTGTCAGGTACGGAACCCATTCACGCATATTTTCCCTTGTTTTACAATGTCCTGCTTCTGGAAATGTGACCAACCTGTTTACTGGTAGCTTAATGATTTAAAACAAGTCCACTTTCCCGGGAAGACCATGAAAAGTGCGAAACAGACCTGCTCCTGCATGATGTTAAAGAGGACATGCAGAAAATGGCAATAAAATTAATTGTGTAATGTGCTGCAAATGTTTTTGTTTCTAATTAGAACCTTAGTTCTCTTTAAAATCGTTTTGTTCAGTTATGGAATAACAGGTGAAATCAGCGGGGTTTTAATAAGATGAGAGTATGGAAACCTGGTCACTGTAATTAAAAAAATATGAAGGACGAAGAATAAGGTTAAAATTCAGTTAACATGGTGAAATTTAAATGAATCTCCGTTTTTTTAACCGTAGGCTATCGAAAAAACCTTATGCACAGCAAATACCGGGAACTGTGGCCTAGGCTATTTGAAAAAACAGTATACACTGGTCAAGGTTTTGAAGTTTTTTCAGTCAAAACCATTCTATTTACTCACAAACTGTAGGCCTAGATGACGATCTGTATTGTAATGAGATCTGAAGCGCATTTTCAGAACTCAAATGTATAAAAAATTAAATGAAAAAAAAAACAATCTGAAAACAAAGCACACCCACAATTAATATCACCAGGGTATACTGAGAAGTCAGATGCCCTGTTCTTACAAAAATACAGGTCTTGTTAATAACTTGACAGAGCAAAGTCTGGCAGAATTAAAGCAGAAGTCAAATCTCTGAACTTCACAGAGCTCATTAATTGTGAATTTGTTCAGCTGTGAGTTTTCGCACAGAATCAATGATGCAAATGTCAGAGTACTGACAGAAAACTTATTATATTTAATAAGTAGGAACATGTTCATACAATGGAATAACCAATTCCACAGAACAGCCAAGAAACTGTAATATTTGGTCAGACAACATGTGTTTTCACTACTTTAACTATCACTGATTCACACACAGGTGTGATTATTGGCCATACAATCTCTGTGCAAAATCTCCAATAAAAATCAGAGAGGAGAGAGAAACCAGCAACTCTGCTTATCTCACATCGTCACACACTAGAGAAACACTAGCTCTTTTGAAAGTGACAGATCATGTGAACAATTTTGCACCCAGTCATCCGCGTCCCAATTCCCACACTTTCTGAAAACCGAAAAACAAAGTGAACTTTGGTACCATAAGCTGCGGTTAATGTCTGCTGTCAAATAGGCAGCCTGCCATTTGACACAGCACAAGCCGTCCTTCACACAAGCCATCATCCAGCTTAGTGCAAATGACCTCACGCTCACGGCGTAACATGCGAAACTTTCATCTTTAATCAACATCTTTTTCATTTCTCAGGAACCCCTAAACAGTTACGTCCAGGAAATTACACCACCACCAGTAATTCACAAACACAAGCAGTCTTCCAAATACCCCACTATTCACACGTCTGATTATTACTGTACCTCTAGCTTCTTCTTCAACTTCATCAGCATTTCCTTGGCGTCACATTGACGGCAATGTTATTATCAACTGGCAGTTACCAAAATAGTGGCCGCTGCCCACCTCTGCCCGGCCCCAGGGATAAGGCTCCCAGCACCGGAACGTTTAGAGTCACGCCTGGCCTATTCCTGAGCCCAAGCCTCCAGATATCAATTTTCTGCTCAGCAAAGATACAACCTTAAAGGAACAAGATGAACAATTGCGCGCCGCCTGAAAACGGTGCCATTTATCATCGATGAATGGGAGGGGGCCCAGCTTGTCAGGTTCAGGGTTAACGCGTTCCCCAGGACACGACATCGCTTATTCTTAATTGCCGGCAACTGAGAAATTACCACAACTTTGGGGGCTGCTTTGGCTGTTAAAATGATCCCCCGAATGACAGAGCGCTCAGTCACGCCCGGCCAGCCTTTTGGCCGCCATTATTTCCGCCTGTTTGTGTTACTTTCTCTGCGCAGTCCTGAAGGCCATCTACCCATAACTCACAGCACTCCATCAAAGGCAAACGCGAAATGCAACAGAGACTTTAACAACCCCGAAAGAAAGGACACGTGACAAATAAACATAGCTGAAGAACAAAAATCCAGATAACCTCGTGAAAACAGTTTGACTTTTTAAGCTGTTCTGAACGTGTCAGGGTTTTTTTTTTCTCCCCCCCCAAAGACGAGTCTCAATCGCATTCCGTAGCGGAATGGGATTAGGGAAGTCTGAAAAGGCTTTCAATGATCTGTAAACATTTTGATGACAGTTTCAGAAATGAGAACTTGCTGTGTGAGAGCAGATCAATTTCCTGTGCTTCTACCGTCCTTTTCTAGCACAAGTCAACATTAAAGAGTGGTACTCCGGTACACACTGTTAATCACACAGCCATGAAGGAACTGAGCCATTTTCATGGCTCAGATTCTGGAGCCTCTACAATCACCTGCGGTTTAATAAAAAAAGAAAACAACAACTAAATTATCACCATTAAACGCTTTTGCTTTCATCACTGCCACCCTCTCAACTAGGAAGTTCTAGTGTTCACGGTCATTCATGAAGTTGCTGTGCAAACAGGCTTCATTAGTGGTCCACGGAAGATTCCTTATTTCCCCCCACCTGGGATCTATGTCTTATAGGTTATCAGTAGCAGTGGCGATAAAAGATCTCGATGATACAATTACCGCAACAGCAGAAACACCACAAAACGCTGCAGAGATAAGAGTCGCTCTTCAACAAACCGCCTGCTTATCTAAGGAAGGAACACGGACCACAATTATCTAACTTCCCAATGCTATTTGTTGTATTCTGCAAAGACGAGCGGTGGTTCGTGCTTACGTAAGTGCACAGGTGAACAAACACGGGGAATTGCAGATGTGTTTGTTATCTGCCAACTGACAGACATTGATTTATACACAATGCCCGCAAGCCAACAGGCATCAACATGTTCTTCTGTTTGTACTGGCACCCAGGATTCTACCCCAATGTCAAAGATGATCAGCGACACATACTTACGGTCAACAGCATAAAATAGCCCACACTCGCCACCACAAAGTGGGTCATTTCGAATCACTGAAAATTTCATTGGAATTCAAAATTCACATCCTCGTTTTTCACGGGCTCGTTTGCAGACTTCTGCATGATACGTTGGATTAACACACTTAATGAGATCATTTCAAGCCAAATTACTGTGAAACGCTTTCACTTGTTAATTCTGCTGATAAACAGGAAAACATCATTGAAATTTTTTAAATCTCACTGCGCAAACATGGTAGGAAAACACACCACTTTGAAAATGCATAGCCTATCTCATCCTTCTAATTAAGTTTTACATATGTGTAAATATCTCACGTATTACATTCATAAAAATTCTGCACTATGGGATTTCTACATCCCACTGGCTGCTATTTATCCTTTTTTGCCAGAACCCTTCTGTGAGCCCCTGGTACAGAATGGCAGAGCCTGGAACTCAGCACTCATAGCAAAGGAGGATGAAGCACTGCTTCCACAGAGCCAAGAGGCTGGTCTTATAACGTCAACACAGCAAGGGCAGGGGGATTACAAGAGCAATCCACCACAATTTTTTAAATATAATTCAAAAAAAAAATTCCCCCAGAAATCTGCTTCATTACATTCTTTGCCTTTGACTTACAAACCTTATCTGAACACCCTTTAAGTTGCATATTTTATTCCTCAGGGCAATATTGAAGAGGGGGCCTTTTTTCCCACCAAATGTACAAACCGACTGCGTACAAAAATTGATTGCAATACATCAGCATGCTCCAAACCCAACAAATTAATAATTTCACTAAGCGGGTCATGCAGCAGCCCACTGACTGAAAAGGCTGGTGGGTGGCTCATTCGGGTAAGGCACCATGCATGGATGAGCCACACAGTCTCGGATCGAATCCAGACCATGCCAGTGCCAACCGTGACCTCAATTGGTGATTGCGTCGCCCAGCGTACGGAAGGGTTCAGTCGGTTAGGGGTAGGGCTGGGCGATAAACCATATTGATCATCATCAAATGTTTTTTTAAGGGTAATAACAGTCATTGTCGCCATGTGGTGTACTAGCTTTCTTCCGTCTTTTTTTTCTTTCTTTCTTTAATCATGCCTCATGCGGTAGCAAACGGCCAGAGGCCATTTGAAATGCTTCCAGGGAAAAAAACATCAGCACTGATATCTATTGGGTGTTGATAAGACAGCCAATCAACAGCAAAGTGATACAGCACCATGTGGTGTCAATCACATGGAAGCTGCAAGGCCTTGCTGTTGAGTCATTTCAACACCTAATAGATAGGAGTGGTATAATAGATCTTTTCCCCCGGAAGCATTTCACGGGGCCTCTGAAGTTTGGATGTTTACTGCCGCGTCAGGTATGAATAAAGAAAAAAATGCGAAAGAAAAAGACTATGATTGTTATCACGCTTAAAAAACATTCCATAATCGTCAATACGGTTGATCTCACAGTCCTAGAGGGCCTTCTACCACCCTCTAGCAACCCTTGGTAGTCTATCAGGTGCCCGCGGACTACATATGAGAGGTCTTTCTCCGACTCCACTCTATGCGAGATTGGCTGTAGTCTGTGATCCGAAAAGTTGCAGCTGGTGACACCACGTGTTCTCGGAGGAGACCCTCGGATGTCCGCACTCTCCGGAATCAGCAGTGCGGGTCGCGCATGAACCCGGCTGCAGTTGCAGACAATTGACCGTTCCAAAATAGGGTGGAAACTGGACATGTTCAGCCCCACGTTGGGCGCCAAATACATTTTTTTTTTTTTTTTTTAAACGTGCTGCACCATGGAATTGTACCTCAGGGACCCACTCAACACTAATGTCTGACCACAGCCTGCTGTTAACATGCCCAGGAGTTGAGCGTGAGTTTGTGCCTGATTGAGCATCTCTGACGGACAGGAGTTAAGCGGGTGTGCTTCTTACCGTCGTCGCTCTGGCCGCCCTCTCTCTTCAGCATCTGGACCGCACCCACATACTTCTTCAGCTGGACTTTCAGCACTTCGTTCTCCCTAGGACACAAACGGCAGATAAATGTCAGACTCAGCACTTAAGAGACACTTTTCCCAGCTTCACACTGCAGAGGAAAGAGGAATCGAGTTATCTTTCTCATCTCAGGTGGACCAGCAATACATTCCCTGAACTAATGTCTCCATTTCTTTCCTGAAAAAAGGATGTTTTCGAGACACAAGCACATACAGATACCTCTAACGATATGCATGATAAACTGCTGACAAAAAGATGAGAATACACACAAAAGCACATTTTTAAGCAGAAATAAAACATTACGTTTAGCGAATTCATCAAACATGAGGTGACAGTGTTGGTTTCCTGGTCTATGTTATAAAGGAATGTAATAGAGAGATGTGTAGGTTCTCTGTCATTGTTCTAAGTTTAGACCTGCATCCACTGTTGTTACAAACTACTACATTTCACAAGTTCAATTAACAAACAACAATCTCAGGTGCGCTATGTAAATTTTGTGCAATGAATATCTTTTTTTATTTTTTTTTTTTATTTCCAGTACACTTCTGGGATTTATCAGGGTCTGGGTACTGATTCAAAGACAGCTTCTCCAAAGGGAAGCAAATGTGTGCCGATCCAGGAAAGGTTAGGAACTGTATAACATTGAGAGGGCTTCAAGACGTGAGAAATATTTCAGAGTCAACCACGTATTAGGTATTTTACATGAGCTTGCAGTGCCTGTAAAAATGAGGCTCTCAGCCCACATCAGGGGCTGGTTGAAAGGAACTCTCATGAGACACGAGAAATAGCCCGCTATTCTGCTTCAGCAAAAGCACGGCACTTAAAAATGGGAATTCAAGCACCAAAGCGCCGGATCTCATTAAAAGATCTGTAAGTTATAAAATTCTTTGCTGGAAAAGAGGTGTGCAAGAATGCAGACAGTTTGGTGTGTGGGCATGCTGAATAGAGGTGCTGAACAGCAAATGAGTCAGAAGTTTAAAAATGGGTTCCTTTGAAAGAAAAACAGCCAAAGGCCTTGAGTTCCTTTAATTCAAATTGGGTCATTGTCTTCAAACTGAGGATGACTTTGTGCTAATCCTCCACAGCCAGACAACATGAGTACATATGTTTACATATCTAATTGCTCCACATCGCTATCAGAGAGCCCGATGTGGGGGTGGGGAAAAACAGAAATTGCTAGAGGTGACACACGAATAAATCAGATCTCTTCCATTTCCCTTGGCGGGCTCCTCAATGAGATATCCCAGGAGAATAGCCCTACGAGGACTGCCTGAGCTTCTCCACACATTCCTCAAGGGGGCTTTCCAAATGTTAACATTTGAGTTTGCAGGCAGTATTCAGTAGCGAATATTCAGCTTGCTGGGAGGTTCCGTGGGAGAAAGTCCAAGGCCGAGGAAGATTGAAGAGACGCACCTGAGCAGAAGAAGCCCCATGGAGGAAACTAATGACAGAGTTTAATTAAAATGGCAGCGCTACTTTCTGCTGCCCGCCCGCCCGCCCTCCCCAATAGGCATGGACTCTTCTCTGAAAACCTGTCACACACTTTCAAAGAACTTATATTTTACGCATACATATTACAGGACATTAAAACGGAAG
Source organism: Synaphobranchus kaupii (assembly GCA_029718625.1). Classification (NCBI taxonomy): domain Eukaryota; kingdom Metazoa; phylum Chordata; class Actinopteri; order Anguilliformes; family Synaphobranchidae; genus Synaphobranchus; species Synaphobranchus kaupii. The sequence continues at coordinate 31,534,702 of CM056379.1, forward strand.
GTGATACCGTAGGGCACAGTTAGGCATCCTCATTGAATAAAAAAAGCCAGTTCTGCTGCTCCGTGATACAGTCCCAATTCTGACTGCTTATCGCAAGTCACCCCTGAAGCAGAATACAAGGAAACCCATACCCATGTGACTGCACACGTGTACACGTGTACACATACAAACTAAACAGCTGCTGGCATAAAACAAAGTCCTGGAATTTAATCTGATTTTAAAGTCTAATAAGATGGTTGAACCCGAGCATAGCAGACACACTGTAGCACTGCACAACCTGTAATACAGCAAGTGCAGAGATTTGTAAACAACAATTGGTGATCAAATCATGTACTTTCACTAAAAGAAACAAACAAATCTATACTCTCCTGCAACTCCCCTGGCCCCGCCCCCGCCCCTAAATAAAAATATGATGGATGATCAGCAAACCCAGTAAACATGAGATTTATGGGTGGGATACAGCTTGGCTGGAAGACCCCAAATATAAGTAGCTGTACAAAACCTAACTTGGTAAGCGTTGTAACATGAAAAGATCACTCTCTAGACAATGTTGTCAGTTTCGATTTGTTGTCGGTCCAATTACAGCTAATCCTCATCAGTGCCATCTAAAACATTTCAGTTAATTAACCTATCATTGATTGTTGAGTGTTGTTATTTGTAGGGATACTCTACTGAATACACCGGCAACATCAACAGCCTGTCAAAAGGGACATCTCAATTAGAGCATCAGCCATGGAGATTTCTTTTCCAGACGCAGAAAGATTAAAAAAAGCATAAAAATCAGCGATAGAACAGGCACGGTGGTGTTCTTAAGCAGAAACGATCATTGTTCTTGTTCATTTCCCCACAGTATTTTTGTTACTGATGTAAATAAAATCAGTATTTCAGCAAGAGGTTTTCTTCTTATTGCATATTCCGAATAACAACTATGAGGAGACCCCCCCACCCCCCATCCCACCATCCTCCAATTTCCTCTTTAAAATCATTTTAAGATGCTGAACCTGCGGCAAGGTATGTGGTGCAGCCGACTCTGAAACCACATGCAATTCCGCCGTGCGGGCAGGGGTTCAATACCCACCATGGCACTTTCACAGCAGTGGTCCCGTCCCTATCCGTTCCCTTCTCTGCTTTCCTCCCGTCTGAATGAAGCAACAAATATGAAAAGAGAGCCAACTGCGCCGCTCTCCTTGCTGAACCTGTGTGCAGTCATCATTCCTACTTTCTTTATTCATTACTGGCTCCATGCACCTGAGGCACAGTTTGGTAGTGCTTATTGACTGAGCACAACAACATTTTCCTAATGCTGAAAAATTCTGAACCTTAGAACATCCCATGAACAAGTCGTGAGTGAGGAAGGATCATATTGCCAAATTTGTCTCAGGAGTTACTAATCTTACAACCAATTAAATTCAAATAACAATAGCATTTTTTTTTTAAATTCCGCATTCATGTCCAACTATGGTAACCTTAAACTGCACAAGCTGTTGCGGTTATTTCAACAAGCACTACATTTGGACTTGAAATTCAGGAACAGGACGTGAACACAAAGCTGCAATTCCAGTTCATCTAAGTACATAGCTCATTAGGGTTTACATAAACTAGATGCAAAACAATCTTTCACTGCAGGACCAGAAAAACAATGGTTTGCCAAATTAGTTACAATGTCCGTATGTTTATGTCACTATCATACATAACAGCAGGTTTGTGTGTGTGTGTGTGTGTGCGTGCGTGCGTGCGTGCGTGCGTGCGTGCGTGCGTGTACATGCACACTGAATGACTCAGTCATTATATAGCCAAACTGAAACAAAATTTTTAGTCTTAAATAGGATATCCCTCATTAAATGCTGCTTGTTTGGATTAATTCTCTAAATTTAAACCTTCCCCCAAGCCTACTGGCCCATTAGCGATACTGGATATGGAGAGAGTCACAAACTTGCTGTATGTTAACCTCATTTTCCCAAAGACTAAAGCGAGGAGTCCAGATAGAACATGACCTCATCAAAAGCAGAAGACTTCAAAATGTCCTTGAGGAGCAAGGCAGGTATGCATCTACTGAGCTACCAGGAATGGGAGAGTATAGTATATTATTATAGATTGCTCCCAAACACAAAGCCAGAATATTTTGACCAAGTCAGATGTTCTAATTGCATAAACAAGGCGAGCTGACCTTGGGGACAACATTGGCATTAAATGAGAGGAGAAGTACCTGTTCAGCTGTGGGTTTCATCTGAATTATTTCCAAATGTCTGGTCATAAGTGAATTTAAATATTCTGTTTGGGTTTTATAAGCTTTACCATTGATTTCAGTGTGATAACTAAAGTTCACAATTGATATAACATGTAATATTTAAGTTTTAAGAACATTCCTTCTCTACTTAGCTGTCAAGGAAAGAAGTACTGGCACATTAAACATTAAAAGTTGATAATTATGTTTACGATTGTGAATAAACCCCATAAAATTGCAGCTTCATAAAGTTGCTCTCAACATTCGAACAAGATGGAGAAAGGGATTTGCAGGGATTTCAGCACCAGAGTGAAATTGCACTCATTGAACTGTTTAGACGTCATTGCTTCAGAATTGGAAAATTACATTAATAATCCAATCCCTGATATGAGTACTTAAGGGCTGGCATTGGCACAACACAAAAACAGGTCAAAGCAGGTCACTTAAAGGAGATGCATTATTTGGAAGGCAGCATAAAAAAGAAATGAATGGCTTAATGAAATTCTAATTAGCTGGTTTTATTATTGCTTACACTAAGGATAATAGCAAACCGGCTGTTTAAGAAGTAAGGCAACTGTAATTATATGATTTTAATAAATATTCAAATTCTTGAAATTGGTGTATTTTAACCAATTATTTATCTGACTTAATTTATATACACACATTATATATATATATATATATATATATATATATATATATGCCCTCCACAATCATCCAGAGTCCTAGGTCCTCTCTTGTGCACTCTCCTCTTCAGCTCAGCCCACAGGTTTTCAATGGGGTTTACGTCAGGGGACTGAGATGGCCATGGCAGAAGCTTGATTTTGTGTTCAGTTAACCATTTTTGTGTTGATTTGGACGTATGTTTTGGATCATTGTCCTGCTGGAAGATCCAACGACGACCCAGTTTTAGTTTCCTGGCAGAGGCAGCCAGATTTAGATTAAAATTTTCCTGGTATTTCATGGAGTTCATGATGCCAGGTAACCTAACAAGGTTCCCAGGGCCTTTGGAGGAAAAACAGCCCCACAACATCACGGAACCTCCACCATACTTAACAGTGGGGATCAGATAATTTTCGGTATACGTTTCGGCTTACGTTTGTGGTGAAATGACAGTAAAGGCTTTTTTCTGGCATGCCTTCCAAATAATTTGTTGACATGGAGGTGATGTCTAATGGTAGTTTTGGATACTTGATGACCCCAAGATGCTACTTTCCTCTGTAATTCTCCAACAGTGATCCTTGGGGATTTTTTTGCTTCTCTTACCATCCTCCTCACTGTGCGTGGGGCCAAAATAAACTTGGGCCCACTTCCAGGCAAGTTTGTAACAGTTCCAGTTGCTTTGAACTATTTAAGTATTGCCCTAACGGTAGATATGGGCATTTTCAGGTGAGTAGCCATTTTTTCATAGCCATTCCCTGACTTATGAAGCTCAACACACTTTTCCCACATTTTATTTGTGTGTTCTCTTATCTTTCCCATATGTATGATGTATGAATAAGGGAATATGGCCTCTCTGTCACCTCATATTTATAGTGAAACAGAAAGTCATAGATTACTGCTTGAAAGTTCCTAGTCTGATCAACCTTAAAAAGTAAAATATAAATGGAAAAAATGCTTCAGTTGCATTTTGTTCAGAATAATTTCTAGGGGTGCCAATAATTGTGGCACACGTAGTTTTGTTAAAAAAAAATTATTTTGTGATGAGGGATTTTTTTTTCTCAGAATAAATTTACGTCAATTAAAGGTTGGATTTTTCTCATTTTTACAATGTGAGATTAAGCCAATTCACCAAAAGGTGAATTTGTTTTATAACCATTTTCACTCATCTTTACCAGGGGTGCCAATAATTGTGGAGGGCACTGTATATACGTATATACAGTTGCACTCAAAATTATTCAACTCCCTTCACTTTTTGCACACTTTATTGTGTTGTAGATTTAATTTTAAATGGATAAAATTGCCATTTTTGCCAATAACCCATAATGGCAAAGTGAAAAAAATGTTTTTAAAATTTTTTGCAAATGTATTAAAAATCAAAAACTGAAATCTCTCATGTGCATAAGTATTCAAACCCTTTGCTTTAATGTATTTTTAAAGAATCATATTTCATATTTGGTCACATATCCTTTGCATGCTGTTACTTCCTGAAGTCTGTGACCCATCAACATCAAATATCGATATCTTATTTTCAGGTACTGTTACAAGCGATACTATAACCTCTCTGGATCTCTGTGGGAATTTGGGGGTGGGACTAGATTCAGCTGTAAATTACACTGGTACAGTATGGAACACATGACTGGCAAAATGGCTGTAAGTCATCAAGGGTCAAACGAGCCCCAAACCATCACTCTACTGCCAGATATGGAGTACATATGGATGGATCACTTTAAGGTTTTCTTCTCCTGACTTTTTTCCCCATAGAGTTCTATAGGAAACAGAGCAAGGAATAAGCAACACTTAAAGTACAAATGTACTAAATTTCAAATGTATCCTAATCCTGTCACTACCACAACACCCATACACATTATAGCCACGGCCTGTTTCACTTCCGAACAACAAACAAACTAATACAACCCCAATTCCAAAAAAGTTGGGACAGTATGTAAAATGCACATAAAAGCAGAAAGCAGTGATTTGTAATTTCTCTTTTACATATATTTAATTGAAAACAGTACAAAGAAAATATATTTAATGTTTTACCTTATCAACATCATCGATTTTTGTAAATATATGCAAATTCTGAATTTGATGCCTGCAACACGTTCCAAAAAAGTTGGGACAGGGTAAAAAAAAAGACTGGGAACACCTTCAGAAAACACCTGTTTGCCATTCCACAGGTAAACAGGTGATGCTGTCATGACTGGGTATAAAATGATATCAATATCTTGATATTTTATTTTCAGGTACTCTTAGAAGCGATAATATAACCTCTCTTCATTTGAATGGATCTCTATGGGAATTGGGGGGTGGGACTAGATTAAGCTAGAAATTATACGGGAATAGTATGGAACCGATGGCTGGCTAAATGGCTGTAAATCATCAAGTGTCTGAGATATCAAACAAGCCTCAAACCATCACTCTGCTGCCAGATATGCAGTAGATATGGATGGATCACTTTAAGGGTTGTTTCTCCTGACTCATTTTCCTATTGAACTCTATGCCAGGAGAAACAACCCTCCAATTTTTTGGAACGTGATGGAGGCATAAAATTTGGAAATAGCGTATATGTACAAAAATCAATAAAGTTGATAAGGTAAAACATTAAATATCTTTTCTTTGTACTGTTTTCAATTAAATATACACTACTCACAAAAAGTTAGGGATATTCGGCTTTCGGGTGAAATTTCAGGATGAACCTAAAATGCACTATAACCTTTACAGGTGAAATTAATTTGACCTTCTCTAAACTTTTGAATGCACATGTCCAACTATTCAATGTTTCAGTACTTTTTGCACAACTTGCTGTTCTCTAACAAGGAGCTGAACGGCAAAATTCACAACAGGTGTTTGATCCATGAATCGACCAATAAATCTCCTGGTTCAATTAGAATTGGTATTTAAACAGTCCTCTTCATCATGCTGTTCACATTTTGACATCATGAGACCAAGACGACACCTAACAATCGATCAACAGTACCTCGCCATTGCGAGGCTTCAAACAGGATGTTCTCAGAGGGAAGTGGCCACTGAGCTTAGAGTGTCACAGAGTGTCATCAGCAGGTTGCAACAGAGATACAGAGAGACTGGAAGAGTCACAGAAAGGCATAGAAGTGGACGTCCTTTGGCCACATCCCACACTGATGACCGCTTCATTGTGAACAGTGCCCTGCGGAACCGGATGATGAATGCCACTCAACTCCAGGCACATTTAAGGGAGGTGAGAGGCACCCAAGTGTCACGTCAGACCATTCGAAACCGTTTACATCAGCATGGTCTGCGTGCTAGACGACCTGCAAGGGTACCTGACCACACCACCAGGCACAGGCGTCATCGTCTTGCATGGGCCAGGGAGCATTTACGCTGGACGAGGGACCAGTGGGCCTCAGTGCTGTTCTCTGATGAAAGTCGATTCACGTTGAGCAGAAATGATGGCCGCCAACGATGTTGGAGACGTCAAGGAGAGCGCTATGCATCAGCCACTGTTGTCACCAGACGACCCTTTGGTGGTGGCGGTGTTACAGTGTGGGCAGGTGTGTCTAGTCAATACAGAACTGCCCTACACTTTGTGAATGGTACAGTGACAAGCCCATACTACCTGAATAACATCATTAATCCAGTCATTGTGCCCCTGCATGAACAACACAGGCCTAATTTCATCTTCATGGACGACAATGCTCCAGCTCATCGAGGTCGCATCATTAGGGAAAGGCTGCTGGAGACTGGGGTACCTCAAATGGAGTGGCCTGCACTTTCTCCAGACCTGAATCCCATAGAAAACCTATGGGATCAGCTGACTCACCGTGTAGAGGCTCGTAACTCTGTACCCCAGAACCTCAATGACCTGAGGGCCGCCCTTCAAGAAGAGTGGGATGCCATGCCTCAGCAGACAATAAGTTGACTTGTGAACAGCATGAGACGTCGTTGTCAAGCTGTAATTGATGCTCAAGGGCACATGACAAGTTATTGAGACATTGACATTTTTGTTGTGGTATACCCACCACTGATGTTGGCTTTTGTTTCAATAAATTGTTTGAGATGAGGAAATCACCATTGCATGCTTCTACTTAAATGCCCTACTTTCATGATACGTATAATATCACTGTAGCGTGAACTTACATTTTCCATAAATTTCACCCGAAAGCCAAATATCCCTAACTTTTTGTGAGTAGTGTATGTAAAAGAGAATGAACAAATCACTGCTTTCTGCTTTTATGTGAATTTTACATACTGTCCCAACTTTTTTGGAATTGGGGTTGTAGATTGATCGGCAAAAATAGCAATTTTATCCATTTAAAATTAAATCTACAACACAAAGTGTGCAAAACGTGAAGGGGGTTGAATAATTTTGAGTGCAACTGTATATATAGCATTTATTCCATCATTTCAACTGGAAGAGTGAAACAGAATTTCATCTTGTTTACATACAGTGTACCATATTTGAGTAGTCAATGAGAACTGAACACTACTAACTACTAAAAACTGCTTTACATATAATATATAATGTAATTATCTGCATTTTCGCAGATGGACCAAAGAACAATCATAAAAATCAATTTATGAATAATAATTTTAATAAAATATAATAATAAAGTTTTCTGACACTAAAGATAATAAACATGAAAATTCATTGAACATTATCATCCAGTGGATATCCATACAGAAGAAAAAAAAAGCCTCTGGACAAATGCACTCCATCTAGACCCACCACTCTCATTACAAGAAGCAAAAATAGAATCTTCCAAAGCCATTTTCGTTGGTTATCAATTTATCAGATTTTTTCCCTGCCATTTCTACGTCAATCTCTATCAAATGTGAATCACACTCTCTCCGTTCTCCACTGCTAGGCAACAAAGCCTCCATATCTTCGATTCAGGTTTGCAATGGGAAAACAAGTAATTTGATTACGTCAGATTTGACCTGCATTGTTGTCGCTTAACAGATGATGCCCCATAATTCCCAGGAAAAAAAGGATGTGGGAATGTAAGTTCCACAAAACACTCGATAAATGGAATTGGTTTGAGCTCTCCTACTGAACATCTCACCAAAATCCATTTTGAGTGTAGATTCCTTTCAGGGCCTTGGTTTGAAATGAGAAAAAGTAATTGAAAAAAATGTACTGGAAGGCTAACTTTGAGCAGAGCTCCTTATCAGCTGAGAATGAGGATGTGCAGAAGGCTCTTGGCTGCATGCTTTCCACCTCTTACACAATGCAGATTTACAGTCAAGCCGGAAAGCCTGAACACTCCTTTCACCTATCCACGTTTTATTACGTTACAGACATATTCTACAATAGATTTAGTTCATTTTTTGCCTCAAACATCTACACACAATAGCCAATAATGACAAAGTGAAAACAGGTTTTTAGAAAATATGCAATTTTATTTTACTGACAAAAATAGGTTATTTAGGGGTTACATATCTGTACACACCCTTAGCCTAATACTTGGTTGCTGCACCTTTGGCAGCGATTACAGCTTCAAGGCATCTTGGGAAAGAAGCTACGAGCTTGGCACACTTGTTTCTGGACATTTTTGCCCATTCCTCTTGGCATATCCTTGCAAGCTCCGTCAGGTTGGATGGGGAGCGTCGGTACACAGCCATTTTCAGCTCTTTCCACAAATGTTCAATTGGATTCAGGTCTGGGCTCTGGCTGGGCCACTCAAGGACATGCACAGACTTTCTCCGAAGCCACTCCTTTGTTCTCTTGGCTGCGTGCTTCGGGTCGTTGTCATGTTGGAAGGTAAACCTTCGCCCCAGTCTGAGGTCCAGAGCGCTCTGGAGCAGGTTTTCTTCAAGGATCTCGGTGTACTTAGCTGCATTCATCTTTCCCTCTATCAGGACTAGTCGCCCCGTTCCCGCTGCTGAAAAACATCCCCACATCATGATGCTGCCACCACCATGCTTCACTGTAGGGGTGGTATTAGCCAGGTGATGAGCGGTGCCTGGTTTCCTCCAGACGTGACGCTTGGTATTCAGGCCAAAAAGTTCAATTTTGGTTTCATCAGACCAGAGAATCTTGATTCTCATGGTTTGAGAGTCCTCTAGGTGCCTTTTGGCAAACTCCAAGCGGGCTGTGATGTGCCTTTTACTAAGAAGGGGCTTCCGTCTGGCCACTCTACCATAAAGGCCTGATTGGTGGAGTGCTGCCTGGATGGTTGATCTTCTGAAAGGTTCTCCCATCTCCACAAGGATATGCTGGAGCTCTGTCAGAGTGACCCTCGGGTTCCTGCTCACCTCCCTGGCCAAGGCCCGTCTTCCCCGATTGCTCAGTTTGGCCGGGCGGCCAGGTCTAGGAAGATTCTTGGTGGTTCCAAACTTCTTCCATTTGCGAATGATGGTGGCCACTGTGCTCTTTGGGACCTGTAAAGCTGCAGAGATTTTTCCGTACCCTTCTCCAGATCTATGCCTTGACACAATCCTGTTTCTGAGGTCTGCAGATAATTCCTTTGACCCCATGGCTTGGAGTTTGCTCTGACATGCACTGTCAACTGTGGGACCTTATATAGGCAGGTGTTGGCAATCCCCAATCATGTCCAATCAATTGAATTTATCACAGGTGGACTCCAATTAAGTTGTAGAAACATCTCGAGCAGTATCAGTGGAAACAAAATGCACCTCAGCTCACTTTTGGGTGTCATATCAAAGGGTGTGCACACTTGTGTACATATGATATTTTACTATTTTGATTTTTAATAAATTAGCACAAATGTCTAAAAACCTGTTTTCACTTTGTCATTATGGGCTATTTTGTGTAGAATTTTGAGACAAAAAATGAACTCAATCTATTGTAGAATATGTCTGTAACGTAAGAAAACGTGGATAGGTGAAAGGAGTGTTCAGACTTTCCGGCTTGACTGTAGCTCTGCCGAATCAATGATTCCCAATGCATGAACAGATTTACAAATTCCTCCATCTACAACACAGCAACCAGGGCTCCCCCTCCTCACTCCTCTCCTACTTGAAGAGAACAACCTGAGCAACGGGCCACTTACACCAATCTGGTGAAGCACTTGCCCAGACAACACCCATCTCCCCTGCATGACATGAATCCCTCAGTTTCCAGCATGAAAGCCCTGTTGGTGCCTTCTCTAGAGTTGGGAGGAAAATGATGCATTTTGAAGTTCCCAGGTACATTTGACAGAGCCTTTACACACCTGCAGGAGGAGGACTGTTGCTTGGAGCCAACATGCGCTGTCCATCGATTTTCTTTTATTCAAAAAAACTTTTGTTTATCTTAAACGACAAAGTATCAATGTCATTCTAACGCTTCAATATTCTTGAGGTTTAAAAGCTATGCAGCAAATTCATTCTTAAAATGTAGAATAAATATTTTCCAAACAATTCACCATCAAGATTTAGGATAATTAATTTACTCCATTTGTAGGATTTTTGACATAAAATACTAGAAATCCAAAGCCTTTCCAAGATGCAAATTTTTCTGCTCTGATCATCTTTAGCTCTCAATAAAGCATAAAATGTCTCAATAAAGCTCAGACACTAAAATAACAATAATGTGCCTGTGAAATCATACGTATAAAGATGATCATATTTCATGCTTTCCGGCTGTACAGCACTTACAATTTTAGTTGTTTTTGCTTCATTCGACTTAATTCAGCTCATACTCCCAAAAATAAACTGACCACGTGTGACGAGTCGCATTAAAACAGCCATCCAATGCTTTGAGGAGACGCAGCGAGCCCCACACTTCTGCCTGTACAAATGAAACCAGGTTAGTGCGAGGTTTGTTTCGCAAGTCTTTTATCAAATGGATTTCTCTAGTTGCTGGCCTCCACAAACTAGATAAGGCTGTTGAGTCTGTTTAAAATTATGGATGGCTGGGGACAGCCTTTGCTTCACATCTAAGACTGAGGACATATTATGAGGAGTGAGGAGGGAGGAGAACAGGGAAGCCCCCATAGCTTCAGCCTCTTAACACTGGAAGAGAAGTCTTCTCCAAACGAGCACAAATAAATGCATTTACAAAGAAATACATCATTTATTTATAGCAACAAATGGGCCTGGTTAAATATTGAGCGCAGCCACCAACGTAAAACATTTTGGGAGCGCCAGTAGCAGAATGTTCCTCCCGTCCTCAGCCGCGTCTACTACAGTGAGGGCGCCGTTAGCGTGCAGCAGCGGCCATGAGAACTTTTCTGCCCATTTTTATTTGATTTGCTTCCGCACACCCGGTTCACTGCTGTCAACATGACAAGCGACTGGGATTAGAGAGCGAGCTGCCCGTTTGATGAGGGTAATTAACAACGTGTACACGGCGTGACCCGCAGGTCAAATCTGCCAGAGGATCGATGGCGGGGTGCAGAAACTGTGCTATCAATCACTTGGGGGGGGAACATCACGAATTCAGAGAACAGGAGCTCGGTACAGAGATAACCCCTGTATGCATTCAAACCTCCTGCAGATCTTCTCTTACGGTCCACAGGTAGAGTGGGTGCGCGCGTGCAGTAAGGTGCAGGTAGATCTTTCCTGGCGTTATGCGTACAATCAAGGCAACAACAATCTTCCAAGGACTGCAACCTTTTGCCATTCAAAGGAACTTGCATTTGAGCTGTATTTATAGGAAACTGAGCCATTTAGTCCTCGTTGAGTGCTATGTGAAAAGGTCACACACAGTGAAATATTGCTGCAGTAAGATTAATGCCTTTGTGAAAATTGAAGATCCGTAAAAAATTGTTGAACCACACAAGTCTCAAATGAAGCTCTATGTTGCTCTGCGGCTCTACTGTGGCAAGCCTGTCATCTTCTCACGGCGTCACCTACCTGCCGAGGGCCTGCGCTTTGGCTGTGTGTCGTTCCTCTAGCTCCCCCAGACGCTTCTTCAGCCCATCCACTTCCTGTCGAAGTCCAGCTGAGTGTTCCATCTCGCCGTCCAACAGGCTACGCAGGGACCTGCCCAATCACAAGACCTCAGTCACAGTCCCCACTGGCTGCCAAGAGCGTCAGCACACCAAATCAAATCAAACTGCCTACACTCACTCCCGTTTCATTATATATAAAGATTCCACGTCCTTTTTATTAGTATTAGAAGCCAGAGCAGTGGTGAAAACATCTGCCTTTGAGTCAATGCAGTTGCACGCCGAGGACCAGGGTTCGCACCAAAGTCCCGCCAGATCCGAGTATGGCCGGTGCCGCGAGGGAGCGGCAAATTGGACGGCCGCTCCAGGGGAGGTTGGGAGGGTTCTCGGCAGGGAGATTCATCGTGCACACAGCTGCCCAGTGTAACGCCAGAGTTACGGTCAGGGGCACGAGGAGCCACGCCTTGGAGAAGACGTGGCGTCCACCTTCCTACCACCGGCCAGCGGAGGCAAATTCTCAGGAGTACACAGGGAATCGAATCATACTAGTGTACAATTGCCTACCAAATTGGGAGAAAAACAGGAAGACCGCCTCCTGATAAGACCTCTTGATGCTTCAGCTCGTCTTACTGAAATTACGGACGGTGACTACTGCCCAATGTACTCACGTGTTCTGCTCCTCCAGCTCATCTTTCCTGTTCATCATGGCTACTATCGCTTGACGTAGTTCAACTGGGGAGGACAAACAACTGATTTTACACAAAACCAAGAACACACACAACATTTTTACAGTTCTGTGGAGTGCCATTTCCTTCCGATAAGAACAGCGTTGTAGTATTCATTTCCACAAAAACAGTAACAAAACCCGAGCAAATTGAAGAGAAACTAAAATAACGCAGCACTAAAGATGATGTAGAGAGGCATCCCGCTGTCTTCGTATCTACTTTCCTCGTTCTGACAAATTGCAGCATCGCAATTTATAGCAATACTGAGGATAACAATAGTACTAAAAGCTTAGTCCATTATTTTTTTGGGGGGGGGGGGGGGGGGGCGGGTGTTAAATATCTTCATATGAAAGCTGAGAGTTAAACAGCCGTGGGTTTGGATATCCGAGTAGTCAGGGAAGCACCATTTTCTAACCGACATGCCGTATTTTTAGTTCTGAGGAAATCGCATGCATTAAAATTGTATTTTCTTGTATTATAATACTGGAAATTTGACAAGAAACGTTTATCGATAAACTGAGGTTTTGTCAATTTGGCCCATAGTACTTTCAAAAGTATGAAGGTGAACACATAATCCAAACTTTTCCAGTAGTATTGCCGTGTGTTCAAATAGTATTGACAAATTATTTGCACGCCATTATGACCATGTTGATCCGGGACGTTTACTCAGCTGGGTAGTGATTTCAGAACATTAATTTAGGAAGGTGAATCACACACTGGTGCCTGAAAGGGAGAGAGAGCTCCAGGGAGATGGAGAGAGAGATCCCAGCACTGCATCCTAAGATCCAGGGCTACTGCGAGAGTCTGCAGGAAACAATGCATTTGTACTCCCATCACCCTCTAATCACCAAATTAAGCACCGCAGGGGTTCGGCTGAGCTATTTATAAAGACCAGGGCAGTCTTTTTACCTCACTGTGAAATTTAAAGGGAGAGAGTTTGGGCTGGCTTTGCCTTTTATAAAATGGGAGCTTAATAAAAGGCCATAAGACTGAGCTTGTGATGGCAGCATATGTTGTGACGGGAGAATACCGGAAGAGACAGAATTTTATCAGACTCGCTTCATTTCTTTCATTACCAAAAAGTCTTAATGAAGCACATTCTTTTTGAAATCCGTTCCCTAAGCAGTCCTACTTTGCAATCAATATGCAGCATAAAGATCAAAAGCTTAGGATAATTAGCCCACTTGCATTGGATTACAAAAGCAAACCTGAAGTTGAAGTGATTTTTCTACAGTATTATCACTGCTGTGCTGGATTGAGAAACCACTTCACCCTTACGTTCAGCAGCAGGATGCCGTTTGTCAGTTTGTCAGTAGATACCTTTGTGCGTGTGCGTGCATATGTGTATATGTGTGTGTGTTTGTGTGTTCACCCGTGCGTGTGCGCGCATTCAGGGGACAGAGGTCCGTTGGACCGTGACCACGACACAGTCCCCCCCCGCTGTGAGAAGTGCGGAGGGGCGGATGTGCCTGAGGAGGCCGGCAGGTGACCCCCGGCCCAGAGAGAGGCCATCTGGAGGGGCAGCAGACACCGACGCGGCTCCCTTCCGCCCCCGACACGCGGCCCCGGGATGATTTATCGCGCGGGGGGCCCCTCCCCGTCCCGCTTCGGAGAGCGGCTCACTCCTCCCTCCCGGCGCCCGTCTTGAGTGTCACCCGCGCTAGCTGAGGGCCGGGGCCATTCCGCTGTCACCTCCGCGAAGTGCTTAAGGCGCGCGGAGAGCGCCGCGGCTCCGCGGCACAACCCGGCGAGCCCTGTCATGTTCGCGCCGCATGTTCGTCAGCCCGACGAACGGAAGGGTTCGGAAAACGACTGTCGGTTCCCGGCTGACAAATTCAATTCTTTAATGAACCGTCTCGCGGAAATTCTTGTCGCTGTAAAGCAGGTGCGCCGATTCCACAACTGTTCATACTTCATACGTGCGGAGACGGGGGTGAGGGGGGAGCGATTTTAGAAACTGGGCTCGTAACCAGGCTTGAATTGTGAGCGAGATCCCGATGTTCTACCCCTGGGCAAGTAACTTAATTCAGAATGTGTATTCGGCAGCAAAATTAATAATACATCAAACGGAAGTCTCCCGGAATATGGACGTCTTCGAAGTTAGCCGCAAGAAGCCCAAAATATATTCGTTTAACCGTATAACAAAAACACTATGTGACGCCTGCGAGTACCTGAAAATTAGCGCTAATTTATTCGGTGAAAAACGACGGAAATAAAATGACAAGCTTCATTGATTTATCCCAGTTGAGCAGATCAAGCTTTTGCGTGCGTCAGAGCCGTCGGCGTGTTCTGGCAGTTCTGGCTTGTGTGTGCTGAGGTGTGAAGGGTACCCAGTCCAACCTCTCCACAGAAGTCTCCATGGGCGGCCTGAGGACTGTTCCTCACTCCTCACTAAAAGTGAGAGGCCCACTCTAGAGAGACAACACTGAGAGAAGAAATGAAGCAGAGATACTTCAGAACTCCAATATATATATATGTATGTGTGTGTGTGTGTGTGTGTGTGTGTGTGTGTGTGTGTGTGTGTGTGTGTGTGTGTGTGTGTGTGTGTGCATGCACATACACACATACATCTACAGTCTACAGTTAGGGGCGGCGGGGTGGTGTAGTGGTTAGCACGGTCGCCTTGCACGAAAGAGGTTCTGGTTTCGAATCCCGGTCCTGGTCCTCTCTGCGTGGAGTTTGCATGTTCTCCCCGTGTTCACAGAGGACAAATTACCCCACAGGGTCAATAAAGTATAACTTAACTTAACAGTTGCGCACTGACGAACAGCATCCTGCTTCCGAATGCAAGACATCTTAGGGTAAAATCACCTCAACTTCAGGTTGGCTTTTGCAATACAATGCAAGTAGGCTAACATTCCCCACAGGCTTCCTTAATGTCACTTAATGGAAGCAGGGAGCACAGGGTAAGAGTTTACAGGCTCCCTGTACATGCTCTGACTTTGATGGGACGCTAGTCTATCTATGATAAAGCTGGTCTCTCATTAACGTGGAGTACAATTTTACCCGTTGTGGTTTGCCCTAGTACGGCTCTAAAGAGTGAACCCGCAACCTACTGATATCACACAGGACAAGGACAAGCTAACAACAAGGCATCAGATCAGTATGCGTACAACTCTTCTGCGGAGCCAAGTTTACATGGCACGGCAGCAGCAGAGACTGACGCCGGCCGTCAATTTGCACTTCCTTACGTGCTAATTGAGTCGGAGTGAGCTTCGGACACGATGATTTCTGAGTGTTAATGTGCTACAGCGAATTACCGATACATAATCTGGTTTCAGCGCCACACTGTTGCACCAAGAGAACACCTCCGGATCAAATGAGCCCAAGTAAAGCATAGCGGCTTCAGCACGACGGAGCCTGCCCTGCGTGTGACTCACGGGCTGGGGAATGTCTACGCGGGATTGGAGTGTAACGTTAGCCACGGCTGTAGCAAGGGCTGATGGGAATGGTCACCGTGATAATGCCTCATGTCCAAACGTGTGGCCACTTCCCCGCTGGGTGTGAAGCCGAGAGCATGCAGTGCTCCTCCACTCAGTTAGGAGCCGTGTCTATACAGCAGAGGTGGGAAATACAGGTTCAGAAACTCCTCCCCAGTATTTTCTTCCAATCGCCTGGACTTGCGCAATTCTTCAGCCAGGAGGTGGAACTAATTAGTGAAATCAGCCGGCTGATGGAGTTCATGGGTGGAAGAAACGCATGGCAAGACTTTTACTTTCTGACCCCTGGACTTTCCACCTCTGCCACACAGGACACCTGGGCCCCCAGCGACTGAGGTCAAAGAAGCCCCTCGCTGAATACATGCTGTCATCTTGATTTGGGGGGGAAAGAAAACGATTCGCTGTGAATTTAATGACCCACTTTACAGAATCATTCTACTTTATCGCCGGCAGATCTGTCGCAGGGCGTTACGTCCCCTCAGCGCTGTCGTAAAGACAAGGAGGTTCATAAAGAGCCGTGTTACCCAGGACGGTCCCCTGGCGGCTTTCTTACGGCTTATGTGTCCTCCGCCCCGTATCAATGGGGTCCGAGTGATGAGGTGTGCAGTACAAACGTGCCGAGGGAGAGGAGACATGAGGAGCAGTACAAACGTGCCGAGGGAGAGGAGACATGAGGAGCAGTACAAACGTGCCGAGGGAGAGGAGGCGTGAGGAGCAGTACAAACGTGCCGAGGGAGAGGAGGCATGAGGAGCAGTACAAACGTGCCGAGGGAGAGGAGACATGAGGAGCAGTAGAAACGTGCCGAGGGAGAGGAGGCATGAGGAGCAGTAGAAACGTGCCGAGGGAGAGGAGGCGTGAGGAGCAGTACAAACTTGCAGAGGAAGAGGAGGCATGAGGAGCACAGTACAAACGTGCCGAGGGAGAGGAGGCGTGAGGAGCAGTACAAACGTGCCGAGGGAGAGGAGGTGTGAGGAGCAGTACAAACGTGCCGAGGGAGAGGAGGCGTGAGGAGCAGTACAAACGTGCCGAGGAAGAGGAGGCGTGAGGAGCAGTACAAACGTGCCGAGGGAGAGGAGGCATGAGGAGCAGTAGAAACGTGCCGAGGGAGAGGAGGCGTGAGGAGCAGTACAAACGTGCCGGGGGAGAGGAGGTGTGAGGAGCAGTACAAACGTGCCGAGGGAGAGGAGGCGTGAGGAGCAGTAGAAACGTGCAGAGGGAGAGGAGGCATGAGGAGCGCAGTACAAACGTGCCGGGGGAGAGGAGGCATGAGGAGCAGTACAAACGTGCCGAGGGAGAGGAGACATGAGGAGCAGTAGAAACGTGCCAAGGGAGAGGAGGCATGAGGAGCAGTAGAAACGTGCCGAGGGAGAGGAGGCGTGAGGAGCAGTACAAACTTGCAGAGGAAGAGGAGGCATGAGGAGCACAGTACAAACGTGCCGAGGGAGAGGAGGCGTGAGGAGCAGTACAAACGTGCCGAGGGAGAGGAGGTGTGAGGAGCAGTACAAACGTGCCGAGGGAGAGGAGGCATGAGGAGCAGTACAAACGTGCCGAGGGAGAGGAGGCGTGAGGAGCAGTACAAACGTGCCGAGGAAGAGGAGGCGTGAGGAGCGGTAGAAACGTGCCGAGGGAGAGGAGGCATGAGGAGCAGTAGAAACGTGCCGAGGGAGAGGAGGCGTGAGGAGCAGTACAAACGTGCCGGGGGAGAGGAGGTGTGAGGAGCAGTACAAACGTGCCGAGGGAGAGGAGGCGTGAGGAGCAGTAGAAACGTGCAGAGGGAGAGGAGGCATGAGGAGCGCAGTACAAACGTGCCGGGGGAGAGGAGGCATGAGGAGCGCAGTACAAATGTGCCGGGGGAGAGGAGGCATGAGGATGCGCCCAAACCCTCAGCACTCTCCGAGGAGGAAAACAAACCTCCTGCCGTGAACTTTCTTCTGCTTTCAATTTCAGTTTTTTTGTCTTTCTTTTTTATTTTATTATAAAAATACCCTCTTAAAATGGGGTATTTTATCTATGGCCCATTTAATTTGATCCTTTCCCCAGCCGATACGAGACACAAAAGGCTCTGGGATTGTAAGCCAAGAGAGCCATCTACTGGTGAAGCAGGGTACAGCCAGTATGTCAGTGTCAGTGCTTTTCCATCAGGATCAGTGGCACGCCCTACAATTCCCATCCAAATTCAGCAAACTCAAGTAATACAACCTGCTACTATTACTCTCAGACAACAAATAAAAAGGAATTAATCATTTACAACAATAGCTGTTCATAATGTCTGAAGGAAGGGGGGTACCATTACAACGCAACTGCATTATTAACAAGAAACAAACACGGGGAGAAACGTTATCAGGGAACAAACGGTGCACTGAGTTGCACACAGAAATCCCAGCGGAACCAAAGGGGAAGGAAATGATCCTTTTCTGACTCACAAGAGTGATCTGCCATATTAGGTTGTGGAGCAGGCAGCGGTGGAGTCACACACACAGCCCCCCATCATGGCCGAAAATCCCTCCAACCCCGCTGTACAAACGCGCGGCTATTAATAACCCCGCCCCCAAACCCAAGCGCTCAAAAATAGCTTAAGAGGGGCTTTGTCTTGACATCTGGAAGGCTCCGGAACTAAGACATTGTGTCTTTATTTGCGGGATCATTGTGACCAAGGAGAATCGGCACAGCTGACAGGGCCTCCAATTAAAAGAGCCTGGATCCGCCAATTAACTCCCAGGGAAAGAGAGGCATCATATCCTCTCCGCCGGGCGCAGCCAGCTCCGCATTGTAACCATCGCATCTGCTGTAGGCTCGCAGACAGTGGAGGAGTACAAGCGCACGTAGGCTACGTGCGCGAACACAAGTACGCAACCGCTAGACGCGTATACACGCATACGCACGCACTAACACACGGGATAAAAGCTCTGATTAATGGCTTGAGTCACTAATATGACATACGTCTCCACGCCCACTCATCTCATGCCGTAGTCTCCATTCAATACCGGCTTTTATGCCTTTCTTGAGAAAGATATCACTGTGTTACATGTGCAATGAAGAACCTTTATGTCGTTTCTTAAACCGTGTGGCGTTGCGCATGAATAAAGTTATTAATATGTTTAATGAATACTCTGGTATCCTGTTATTAGGGCTAATATTAAAAGGTATTTCCACTGATCCTATTCTTAATAATCCCATTCAGCAGAACACCGTCTCAATCGGCCAACGTTTCACGGTTCTGTGACTAATAGAGTTTACTCATGGTTAAGACTTTTTTTCAATGTAATAAGGCGGTGTTTCTCGTTTCCTGAAAAGTCATCTTTTTGCAGAAACAAGGCTTTTTGTAACTGTGATGAAATGCATATGTGTCCACTGAGATGATACAATCCTGTATCCAGAGAATGCAAATGAGTATGCCAGCAAATGTGTATGTATAGATGGTTCTTAAAATCCCAAGTCGGTTCACCCAATTTGATCAGTCAGCATAGCTTACCAAACGCAGGTTTGTGGCAACTGTTGGTTGTATTGACCGTGTTACTGCATTCCACAATTAAAAAATCTGATAAGCAAAACACCTTGGCAAACATTATTTGACAGCACATTACCCACCACAAGGATTAGATTTATCTAAACTAATGGTAAAGGCTATAAAACTGGATATAAGGATATAAAAACTGGATATAAAAACTGATTTTCTTTAACTTTTATTTTTTGTATTACTCAATACAGCAAATGACAGTGTATTTTTAGTCTCATGAGCTATTTGACTGCCATTTTGTGCTCTCTGTGCCATTCCACTGGGATTCAACAGGACTGTGCAGCACCGTGCAGCAGACTGGCTGGCCAATAGAGAGAGTGTGGATATTCCACAGGCAATTCAGCCCATCTGCCTTATTAGCCCACTGAAAAGGCCACTTCTGCCCCTGCTGGCACATGCAGGAAATGCAGCCAACTCATCCCATAGTCTCTCCAGAGAGCTTCTCTACAGATAATCCGAAATTTATTTGATCGTTTTCCAGCAAAGTGCTTCTTTTTTTTCCCACTGACAGCAGTTTTCTCCTCCCGAAAGCCAAGCCGCTGCGTCGGCTATATACCACAGAATACCAGACCAGGAACAACAGGTTGCAGTCTCCGTTCTGAAATTTGGCCAGAGGGACTTTGGCATTTTCTCAGCAGTAGCAGAAGGCAACTTAGCTCTGGGAGTCAAAGAGGCTCATCGGCAGTCTGCCCTCACTGCCACTCAACGAGCTGTTAGCTACGCTCCGCGCGGCACCCACCTGCGGACGTCGCCTCCAGACCACCGGAGAGAGAGGACGAGCACCTACCCACTGTCATGGACTCTGGAAGGCCTGGGGTGGGCAGCATGGTGCTTAGAGGTGTGCTCTGGACTGGGGGGCTGGGCTCCATACTGGGAGGGAGGGAGGGAGGGAGGGAGGGAGAGAGAGAGAGATATAAAGGTTATTTCCACAAGCACAGTGCTCATCTTGCCAGGTCTCTCTTGCAAAAGAGATTATATCTCAAGATCTCAGTGAGACTAACCTGGTTAAATAAAGGTGAAATAAAATAAATAAAATAAGTCGGGACCAACGCACACCACATATGCGGACTGATAGAAAGCGTGGTGAAGAGGGCTTACTTGAACAGCATTGGGGGTCCCGTCTGCGTTGGGTCAGTCGCAGCACCGCTGTTGTCGGCTTCCCCTCTGAAGCCCTGGGGCTCCACTGAATTCTCTACGGGACAGAGAGACGACGGCTGTGAACGCGCCGATGAGCAGGGACACACATTCACAGCGAGAGAGGGAGGAGACCCACCAGTCTGGCAGTAGGAGTCCGTGGAGGGCAGGGGGATGAGGATGTCCGAGCTGTCGTTGTCATTGATCATCAGGGGGCTCCATGTGGACACGCTCGACAAGCTCCCCACCACCACTCTGACAGGAAACATCAACCCGTTATTGGTCTCATCCAATACTTTTCATTACCGAGATGCGCCCAAAGTGTTGAGGACAATAATAATAATAATAATACAATTTACATAAAGTGATTCTTAGGTTGTGTTTAGACAAGCCTTTGTGACACGCAATAGGCCTTTAACAGAAGTTCAGAGCTGTCTATTGGAGAAAGATGGGGTCAAACATATTTAGGGGCTGCACTGTTAAATGTCATTAAAACAATCTTAAAATTAACTCTAGATACCAATGGTAGGGGATGCCATGACAGGTAATATGGGTTCATCACTAGTACTGACGAGCTTATTCACCTCCAATAAACCCTCATCTTAACGTGCATTACCCACTTATTATTTCTAATTGTTTATGAAAAGCCCCAATATTTGACCAAAAGGACACAAAAGTATTGCGGTTGTGGCTAATCTCTGAAGACTCACTGTTCTCCATTCCCCTGCTCTTCCTCTGGCTCTGGCTTGCTCTTGCCATACAAGTCATCATCCTCCTCTTCATTGTCGATGCTCTTGGAGTCGATGGGGGCCCCGTTGTGGGCGTGGTGTCCTCCCCAGCTCACGATGCCGGCCTCCAGTCCGCCATTTTGCGCGGGAGAGGGAACGTGGCGATCCAAGGCCTCCTCTGAGCTCACGTGACCGGCCACGCACTTCCTCAGGCTCCCTCCGATGTCCTCCTCTTCGTCTTCGGCGCCGCCATCCTCATCATTATCAAAGGAGATGATGTTGGTGACTTTCTTTTTCCTCCGACGCTCCTTCCTCAAGCCAGAGTCTGGAGAGAAAGACCAAACCCAACCACAGAAAATGCCGGTAAAGACACCACTGTGCACTATTACAGTAACACCTGCAACTACTCATACGCTGGAACGAGTGATAGAAACTGCAAAAGGTGATAGGAATCACTTCTCCAGACAAGAAAACCTAATAATGCTTTAGCGGCTGCTATAGATTGTCCGATTCCGATCACAATACGATGGCAACGCAGACGCCAGGCCGTTGCTCCCCTCCCTACCTGCGGAGGCGCTGCGGGGAAGCACAGGCAGAGGATCAGAGCGGCAGTCAGGGCGGGGGCTGAATCCCGGCACCACTGAGGTGGCAGTGCTGATCTCTCGCAGGAGTGTGCTGACGCCCTGAGTGGACTCTTTCCAGAGGCTGCTCACGCCCTGCGTCGACTCTTTCAGCAGGTTGGACACCGAGGGCCCCGCCCGGTTCTGCCCGTTCAGGTCTGTGTTATCGATGTTGATGGCAAAAAGGATGGAGTTCAGTCCTGTTCCAACGCAGAAACAAGGGACACTGAAGCGGCCATTAAACTGGCACAGGGTCATTTGCTGTATCTCATGGCAATTTGAGGGGATATTCCACACATAAATCTATCTAAAATCCCATCTAAATTTCAGTATTTTTATCTTTTTTTTTATTTTATATTCAGTATTGAGTGTTATGGACCCATTCCCTTATTTTTAAGATAATGATGCAATAATTGTCAAAAAATAATACACTATCCAAAGGAATATCTATCTATCAGGACTTTCATTTTCACTCCAGAAAAATAATTCATCATCTTTGCCCAGGGATTCTCTACATCAGGGGTCCTCAATCTTATCCGGTTAGGGTCGGTGTGGGTGCAGGCTTTTGGTCCAACCAAGCAATAACACACCTGATTCTACTAATCAAGGTCATTAGCAAAGACTCAAGTGGCGGATTAGTAGAATCAGGTGTGTAACTGCTTGGTTGGAACAAAAGCCTGCACTCACACCGACCCTTTCTGGATAAGATTGAGGACTCCTGCTCTACATACTCATCTCTTACAAAATGATCACTGCATACTTTTTTTTGTTTTTCAGAGAAAATCAATTGGTGCATTTATGCCATAGCTCATGGCAACAAGCCACAGTTTCCACAGTTTGGGGTCGTCAGGAAACTAAACTCTGACTTGTAAAGCACATTCTCAATCACAGCCAAAGAATCCCCCAAGGTACAGAGCTTAAGTCTGAGTGCCTCAGGGAAGACGTCAAAAATAGTAATTTGGGAAATAGATCTTCTCTAAAATTAATTCAAGACCTACACAGTCATTAGTTTTCCATATTAAATGGTCATTATGGGATTATGTGGAATAATTGAATGTGATTAATTTAAGTCTGCAAGGTAATTTTGGTAGTTTGAGTGTTTCTTGACCATTGACTCCCGTATATTTGAACAAAAGCTCTCATCGGAGCGTAAAAACCGAATAAATTTACAAAAAGAACCATCTGGATGGATCGAGAACATTTAATATAAGCAGAAAATCATGCAATATCCCTTTCAAGCCAGAGAGCCCGTTGACAGAATGAAAATCAGTAGACACTTTCAGCTCAACACTGTCAGAATCTGAATGAGAGAGAGTTTCTGCTGCTGGAACTACACTTGGTAGTTGCTTACCTCAGGGGGTCAAAGAGGAGCTCTTACCTGCAGCCATAGTGGGTAACATACTCGCTCTCTCTTCATCCAGGATGAAAGCCCAGTCTTCATAAAAGGTACTGGAAAATAAGATTTAAAATAGTGTCTCGTGGGTATCAGTCTAAGCAACATAACTGCAGGGCCTGTGGTATTTTAAATGTCTGCAGGGCATCAACTATTCCTCAGTATCTGACGGTGTCGCAGTCATCTCCACACGTAAAGCAGCACCTGACAGGGGAGCTTGGGAGTACAGCACAAGAACAACACAATTAGCGGGAGTAAGTCTTCCCTGAGCGGCGCGTGTGGGAATACGGCGAGATGAGCCGACAGGCTGGAGGGCGTACCCGAGCCGCGCGCGGTCGGCCAGCAGCGTGTGGAGATAGCGCTCCAGGGAGTGCTCGTTGAGGGCGCAGCGCAGCCAGGCCCGGCCTCGGCCCAGTTCTGACGAGATGTGCCGCAGGGAGTAGAAACGCTGCAGCTCGTGCCGGTTCAAGTGCTCCTTCACGTAGAACCAAAAGGAGAGCTCTGGAACACACACAAACACACACACACACAGCCAGGTCAAGGGTGAGGGCTCAAACACTGAACTCATTAATATTTATTTACATCCAGGCACGTGCACAGATGGACACCAACATATGCCGAAGAATATGACCCCTGCCCTGAGACAGCAAAAGGTTCCCTTTTGTTTTACTTTTTTTTTTTTTAAACCACAGGTGCCCTTTGCGATCGCAATCTACCCCACAACTCACCTCCCCAATGCATGATTTTCTGCATATGCCCTCCAAAGACTCTGCGCATGGCCCTGCCTTAGACCACGTGTGACATAAGACAAATTAAACAGTTGTACACTGCCATTATTCTGCTTCCAAAATGTTATTTTTTTATAAAACATTTTCTTCTAGGCACACGGTTTTGCCTAATAATTCCTCTTGTTCACATGCTACCATTTTCGCCTTTTAGAAATAAAGTTTTTTTTCCATTCCGTATGTTCCATAACGTTGCCTGTACTGATGACCATGCATTCCAGAACACCATCATTGCCACAGTGGCAATTCAAAATGCACAAATGTCGTTCACAGTTTGCATTGGGAACAGCAGTTTTACATGTGTATTGGCAAGCATTTTGAGCGGAATCTACTGATAAATATGGCAAGGAAGAAAATGAATGTAGAAAATAGCCACACAGTAAAAGCAAACAAATGGCACTTTGATCCTCATTTGTTGCAAGCGGTACTGATTCTTACCTTTGCTGGCCAATTTTTTGTTTGTTGGGCTGGGACTTATAAACAGAAGTTTCCCTTACTCACTTACTGACCTGCCTAGCGGTCTCTAAGAATTTTATTTACCTTACCTCACCATATGGCAAAATGACACTAATAAGGAGATCAACAAAAGTAGTCACACTCCTTGGCCAGTGCCTGTTACAGCTTTCTTGTTTGCATTCCTAGGAACAAAATAATACCCAACATGAACATGTATAAGGCATGTCTGTTCACTTTTCCAGCCATCCTGTTACCTTTCTAAGAGTATATGCTTGGGAACAACCAGATTACAGGCAAGCATCATTTATTCCATCCTCAGTATTGTGAGCATTTTGTGAACAAAAACAAATACTTTCTATCAGAAAAGATGAGGTTAATCTGAGCTTAACTAAAGCAAAACATGCTGATCACAATAACTACTGACAATGCATGAAAAGGAGCCAAAGAAAGGCCATGACTGAGACTGAAAAGAGGAAGTCAGAGAGGAGTTGCACGGCAGGGGGAGTTGCACGGCAGCTCAACAATGAAATCTTGTCAACCTGACGGGAAACTCATATTTTCTCCTTTCGGTCAACAATGATACATCATGACTCTCATAAGTTCAACGTGTACTGCTGACAGAATGCTTTGGCACCTGTTGGGAGTCTGGTTCAACAAAGATAGATAAGTTTTTTGTTTTTTTTTAAACCACAAGGGAGCAGGCTTAGAGGCCGACAGTCCCCCGATGCTTTTTAAGTATATTTATAGCTAAAAAGCCTGCGCTCTCTCCTGAACACGTTCAATTGATGTGTGTTTTCTCGGTTTCAAGTGCATGCAAATCAGGATTGTAGAGGGAAAAAAAAAAAACCTGAAGGTGTCCCACTTTCACACGGTGTAACATATGGACCCAGAACATCTTGTCGTTAGATTTAGCATATCTATTTCGGTCAGCCCGCAGTGACTGAATTAAGTAATGAAGTGTTATTTTTTTTATCATGACTCTGCCAACACTCATATGATTATGAAAGGGGTAAAGAGCTCAGTAGTGAACTGTCATTTCTCAACCCTTCCGGCATATGGGGCGTCAAACTCAAGCCCTGGAGGGCGGCAGTGTGCGCACACGTTTGTGGTTTCCTTTCATTCGTCAGCTGATGAAGGTCTTGGTAACAAAGTATCCAATAAACAATTTAAATGAATCTGAAATGCTGAAATGTACCAAAAACCAGCAGACTCTACGGCCCTCCAGGACTGGAGTCTCACACTCATGACCTTGATGAACACCCCAATGTGATGCTTGTTGCAGACGGTACGTGTCCTCCGGGGGAATGAACTGGGGAGAGCAACTAGGAACACATTACTGCCATGTACTGTATATCAAAGGCGTTCACTTCAGCTCTGTTTGCACAGAGGCCAGTCTCCTGACACCATCTTCCCATCATGTTTCCTGTTAGAACACTTTTGCCATTTTCAATAGAAATAAATGGGAGACCCTTTGAGGTCAAAAGTTTCTCAACACGAGAGACCGGCATTATAAGGTATTAATGGACCATTCAGACCCACTATATCCTCTCTTCTATCCCGTTAGACTGCGACTGTATTGACATGCAGCCTCATAACAGTTATCACTCAGAATGAACACTCATTCTCATAAAAACACCTTTACCGCAATAGAGTAACATGAAAGGGCTGGTGTATACCTTTGATAATCCATTCGATAGTAGAAAATCAGACATATAAACACCTTGTTCATATTACTTGCTCAATACAGAATTTTTCTGTGCACATATCTATCTGAAAAAATAAAAATGGCAGCTGTTGCAAAAAAAAATTCAAAAATAACAGGTTGGCAGAGGGAATGAAAATTCTGAGTGATTTTGACAGCCAAAACTAAACCTTGTCGGCCGTTAACAATAAATTGATTAAAATCATGTCAGAAAAGATGAAGGAAGCACGGTTCTGCAGATTAAGCACCGCTGGAAAGTGCCAGGCTGAGACAGAACGGCACGAGTGGCTTTAACACAGCCAGCTTTCATCATAATGACACCATGGGTGAACATATCGGAGGGAGACTGCTCAGCGCAAGTCAGATTTTTTCCCTCCAGATTTTGTGTTAACTGACACTAATTTAGCAGTCACATGAGCAATTTATCTGGGGTGATAAATTGGACTTAATTCATTTGGAATTAAAAAAATTCTCTATGTAAATTAAGTCAGTGCTAATACATAAATGCAATTTTAAGTTAAAATGTATTTAACTAAATTTTGGAATATGTTTCATCAAAATCAAATCAATTTTATTTGTCTCGCACTTTTTTCTTTTACAGAGAACTGTCACAAAGACGCTGTAATAAAAAACAGAAGAACACAGACTCGGAAAGGCTATAGGGACAGCAGACACTCCTGGCTTGTAGTAGCCCGCTCAGCAGTGAGTCCAATTAGCTAACCGGCTAGCCGAGTGCTTAACGAAGAAAAGTCGAAAATTCCCGATCTGTCCCTTAAAGGCAACAAAGATTTTCACCAAAGGAGCAAATCCGACAGAGGACACTGTACAGAGAAATAAATGGAAAATTGGGAAATCCCCAAACAGCAAACTATGTAAAAGAAAAAAATTTTTTTTTTTTAAAACTCCCGGGGGGTTTTGGGAATTCAAACAGTGGCGAGAAAAAACTGGGAATTTCCCCAATGGGAAGAAATCTCGGAAGAAACCTGGCTAGAGAGGGGGAGCCCATCCTTCGCTGGCCAGCCCGGATTAAACTAAAGGTGGAATGGATGATAATAGAAATGTAATGAGGGATCGACCACAGCAAATAATCAAGTGGGTTGAACATGTTACAGTCTGAGATATTAAACTCGCTAGTAAGTAGAAAGTCCAATGAAGAGATGTATATTATGCAATTCAGAGGGGCGGGGACGTACGTATATCTGGGAGGCCGGTTTCTGGCAAAGTCACTCATAATAAATGGAATTAACATTAAAACATAAACATGGCACAACAGTATGCTAAACATCTCACACTTAGTGTACCCCTCAAACCTGGAGCCACATATATAAACAGTGCTGAGCAGACAAATGCCCGCAGAAAGCCGCATAAGGGAGTTTCCACAAAGAAATTCAGATTTATAATATAACACGTGCTGTGAGAATCTGCGTACCTCTGCACACGATGGACACCATACGTACAAATGTTTGGAGTCCGTGTGATATGGCGACACCGTGACAGAAAGGCAAAGGTAGAAAATGCAAAAAACCTTTTTTTAAGCAGATTTCCGACTTTCACCCTGAGCGTTCTTTTACGCATTATTTTACTCAGAGTTTTATACATGTGGCCCCTGGAGTAGAATCACCATTATTTTGTGAACTACAACATGATAAAATGATTACCCACTTAAAAAATGACCTCATGCTAGAGGAAGATCACCAAGCCTTTACCTTTACTGTGTTCTCTTTGGATGTATTTAGCCATTTTTTGAAAGCTAAATCAACACTTTCCTCACAATATGTTCAGTACCAGCATTAGTTGATGTTTTTTTTTTTTTGTTTTTTTTGTTTTTTTTTAGAAACCACAGCAGGTGTTCAGCTAACCTCAGAGAAATAGTATTTCCTTTTTCCCCTCTTATGACCCATTCTGTTGCATAAGGTTTCTGGTTTCACAAACAAAGTGGACTAGGTGCTGCATCTGTTTCCTCCACTGACATGAGCATTAAGACGCCCTGTCTTTCGCTACTGAGACCTGCGGAGCGCACCCCGAGACCACCGTGAGCTCAGCTATCCGGAGCGCATTGGGTTTCGCTAAACGGCTACAGCTCGGGCATTCCCTGCAGTGGCCCCCAATGCGAGGGACGGCCCCGGCTCTCTCATCACCTGCTTCAGCTTTGCTGGAGAAGCCGGCAGCCTGCTTGATGGCAGCGGCGGTGAGGGCCAGGCCACGGCTCTTCCTCAGTCCGTGCTGGAGGACGGCCTCGAACTGCGCACACAAACAGATCACCCTGCAGGGGGGGCAGGGGAGACAGTGTGAGACAGGCAGGGCCAAGGGGAACGTTGCTCAGCACCCTTCCGCCTTACTCACACGCACATACACACATACACACACGCGCACACGCGCACACAGACAAACGAATGCACGCACACGCTGAGCCCCCTCCTAACAGATTTTACATTAGTGCAGAACTCCCTCAATAAAGACAAGCAGTGGAAGATGTCACCTGCAACTTATTTTTACCTTCACCTGTGCAAACGGTAATCCAGAAGGGGGCTCTGTAGTCCACATTCCATTGTCTCAGTTTCACAGCATAACTTAATGTTCACAGCAAATAAAACATTTCTGAAGAGCCCTTGCTTCAAAAAGTAATGCATCTGTAAATATGAACTTCAGGTTACTTTGGAGTGATATGAAAAAAGGATCGATTCACTAAGTTAATAACAAATAGAGAGCAAGTCAAATGACCGAGTGTGAGATCCCCAAGGAGCTTGCCAAAAAAATCTTACTTCAGCTACAACAGAAGCCAATTAACGCTGAGTTGATTGAACTGTCTGTAGTTCAAAACCCTGGCGAAAAAGTTTCTGCTTCAAAATAAAATGCTCTGGTGCCTAATGATGGACAAACCAAAGACCTTCTTTCATTACTCTTTTTATGAAGAATAAATCATTTTGCTGCTAAAATAAAAAAAGCTTCAAATAACAACTCACACAACAGGTCTTACCTGCTGTCTGAGTCTGAAGCAATTTCCTTTCTTCCCCCAAAGCGGATTTGGCACTGAAATTTTTTCAAAACATAATTTTTGTTAGGAGTTGGCTTGGAAGGTCAACCTGCAATGCAGGACCCTTTTTAAAGGGTTTTATTTAAACAGACCATTTTTATAGAACGGTGGTTCAAAATAGACAGAACAAGTCAAATGTACCAGCTGCAGCCCCTCATGTGTGTGTGCAGACTGTTCCCAACAGGGACGGGTTTTGTGCGCCCAGTGTGAAACTACACACTATGGGACAAATTGGTTTGTTTTTAAAGTTCACGGACAGCTATTGATGGACAGCAATATAATATAAATGTGTCTGGGAAACAACATGACAGAGGAGAGACAAGGAGGAGAGACCAGAGGAGAGAAAAGAGGAGACGCAGGACCAGCGTTGTATTGACACTTCCTTCCCCCACTACATGGGTGTATCTGAACTAACATATGAATTCACAGAGGAGGGGTCAAATTAACTCACCATGCAAACTAGTTGCTATGTATTATTTTAATGTGTGTGTGTGTGTGTTAACATTAAATTAAATGAATTAAACAAATTGCACAAATGTGTATATTAATTTCTGCAAGATTACTATATGTAGAAAATTAACCTTAGGGGAAAAATTATCTAAAAACACTGATAACAGTATATTTCAGCATAGTTGACACATACTCTAGTTAGAACATATAGGCCTAGTTCACATAATCAACACCAATGGGTGACAATGTGGCTCCACACATGATTCACAGTGATAGGTGCCACTTTACAGCACCCAGCTTATAGAGACTTATTCAACTGACCTCTGCTGTAGGAATACTAGACACACTGAAGAGTCTTGACAACATTCTAGACGGAGAATGTTCTGTGCACTACGAGTGAGTCAGTCTTAGTCAGGACCAGATCAAAGACAATGTTGCTGACTGTGACGCAACATGAAACAAATACTACAGATATGAGAGTGGGGGGTCACTATGGGTCACTATGAGGGACCTAACATGCAAAACAATACAATTAGATTGACATTGAAAGACATAATGAAGCTCTGCTGAACACATATTCATAAACCTTCTTTACCCCCATCACTTTGACGGGTTCTGTTATTCGCACCTGTTTGACAGCATCCAACAGCCTCTCCAGCAGATGCTGTCTTTTTGTGTCATATTGCTGTGTACCTACAAAGCCAGATATGTGGGTATGTTAGTGGCAGACAAGGGAAACTTAATTTACTCAAGTTCAGGGCTGCGTAGAATATTTGAACACGATACAGATAACAAAATATTCCAGTATTTTTTTTAATGAAAAACAATGCCAATCAGCAAGACATCTGACGAAACCCAATGTTGTTGTCATGCTCCCAATGTCCAAACTGCCTTCTGCTGAATCCCTATAGGCCCTACATCTACAAGGACCTACAAGGACAAACTACAAGCTACAATTGTGTGCTCTCCACTGGTATCCTTGTGACAGCTGAGGGTTTAAACGCTGAAAGTCTATGGAAAATACAATATTATTGTTGTTATTATTACTCTCATTAATCACCCAGAAAATCAAGCAACAACAAGTGTTTTGGAGAACACCATGGTGTACACCATCTCTAGAAATTACATCTTGAGGGACCTAGGCTAGCAACCATTATAGTTTCGTATCTGCCCTAAACATGTTTAAAAAGCAAAGCCACCCATTATATATTTTAGCATTTTTTTGTTCATAGCTTTTTAGATTTAAAATAGTGTTATAACAGTATTCAACTATTTTATTGCAACTTTTTAATACTTACCACCGCACCTGTAAAAATATCGAAAGAGGCTAAACAAATTAGGCTACCATCATTGCTTGTGGTTCAGAATGCTTGAATTCACCTTCCATTATTGACATTTTCCTTTTTCCTTTCTAGTTCAGACGTTCCACAATTAAAGACTGGAAAACTCAACCTCTTCCTCTAAACACATGCAGTTAGGACAGAATGTACTTTTTTAGTTAAACAAATCAATCATCGATCACATTGGTTGCCAAATGCATAGCTCGATTTAACACAAACAGAGCTTATTAACAGAGCGCTCGTATAAAAAAATGTAAAAAAGGTACTCAGGGCCCTTTCATAACGTGACAGTGACGTTTGGAGTTAGGCCTACTTGAAGTGCATTTTCTTTGAACCAATAAAAGCCCTATCCCGATAGGTAGTCAGAAACGTCTGCAGGCAAAATATCTAAAATCAGGGCTCTACGCTAACATTTTCTCCAAGGAGCGCATGCTGAAAAAGTTGAAAAATTTTAAGTTGAAAAATTTAGGAAGGAGCACACTAATGCATCCCAATTAATAGATCCAAAACTATTTTACTCATTAGCACACATCAATTTTCAGGAGCAAATGCTCATATAATAGAAGCACTGTAGAGCCCTGAAAATATACTTTAACACAGAGAATAATTTCTTATACCAATTGAAAACTTACACCAACAGTAAAATAATACCAAAAACATCCCAAAAAGTGACATCCCATTTTGGTTCCTTTCTGTGATTTAGGTTAAATCACTTAAATCGTCTTACAATGTAGGCCTACAGTATGTCCAGTCAACAAACTAATGAGGTGGGTTGTACTCATCCAAGTTGTTTGAGTATATCACAGGGATGAATGGACAATTAATCAGTCTGAACAATCAGATATTAAATAATCTTAAACCAATACTAGGTACAGTTTTAGACATTTTCTTTATTATTCTAAGAACACACAGGCAAAATGCAGAATAATACATCTTTAAAATTACACACGTTTTGATGATTATTATTATTGCAAAAGTAGCAGAAAACAACCTAAATACAGCACAGGATAAACAACATAAGACTATTTGTTTGTATGCAATAAAACTGCAAGCAAATATTCTCTTTTTTTACTTCAAAAACAATAAAAGGAAAAATAATCCCCGCCCAAACCCGCCAAGGAAGGTGTTGGCAAACTGAAGCAACCAATTTTAAAAGGGCATGTTGTCTGAGAGGCAACCGAAGGTTTTAATAAATCCGACCCATAATATGTTAATTGGCACATGTGCCAAACCTTTTAGCACACACAAAACCAATAACACAACCAATAATTGGTGAAAAACAAATACCATGACCAATCATTGGTCGTGTTATTGGTTTTGTCTGTGCTAAAAGGTGTTGCACGTGCTAAAGGTCTTACACACTGTGCTTAGTCCACAGAATAGAAGTTGGCCCTGAAGTGCAAGCATTCAATTAACGCTCGATACAGTTTAGCAGTGCCAAAGAACTAAGCTCTTTGGGTAATAATTGTATATCCTCCACAAACCAAATAACTTATTTCAGTAGTTAATAATATCATTTAAAACGGTAAAACTTAAGTGATATAAGATTTTGATAACTTTTACGACGAATCTGTGGAAATGTGGAGCTCTAATAATAGCAGTAGCCTCACTAGATTGTGTAGTTGCACTGGTCTATGGAACTGAAAATAAAAGTATCGTAGGCTGTAGTGTGAGACCATTTTGTCAGGTAAAGTCATAACCTTGTTTCTGTTTACCAATATTTTCGCCAGTAATTTTGCCAATGCGCCTGCCCGCATTTCACAATAAAAGAGTAGGCTATATCGTAATATTGACGGTTGGATTTACACTTCTAGAAATACGCGATAACTTTATTGTGTACGTGAAAAACAGTAGGCTAGCACAAAAACAGAATCAAACACGTTTACTTTCGATTTTGGCAAGCAAAGAGCTACTTAGAAAGATCCTTGGCATAGCTGGCTAGTGGAACCGCTTTGCAGAAAATTGTGAATTTATTTAAAGTCGGCACTCCACCACTCACCGTTCATCCTGCCAGTCCAGTTCAGATTGTGTCAATCAATTTAGTCCTCACCATGAAGATGGCTAGCTAGCCAGCTAGCTGGCCTGGTTTACCGTTCTTTCCTGCACTCTTCGTGGCTGAACGAAGCCGACGTTTGCTGCAGTTTGTAACAACACTCAGTATTGTCGTATCATCAATAAATGCATTGAAGCTGAGACTTTATAGAGGCGCAACGCAGAACAGTCTGTCGTGTTTTTGCTCTTCAGTACCGCCGAGTTTCTATGAACTCCTGCTCCCAGCTGAATTCAGAAAGGCCTCTTCATCTCTCAGTGGTTATGAAGTCTATATACTTTTGAGGCAGCAACATACATTTGCGGAGACAATGTACGACAAAAAACGGTGACATTTAGTGACTCGGGCTGTTGACCGTCCTTGGCCTGTGAGATGAAGCGAAGATGATTTTAAAACTACAAAAAATACAGAACGATCTCAATAGAGGCAAAACAAAAGCACCTAGTCACATGACCCACCGTTATCATGGTCATATGACACAAATGAGTGTCACGTGGGGATGGATAACGTTGCCACTCTTGTTTGTTGTTAATTTCAGTTGGACGATGTAATTTTGTAATTTCACTTATTTGTGGTCGTGCTGTGCAAGAGATTACCACACTGTAGACTATAACCCGCAGTATGATACAGTTAATGTGTCCTATTTACTAAATGATAGGTTAATAAGCATTAATCGGCGCAGTTATCGTAAACATGGCATCCGAAGTAAGTTTTCTCCTGGGTTTGCTAACAAAACCAATGTAATAACTTTATTAATACATTTAGTAATAAATATTGTATTTTTTGTTGTTGTTTTTAAACCTTTCGATTAAAGAACATTTCCATTTACATAATTCACATTTGTGCCCAAAGTTCATAAACCTCAGAAACATCTTTGCAGTGTTTCTATGCTAATATTCTTAACTGTTCAGGTATTTTTCAGCTTTTTTTTTTACTTTCCTCTGTTTAGTCTAACTCTTATGTTCCATCTGAAGCTTCTTGGGCTACATAGACAGATCTACATACATCCAGAGTCTCATCTTGTGTACAGTATGAATAATTGTAGGTCTGTGCTGTCTTTGTGGTGACCAGGATGGTGGTTCCCTCTTCAGTGGATGGTAGAGGTAGACTTGAATTATAAAGAGTGCCACTGTACTTTTGCTCAGATTCTTCACTGACCATGGTCCTATCGTGTGCCACATCAGTCTCCTTTGAGGCTTCCAAATCTCTCTCACTTCCAGAGTCTTCCACTTGCTCTTGGTGTCTCCCTGTCATGAGGTGATAAAAATTAATTTGTAAATGAAAAACCACATATTGAATAATAAGGGATATGGCTTTCTGCAATGAAATTACTGTTTAAAAATTACCCAAGTTAACTGTTTTGGTTTAATGTACCTTAATTTTCCTGTTTTTCTTATGTATTTTATTCTTGTGTTAGAGAGTGGGTACCATGGGTATCTAAATTAGGTTGTTTCATCAGCTTATCTTGGTTTTTCCCAACACCTGACTACACACCTTTCTTTTTGAGGAATGGCTGGCAGTGCCTTTTGCGCAGCACTTGAATGACCAGCATCAGTGTGGTAACAGCACACAGCAATAAGAAAACCAGGATCAGCCACACATTGTTATTCTCAGACACAGAACTGGAGCTGGAATTGGAGCTGACTGCAGCTGTAGAAAACAACAGTACAGTAGAATAACACTGAAGTGCCGTGTAATCAAAAAAGACTTGATCAAAGACGAGAGCGAAATTTAAAAAAGGACACCAAAAAGTTTATAATGTTTTCACCAAAAAGCATAATGTTTGTTTCCTTCTGATTGTTTCAATGGCATTGACTGCAGACAGATACATGTAAAACATTTAACAGCAAGGTTTCATTTTCTCATTTTATTTATAAAACAATATTGCTAAAACAAATAAGCCTAGTTTTTTCTAAGGATTGTAGCCTTGACTTTTTTATTTTGCTGAGAATGTAGGTAAAATTGGACTGGTCAATTCTAAAATTACTTTTTGAAAACATGAATCAAAAACATTAAGGCGTACATTAATGTACAATAGGTACATTAATATTATTAATAAAATCAGTGGTTTTCCAAAGTTAAAGAATGTTTAACTTACGTTTGATACAGGATGCCGTGCAGCTGATAGGTGGCTTGGAACAGCGTAAGTAGCAGGGCATACATTTCTCCACCAGGCCATCATAAAAATTATTC
Source organism: Synaphobranchus kaupii (assembly GCA_029718625.1). Lineage (NCBI taxonomy): Eukaryota > Metazoa > Chordata > Actinopteri > Anguilliformes > Synaphobranchidae > Synaphobranchus > Synaphobranchus kaupii. Next base: position 31,569,970 of record CM056379.1, read on the forward strand.
TGGGCACATTTGCTTTTAGCCATTGTAGCGGGACCTAAACTGCTAATAATGAAACTACAGCGAGAGAATCATTCTCCTGTATGTAGCTTTAGACATAGTGGGTCTCAAAGCACAGGCCCTGTTTTATAGATGAATAGAGACATGTAAATGGCCTACCCTGTGGGGAAAGCCCCACTTTGTAAGGAAGAAACTTGCAGCATTCAGAACCGTAAATACTGCACACTGCATTATGTTTAAAGTTTTCCTATTGGACAAATGTAAAATTAAAAAAGTCATACAAATGTACTTGGCATAGTAAAACAGTATGCACACATAACATAATATAAAGCCATAGCTGTATAAATCCTAAAGACCTGTTTTTCAGACTAGAGCTTTTCAAAAAGGCAAATGTCAGTTATCCTGTGTCCTATTTTGTTTGTTTAGAATAATAATACATTAAATAATATTGCGGGGGCAACAGCTAAAATAAAGTGAGTTATAATGCATTATTTATGAAAGAAAATATCGACAATGCTTTAAACGGTAACATTTCCGAAAGCAAAATGTGTAGAGATTCACTGTAGCAGCAAACAGGAAGCTTCAGGCAACTATTACAATCAAAGAAAGCCAACACAAAGCCATATATTGTAGCTAATCTCATAAGGGGGAGTGGCCTGTCATTAACAACTTTATGCAGGTTTGAGAAAAGGATTGTTCTTCAGAATTACTTTATTATTGATTTCCTTTGCTGACACCTTTATCTGGGGCCTTACAGGATGTCAAATATAATAGTATGGTATTTAAAAACATACCATAAACTATCACATCAAACTATTTCCAGTTACATTCATATACAGTTATTACTGCATTATTTGTAAAATAGAAATTATAGCAAACTACGTGAAACAGTTCAGGTTGAAAGCAAGCTCAGGAACAAACAAAAAAATGTTGACACTGAACTTGAAAATAAAAGAGAAGTGCTTCCAGAATTGCTTTCACCATGGAAATTTACAAGACCAAGTACAATTACACTGAGTCACAAATCATGATGTTATGATTTAGTGAAAGAGGTAGAGATTTATAGGTGGTTTAATGAGTTTTCCTAACCTGAACTCAGGCAAACAGTGTTGTAGGCCAATCCAAATAAAGCAGCAAATATTACTTTTAGAATATAGTAACAGTAATAAAATCTGAACTAGAGTACTTGGCTGACACAGAAAGAAATACAGGGAATGTGTTCCAGTAAATATTAGGATATACTTTTCACATTCACACAACATTTGTTTGTTATTCCTGAGCTTACAAATAAGAACTTAGACTTCAACCGTCAGTGTACTGTAGTCCTCTTGACCCATTACCTATTGAGCAAGAAGTGATTTCCAGTGAATAAGTTGTCATGACAGTGGTGCATATTGGTGCACAGGTAGTATGGCCTATTGGCAGCTTCTATCAGTGAGCAACATGGGTTGGCTAACGTGCTTGATGAGATGTTTAACAAAATACCAGCTGGTACTTTGTGCAGGTCAGAAAATACTGGCTAAATGACTTAACCAGTCATCAACTCTTGCTTTCCAGTCACAAAGAAGCAAAACATGATAGTTGCGTGGCTTCAGATCCTCAGTCAGAAAATACTGATCATATGCAGCAGTCCAGTTAATGACAGCAAACATGTTGGGGACAGCAAGTAGGCAAACCTTCTGTGGGTGCAGCAGCCCTGGATTCATCCTTCCAAAAGCAGACATTTCTGAATATCCATCAGGACTGACAATACAGTCACTTCTACACTCGTATCAGTAACACATACATGCATTAGGGGATGAACAGTGGTAGGTGTCTTATGACAACTATGATTGTGATATGAGATGTGTGGTCCCTGTGTGACTCATCTGGTAAAGATGCTCACTAGAGGCACAAGCTGTTAGCTGCAGCTAAGGACTCTGTTGATCTAGACAAGCCAACACTTAGCTGTGAGGATCATGCCCAAGCAAGAGCAATGACAAGAACAAATTTATAAGGGTTGCAGTGTGGCATAGTGGTAATGTTACCAAACGTTTGCACATTCGGTGTCAAGGTGGGCATTACCATTAGACCATCCTAGCATGGTACATAAACAGAACTGCTTCAGTAAATTTGATTCAAAATGTTTAACAGCCCATTTATTTATATCCCACCAGCCTACTTTTAACCAGTTGTATTATTTGAACATTATACTTTCCTTGTCACAGATTTACTTAAACTTTTTTTCTCTGCTCTTTTTCTTACTCATTGACCATTTTATTTTCATTTTTAACCACTTGATGGCGCTATATTTCAACTAAATACAGTTGCTGGAAAGTATTTATGAAATATTAATGCATGCCAACAATTTCCTTCACATTTATTACATGTTCAAACATGATTCTATGCAGCCTTTTCCAATGCAAATTAAATTAAATGATGAAACAAAAAATATGATTTGTTTTATTTGATCTTTTTTTTATCAAATAATATATGAAAAAGGTTCAAAACCTCTTCCCAGCCACATGTTAGGTGGCCACACAGGCTATCAGTTATCATCAGTGAGAGATACATCTGTCCTCTAAGGCAGTACTGTGTGGCCTATAAGGTGGGAAATAGTCACAAAATGACAGCCTGTGTCTGAGGAATGCACCTGCATCAGCAGCAGTGCTCCATATGTGGGTGAGGGTGGTATCTTGAGAAACACAAAGCATGATTTAAATTTGGGGTGGAGGAAAGGGGAAAATAAATAAATCAATAAATAAATAATATCAAGGGGGACTGTTAATGGGAAAATCTGTTCTGCGCTAGGTTTGACCCCTGCCCGTATACATACTAACATTATCTCTGTTCCATTCATATGTTACATGCAGAAATAAATATTTGCATGGATAGTCATAAACACAGAAAATAAATTAAGCATCTTTAGAATATTTTTTAAAATATGAAAATTTTAAGGGACTGTAAAGGTAAATCCGTAGTTTGCTTCAGACTACATTATATGGGGTTGTTATTGTATGTATTAAGCATCAGCAACAGTATGAGATTTCAATTTCATTGAAATCTCAAACTATATCCATCTATCCATTTCCATCTATTCCGATGTGGGGATTAAATGGGTGGAGTTCAAATTATTACTGGGCTCAATTCTATTGGGCACAGGTTCTACATGACGTCATGAAGGAGCTGGCGTAATGGCCAATAAATGGGAACATTAACGGCACCTGATTGGTTAGACGTATTTTGCCTGCGTTTTCAAACCGGAACAATATGGCGGCCTGTTAATAAACTTTCTTTTATACCACTTAAACGGTCCACTAAAATACGTTTCTGAAAACATTTGAGGCGAGAAATAGTCTATGCAGTTGCTAAATCTTGATTCATATTTGATCTAAAACGTACGGAAGCCGAAAACACACCAACACGTTATAAAACAAAACGACATTTCGGAAAACACACCAACAAGTTATGAAACACAACGACATTTCAGAGAACAACTGCAAGACAGAAAATACAACGACATTTCGGAAAACACACCAACAAGTCAGAAAACACAACAACATTTCGGAAAACACACCAACAAGTTATAAAACACAACGACTTTTCAGAGAACAACTGCAAGACAGAAAACACAATGACATTTCGGAAAACACACCAACAAGTTATAAAACACAATGACATTTCAGAGAACAACTGCAAGACAGAAAACACGAGGACATTTCGGAAAACACACCAACAGGTTATAAAATACAACAACATTTCAGAGAACAACTGCAAGTCAGAAAACACAACGAAAAACCTGAAACGCATTTACAAATCACTTAACGGAAAGGTACTAGGCCTTCATGAAGGGAGATTGTAGCCTCCTTCTGATTGGATACGTATGTCAAATGAGAGCTCTCCCTCCTACTTGTGTCTTGCACTCCCCACACCTGCATTGTGTTTTCCTCTCGTGTCCTCGTTACCCTTCTCCCACCTGTTGCTAATTTTGTCCTCATCATGTCTTGTATATAGTCTTGTGTGCTCGTCTGTTTCTTGTGAGCTGGGTTTCCCGTTTGTGGTCTTGTCTTGTTCCGTCTTGTTATGTATCCTCTTGTTATGGACCTCTTTGTCTTGTCTTGTCTTGTCTTGTTTATCAGATCAAAAACGTCTACGACGAAAAAAAAGGCAAGTTACTCACGCATAGCTTACATAGCGCTGTCTATAAGTTCTTAATTCCAATTTACATGCTTCTTCATGATCCATAGCTCAGGTGGTGCTGTTCATTGTATTTCATTACACATTAAATACTGCTCATCTACAAACTCTTTTAATGTAATTGTGTGCTGTCTGTAATAAGATAACTGTTCTCATTCTTGTCAATAGAGGGTGTTATGGTTACGCGAATGTCTGCATACATTTCTTTGGAATGCATGTCTCTCTTTATTTTCATGCATTATTCATCATTAGTTAGCTATAAAAAATAAGTGATATCAGATCAAAAACGTCTACGACGTAAAAAAAGCCAAGTTACTCACGCATAGCCTATAGCGCTGTCTATAAGTTCTTAATTTCAACTTGCAAAAACTAGGCCTGCCTTTAAAAGTCTTGATATCAAAATGTGGCCAAGTTACAACTAACAATATTGCCTATCGTAGCTCACACTAAATAAACTAGCTCTATTCCAAAGCAATGCTATCCAAACTTTCCTAAATTATTTAATGCAACTTGGCCCTGTGTTTCTTCATCTTTGCATGTGAAGAGATTGTGCCTCATGGAACAACATATGATTTCAATTAATGTTTTTAACAGTTGATGAATAATTACACTCCAGAAAGAATATGGTTGTACTTTGTTGGCAAGTTTACTTTAGAAAATGTACAGGTTTTAAAATGTTTACTGCTGCTACAGAATTCTTTACAATTCACAAACAGACATTTATATGAAGAAACATCATGTACAATACAGAAAGGGGTGATGAATAAATAAATGCAGATAAAAATTAGTAATATTTTTACCTAGAAAATAGCGTACATATAGCATTTTTACAAACGTATCCAGGCATGTTTGTGGGTCAGATGGTGGCAAATAAGTAATAGTACCAATTTTCTTAACATAATAGTATTTATGATATTTGCAAACAGAATTTTGTGAACACAAGGATATATATGCTCTGTAGGACCACACATGTTTTGATAGAAATCCAAATAAATAAATCAATAAATACATAATAAGAATAATAATAATACATTTTATTCATTCTGTGCTTTTCATAGACCCAAAGCAGTGGATGCAGACAATTGTTCAAACATGCCCTATAGTGTAGTAATTTTTCTGTTTAATTTCTAAGTGCAACACATCTGAATCAGAGTATTTCCACTATAAATTATTTTCATTTTGCAGTTTGATGTGGCACATACAGTTTCATTGATCACATTCTCTTGAGATGGTAAGATGAAGAAACACAGGGCCAAGTGGCATTAAATAATTTAGGAAAGTTTGGATAGCATTGCTTTGGAATAGAGCTAGTTTATTTAGTGTGAGCTATGATAGGCAATATTGTTAGTTGTAACTTGGTCACATTTTGATATCAAGACTTTTAAAGGCAGGCCTAGTTTTTGCAAGTTGAAATTAAGAACTTATAGACAGCGCTATGTAGGCTATGCGTGAGTAACTTGGCTTTTTTTACGTCGTAGACGTTTTTGATCTGATATCACTTATTTTTTATAGCTAACTAATGATGAATAATGCATGAAGATAAACACGGAGAGAGACATGCATTCCAAAGAAATGTATGCAGACATTCGTGTAACCATAACACCCTCTATTGACAAGAATGAGAACAGTTATCCTATTACAGACAGCACACAATTACATTAAAAGAGTTTGTAGATGAGCAGTATTTTATGTGTAATGAAATACAATGAACAGCACCACCTGAGCTATGGATCATGAAGAAGCATGTAAATTAATGAACCAAGTGTATATGGAGACATGCATGCACAATGGGCTAGATACACACATTCTAGCTGAAAGACATACAGCCTAAATAGGTAGTACAGCCTAAATAGTTTGCATCAGTAAAATATGGAAATACAGTTTTAAAATAGGGCTATTAGTATTCTATGGAATACATTTAACGTTAGGCTATTCAACACTGGATTGCCGGATGCGTAACTCCAACCTTCCATGTGTGGGCTACGAGCTAGCGAGCGAGCTAGTGAGTTCATAAGCACAGCAGAGTTAGGCTATTCAACACTGGATTGCTGGATGCGTAACTCCAACCTTCCATGTGTGGGCTACGAGCTACCGAGCGAGCTAGTGAGTTTATAAGCACAGCAGAGTTTTTTTTCCGGTAGTGTAGAACGTTACCTGCGGGAAATGTTTTGGTACCGGACAGCTAGATTTAGTTTAGTTTTCTGTAGTGCAATGAATGTAGGCTATAATGCATGTTGATTCCCTTCGTAGTAGCCTAGCTTGTATCTGCTTCCTGACGAGAAGCAGGAAGTAATGTTGGCGAACAAGCTTAATTGGACAACGCATTTCCCAGGAATCTTAGCCAGAAAGAAAACAATAGATACTACTAAGAAAGTACATACCAGAAATTATTATTCTTATTATTATTATTATAATAATTAAAAGTGTTTGCAGTAAGCTACATTATCAGCAGAGTAGCGTAGACTAGAGCCACATTCGGAGGCTATTGTTTTTTGTTTTTTTTAAGTGACTAACCATGAATCAGATATGTTTGGGGAATTGGCGGTTTATAAATCCGATCTCTTAAAGGCTTGCAGCTTAAAAGAGGCTATCATCAATTCTTAATGTAGGCTATTATCGTAAATTCTTAATTTTCCTAGTAGTTAATTTTATGGTGACCTTGTGTTATGTGTGAAAAGGATAAAGTGAATAGAGCTGAAGTGAAGAAATTAATGAATAAAGAAATTTTGGCCGAGGCAAGGGTAGGTTGAGGTTTGGTTTCCACAGTCAGTCAGTCATGACCGCAAGTGCAGAGCGTAACACCCTTCCCAAACCAGACAAGAGCGTCCGGTTTGGGGAGGGTGTGATATAGTACAAGTGAAACATTGAACAGTTAATATTGGAAACCTCTTTTGGCTTTGCAATAAAAATACGTTAATGTGTTAATGTGAAAATAATAATAGTCTAAGAAATGAAAAGTACTTAACAGTTGCACATTGTTTTTGTGGAAAATAAGCATGTGCCCTGCTGGCCTCGAACCCACAATCCTCTGTGTGAGAGACTGCAGTTCTAACCACTAGGCCACAGTAGCTCCTTAGAAAGCATGAAGCTATTAGCAGGTATACGGACCATACCCTCAAATTATAATTCTCCCCATACCTGCCATCCAAATTATAATAAATGGCTTTTAATTTAAAAAATGTACTTTTTACAATCAACACGTTAAGGCTTCCTTCCTCATGAAATTAGTTTCTTCCCCAAAATTTCATTAAAAGCCAAAAGCACCCTATATTATGGCTATAATTACATTCTCAGGGTAAATTACGGACAATGTACTTTTCACCTTCCACTGCACTACTTCTAAAATAACTTTTCTCTGAAATAACTATTTGAATCCCAGCTACTCTGGTTTCCATAACTGACAGTAGATGGAGATGGCTTCTTCTCAGTAGTCAATAATCTCCTCAATTGTGAGTTTTCTGGACCTTTCTGCAACTTTCAACACAACTGACCATATAATCCCTACCAAATCCCTACCTTCGCTGGCTTGGCTGGAAATCAGAAACTACCCTCAGTAGACCCATCGCTCATACAGTTTTCCTGGAGAGCTTGGTTCTGTCTTTTGGTGCCATAGGCTTTAAGCATTTTAATGTTGAACACTGTTGCCTAATTAGTTCGTTCACTCCGTATGTTCTGCGCAATAACCTTTAATGGAATAAATGATTCTGCTTGTAGGTAAGATGTAAAAAATATGTAAAATTATTTATTTTGGAATCTCAGCTGATGCAAACACCTGCAAACAACACTGGATACAACCTTTGTTTAAAATATAGAACAATGTAGGCCTACAACCTCACTGATTTTCTGTTACACTGAGTGCTATGAGTTAAAACAAACTGTATAACCAGCTATGTCAATGAAAGTAGCTATGAAAAGGGTCAAATGAAGTACAATAAAGCACGGCAACTATACAATTTGCTCTCCGGGGTAATTAGGAACAATAAATGTCATTAAAGGGATGCAGTGTCTGATTACAGTTAATCGCCCATCGAGACATTGTGCTGGTAGTTTGCTGAACTAGCTCGAGCTTTTATTGTGCAATAGAAAATACCAACGTTCACTTCACTCAAAGTTGCCAGGTTCGCGGTTTTCCCGCCAAATTGGGCTAGTTTGAAAATGCAGTTGCGGGTAAAAATGATATAGTCGCGGTGTGCGGTTTTTTGGGCTACTTTCAACGTTGACCGCGGTCGCCAAAAGTGACAGAATTTTTTTTATTTGAGCGTTTTATGAATGTGTGTTGAACATGATGTTGAATATCTGGCAACATCTCAGGCCAGAGAACAGAGATAGGCACGTAAAGTGTTGGGCTGCAGTAGAGAGAGAGAGAGAGAAAGAGAGCAAGTGGGTGGTACGGTTTGAATTCACGTCATTTAAAGCGTTGATAGCTACGTTACGTACTACGTTCACTTCAAAATTTGGAGGCGGGTAGAGGGGGTGGGGCGGGGCCCGGCTCCCACTGCTCTGCTCTGGGAAACAGTCAGACATAAGAGAGCGAATATTTAATTCTTTAATCACGCACTCTAGCGTTATTGAACTGCCTTATTAGACAGAGATTACGGTTGTGAACGGAGAGAAGGAAAGAAGGAATAGAGTTGTGTAACAGAGTGAAGGAAGAAAAAGTTGACAGGAAGATGGAGCAGAGGGAGATTTTGAGGTGAGGAGTGAGGACACTGGAAGATGAGAAAAGCTAGGTGTGCAGTTTCAGCTACTGGGGGTCCACAGTAATAAAATAAATTCTAAAGTACATACTGAATTAACCTTTTTCTTGTTGTGAGAACAGTTTCTTTATGAATAAAGAAACAACTGTAAATGTAACAACATTCAAAACATTTAAAACTAGGCATACTGTGACACCTGGCAACCCGGTGCCTTACACTAAAAGGTTCTTGACCTCATTTATAGAGAATAGAGCCAACCAGGGAATACTTAAAAGCCAATATTTTATTTAATTCACGGCTGGAAAGTAATTTACAATGTAAAGGCAAGTTTAAAAGGACAATACAACAGTACGCTTAAATATGTCGAAGCAACAAATACAAATGTGCAAATATATGCCATCCAATACCAGTACAAGAGCGAATAGTTAATCGCAAAGTATAAAGTGCAACTGTGCAATAGCAGCATATGCATAAAGTGCGACTGTGATTAAGAGCGGGGAAAACCCACATTAACCAAGGCATAAAGTGCAACAGTGCTTTCAGACTTAAAATAGATCAATCGACTACACTTCTAAAATACAAGAAAACAGTGGCACCACTCTTCTTCTCACAATCCGCTGGGATAATGTTACCGCCAGACACAAACGCAGAAATCTGCACGCAAGCTTCACACCACCATGCCAGACCCTCACTGCACCTCCATTGCTAGTGAAAACTCGAGTTTCTACTTATCGCCGGAGTATCTCATGCTTTCATTGTGCTTTCGCCCAAACACTTTCGCCATTTCACTTAAGTACTTCCCAAACTTTTCCTGGGAGGCGGGTACCATGATGACGTTACTTCCAATGGATTTAAAACTAAATAATCAGCTACACCCTATTTTGTACCCGGTTACACCCTCGCCTGCTAAATCCCATCATTGTCCCAATGATTTGACAAAGAGCCCTCTTGGGGATTCTTTAAAGCAGTAACAACCTCCCTACTTAAGCTCGTAGCTAAACCAGTAAAAATGTCCTTGAGTGCTGAAGCATAGGTACAGCTCACTTGAGCCAAACTGGAAGCAACAACCCCACCCCCCCCCACCCTGGTAATCGACTACTGCCTGAGGGAGATGGAATGGGTTTGAATGAACACCAGCTGTTCTTCTCTGTGAACGACGGGGGATGACCGGGGGGGTTTGGACCACCTCCTCTTCTGCACTCTCCTCCAAATCCGTTTCTTGGTTAGAGTCATCCATTACGCGTACAGTTGAACCCTCTGGCTCCAGTAAAGGGGCCTCACACGCTTTCCTGGGTATCTCAACACACACCACGCTAGCAGAATCCTCTTCTTCACTGCAACTCCCCAAGACCGCCTCTAGATTTCCTTCTGTCACCAGACCTTGGGTTTCCCCTTGTTGCCTTGGACCACACACCCGCAACTCTGTGCGATGAACGTTCTTGGGGGGCTTGGATTCATCCAGCGGGACCACGGTGTATACTTGTTTGCCTCCATCCAACTGGGCTACGACACGATGGGGTGTTGGGAGCCACAAGTCTTGTATTTTATGCCTTCCAAGAAAATTGTGATTCCGGACATAAACCAACTGCCCAACAGAAAGAGAATTATCTTTAGATGGTAATCTTGCCACCCTCCGTCGATGTTCCGCAGCCTGCTCCAATTGTCTACCTGCCTGCTCATAGGCTACTTTCAGCTTCTGTTGATGTTCCTGAACCCACTCATTAACACTGCCCTGAAAGCCCTCCTCTTCTCCAAACAGTACATCTAATGGTACACAGGGTGACTGCCCGAACATCAAAAAGTATGGGGAATACCCTGTACTCTGATGCTCCGAGGAATTATATGCAAAAACCATTTCGGGTAAGTAGTCTGCCCACCTCCTCTTCTTATCTGGGGGAAGACTTCTGAGTAAGTCATGTAACGTACGGTTAAACCGTTCACACTGCCCATTCCCCTGCGGATGATATGGTGTCGTTCTACTCTTCTTCATACCGTAGATCTTGCATAGGGATTTGACAATGTCGGCTTCAAAACATCGACCCTGATCCGAATGGATCCGGGCCGGAACCCCATAACATTGGATCCAGTGCTTCACCAAAGTCTTTGCCACCGTGGTTGCACGCTGGTCCCGTGTTGGCACGGCTACGGTGAACTTAGAAAATACGTCCGTTAGGACCAAAACATTTTCTCGCCCATCACTGGACGGCTCAATTACTGTAAAATCCATGGCCAGAACTTCCAAAGGTTTAGATGCTAGTAAACTTCCCATTGATGTCACAACCTTAGGCTGTGGGGCTTTGGAGACAATGCAACGCTCACAGGACCTACAATACTCCTCGATGTCACCATACATCCCGGGCCAATAGCACCGTCCACGGATTAGCTTAAAGGTCCTTTCAATTCCTTGATGCCCCTGTCCTTCATGCATCCGGAAAAAGACTTCTCTCTGCAGAGAAACTGGCAAGATCAGCTGCTTCACCCGGCCTTCTTTCTGGTCCCGCCTTCGCCGGTACCAGACCCCTTCGCTTTCTTCTACTCGTTCCCATTGCCGCAGTAGCTCCAACGTCTGTGGCTCTTCCTCCAGTCGCTCACATCGGCTAGGTTTCCTCTTTCTTAACCAATATCTAAGGAAGGCGGAAATTATGGGATCGGCCTGTTGTAATGCCCTCAAGGTTTCTTTGCTGTACACAGGAAAACAAGAAGTGGAAACCTGCTCCGCCACCAAAACTACTGGAACACCCAGGTGAGGTTCAATAGCCACACCTCTGGCTCCCTGAAACACTTGCGCAGAGCCATCCACTGTACTGTCTGCCTCTGTATACCGTCTTGATAGCGCATCTGCATTGACATTTTGACTTCCTGGTCGATATAATATATGAAAGTCAAACTGGGCTAGCTGTGATACCCACCGCTGCTCCACAGCACCTAATTTTGCCGTCTGAAGGTGGCACAATGGATTATTATCGGTGACTATAGTGAACTTGTTTCCTAACAGATATTCACGAAACTTATCAGTTACAGCCCATTTTAATCCAAGCAGCTCTAATTTAAAAGCACTATAATTATCCATGTTCTTTTCGGAAGGGCGAAGGCTACGACTGGCATATGCGACTGGTTTCTTCTGGCCATTACACTCCTGAGACAATACAGCTCCTAAGCCCTGATGACTCGCATCTATTTCAAGTATAAATGGCTTAGTAAAATCTGCATAACCTAACACTGGAGCCGAAATCAACTTCTGCTTTAAGGCCTGAAAGGCAGATTCACAAATAGAATCCCACTGCTGTACAAATACATGACGAGAAAGATGTCGCTTATGCTTCTTTGGAAAGCCTTGAGCAGCTAAGGCATGTAGAGGGGCAGCTAAACTTGCAAAGTTCTTAACGAACCGCCTATAATAACTAGCAAAACCCAAAAACGATCTAAGTTCAGTGGTATTTTGAGGTTGTCTCCACTCCGCTACTGCACGGATCTTCTCTGGATCAGTGGACACGCCTTCAGCAGAAATTACATGGCCAAGGTAGGATACTTCAGACTTAAAAAAAGAACACTTGCTCAGCTTGACTTTTAAGCCAAAATGTTCAAAGCGAGACAGAACCAAGTCAAGGCGCTTAAGATGTTGGTCGAACGTTGAGGAGAACACAACTACGTCATCCAAGTACAAGAGTAGGGACTGGAACCGTTGGTCACCCAGAATTCGTTCCATGAGCCTCTGAAATGTTCCCGGAGCATTGCAGAGCCCAAACGGCATCCGTGAAAATTCAAAAAGGCCAAAGGGTGTACAAAAAGCTGTCTTAGCGCGGTCCTTCTCAGCTACCTCCACTTGGTTGTACCCGCTGGCGAGGTCAAGTGTGGAGAACCACTTTGCTCCAGTCAACGAATCTAAAGACTCCTCTATACGAGGAAGAGGATAGGCATCCTTCCTTGTTTTGCTGTTTAACTGCCTGTAGTCCACGCACATACGCATAGTGCCATCTTTCTTCTTGACGATCACCAGGGGGGAAGAGTATGGGCTACTACTTTCCCTAATAACACCCTGTTCTAAGAGCTGTCTAATATGAATTTTCACCTCTTCATACTGACTTGGGGGTAGCCTACGATACCGCTGACAGACAGGGCCCGCATCAGTAACAGGGATTTCATGCTGGATGACATCAGTATGTCCCAAATCACTATCTGATCGAGCAAACACATGGGTATATTTTAACAATAACTCTTTAGCCCTAACTGCTTGTTCATCTGTGAGGCCTGGGAATTTGATCTGTGTCAATTCAGAATTCAATGAATCACTATACTCCGATAAAGTAGTATGTTCTAACAATAAAACTTGCTCCTCCTGAGGGCTTGTCCGCTTAAAAACCACTGAGGGTACCTCCCCTACAATGACCTCGGCTGCATGTAAAGTGGCAATGCGTGTCCGTGGCTGCAAATTTACATCATTGTCCCCAACATTAATAACTGGAACAACTAACTGTCCTTCCTGAACCCATACATAAGCACTGGAAACCAGTAATCCAGCTGGTAAAATGCCCTCATCCCCCCCCAAAGCTTCCACTAATACTGGGTATCCCGGTGAGGACTGCGTCTGCATCCCGGTAACGGGGACCAGGCACATGGAACCAGCAGGTACTTTATAGGGGGCTAGGACTTTAGCAAAACCAATGGTATCCTTACAATCACTTTTATCATTTGAACACACCCCAAAAGCAGCCTTCCACCCCGCTTCACAATGAATAGAGGAAATCGACACTTTTGTTAGGTTATCTTGCTGACACAGGAGCTCATAGCATTCCTTTATAACATTCATACCAATGAGTCCAGGAATCGCTTGTTTGCGCGCAACAGTAATGGGATCTACAGGATCTTTCACTACCAGTATGCCTCTCTGTGGTATGCTCCTACCTAATGCATTAATGTCTGTCTCAAAATACCCCAGATAAGGAATAGATAAACCATTAGCCGCTTTTAGCGAAAGCCAACCACAGTTCTTCAACACCCCATTCCCCTGTAACTGAAAATTATCCCGGAAAAATGTTTCAGTAATTGTAGTCACCATTGACCCTGTATCAAGAAGACATGGCACCTTTACCCCCCCCCATTACAACTTCTACAACAGGGCTTTGCCCAACTAGGCACTGATAAGTTTTACCATCTGAAAGTAATTGGCCTGGTGAGCCTAACTGTCCCCCACCCGTGGTTTGGCTCTTCACCACAGGGGGGGGGAGTTTCCCTGCTGCTCTGAAAGATGGGCTGTATTATCGGAGTTGTTACTGGGCTGGAGGTTTGGGCGACTGTCCACCTGCTTCTGCGTGCTAGCATTCAACTGGCAGTATCTTGCGATATGCCCAGCGGTTTGACACTTAAAACAAATTGGTTTACCAGAGGAGTCAAACCTAGGCTCTTGTCTTTGGCTACCAGTGCGTCTCCCCCCAGACCTGTCCAATCCTGACAATCTGCGTGTTATCTCATCTAACTGTGCTTGTTGCTTTTGAATAATATCCAAAATCTCAGTTAAGACAGGATCCTGCTTTGTCTTAGCAGCAACAACAGACTGTACTTCAAGGGGCTCCGTACTTAGTTCACAAGAATTACCAATCTTTTGCCCACAACCCCCAGGCTTACTACCATCCTCCCCCCACTGAATAGCTTCCTTACGGATCTCATAGAAAGTAAGATTAGAAAATCGCCTAAGAATACCCTTAAGCTCTCTACGTAAAGAAATATCACGAACATTTTCTACAAATTGATCACGTAGGGTAAAGTCACTAGCCCAAGCCTCCCTTATATCACACTGCTTAATTTCCCCCATGATGGCCATGAGAGCGTGGGAGAACTCTCGCACTGACTCCCCCTCTCTCTGTCGTCTATCAAAAAACTGTTTTTGAAGTTTAGTTAAGGACTGTGGCTGCCCATACGCCTCTTTAAGAATTTCTAACACACGATCAGGATTTTTTCTCTCAACTGAGGTGCGATACTTAATCTCATCCCTTGCTTCCCCTCCCAGGTGCTCATAAATATAAGCAGCTTTCTCTTGGCCCGAAAAGGGGCGGTAGCCCATTGTAGCCTGGATATCATCTAGCCACTCATAAAAAGACAAACTCGAGCCCCCTGTAAAGACTTTACATTTCCTCTCTTTAGGAAAATAAACCACATAGTCACTAGGCCTCAGGGCGTGAGGCCTGGGAGACGAGTGTGCACTAGACCGACCCACCTTCTCAGATGCACCAGACCCCAAAGAGGATCCTAGAGTGAGTTGCTCCGACAGCTTCTCATTCTCCCCCCTAAGCCTTGCCATTTCAGCTTTCTCTGCAAACAACCTCTCCTGAAGAGACTCCAGTTCTGCCTTTAACTCTTCTGCAGACATCCTTTCCCTTTAAACTGTCACCACACAACCAGAAGAAGGGTTTAAACAAGACAACACAATACGTAATGGGGAAAAATGAGAGAGAAAAAAAAAAAAAGGTTTAAAGAAAAATACACAATCTTCCAGCAAGAAAATAACAAAATCTTGAAGCAATTATTTTCATCCGTTAGTCCTTTCTTGACTCGTTATCGTTGTCCGGGCTGTCGTGTGATGCCACCGTTTTCTTTACTTTATTTTTAAATTATGCTAAAAGAAAGCACTGTGCACAATAAACCTGCCTTCACACCACTTTCTTCAAATCCTATAGGCTATAAGACCCTGCTCGCAGCGCCAAAACTGTGACACCTGGCAACCCGGTGCCTTACACTAAAAGGTTCTTGACCTCATTTATAGAGAATAGAGCCAACCAGGGAATACTTAAAAGCCAATATTTTATTTAATTCACGGCTGGAAAGTAATTTACAATGTAAAGGCAAGTTTAAAAGGACAATACAACAGTACGCTTAAATATGTCGAAGCAACAAATACAAATGTGCAAATATATGCCATCCAATACCAGTACAAGAGCGAATAGTTAATCGCAAAGTATAAAGTGCAACTGTGCAATAGCAGCATATGCATAAAGTGCGACTGTGATTAAGAGCGGGGAAAACCCACATTAACCAAGGCATAAAGTGCAACAGTGCTTTCAGACTTAAAATAGATCAATCGACTACACTTCTAAAATACAAGAAAACAGTGGCACCACTCTTCTTCTCACAATCCGCTGGGATAATGTTACCGCCAGACACAAACGCAGAAATCTGCACGCAAGCTTCACACCACCATGCCAGACCCTCACTGCACCTCCATTGCTAGTGAAAACTCGAGTTTCTACTTATCGCCGGAGTATCTCATGCTTTCATTGTGCTTTCGCCCAAACACTTTCGCCATTTCACTTAAGTACTTCCCAAACTTTTCCTGGGAGGCGGTACCATGATGACGTTACTTCCGATGGATTTAAAACTAAATAATCAGCTACACCCTATTTTGTACCCGGTTACACCACTAAATACATTTTGCTGTTAAAACAAACAAAAAAGGAGGGAAAATAAAGAAAGAATGTTCAAATATGATCTCTATTAAATGAATACTTCCTTTTTTATATTTGGGGTTTGATATCGTACTTCCCAAGGTTCTTGAGAAACGTCCACTGTAAGCTTGTTTGCATTTTGTAGCAATGCTAATGGAAACGAATGGCTACAGCCAGTATAGGTTACAGCCTATGGCTTTGGTTACAGCTAGCCAAACTGAAGTATGCCTTTAAAACACCTAAATGGAACATCATTATATTTGGGCTAGTTTTAGCACATTTGGGGCGGGTTTTGAGCTGATTTTTGGCTGGAAATTTCAGCAGGACCTGGCAACCCTGACTTCACTTCTGAATGTCGTTAGTCTACTTGCTGTGTATTTTACCTGCTTTACAAGAAACAGCTTGAGCTTGCTTAATCTCACAGCGCTCTCCAATATGACGGAAGCAGAGTTATATTCTCAGTACAAGGGCGTTTATCTCCCAAACCATTTACATTCTCCAGAATCCCTGAACCACTTCGAAGAATTCACTTTTCGCACAGACGATATTATAATCGTGACGTATCCGAAATCTGGTAAATTCTCTGAATATTGTTATATAGTAGTCTAATGAGAACAGTAGCCTATTCTACTAGGCTACTGGTAGGCTATTTCAAAGTTTCATCACAAGTGGCTAGCCATTTAGCCTGTACAGCATTGTCCATTTGCAGATTGTATTAATGCGGTTAATAATTGGCTACGCGAGAATGCATTTTTTTTTGGTAACCTTTAGCACTAGGCTACAGATTCGATTATGCTCTTTGATTGCGGTTTCAAGATTGCACGTTTCGGTGGTTCCTGTGATTTATTACATGAGTTCAGCACTGAATAGTCTTGGGCAATGCCTAGTCAACATATAGTTGACTTTCTGAGAGTTTTTGATATTAGGCTATGGCTATTTCAGTTATTCGATGTTTTCGATAGACCCAGGCCGTTTTGAGTGCGATTTCAGGTATTTACCTAAGTTTTTGACGACCCTCCAGTTTTACAATGATTCTGTAGGCCTATACTCGGTGATTCATGGTCTAAAGCAGTGGTTCCCAACCCTGGTCCTGGAGTACCCCTGTGTATGCTGGTTTTCGTTCCAACCACAATTGCAATACCAGAATTTTAACAAGCTGTTATTTTTTCTTAATTAGGTGTTTTTATTGTATAGAGATAACACTTTAAACTCTTTACTCTCTTAAGCCACGTTATGTTAGCAATAGCTATGCATGCCATGAAGAAAAAAAACCCATGTTCATTATGCTCATTGTGTTATATTGCAAACAATTACAAAGAAGAAGTAACAACTCAGGTGATTAGGCTCCTAATTAGGTAATTGAACGCAAGTTTAAGTTCCTTCATAATTTTTTCCTTAACACGATGCAGGTTTGGCTCGTTATCATTTGCTTTGTCTTTGAATTCTTCATTATTTACCAAACGGTTAGTTTTATTGGCCATGTGTCCACAATTTCACCAATTATGAGCCTATTGATTCACCTCAGTCTTTAATTTGATCAGTTAAAACATTTTTTACCTCCTTTTAATTGTTTACAATACAACACAATGTGAATCTTGGACTTTTAGTCTTCATGGCATGCATAGCTATTACTAACATAATGTGGCTTAAGAACGTAAATAATCCCTCTAAACATTAAAAACACCTAATTAAGAAAAATTAACAGCTTGTTAAAATTCTGGTAGGGTGAATTCAGGTATTGTGGGACATCAGGTAATGTGGGACAACTAAGCTTTGACATGTTTATTTCCTGCTCTGTCAAGAGCCAATCAAAATAATTGTAACTAGGTTTTTGCAGAGAAACTACATCAAAGTCACATGATTTAATTGATGTCATGTCATGATGGGGATCATGGCAAGCTTCATATATGAAGGTCACCCGGCAAAATACATGGTTAGGTCAATGACATAAGCTTTTGCTTGAATTAATGTTAAGGTTCTAAATCTGTCGTAAACAATACACTGTGCCTAATTATGATGTAATTATGCATATGAAATACTTGTGCAACAAAACATTTTTTAAAGTGGTAAATATTATGTTTAGACTTTTTTAATTCAGGCATTTCTGATATGTCCCACATTACCAAACCCAGTCAGGTAATGTGGGACAGCATGTTTCTGGTAATGTGGGACAGCATGTTTCTGGTAATGTGGGACAGTGTTGTGGGCTATTCTAATGGAGGAAAATTATCGCATTTTATACTTAGGGAACCTCAGTATTTGCATATGTACGTGGTAATGTACCCTATATTAACTGTAATGCAATTCTAATACTTTTTATATTGCTGTCAAGTCATATTTAGGTCAGTGGTCTCAACTTTTTTGTCAAGATAAACTATGTTATGATTGTTAAGTTAATATGAGTTTTAGAGCTTATCTTTAGAGATAATATTCTATCAAGTTCCCCAAGAGAAAGAAATTGTGTACTTAAGTATATTAAAAATATAATTTAAGTATACCAAATGTGTTTCAAGTGTACTTATACTTTTAATACTTAATTTAAAGTATGCTTAAAATGTGTAATTCATTTGGAAATATATGTAATTAAATTGTACTTTAGTGAACTTCAAATAAGTATACTAAATATCATATTTAGTGGTATTTTAGGGTACTTATAAAAGGAATATAGCCTAATTTATTTTATCTCCTGATAGCATAGTGAGGGGCTGTGAATAAAGGACTTAATAAAAATGCTGAGCTGATTACCATATATATCTTTTAAGTGCTTAAAGAACGTTTAATCCATATATTATTCCTTTGATTTAAATGTTTCTTTACTTTACATTTATTGCAATATATGTTTAATGCACATTTATCCGTAGTATGCAATCATTAAACTAAAAGGAGTGTGTCGTTGTCGAATTGGCATGAAGCAAGACTCACTGCAGAAATGATGACAGGGTACATCCTACCTTCCATGTAACCCTCAGATTTAAGGAACTGAGAGAGACAGATAGGGGGGGGAGCGGTGGCAGGGGCCTCTTTCTTCCCTTTTCTGATCTATCCAATGTGCCGAGACTAACTCTAATAATTTAAAATTGTATTTCCAATACCTACAAATCACCCCTTCAATTAGTAAACTTAAATATACTTTGTTTGTAAGACGTGTCTCAATTTAGTACACTTAAGTACAGTAAGTACACTAAAGTTGTACAGAAGTTCTACAAAAGTACAACTTTAGTACATTTATTAGCTTGTCTTTAAAGTGTGGCCAGTTTAACACAAAATTAGTAGTTATTACATGATGAGTACGTACTAAAAGTATACTTAAAGTATAATATTTTTTTGCTTGGGTCCTGATGTTTACTTAGTGTATTTAAGCATGGTGCACCATTAAAATATATTGCAATGTACTACATTATAGCTTGTTATTGGGGTTTTATTATAAAGAATTGGTGTCCCAAATTACCTAATGAGCTGTCCCACATTCCCAAACGCAGATGAAAAAATGTGCTGTGGCTCAAATGAAATATAAAGGTGTGTCACGCATCCTGTGAGCAAGATTTCTACATTTTTTCTTTTTATGTGGTCAGATAACATCTTGAGGATTTCAGAATTGTATCATGTGCTGCGTAAATGTGTGGGACCGTGAATAAAGGACTTAATAAAAATGCTGAGCTGATTACCATATATATCTTTTAAGTGCTTAAAGAACGTTTAATCCACGTATTATTCCTTTGATTTAAGTGTTTCTTTACTTTACATTTATTGCAATATATGTTTAATGCACATTTATCCGTAGTATGTAATCATTAAACTAAAAGGAGTGTGTCGTTGTCGAATTGGCATGAAGCAAGACTCACGTTTGTGCAGAAATGATGACAGGGTACATCCTACCTTCCCTGTCACCGCTCCCCCCCCCCCCTATCTGTCTCTCTCAGTTCCTTAAATCTGAGGGTTACATGGAAGGTAGGATGACAGGGTACATCCTACCTTCCATGTAACCCTCAGATTTAAGGAACTGAGAGAGACAGATAGGGGGGGGAGCGGTGGCAGGGGCCTCTTTCTTCCCTTTTCTGATCTATCCAATGTGCCGAGACTAACTCTAATAATTTAAAATTGTATTTCCAATACCTACAAATCACCCCTTCAATTAGTAAACTTAAATATACTTTGTTTGTAAGCCGTGTCTCAATTTAATACACTAAAGTTGTACAGAAGTTCTACAAAAGTACAACTTTAGTGCATTTATTAGCCTGTACTTAAAGTGTGGCCAGTTTAACACAAAATTAGTAGTTACTACATGATGAGGACGTACTAAAAGTATACTTAAAGTATAATATTTTTTTGCTTGGGTCCTGATGTTTACTTAGTGTATTTAAGCATGGTGCACCATTAAAATATATTGCAATGTACTACATTATAGCTTGTTATTGGGGTTTTATTATAAAGATTTGGTGTCCCAAATTACCTAATGAGCTGTCCCACATTCCCAAACGCAGATGGAAAAATGTGCTATGGCTCAAATGAAATATAAAGGTGTGTCACGCATCCTGTGAGCAAGATTTCTACATTTTTTCTTTTTATGTGGTCAGATAACATCTTGAGGATTTCAGAATTGTATCATGTGCTGTGTAAATGTGTGGGACTAATATCGAAACAGGTAACAGAAGGCAAAATTGCAAAAAGTGTCCCACTTTATCTGAATTCACCCTATTGCAATTGTGGTTGGAACGAAAACCAGCATACACAGGGGTACTCCAGGACCAGGGTTGGGAACCACTGGTCTAAAGCAAGAAAATGCACTTCAAAGCGGCTGGTAGCCTACAAGAACTTCCCTAGCCTCTTCCTACCAAACTGCGGCATATGAATGCCAAAAATCGCGCGAGAGAAAATAAAATCTATGCGTGGAAATCGAGGAGCCGTGTGCAATGACAATGAGGTTTAAGTGCAGATTGTCAGCTTTAATTTGAGGGTATTTTCATCCATATCGATGAACCGTTTAGAAATTATAGAACCTTTTGTACATGCCCCCCCCCCCCACCTTTTCGGGCATCAAAAAATATTGGACAATTTAACATAATGTAAAATAAAGTAATCATTTCTAATATTTGGTCACATATCACATGTCTGTGACCCAACAACATGAAAAGACTCTTGGGGCTCTATTTTCAAACCAGCGCAAGGGGACGGTATAGTCAAACGCAAACTTGTTGACAGCATCAACGTCTTAAAACTGGCGCTATGGCGTTTCTCAGCAATACCGCTAGGATCAACAAATTCTCAACATAACATCCTTTCGGTTGCGCTGCAGTGGGATGGGTGGCGCTGTCGGGGGCGTGTTCTAAAATACTTTCGGCTCAGTGACAATTTGAACCAACGAAAACCCATTGCGTTATGATCAGCTGGAACCACCTCTTAGCGGAAACGCAATAGACTCTGGCAATTTGGTAACTTATTCGTCATGTAGTTCTATGTAGTGTCTATAGGTGATGCCAACATTACACTTCCATTTAATGAACAAATAGCCTATAATTATTATTAATTAATTAATTTTAATTTAAACTACTAGAATAAAACAGGACAGCTTACAAGAAACTTGCGATCATGTAGGCCACTAGCCTATAATATATAAATTACACATTGACACAGTTGAATCATAAGCCTACCATTTGAATCATAATTATGCCTACATCACCTAATGTAGGCTAATTAATGCATTCGTCACCTCCTCCCGTGCCTTCCGAACTTCTGGGAGACGAGGTGGTGTGGATTGTGATCCATAAATTACTACAGTCCTAGCCTGTACTTCTGTTGCAAGTATGTCTGATTCCTGTGCGGAAAATCTTGTCGTTGACGGTCCAGTGCGTTTGGGTTGCTCATTATGAAATTGCATGGAGCGATTGCGTTCCAACGCGATTGCGTTTTAAAGCATGAGAACAACAATTTGATTGGCTACCATAGAGACACACCTTTGACGTTTAAACCCAGCCTTTTAGCAATACCGCCATAAGGTGCGCCAAGATTGCCGTCATGAAATTACCAAATTTCTCGCCGACACGCCCTCAGAGCGATACCGCCAAGCGATTACTCTTGCGTTAACCATTGCGTTTGGTTTATTAAAATAGAGCCCTTTATGTCCTTTGTTGATGGCCTAGTCAATGTGGTTATGTAATATGATGCAATCTGAAGATTATTACTGGCAGATCATATACAAAGAAATTATTTAACATCTACATTTTATTTTGTACAGTCACATGGTCAACACCAGCAGTGTATGTGTAAACTTGGAGCAATCCTGTTTTTTAAAATAATTCTGATCCCAGATGTTCAATGGCGGTATGGTAAACATAGACCATATGTGCCCATGTCTACATAGGCACAACTTGGACACAGGAGATTGTGCCACTGATCCAGAATGAGGGGGACATGGCATCTGTGCTGACTCTGCCCAACTGGGACCGCGTGCCCTGGCTAGAAGAAAAACGTGCCTTGGAGCTAAACCTGGACCAGAGACCCTCCCCCCGCATTTTTGCCAGCCACATCCATTATTCCATGATGCCCAAGTCATTCTACAAAGTCAAGCCAAAGGTAATGAAATGGGAACAATTCAAACATCTTCAGGGGCTTATAGAAACTGACTAATGCCCCAAAACGGATTAATGTCCCAATGGCATCTGTTGGTAAACCTTTATGAAGCAGCAGCGATTAGTGTTTGATTATAGTTTAAAACCTCAGTAAAACATTTGGGTCAATTTTGTGGTCATGTTTTAAGTACAGGGTCATTGCATTGTGGTTTGAAATATTAAATATCTAGAAGATTTCAACGTACTGATAAGTATTGTACATGTGAATCCTTATTTTAATAGGCCTCTTGCTAACCAGTATTATTGGACTATCATCCAATACACTCAGATACAAAACTGGCTTTTGTCATTTAACATCAGAAACATAAATAATAAATTAATAATGTATTCCTTACCCAGGTAATTTATGTGATGCGAAACCCAAAAGATGTTTTTACATCATCTTTCCACTACCATGGGATGGTATCGTACCTGGTGAACCCGGGCACAGTAGATGAGTTCTTGGCAAAATTCCTGAGTGGACAAGGTAGCGTATTCAGTCCTGTAATGGAAAGCAGAAATTAAAAGGATGGTTACGGGGCCTAATTTAAATGATCATTCACTCAGACCTGATTTTAAAGTGTAGACGCACACTTACATGGACATTTGTTATTTATGATCACTCCTGACCATGAGTTTCCTTGTGGAAGTAAAGCAGCATTGCATGGAATTTGCCATTTTGACAGTATAATAACCAGATGTAATACAGTGGGGCAGCTACATGTTTGTTGCCAAATGTTGACACATTTTAGTAAATATTAAGAAGTTATAAACAAAGCAGTCACTACAAATGTCATTGGCTACGTTTTTATTTTAATATTACTTATCATTATAAAGGTCCCCACGATACATTTATTTTTAGGGTACGTAACGTTATCCCATTTTGAATTAGCATTTGACTGTTTTACTTGACCTATCATACATTACATTACTAACAACTATCACTTGTACATTACATTCCATGCTAAACTATCACCTCTATTTACACTATCAAACAATATATACTTCATTATTTCATTCCTTCCTTGCTACAATTTTGCCAACAATTACATTTGTCTTATCCTGTTTGGAAATCATAGCGTGAACATTTCTTAGCACTTGTCCTACAGTAGTTGGCAGTTGCCATTTCTGCTTGCAGCTACATTAACCATTGATCTGATCAACAGTAATAATCAACATTACATTGACATTTTGTTTCTTTTGCCACAGTTATGTATGGATCATGGTTTGAACATGTGAAAGGATGGCTAAATGCAGAAGACCAAGATCGTGTGATGTACATATCGTATGAGGAAATGATACTTGTATGTGCATTTCACTTTTACATTCACCATTAATTAAAACTACACTATCATGTCCTGTGCCTTTGTCTTGATTTCCTGGTTTTCCATTTCTATGTGTATTCCGTTCCGTGTTTTCCCATTCTCCTTCCATTTTGTGTCTCTACTTCCCCGCACCTGAATTGTGTTTCCTCATTTGTTCTCGTATCACCTGTTCCTCGTTGTCTCGTTAGTAATCTGGCATATAGTCTCCCCTGTTTCTTTGTTCTGTGCTAGATCGTCTTGTGCCTTGTGGTTGTCATATTACCTTTCAGCGGTTTTGTTGTTTCCTGACCTGCTCCTCGACCCTGTGTTCAGTCCTGTGTACCCATCCCGTTCGTCTTCTCCTGCCTGTCCTGTCTGCTCCTGTTCAGCCCGTTCCCATCCAGCCCGTTCCCGTCTAGCCCAGCTCCTGTTCTCCTGCCTGCCTTGCCCGTTCCCATCCAGCCCTGCTCCTGTTCAGCCCTTCTCCAGCCCTGTGTTCTCTCCAGCCTGCCCATTCCTGACCTCCTGCCTGCTACCCTGTGTGAGCATACTCGTAAATAAAGTCTCCTGCTTGGAGTTCAACCAGCCCTCTGTCTCTGTCCTGCGTTTGGGTCCTATCCTGTATATCATTGTAACAGAACGAACTGGCCAGTAATGACCCAGCGGACTCAGAGCAGATCCTCCACGCCATCGCCTGCCAGGAGGCAGTTATTGCTCCGCACGGCCTACAACTCCGGGATGTTATGGAGACCTTGAAGTCCGTCTCGGAGCAAGTGGATCAGATGGGTTCCCAGGTGTTGCGGCTGTCCACTGACCAGCCTCTCCCTCGGCGCCACCCAGTCCTTCCGCCGCAACCTGCTACGCCGCTCCTCCCGACCAGGGAACCTGCATTCCCCATCCTGAACGCTACCTCGGCGATTTGGGGCAATGCAATGGTTTCTTGATGCAATGCGTTCTAGTTTTCGGCATGCAACCCAGCTCCTACTGCACTGACCAAGCCAAGATCGCCTTCATGGCCTGTCTTGGGGGAAGTGTGCGAGACTGGGCCACCATGATCTGGGACAGCCAGTTCCCATTACCTTACCTTCGTCTCCGAGATGAGGAAGGTCTTCGACCATCCTGTGTGCGGCAGAGACGCCGCCCAACGCCTTCTCCACCTCCGCCAAGGTTCTCGCTGCACAGCTGAATTTGCGGTAGAATTCCGTACGCTGGCCGCAGAATCTGGCTGGAACGACGTGGCCTTGCAGGAAGTTTTCCACAATGGAATGAGGGAGGTCCTAAAAGACGAGTTGGCGACAAGGGACAACAGCAGTTCCCTGGACAGGCTCATTTCCCTGGCCGTCCAAGTCGACAACCGTCTGCGGACCCGCTTGAGGGAGAAGACTGGTCACAACGCTTCCTCTAACTAGTACTTCCGTTGCAACCCCGCCTCAGACTTCTGGTCCGAACTCCTCAGTTCCAGAACCCCCAGCGGAGGAACCCATGCAGCTGGGCAGAGCATATTACCTTTCCACCTTTCTTGTTGTTTCCTGCCTGTTCCCGACCTGCTCCTCGACCCTGTGTACCTGTCCAGTTAGTCTTCTCCTGCCTGCTCCTGTCCAGCCCGTTCCCATCCAGCCCAGCTCCTGTTCTCCTGCTTGCCTTGCCCGTTCCTGTCCAGCCCTTCTCCAGCCCTGTGTTCTCTTGCCCAACCCTGCTCCAGCCTGCCTGTTCCTGACCTCCTGCCTGGTACCCTGTGTGGGCATACTTGTAAATAAAGTATCCTGCGTGGAGTTCAACCAGCCGTCTGTCTGAGTCCTACATTTGGGTCCTATCCTGTATATCATTGTAACATCCACAACATAAATGGTTTGAGTTGTTCATAATTACACAATTATGTATACAAATACAGTACTGTACACAGTCTGCATATGTGTGTATTCATGAGTGTGTCAGCCGCTGCTCTTCTATTACAGGATCTGAAGGAATCTGTTTCTAAGATTGCCCATTTCATGGGGAAATCACTGAGCGAGGAGGTGTCTGCCAAGATTGCAGATCACTGCAGGTTCAAGAACATGAAGCAAAACAAGATGTCAAACTACTCCCTGGTTCCAGAGGAGATAATGGACCAGAAAAAATCTGAGTTCCTAAGAAAAGGTACTCTATAGTCAAATATACGAGTGGACGGCCAATCCTGGTCCAGGGAGAGCTAGAGAATGTGCAAGACAAAAACCAAGACTCCCAGCAGCTTTCTAAGGACTGGGATGGCCACCACCTGTATATCGTTTTGTTTGGTTAATCTTTTTAAAATTTTGAATATGAGAAGCAACATGGCAATTAACTCGTTTCTTTTTTCCTTCAGGAATCATTGGTGACTGGAAGAATTTTTTCACAGATGCCCAGACTGAATGTTTTGATGCAGTTTACGAAGAAAGAATTAAGGATGTCAAGTTAACATTTGTTTGGGATTTAAACTGATCAGGCACATTAACAGATCCTGTCCTGCTTTTTCCCCCAAATTAATTCAACATGAATGTAAACAATGTAAAGATGAGGAAAAATGTATTCAACATTGTTTCAAAAAATTTTTTTCCAACTACTGCAAGTACTTTTCCTCTTATGAAAAATCCCACAATCCACAGAAACTCACATTTAAGTCAATTTCCTTGTGTGATGTAGCCTTTGAACAGATGCTTGCCGTGTTTAATCAAATATTTCTATCAACACAGTATTTAGGCAAAATGCAGTTTTACAGCAGTAGGCCTAATAACCACCACAGTCAATAAATCTGGACAAATATTGTTTCATTTTGACAGACACCAAAAATTAAATATTATTGTAGCCTACGTGCAGTCGCCTGGGCCATGTTTCTCATATGTGGCTAACTGAGAGAACCTGATTAGTTTGTTGACATTTTGGGATAAACCCCGGATTTTAGTTTTTTCACAAGGCGAGTTCACAATTTAGCCAGACTTACCGGGGCAACAGTGTCTTTAAAACTTAAATTAGCTGGATAACTATAGCCCAGGGGTAGGCAACCCTGGTACTGGAGTGCCAGAGATGGTCCTTTTTGCTCCGTCCTATAACTAGGCTACATAACTATAACTACAGAACTGGATTCATTTTAATTAATCAAGTGTAATGAATGCAGATGACCATGTGCTGAAGGTACTCACCATTTTACCATTCAGACTTTTAAATATTTTAATATCAGAATATTCAGACTTTTAATCATCCATTAAACTCTTGTGATCAAGAAACCAGAAACATCACTGGCGCTCTGGGACCAAGAATAGGTTAATACAGTTTAGGTTAGTACAGTACAGTTTTTACAATCACTTTGGCGCTAATCTCACAAGTTTGTGCTCAATTTTCAAAACCTTAGACACAAAACTCAAAACGGTCAGAACTTGTAACACAGACTGTTGCATGTTCAAAACCTTGCATTGTGCATTCATATCTTTGAAGTAATCTTGCACTTCAGAATCAAATAATTCTGGTTCAAATACCTAATTTATCATGAAATACGAAAGAAACATTAGCTTAGATCACCCAAACACAAGATACCGATAGCTTCACTGTTTAGTTGTTTTTACAATCCTTTAATATTGCAGTAAAAAATACTTGATACATGTTTCAATATAGTTCTTTTTGTGGTTCTAAATAAAGGGAATAGTAGAGACAGCAGAACAGAGTGGAATCATTGAACAAAGTCAGGATTTATTTTTAAAATACAATTACAACATAGGTTTCTTTGAATCATAGAAACAAATAAATGCAGTAATTATAGCTACAAAGTGAAAAAAAGTCCTCAACTGCAGTGAAAATCAAAAAATACAGTAATAACAGTTCCGACCTCTGGCTAGGTTGCCTGCCTCGTCCACAAAGAGGAATTTGTGGTGGTTCTCTGCAGCATCCAGCTCCATCACCCTCTAAAAAGAAATTGAAAGAAAATTACCCAACAGAATAATGTAGATCAAACTTGAATCTTTGACAACAGGAATCATGAAACTGAACATACTCAGTACACAGTTGCTTCACTCTATCTGCATTATTCTTTTAGAGACACCTGATGCCTTTTCAGAATGCATGCAATAGTTTTCAGACTTATGGCCTCCACCTTGTTGAACATGTCGTCATTGTCAATGATGTGCCGCTGAATTTTGGTCAGGTGTACATCAATTCTGTCAGGGAAAACAAAGAATACATTCAGTCACAACACCTACTGTGTGGTATGCAGTGGCATGCATTATACAGTAATTTGAGAGTAATGCATAGTGCAATGTGAAGACTTACCGGTTCTGATGATCGAGGGCATCTCCTGAGGTTTGTCTGAATCATTGTAGCTGTTGTCATTGTCATGCCACGATTTATGACAAGGTCGACAACTATTGTTCGGATTTCTTTGGACACTCTTTGCTGTTGCCATCACTGTCTTGGTCCTCTACCACATACCCCCCACGCCCCCCCACCTCTCAAACAAGGCCCATGGTCACCTCTGATGAGGCCTAAGCCCTCCTCTAAGACAAGGTCTACGGCCACCTCTATGAAGGGGTACTTATCCTCTGCCATTCCCTTGACCACCTCGTCCTCGTCCACCTCCTCACACTGCTTGATCTCTATTCTGACGTGGATCATCTGCCTGCTCTATGTTTTTGCTATGTTGTTGCAGATGGATACAGACCCTTTCATACTTTTACCACAATGTGAAACCAATCAACATTACTGTAACGAGTTATTATTGAAAAAGCCAAGAAAATGGCCTATATACATAGTCAAATCTGAAAACATTGTCTGGAACAGTGAGACCATAGGAACAGTATCTGATAAAGGATGATGATGACGACATATTTCAAATATAATGTAGTAACATTGGTTGTAATTGGTGTCAATAGATTTCTTTATACTAAAACATTCATGATCTAAACATGGAATGTTGCTACAGTAATCAGCTTCCATAAACCTATGCATTATTAGTAATGCTACAGTTACTTATCATTTTGAGCAGTTGGATTAATTGATAGTTAGATACATTGTAATGAAATGAAAAGACAATCACATCATATGTAATGTGTGTATTGCATTGCTAATAATTTGATTGTAAGTTGTGTCATTGTGAACAAAAGATTTGGTTCAGTGAACAGATTATTTTAGGTTTATGTGTATTGTATTCATGCAATTGAAAAAGGTGTTTAGAGTTTTGAAAAATGGGCATTTTGATTATCTGTTTTGGGTTTTGTGTCTACAATTTTTAAAAATTACCACAAGGTTCTGAAATTGGTGCCAAAGTGATTGTAAAAAACTGTAAAATGGAATTCAAAAGTTTTCTCCTTAGTTTGCTAACAAAAGAATGTAATAACTTTATTAGTACATTTAGTTATAAATATAGCATTTTTTGTTTTTAAATCTTTCCATTAAGGAACCTTCACTTTACACAGACTAATTTCACACCAAAGTTCATGCCCCCGCCAGGAGTAATCTATAGCTGTTGACAGGTGACAGTACGGAAAGGATGCCACCGCACATTACTCTATGGCTAAAGGCTTCTCTGGTCCTGTCTCCAGACTACATCTCATTATAAGCCTGATCATAGAGGTGCGTTTTTAATCTAGACTTAAATATTGAGACTGTGTCTGATTCCCTTATGAATTTTGGTAGGGTGTTCCACAGTAGTGGCGCTCTGTAGGAGAAAGCTCTACCACCCGTCAAGTTTTTAGATATTCTAGGGACTACTAAGTAGCCTGCGTCTTGGGAACGAAGTGATCTTTTCGGTTTATAAGGTAAAAGCAGATTACATATATACTGTACATACGAGTCCCTTTAAAGGTCAGAAGCAAAACTATCCTATACTTAATTGGTATGAAGCGATGCTAACACTGGGGTAATATGCTCATATTTCTTAGTTCTAGTCAAAATGTGTGTGTGCATTGTGGCTGCATTCTGCACAAGCTGGAGATTATTTAGCAAGGATTTAGGGCAGCCAGATAGCAGGGCATTACAGTAATCTAGCCTCGACGTAACAAAAGCATGGATCAATTTCTCTGCGTCCCCTTCTGATAGGAAGTGCCTAATTTTAGCTATGTTCCTTCACTGAAAGAAAGCTACTCTGGATATGTTTTTTATGTGCGTGCTAAAGGTTAGATCTGGGTCTATAGTAACACCTAGGTCTTTCACAGCCGATTTCGGAACAACTAAACAACCATCAAAATAATACTAATTTGTCAATTAAATGCTGCTTTTGTGTTAGTAATAATTGAGAACACTTTAGAGCTAATGTAGGACAAAAACTGAAAGCATTTTGGTCCATGACAACCGGAGATGTGCACCTCTGCTCAAAGTGGAGTGAACAGCTGAATAAAATAGAACATCATTGAAACTGCTCTAGAATCCAACACTTGCACGTAACATGAGTCACAAATATGGCCCAATTGTTAATTATTCCTTTTCAGTTAAGTTATTCACTAATCACATTCCACTGTACTACATAGAGATAGAGGAGATCAACTTCAGTTGTTGGGGATTTCTTCTTATACAGTTGTTGAAGTGTATTCATTTATTACTGATATAACAGTGACATGGAATTTATGATTCATTAGCATTTCATAAAAATGTGACTAACTGGCAATTATAATTGATTGGCATAATGATAAAAAAGTCATCATATAAAATGTACACGTGGCACAAGATTCACAAAACAGCATAGATTATCAGGTTAGGAACAGAGGTTGAGGTTTTGCGTAGCAAACATGTGGCAGGTGTTTTATGTTTTCTGGAAAACTGGTGTTTCCAATATTTTCTGCACAATATATTCAGTCCATGTTTGGGAAGCTTCCGGGTTTTATTCAGTACTGTACAGTTATTCAGTTAACTCCGTAATCCTGCTTTGTGAAATACGTGCTGGTCATTAGAATAGCCTACATTTTAGTGTAATCTATAGATTATATACATAGATATTGTTAGTGACATTTAGCGAATCATATTCCACAAACAAAACAAAACTTTGAAAAGGTTGGCTATTTATTCTGAAGGCAATTCAATACGGAAACACATTAAAAACACATACAACGGTTTAAACTTTTGCAATCCATCAAGCATTGCAGATTCAGAATTAAATACAGAAAATGTTTTAATTATAAATTAAGAAGGTTTAATTAATTAATACACATCCTTTACATGTCGTCATGCTAACTAATTCTTTGCAGCAAACATTGGCAGCATTTATAGGCAATATAATCCTATGAGCGGGATTACACTACTACAGCAACAATGCAAATGGCTTTGTAACTTCTGGCAAATAAGATGCTACAGATTCCATGCAGAACCAGGCAGATTGCTTAGATATCTCAAAATTACATAATTATCTTAATTACAGCTAAACAGGAAATCCACCCTCAGCCAGAAGTGGATCTGGCATGCTCCTTCTGGGCCAATCGTTTGCGCTGCAGTTTCTGCTTGATGACTGGCAGCCACACCAGCCCTGTCACCAGGAATATGAGCCCAATCGACAGACACACTGTCCCCATGGTGTACGACACGCTCACCACCTGCGCATACTGGAGCAGCGAAAGCACAGAGCCCGTGCCCAACAGCAAGCCGCCGATCACCATAACAATGATGGGTTTGTGGAAGTAGGTCCAGGGAAGGGGGTCCACTGCACCATCGTCACCCTCTGGGAACAAGGGGCGTTCCGCCTTGTGCTTTGACCCTGCCCTGTTTTCAGCAAGGGAGCCCACAATCCCCGCAGACAGCATCCTGGAGAGAGAGGCCAGACCACTGGAAAGGTTTCACTGAACAGCGGGATTGGCTAAAGGAGTTGTGAGTGAGCAATTGGAGGGGAGGTTACCCTGTCAATCAAAAAAACTCATTTACTGGATGACACTGTGGCCAATTATGTATCACCCTGTGTGACACATGCCTCAATATTGGCACGGTCACCAGTTTGTCTATTACATGACTCAGAGATTAAATTTGTATTTTAGTTGTTATCCACCTTGTAAGCAGTCAAGAGACTATACATTTGAGTGGCTACTTCTGACGTATATAAAAACAATTAGTTGAGCTATTGCAGGAAGAGTGAAAGGAAGGAAAGTGAACATGGATGAAACATCGAAGGCACACACTATGAATAGCATGTCTCCGAGCGAATAAGTGCAACAGTATCTGCAGGGTATACTGTGAAGATGTAGTTAATTTTTAGTTAATTAATAGTTAATAACTACACTATGTAGTTAATTTTGCAATTGAACAATACATAATGCAGAGAATTGAGCAATATACCTACAATTAAAAACAAGAAAACATCGGAAAAGGAAGCCTTGAGCAGTGGTTGGATGTCATTCAGAATTTAAAGGGAAAGTTGGACATAATGTCTCAATTACGACTTACCCATGATGTAGTTGATTGATGGAAACCATTTTCAGCTAATTCCATGCTGTCCCTTCTTTTGGACATACACACGTTGCTAATGCTAGCGCAACTCTATGGCAACTGGTAGCATCCACTACCAAACGCACTTAAACACTCCACAGTGCACCCAAAGCAAATAAAATACGAGAACAGTCTATCGGGGTTATTTTTAGTGTTTATACCATAATTTTTGAAGTCAAACTATCGTTGAATCCTTTACTTTGTGCTGACCTAATATTCTCTGTGGAAGTACGGTGGCGGAGCGAACGTGGCCATTGCAACTTACTCTTCTTTGTTGTTGTAGTCGACCAGCGCCGGCACTACATCCGTAGGTAACGTAAAGTATCGCTCCGCCGCCGTACTTCCACAGAGAATATTAGGTCAGCACAAAGTAAAGGATTCAACGATAGTTTGACTTCAAAAATGATGGTATAAACACTAAAAATAACCCTGATAGACTGTCGTCGTATTTTATTTGCTTTGGGTGCACTGTGGAGTGTTTAAGTGCATTTGGTAGTGGATGCTACCGGTTGCCATAGAGTTGCGCTAGCATTAGCAACGTGTGTATGTCCAAAAGAATGGACAGCATGGAATTAGCTGAAAATGGTTTCCATCAATCAATTACATCATGGGTAAGTCGTAATTGAGACATTATGTCCAAAATTCCAAACTATCCCTTTAACAAGTGCATTCCTCTGGAAAATGTTCATCCCAAATTATCTGCAATTTTCAACAAGAATGCAATCAACAACAGGGTAATTCCATCAGCTAGACAGCTTCAACAGAAATATGTGCTGCAGGATACGGCTTTGCATAAAATCTAAATTAAAGAACTGATCAAATCTTCTGACAATATATCTGATCAGACAAATCAACAGATGGAAAAAAACAGTTATGTTTTACATATCGTATTTTTTCTTCAACGATGAATATTTCTTACAAATGAATATTGTGCCTCATCTTAGCAGACACAGCACAGACAAACCAAAGCATAACCAATGCATGTGTCAATATTCAGACAAAACTCACAATGTATTACAACCCTGATCACAAAAGAAATTATAATAAGCCATGTTTCTGTCAACCAACTCAACAATTTCCTAAGGCTGTCGGGTTTTTTTTTAATTCTAAGCAAGTGAGCAGACACAATGAGACTGAATCCTCCTGCTAAACTCAATTCCAGGTTTCAATGAGAAGTGTGTAGATCCAGGCTGGGAAATTACAAATTATTTTCACAAGAGAATAGTACTGCAATGTCACTGGGTGAATTCTGGGATACAGATGAATAAATAGTTCCAAATCTTCCTCATAAGGCAAAATTATCTATTTTAATTATAGATAATTATGTTTAGAACACTGAATTTCACTTGAACTGTGTGCATACCTTTTTATTATTGTTTTTTAAATATCAAACTTTTGTTGGTGGAGGACTGCAATACATGAGTAAAAACTGGTCCCTCTATGTGCACCTCACTGCATTATGAGCGATTGCCACTGAATTGAATAAAATACCTTATTGGCAATTAACAAACAACATATTTGAATAGGTGCGTAGAGACTTCTCACAGAATTTCATCCTTACAGAATACCTGAACTGTACAGTCTTCACTCATCAATTACGTTTGACTCATTCAGTAATAAATATTCACTTACCTAAATCTAGTGTTTTCTGTACTCCGTCAAAAAGGGTGCTGCTGCTGCTGCTGCTGCTGCTGGTCTCTGCTTCTGTTATCTTTTGCAAACATAATTTGCTCACCCCATGCCACTCCTTAAGGGAAAGGGAGTGGCAATATAAACTACATCCAGGAGAGCACTTCCATTTGTAATCATAGCTAGTCATTCTGCGGCACTGAGATTTCTCACGACATTGAGATTGCTTTGCCCATTTCCTCCATCTGATCTTTAGATTATTTATGAAAATTAAGAAAATGGTGGTATTTATATATGGTGTATTATCTTTGTTGATGCGTTTTCAAGTACACAGTTTGCACATTTAATAACAATGTATCTGGCAGTTCCAGGGTGTCAATATGGTTGGCCTATGATACACTGGAGTGTTAATCACGGCTCAGTTTAATTGGCCAAATGTGAGGTTGCTGTGCATCATCCAGCTGGTAGATGAGGTATTGCACATTGGTGGTAATTATATTTTACATAATTAGCTATATTGTTACCTATTTGGCAAGGTTGAGGCTGACATTAACAGATAAATTATTTATTACTCAGTCATAGACAAATGGCTTATCTGAGTACAGTTACACACTATGAATTAAAAATAAATAAGTCTGAATTCCTCGTGTATCACACTAATGATGCCAAAGAAATCAGCATCTATGAAATTGGTTGATATTCTCCTGTTTACATTCTTTCTCACAGCAATCTGTCATTTCTAAGAGCAGTGTAAAACAACAACAACAGCAAAACAAAAACAATTATATGGAGACTTTATTATTGAATAATTTAATGGAAATGTAGGGCATTACTGTGATGTTCTGAGAAGGACCCAAACGCAGACCACAGGTAGCAGGCAAAAACGTAGTTTATTCGCAGTCCAAGATCACTAGCCAGGTAATCAGAGTTTGAGACGGTACAAAATCGAAATCCAAAAGAGTGGTAAAAATGAATGTAGCAAGAGTCAAAAAACCAGAAAGACACGGCAAACAAAACAGAAGGAAAAGGCAGGCTCGAAGTCGTACATAAGGGTTGTCTCAAGAATCTCAAATAACAAAAAATCGGCACAGTGGAATTGATCAACGTTCTAACAGAGATTACAAGTGGAAGGCAGACTATATGCACCAGGGAAGTAATGACACGAAAAGGAATCAAGTGTGGGTGGTGCACGCAAACACATAGATAACACACGGCCTGGGATTAGCAGGTAAACAGTGCACAGCACGAGGGGTGGAGTCTGAAAGTGGATACATCTGAAGAGAGTTAAGAAATAACAACGAGTAGAGCAGAGATAGAAAAGCTAAGGGAGAATGACAGCTGCAGTGCGGAGCAAGAGAGTGGTTAGTAATTAAGTGACGATAGTACAAAACTCTAAGGGCCCTATCTTACACCCGGCGCAAAGCGGCGCTAACGCAAACGCAAGTGTCTTTGCTATCTTACACCCGGCGCTAGGTCCATAATAGCGCCTAACGCTTACGCCGTCAAACTAGCATGTTTGACGGCGTAACTCTTGCGCCATCATTAGTGAACTGGGCGTGTTGGTCTTAAGATGAGGAGTGGCCAGGATTCTTTTTGGCGTATTGCTATCTTGAGCCAGCAGAAAGCGCTTGCGCTAGAACCACCACAAACCTGGTCTAAAGTCATGTCGCAGTTGTTTACATGCTATTTTAACGGCGCATATAAGTGCGTCTACATAGGCGTGTGCACAACGCGCATACCCTCCTGTCTGTTACACACAGGGGCGTGCACAGGCATGACTAAAATATCTAGATCACAATGTGAAATATTATTATTGTGTAGGCTATATCAAAAATGCATAATAATAAAAGGTTCCATAGGTCCACATACCTTTCCCTCAGCGAAGGGAAACAATGCCACATTACATTGCTCTCAGCCCACTCCATCAACATCCAGGCGATGTGCGATGGTACGGGACAATGGCTATCCATTAAAAAGGAGCTGATAACACCTATAGCTATCAAGCCTAATGCGCGAATTGTCTTTGCACCTAATGCGTGAATTGTCATTCAATGGAAAACTCGCGCACGGCAATAGACGGACATTTAAGTTCTGAAAATGCGCTTCAGATGTCATTACAATACAGCTCTGTTTATCTATGAATACAGCCTGTAAGTAAATAGAATGGTTTGTGACTGAAAAAAGTTCAAAACCTTGTCCAGTGAATATTGCATTTATTGTTTTTCAAATAGCCTAGGCTACAGCGAATTCGCTGTGCATAAGGTTTTTTTCTATAGCCTATGGTTAAAAAACGGAGATGTCACCATGTTGACTAAATAGTAAACTTAGCTATTCTTCGTCCTTCATATTTTTTTAAATTACAGTGACCAGGTTTCCATACTCTCACCGTTTAAAACCCAGCTGATTTCACCCGTTATTCCTTAACTGAACAAAACGATTTTAAAGAGAACTAAGCGTCTAATTAGAAACTAAAACAAATTTGCAGCACGTTACACAATTAAGTCACAATTAATTTTAATGCCATTCTCTGCACGTGAGCTGCATGTTCTGTTTCCCCTGCTGTAAATCGCACGTTTCACGGTCTTCCTGGGAAAGTGGATTGTTTTAAAGGATTACGCTACGAGTAAAACAGGTTGGTCACATTTCCATAAACAGGACATTATTAAACAAGGGGAAATATGCGTGAACTTATGGGTTGCGAACCTGACAGCTTTATTGTAGGCTATTTAGTGTCATCATTAAGGCATAATAACGGTATGTATGTTATTAATCAATATTAGCCTACTATGCAGGTAGCCTAATGAACTTTGGATGAAGCTTGAACTTCGAGAACAGCCTCTTGGAATTGATGCTTGACACTTTCATTGCATAATCAAACGAAATTCGCTGAACAAGCAGGCTAATTTGGCGTTTTCTAAGGTGAGACTGAAGCCATTGATAGCTTATTCTCAGCTGTTGCAGGTCCTTTTAGCGAAATTTAACCGCACATATTTTGTAAAATAACAGCCCTGTCTGGAATTACCGGGAACTCATAGGCTAATGGTTAGTCCGAATAATATTGATCATACTCCATTTAGCCTATTCCTTGATCACACTAAACACGCACGAGCATGTCTGTTTCGCCATCATAAGCAATCCGCCAAGGTGGAAAAGCAGGCTTTTAAAGGGAATGGGATATGACATTTTGATTGGTTTATTGAATGTCACGCCCAAGACACACCTATAATTAATGAAGCGACTAGGTTCAGCCCAGTTGCGCCATGCGCCGTGCTTAGCGCCAAAAAAACACGCCGTTAAAATAGCAAAAGTGGACTTGGACACGCCCTAAATGGACTTAGCGCCATGCGCTTAGACTAAGCGCCAAGATCGCCAAGATAGGGCCCTAAATCTCCTACGTTAGTAAATGTGACTCGTTTGATATACACATTAATCTATTAGTTATCGTTAGTATATAAATATAAACACACAGTATTGTTAGTTGGATTAGTATATGTACAATAAGAAGAAAGGAAAACGAGCCTTGAAATACAGGGGAAAACCCGCATGTACCGAAATGTGCAAACACGAATACAGGAAGTGGATTTCTAGGATAACATGGACACGTAGACAGACAAGGGAACTGAAGTGGAGTGTCAAATGGGAACATAACCAGTAATACTAATGAAAACAAACAACCACATGAAAGGAAAATAATAAAGTAACAGAAAATAAACAGAACCATAACAAGCACTATAATCCACAAATAGTATGTGGAAAAGTCTTATTGTGAGTTTGTGTAAATATATTATTTGCATTTTGCTATTATTGATGGAAAATATTTTTTATTATATCCTCATTTGTAAGTTTGCTGGACCTCCCTGCAACTTTCAACACAACTGACTATCAAATCCCTACCTTCGCAGGCCTTGACAGGCAAAACTACCCTCAGTAGACTCACCGCTCTCATACAGTTTGCCTGGAGAGCTTTTGAATGTTGAACGATGACTGTATGTAGCCTAGTTAGTTCACTCCATAGTGTTCAACGCAATAACCTTTAATGGAATAAAATGCTGCTTGTATGGAAGAGAAACAAAATATGTAGGCTAACCAAATTATTTATTTTGAAATCAGCTGCTGCAAACACCTGAAAACAACATTGGAATCCTTTATTTAAAATGTCGAACAATGTAGACACGACCTCACTGATTTGCTATTACAATAGCAGTGCTATGAGTTAAAACAGAAACTTTAGACCAATGAACTGCCAATGAAAGTAGCTATAGGGGGAAATAAAATAAAGGACGGCAACATACAATAAGCTCTCTGGGGTAATTAGGCTATCTCATTAAAGTGATCCAGTTCTGATTACGGTGGCCGAGAAGTGTCGAACAAACTGCATATCCAAAACGCTTTGCAAATTCGAAAAACACAAGCGCATTAACGGAAAACACAACTGCAAAAGCCACAACACAAATGCAAAGCCATAACAACGGAAGTGAGCAACAATGGATGTTGATAATGACACGGGTACCCTCCAGCTCAGGTTACATTCATCTGATTGACTAAAGTTATCTAAATGACGTAACTTAATGCTAACA
This sequence comes from Synaphobranchus kaupii, assembly GCA_029718625.1. Classification (NCBI taxonomy): domain Eukaryota; kingdom Metazoa; phylum Chordata; class Actinopteri; order Anguilliformes; family Synaphobranchidae; genus Synaphobranchus; species Synaphobranchus kaupii. The sequence continues at coordinate 31,608,797 of CM056379.1, forward strand.
TTACTGCATAGCTAGCTTCATAATAGCCTAACATTAGATGGCAGAGTACATAAATATGAAAATATAAATACATTGAACAACATTGCTCATTTGTGACAATCACATAGCGATAGTAATCCTAGTTAGCTGTCGAACAACGTTTCACTCAAACAGGCAAGACGTTTCCTCTTCCACTTAGGTAGGCAATACAGTAATAGTCAGCACGTTTCATTGTCAACATCCGTTGTTGCTCACTTCCGTTGTTATGGCTTTGCATTTGTGTTGTCACTTTTGCAGTTGTGTTGTGGCATTTACAGTTGTGTTGTGGCTTTTGCAGTTGTGTTGTCACTTTTGCAGTTGTGTGGTGGCTTTTGCAGTTGTGTTGTCACTTTTGCATTTGTGTTGTGGCTTTTGTGTTTTCTGTTACAGTTTTTCTCAGTCGCTTTGGTACATTTCTCGAATCATCCTTAACATTTGCAAAACAGTAAGTGCATTTCTCGAAACAATTCGTACAAACAGCACCACACAATGGATTACCTGCAAAAGCCCGTAACTTGCTCAAAATCCTTAGTCTCTCAAAAGTAAATATTTATGTCAATGAACATGTCTGTGCTATCAGAATGACAAGTCCTTGTGTCATTGTTTACAAACAAGATAGTCAAAATGCTTAGCCATGTTGTCAATATACAGTGTACTCTAAGTATTTTCTGATCCACATCACAACGGATATCTTCCCTGGCAATGCAGCGTGGAAAGAATCTTTTGGAATGTCTTATCCAGCCTCTGCAGGCGTGTGCTGTGATGTCCTCACATGCTGCATCCATGGCAGCCAGCAGGGTGACCTGAGTATGTGGCTGGCGATCGTAAACCTTCCACCTCCATGCTGAGTAGAACTCCTCAATTGGGTTAAGGAATGGGGAATAGGGTGGGAGGAATTCCATCAGCATCCTGTGCTGGGCCGCAAACCATTGCCTGATGGTGTTTGAGCGATGGAAACTCACATTATCCCAAACTACCACATACTTTGGTAAATCATCTCGAATCAGACCCCTCTCATCATCAGGGATGAGATCCCTGTAGAGGGTGTAAAAGAAGGTGAGGAGATGCTGTGTGTTATATGGCCCTATAATGGGAATACGAGTTAGCACACCATGCTCTGAAATAGCAGCACACATAGTGATGTTCCCTCCCCGTTAGCCTGGCACATCGACAGTAGCTCTGTGGCCGATGACATTTCGACCATGCCTTCTGCCTTTGGCCAGGTTGAAGCCAGCCTCATCCAGGTATATGAAGTTGTGAGGTGGTTCACTTGCTTCCAGTTCCATTATACGCTATATCCCAGAAGATACAAAATGAGGTTCATGAATTACATGCATTTTCATTTTGGACAAGATACAGTTACATCAAATGTATACATATTGTATGTTCTTTTCTACAGCCATAGCAAATGTGCACAGGTCACACTTACTGTACTGTATATCACTATACAATATTGTACTGTTTACTGTAAAGTACAGTTACTGTATGCACATAGATGTTTTACCTGTACATACTGGTACCATAGCTCCGTCACCATTCCTTTCAAATGGTACACGGTACAGCTGTTTCATGCTCATCTGGTGTCTTTTCAGCACCCTGTCGATAGTTGAGATGCTAACAGCTTGGATGTTTTCAAAGACATTGTTGTCTTCTATAATGGCACTCTGTATCTCCCTTAGTCTAATGGCATTATTTGCTATGACCATGGTGCAGATAGCCTCCTCCTGTTGAGGTGTGAAAAGGGGCCCTCTGCCACCCCTGTGAGGTAGTCTTGCAATCCTATGTGGGAAAAATACAGTAATTCAAAAGACACGATTGAGTACGATTTCAAAACATATGTCACTCTGTATATATATATATATACACTGTATATATGTATACGTGTGTGTGTGTGTGTGTGTGTGTGTGTGTGTTTGTTACAGTATATGTACAGTATGTATCTGTATAAAGTATATTTACTGTATACTGTAAAGTGAAAGTGGAATACTGTAATATGAAGCATTACAGTAAGTATACAGTATTACAGTACAGTGCACATTGTTGGATTACATACCTGTTCTGTCTACGAAACGTTTGAATGTTTGAGGACATGGTTGTTCTCCCAACATTCAGCTGCACCGTTCGACCAGCCTCGGCCATTGTAAGGCCATGATTGAGAACATGGTCCACAATTGTGGCCCTTATTTCATCGGGAACATGCCTATGTCCTTGGCCTCTTCTACCTCTTCCTCTGTTTTGCCTCCCTACCCTTCCCCCACGCAGCCTAACTCCTCTTCTTCTTCCCGGCTGTTGACCCTGTTAATTTCCTTGTTGTTCTTCCATTGTCAGAAATTGTAACACTGCGTTGTGCTCTGTCTATATAAGTTTGCCAATTGAAGGTTCATGAGATGCACCTCTGAGCTATTTTAGAGAACTGGTTGATCATTGGTTGATCTAACGCTTCACACATTTCCCTTCATTCGTGAAAGTCAAGATTCACCTGACAGCACTTCATCAATTCAGGACACATTTAAAAAAAGTCTAATAGAAATGTATAGAAAATATGCTTGACAGATTATGACAACTGGTTCAACCATTTTGCATGTAATGACTTATGCAATGAACTAATGCCTAGATGTTTTGGGGGGTAAGACTCTTCAACAGAGAACCAGTATAATACATTTTGATCAACATGACATAAGCAATGGATAATGTAGGAAACAGCAATTGTGCATGATCATTTGCATGTATGTGCCAAAGCATTTGCAATTTGTTCAAAATAATGAGAAATTGCTTTTATGATGTGCACAAGTGACTGGATGATGGAGGTTGAACAAGTAGTTTTGAGAATTTCAATTCTGATCTGAGAAATGTACCAAAGCGACTGAGAAAAACTGTAATGTGCTTGTGTTTATCGAATTTGCAAAGCGTTTTGGATATGCAGTTTGTTCGACATTTTTCGGCCACCGTAGATTAAAGTTCTTTGCTCATCGAGACATTGGCCGTGTCCGAATCAGCACTCTTCCACACTGTTGAGTAGCCTTGGTGAGTAGATAGGGCGAGAAAGTCATAGAGTACGCAAAACGTTTTCAAATTGCAGTATACTTCAAACACCCGGATGACACACTTACTTCCGGGGGTTTCGCTGAGTAGCCTACATTCGGGAGCACACTTTTCAAGAAGTACACAAACATTTTGGTCACATGAATATGACGTGAAGCTTCGTTTTAAAAAAATAAGGCGCGGCTTCGCTGACGTTTTCCTTCAAATACAACAAAAACAACACGTGACATGGTAGCGCAAGAGCGGGGCACAGGGTTGCCATATCTGAGGTATGTCACAGGCCGACAACACGGCTTCCTACAACACCGTTACTGTTGTAACCGAGAAACGGTACCGGAAATGCCACAGTAGCGTGGTGCATACAACCCACTGAACTCAATGACATATTCTATAACATGTTCTATATACGCTCTATGATACAACCCCACTGTCTTAACAGTTTGGGCATGAGCCAGAGTTACGTGAACTCCTGTGAGGTTATGTTTAGGGGTTGTGGGTGGGGTACGGGAATCACGAACTCACAAAAGCCAGGGGGTCTTTGAATTCAACATATATCTTGGTTATGACTTTGTAGTACATTCCGGTTCGTGTGCTCCCCACGTCTTTACCCCGAGGTGTGAGCATGGACGCCTGGCCAATCCTAGCGCTTGAATGCTATGCAGGGCGTGTCTTGTCAAGAAAAGCAGTGGGACGTGTGGCATCATATCCTACTACCCTCACACGTGATGTTTTCAGCCTATCACAGCCCTAGCTTATGCATACTAATGAGATACTATTCTGTTGTTGTAACCGAGAAACAGGGTACCAGACATAGCTCCAGATCTTGTAAGATTTCCAGCCAAATGGTGACTCAAATCTAGGCCAAATTATAGGCGATTTTTAACCGAAACCAACTTATTTTAAATAGAAATCATCATGTTTTATTTTTACATGCTTTTACTTCCACAGGGTTGATGCTAGATTGGATAGCCCAGAGGGACCTGGGCGGGACTCTGGGACACTATCTTAACAGTTCGGGCATGAGCCAGAGTTACGTGAACTCCTGTGAGGTTATATTTAGGGGTTGGGAAAAGGTTGATAGTAGATTAACAACCAATCACAGCAGAGCATCCCTCTCAGGGTCCCGCCCAGGTCCCTCCAGGCTATCCAATCTAGCATCAACCCTTCCACAGTGCGGTTGGAAAATAGTATGGCAGATATTTTTCGCGGACTGCTAAACAGTGCACATTAAACAGCACACTCCTGCCAGTGCACTGTACGCAGGAGACAGGGCGCAGAAGACAAGTATCTGAGTTTTCCGGAACCTACCGAATTACTGAATTCAAACAACAAGGCGAACATCTGAGAAATGCCAGAAATCTAAATGTGAATAGCAAGTATTGTTGGTTAGTAGTGGCTTATAATAGAAAGTAAACAAACAATGACACAATCAGACAATACACCAAATTTATTAAGAGGCTAAATTTCGCAGAGATAAAACGAACAGTTCAAGTGAAATGCATATGGCAACGATGCGCCTTTTTTCAGAATTTTTCGTGAAGTTGTAGTTCGCTGTGTTGAACAGTCACGTCAATACGACTGGACATTGCACCACGACGCAAGGTAGAGAAGGAGGTTCGAATTCCAGTCAGGCTGCGTCCCAATTCGCCCTAAGGTCCTCCTTCAGGACTGCACTTTGATGACGTCAGAGGGTGTGCACTCAAGGTGTGAAGTGCGCAACTGCGTATTGGGACGCAGCCTCACGCTAGATTCCTTGTAAATGGCTGCGTCCCAATACGCACTTGCGCACTTCAAATGCGGGTGCCCGCAAGAACCTCCAGGGGCTTAGTGTGTCCCATTTCTTATTTTGTGTTTCGCAAGGGTACTCTCGAGCGCCGCCATGAGCCTTTGATGCACCCCTCTAGTAAGTCCGCATCAGACTTTTCAGAGGAGTATTACCCCAAATCCCCTGCAAAATCGTGATGTTTCTGTTTCTAACCAATCACAGAGGACTTAAAGTCGTTGCCAAGTTTTTCCGGAGAAGCGAAGAGTGATGGAGAAGAAAATATTAAAGTGTACGTAACATTACCTTAAACTTATGTCATTTTGTACAATTAAATAAAAGTAATAATTTTGATTACACAGCAGTTCACGAAACTGGGCTATTGTTTCTTTGCAATTTTTTCACCCATAACTTTATTGAACAACAGGAATTTTTACCAAGCTTTTTCATGCAGTGTGTCCCAATTCTTTCCTTTTAAACCTATGCGCCCTCGTGCACTTGCAAACCTTGAGTGCACACCCTCTGACGTCACCAAAGTGCAGTCCTGGAGGAGGACCTTAGTGCGAATTGGGACGCAGCCAATCCAGAGATTTTGGGGCAGGGTCTCTTGCCAATCTCACCTTCCAACTTTTCCTTGACCCCCATGACGTTTTCTGGCGAGGTCAAGGAAAAGGTGCAAGGAAAGGAAAAAGGAGATTTTTTTGGACTATTTGAATGCAGCTATTGTTCTGGTAGTTTGCTGAACTAGTTTGTAGTGATGGGCATTCCGGCTCTTTTCAGTGAGTCAGATCATTTGGCTCAGCTCACCAATAAGACTCTTTCGGCTCCCAAACGGCTCTTCATTCAGTAGCATTTCCGGTTTTTCAAAATCGGCCAAAGTTAGCGATATTTTGACCTATGATTGGTGTTTGTGCACATCTATCGCTTAAATTGTTCAAAGGAATCTTACTCTACCTTCTAATTACCAAAATAACATTATTTAGCATTTTGTTTGTTATAAAAACTATTTAAATAAATGTAAAAACAGTAAGACGCTATTACACATATGCATTGAAAGTAAGGCATTTTTATGTCATGAAATAAATTGCACAATAAACACAGTGCATAGTTGAACATTTCAAAACAAAATAGACACTCATAAAATAGAACATAATATTGCATCATAACAAAGAAAAATGAATAAATGCATTAAAAAAAATGTGCAAAACTGCAGCATCAGAACAATTAAACTGACCAACAATTAAACTGGTTTTTAAATTATTATTAATGTTATTTTCTTATAGTGGTTTTATTTATTTTTGGCCTAAAAAAATATTCTCTTTGATTAGGCTACAGATGGAACTTGAAGAAAAAAAAGAATAAAAGTTCCACCAAGACCACAAGCACGTGTCTTGTGTTCATTTACAAAACAAATCGGCTCTTCAGATATGCGAGTCGGCTCCCAACGTTCACCTAAAAGAGCCGACTCGTTCGCCACGACACGCCACTACTAGTTCGAGCTTTCAATAGAAAATACATACCAAGGTTTACTTCACTTCTGAAGTTATAGCCTACTTGTGTACTTTTACTCGCTACGGCTACAAGAAGCAACTTGCTTTAATCTCACAGAGCTCTCCAATATGACGGAAGCAGAGTTATATTCTCAATACAAGGGCGTTTATCTCCCAAAAATCGCGCATTCTCCAGAATCCCTGAAATACTTCGAAGAATTCACTTTTCGCACAGACGACATTATAATCGTGACTTATCCGAAATCTGGTAGGCTTCTAATATGGGCTATTTCAAAGTTTCACCATGAAGTAGCCTAATTTAGCCTGCAGCATTGTCAATTTGCAGATTATAGCCTATGCTTAATACAGTTAGCTAATAAGACGCTAAAATGCTTGTATTTGTTTATTAACCTTTTATTCCTTTCAGAACTACAGAAATGCTCTTTTATAGCTGTTTGAAGATTGTAAAGGGGGCGGTTGCTGTGATTTATTACGAGTTAAGTCTTGGGGAATGCGTTGGTTGCTTAAACAGATAGTTCACTTTCTGAGAGTTTCTGGCTATTTCAGCTATTCTATGTTTCCTAATAAGACGCTAAAATGCTTGTATTTGTTTATTAACCTTTTATTCCTTTCAGAACTACAGAAATGCTCTTTTATAGCTGTTTGAAGATTGTAAAGGGGGCGGTTGCTGTGATTTATTACGAGTTAAGTCTTGGGGAATGCGTTGGTTGCTTAAACAGATAGTTCACTTTCTGAGAGTTTCTGGCTATTTCAGCTATTCTATGTTTCCGATTGACCCAGACAGTTTTTGTGTGCGATTTCAGATATTTAGGCTACCGAACTTTCTGATGACCTTCCAGCGTAACGTTGTCGTAAAATTTCTTCTTACTGTGAAAAACGACGACATGTTTACAATTTCGGACAGATGTTAAAGGATAAGTTCGCTATTTTGGACCTTGGACCCTATTTGCGGTCTGTCTTCCATGAACCTGACACATTGAGTCCATATTTTCGCTGATCGGTCCAGTATTGAGCTCGCTACAGATTTCCTGTAGGCTCTCACTGGGCTACAATAGAAGTCAAAATAGCGAACTTATCCTTTAAGGTAAATCTATCACCACGGCGGCACTTTCGCCACAAGTCAGCAATTATACCGGGAAATGCCCTCTGAAAACAAAAAACGAATGAATATAAAAAGGTTCGTCTGTTACTGCACACCCGTTAAATACGGACTGCACAGGGAAAGATATTGAGAAATGATTGAAAATGCATTGTAATAGGACAATAGGACAGCACCTTATTCCTGAACTCCCCTCCTCGGTTGGTGAGAATTTGTTTTGGTGCCCCAAACTTGAATTCTACAATGAACTGTGCTACATCCTCGGCTTTCTTCGACTTCAGCGGATATGCCTCCAGCCCACTTGGTCTTGTAGTCAATCATGACGTCCCTGTGCAGTCCGTCTCATTACCCAAAAACATGGCTGAGGCTCCCTTCACTCAGTTTTCTTTTGTACTAACTGATTGTTGTCCATTAAATTCAGCTGAATATGGCTCTCTGCCAGAAGCTGGACATTGAGAGGAGCTTCTGCGCACCTTACCATCTACAGACCAGTGGATTGGTTGAAAGAATGAATGGGACAGTGACAAAGTAATGTGGACTTGACACTAAACTGACCTTGACCCATTTACACCACTAAATGACACTATAGTCACTGTGTTAAGTATTATATTATGGTATTGTATTAAGCAGTGTGATTTGGGTCACACATCGCAATCATAAGCTATGCTTTACAATCGAAATAGTATTTCATAACAATGTCAATATGTTTCAAAACTCTCACCAAATTGGTGGATGAGAATCCTTGGAACTGGGACCTCAGTGCAGCCATGTTTGGCTTGCGCACCAAAGTACAGATTCTACCTCATGTTCAACAGAGAAGCCAGAGGTCCCAGAGACTTTTGGAGTGAGTAGCTAGGTCTCTACATTTCCTTCACTCTAACTTATAGCTAACAGCATTTTCTGTCAATTCAAGGTACCTGAGAATATAGAGGAAATTGTGGCTACAAAAGTTTATAAGTACTAAAATGGACTATACTTTCTTAAAATAGGTGTAATAGCCTTTCAGCTTTATTGGACAGCACAGTGTAGAGACAAGAGGAAAGGTCGGATTCGAACCAACAATGTCGCAAAGAGCACGGGAATACTAGCTACGCCACGCTACAGGCTGCGCCACGGGGAGACACGCCAGGAAGGGGTACTTCGGCTCATACTTAAATAAATCGATAAATAAATAATATAAAAAAAATAGTTTGGTTTATACTTACAAAAAAAATGCTGCTAATAAAAAGTGAACTAGTTCTGTATGCCACTTGTGCTCACTGGATATCTAAGTTAGCTTACTTGAGTTTTATTAACTAAAATGTGGCCTGTTTAGTCCTAAAGTTGTCATAGCCATAGGCTACGTGTAGCTTAGCTACGGTTTTTATTTAGTTTTTTTTAAAGGGTTTCCGCGCTGTTATAGGTTTGACAGCTCCGTGTTATCATATTGTTGAAACTTATTTTTGGAAGACTCAGGTGTCATGTGACCCAAACTCTCATCTGTGATTGGATGGTAACAAAATATTGCTTGCCTCGATCAAACTTGTACAGATATTGATTTATCAATAAGAAAATTGCCAGCAACCATTGCCTGTCAATATTGCCTGAAAATATTGCCCGTGTACCATCAGCTTAACGCAAGAAAATGCACTTCAAAGCGGCTGCAGCCGACAGCGCAGGGTTATTATAGTTTATAATTTTTGATTATAGTTTTTATTTTTATTTAGTTTTCCACTTTTATTTCAATTTCAGTTTAGTTTTAGTTCGTTTTAAGAAGGGGTTTGATAGTTTTAGTTTAGTGTCTGTTTTTTGGAAATGCATTAGTTTAGTTTCAGTAGCCTAGGCCTATTTAGTTTTAGTTTTAGTTTTTTTTTGAGCGGGTACCCAGCTAGCCATGAAATGTAGGCCCAGTGTCTACCGGCTGAACCTGCCACAGTTGGAGCATCGCTGGGGGACGGAGTTGGTTCGGACCACTGAACTATAGTTCGGGCCGTTTGGACGTTTTTGAATGACTGCCAGAATCAGTCCGAGTAGCCTACGGCCCAATTCCGGTTGCCAGAACTATGCCGACTCTGCTGTCACTGGGCCGAAATAACCTCAGCATCATTATGATATAATTATATATTTTATTCCCTAACTATTCTCATACATATTTTATGCATACACACAGTGTATATTGCACATTTAAGCCTTTAAAAGAATAAATAATCAACCACAAACACTTGGTTTTAGAATTGTGATGCAAAAGATTTTATTTGTATAAATTGACACGTTGTTAATGTACATATTACATTTTAATTGGTCATTCGTCTTTAATTACTGTTGGACATTTGCAACATTTTCCACTTTAATATTAATTATTAGTAGCTTTTAGTTCGTAAATAAGAAATAAAAAACCAAAAAGGACCCTTTTTAACCTTGATCTATCATGTCTTTCTGGTATTTGACACCTATAATGTAATCTTGGAGTAATGGTTTGTTATACTTTTGAGTAAAAAAAAAAAAAAAAAACACAAATCATCATTCAGAAAATTAGGGACAAAGTGTCTATTTTTGGTCTACAAGATCCAACGCTGTAAATTGGCATGTGTATACACTAGCATTCAAAAGCAATCACAGAGACATTTTTTATGTTTTTGAATGGAATTGATACTTGTATTCACCAAGGTAGCATCAAATTGATAAAAAATACAGTCAAGACATTGATAATGTTACAAACTACTATTTCTATTTCATTCTATTTCTACTTTAGAAATTGTAGCCATTTTTATCCATAGCCCCCCCCCCCCCCCCCCCCCCCCCCCCCATTTTAGGGCACCAAAGTAATCAAAATAAATTTTAATAAAGTCATCATATTTAATATTTGCTTGTACATCCTTTAAATGCCATGACTTCCTGATGTCTGTGACCCAACAACATCAAAAGACTCTTGATATCTTATTTTCAGGTACTCAGTACATGCAATACTGTAACCTCTCTGTATTTGAATGGATCTCTATGGGAATTGGGGGATGGGACTAGATTAAGATGTAAATTACATGGGAATAGTATGGAACACATTGTTGGCTAAATGGCTGTAAGTCATCAAGGGTCTGAGATCAAACAAGCCTCAAACCATCACTCTGCTGCCAGATATGCAATATATATGGATGGATCATTTAAAGGGTTGTTTCCCCAGACTTATTTTTCCATAGAGTTCAATAGGAAAATGAGTAAGGATAAACAACCCTTAAAGTGATCCTTTCATGTCTACTGCTTATCTGGCAGCAGATTGATGGTGTGAGGCTTTTGAAATAGAAATAGTTCATAACATTGTCAATGTCTTGATCAATTTAATGCTACCATGGTGAATGAAAGTATCAATTTCTTTCAAAAACGAAAATGTCTCAGTGATTTCAAACTGTTCAACGCTAGTGTAAATTGCACTGTATAGAACAACATTTGGAAAATCAAGCAAATTTTTAAAATGTATTTTAATAAATAATTAGATTATATGAATTTTAATTAATCAACAATGCTCATTACTCCAAGTTTACATTATGGGTGTGAAATATCAGAAAGACCTGAGACGTCATGGTTAAAAAGGGTAAATTTTCCCACGGAATAGCCCTAATATTGAAATGAAATTTACTTGGTGAAAGTTAACAGCTACTAGGTAACAGCTTGATTCTTCGGGTTCTGCCCTGCATTCATTTTGCTGTCTTCTCCTTCTCCTCCCATCTCGGTCTCCCGCCAATTGCAGCCATCGCTTCATGTATTTCTCTATCTCCTCATCCACTACCTCCCAGGCCCTGCACAAAGAATTCTGCCTGACTGCATCTGCAGGAGTCGAGGGGTGGGGGCAGGTTTTGCCTTAGCTAACGTTAAATGCAGATTGTGAAATAACTATAACTATTAAGCTTAAAAATTATGAAATTCAGGACGAAAGTCCACTGATAGTAGCATGAACACATCTAAATATAGGACATATGCAGAAAAATAGTGTCATCATTTGCACTTTAACAACATTTATTTTCTAACTTTTTAGCTAACGTTAGCTGGCTAGCTAACTTAACGTTAGCAACGTTTTTTTTACATTATGTTAATGTAATGTTACTCGCGGTCTCAGAAATAAATCCTCGCTGTATTGAGATGACATTGTGTGACCATATAACGAAAAGTGTACCTCTGGGGGACATCTGTGCCACGGCTATTTGAGTGTCGTATTCTCATGATACTACAGGGTCAACATTGCTACTCCACATGTCGTGGGTACAGCTGTTCTACCGGGACCTTTAACCTCTTCTTAAGAGTAAGTGATGGTTCCTCATGACCCTGTTGTTATAAGTCATCCAGGGTCCATGAGATAGAATGAGTGTTACGAATGTAACTATGGTTCTATGAATTCTGGATGACCGCCAGCGCGTCCTATCACTTGGAATCTTGGCGAGAAGACTCTGTTGGGACAGTTCTTATATAGGGGGATGTAATTGTCCCATGTCATCCTGGGTCACACATGGCTTGGTGGTATAAGTCTCGTCCTGTCGCATGCCGTGAGATGGATAATCCAGTATTAAGCACTGCCTCTGGTGATCATCCAGAATTCATAGAACCGTAGTTACATTCGTAACTCTCGTTTTGGAGCACACCCTAACATTCATTGGAGCTTGCTGTCACGCCAGAGACAATCTGCTGGTAAGCAGTTCTTCTTGATTCTATCTCACAGAAGTCTGGTTTGAAAAAATTTTATGCCTTTAGGCTTAAGGAAAAATCACTTCAAATCCTTCTATATAGCTGTAGCCTATATACTTTTTTGAAGCTATTAAACGGACCTGTGCTTTTCAGCGCTTCGTTGCGAGTGTTTTGGCTTTGTTGAACACGGGGTTGTTGTTTCCACTCATAGTTTGGTTGCAGGAGCAATGAATGCCTCAGTTGAGCAATCCTTTGGCGTCGGTGCCATGGCCACTAGGCTGTCTGCGAAGGGGTTAATTAATTTGTTGGTGGTTTTGTTGACATGAACAAGTATTGTTCGTTCTTTGTTAATGCATTGGTTAATGGTGTGTTCATTTTAGTTAATTGAACTATAGTGCTAATGATGAATACGTCCTTTGTTGATGGCCTAGTTAATGTGGTTATGCAATATAATGCAACCTTAAGATTATTACTGGCAGACCATGTACAAATGCATTATTTAACATCTAAATAAAATTTTGTACAGTCACATGGTCAACACCAGCAGTGTATGTGTAAACTTGGAGCAATCCTGTTTTTTTTTTATAATTCTGATCCCAGATGTTCAATGGCGGTATGGTAAACATAGACCATATGTGCCCATGTCTACATAGGCACAACTTGGATGCAGGAGATTGTGCCACTGATCCAAAATGAGGGGGACATGGCATCTGTGCTGACTCTGCCCAACTGGGACCGCGTGCCCTGGCTAGAAGAAACCCGTGCCTTGGAGCTGAACCTGGACCAGAGACCCTCCCCCCGCATTTTTGTCAGCCACTTCCAATATTCCATGATGCCCAAGTCATTCTACAAAGTCAAGCCAAAGGTAATGAAATGGGAACAATTCAAACACCCTCAGGGGCTTATATAAACTGACTAATGCCCCAAAACGGATTCATGTCCCAATGGCATCTGTTGGTAAAACTTTATGAAGCAGCAGCGATTACTGCTTGATTATAGTTTAAAACCTCAGTAAAACATTTAGGTCAATTGTGGTCATATTTGAAGTACAAGGTCATTGCATTATGTATTTATATATTATATATCTACTGATAAGCAATGCACACGTGAATCCTTATTTTAGAGACCTCTTGCAGTATGGACTATCATAAAATACACTCAGTTACAAAACTGGCTTTTATCATTTAACATCAGAAACATAAATAATAAATTAATAGTTTATTTCTTACCCAGGTAATTTATGTGATGCGAAACCCAAAAGATGTTTTGACATCATCTTTCCACTACCATGGGATGGTAACATTCCTGGTGAACCCGGGCACAGTAGATGAGTTCTTGGCAAAATTCCTGAGTGGACAAGGTAACGTATTCAGTCCTGTAATGGAAAGCAGAAATTAAAAGGATGGTTACGGGGCCTAATTTAAATGATTATTCACTCAGACCTGATTTTAAAGTGTAGACGCACACTTACATGGACATTTGTTATTTATGATCACTCCTGACCATGAGTTTCCTTGTGGAAGTAAAGCAGCATTACATTTGGCATTTGACAGTATAATAACCAGATGTAATACAGTGGGGCAGCTGCATGTTTGTTGTCAAATGCTGACACATTTTAGTAAATATTAAGAAGTTATAAACAAAGCAGTCAGTACAACATGCTTATATGAATGCCATCGAAGGCTACATTTTTATTTTATTATTACTTATCATTATAAAGGTCCCCAGGATACATTTCTTTTGAGGGTAGTTAATGTTATCCCATTTTGCAAGAGCATTTCCCTGTTTTACTTGACCTATCATACATTAAATTACTGTCAACTATCACCTGTACATTACAATCCATACTAAACTATCACCTCTATTTATATACTTCCTTATTTATTCCCTTCCTTGCTACAATTTTGCACTTCTAGCCAACAATAACAATTGTCTTATCCTGCTAGTAAATCATGATCCACAAATGGCATGACAGTTGCAATTTGTGCTCGCAGCTATATTAACCATTGTTCTGACCAAAGGTAATAAATCAACATTACATTGACATTTTCCTTCTTTTGCCAGTTATGTTTGGATCATGGTTTGAACATGTGAAAGGATGGCTAAATGCAGAAGACCAAGATTGTGTGATGTACATATCGTATGAGGAAATGATACTTGTATGTATGATACGTGCATTTCACTTTTACATTCACCATGAATTAAAACTTTCCTGGTGTTCCGTTTCTATGTGTAGTCCGTTCCGTGTTTTCCCGTTCTCCTTCCATTTTGTGTCTCCCCTTCCCTGCACCTGAATTGTGTTTCCTCTTGTGTTCTCGTCTCACCTGTTCCTCGTTGTCTCGTTAGTAATCTGGCATATAGTCTCCCCTGTTTCTTTGTTCTGTGCCAGATCGTCTTGTGCCTTGCACTTGTCATATTACCTTCCAGCGTTCTTGTTTCCTGCCTGTTCCCGACCTGCTCCTCGACCCTGTGTTCAGTCCTGTGTACCCATCCAGTTCGTCTTCTCCTGCCTGTCCAGCCCGTTCCCGTCCAGCTCCGTTCCTGACCTCCTGCCTGCTACCCTGTGTGGGCATACTTGTAAATAAAGTCTCCTGCATGAATTTCAACCAGCCGTCTGTCTGAGTCCTACATTTGGGTCCTATCCTGTATATCATTGTAACATCCACAACATAAATGGTTTGAGTTGTTCATAATTACACAATTATGTATACAAATACAGTACTGTACACAGTCTGCATACATGTGTATTCATGAGTGTGTCAGCCGCTGCTCTTCTATTACAGGATCTGAAGGAATCTGTTTCAAAGATTGCCCATTTCATGGGGAAGTCACTGAGCGAGGAGGTGTCTGCCAAGATTGCGGATCACTGCACGTTCAAGAACATGAAGCAAAACAAGATGTCAAACTACTCCCTGGTTCCAGAGGAGATAATGGACCAGAAAAAATCTGAGTTCCTAAGAAAAGGTACTCTATAGTCAAATATACGAGTGGACGGCCAATCCTGGTCCAGGGAGAGCTAGAGGATGTGCAAGACTAAAACCAACACTCCCAGCAGCTTTCTAAGGACTGGGATGGCCACCACCTGTATATCGTTTTGTTTGGTTAATCTTTTTAAAATTCTGAATATGAGAAGCAACATGGCAATTAACTCAAGTTTCTTTTTTCCTTCAGGAATCATTGGTGACTGGAAGAATTTTTTCACAGATGCCCAGACTGAATGTTTTGATGCAGTTTACGAAGAAAGAATGAAGGATGTCAAGTTAACATTTGTTTGGGATTTAAACTGATCAGGCACATTAACAGATCCTGTCCTGCTTTTTCCCCAAATTAATTCAACATGAATGTAAACAATGTAAAGATGAGGAAAAATGTATTCAACATTGTTTCAGACAATTTTTTTTCCAAATACTGCAAGTACAATCCACAAAAACTCACATTTAAGTCAATTTCCTTCCTTTGAACAGATGCTTGCTGTGTTTAATCAAATATTTCTATCAACACAGTATTTAGGCAAAATGCAGTTTTACAGCAGTAGGCCTAATAACCACCACAGTCAATAAATCTGGACAAATATTGTTTTGACTTACACCAAAAATGAAATACTAATGTAGCTTACGTGCAGTCGCCTGGGCCATGTTTCTCATATGTGGCTAACTGAGAGAACCTGATTAGTTTGTTGACATTTTGGGATAAACCCCGGATTTTAGAGTTCACAATTTAGCCAGACTTACCGGGGCAACAGTGTCTTTAAAACTTAAATTAGCTGGATTCCTATAGCCCAGGGGTAGGCAACCCTGGTACTGGAGTGCCAGAGATGGTTCTTTTTGCTCCCTATAACTAGGCTACATAACTATAACTACAGAACTGGATTCATTTTAATTAAACAAGTGTAATGAATACAGATGACCATGTGCTGATGGTACTCACCGTTTTACCATTCAGACTTTTAAATATTTTAATATCAGAATATTCAGAATTTTAATCATCCATTACACTCTTGTGATGAAGAAACCAGAAACATCACTGGCGCTCCGGGACCAAGAATAGGTTAATAAGCATTAATCTGCACAGTTATTCTTAAAATGGAATTCAAAGGTTTTCTCCTGCGTTTGCTAACAAAACCAATGTAATAACTTCATTAATACATTTAGTAATAAATATAGCATTTTTTTGTTTTAAATCTTTCCATTAAAGAACCTTCACATTGGCGGTAGGAGCAGCACGCAGCAGTGGTGAGGAGAGGGGGGTGCAAAACAATCCTACCCACCTATCAAGAACCAGCTGTTGATAGGTGACAGTACGGAAAGGATGCCACCGCACATTACTCTATGGCTAAAGGCTTCTCTGGTCCTGTCTCCAGACTACAACTCATTATAAGCCTGATCATAGAGGTGCGTTTTTAATCTAGACTTAAATATTGAGACTGTCTGATTCCCTTATAAAGTTCGGTAGGGTGTTCCACAGTAGTTGCGCTCTGTAGGAGAAAGCTCCTACAGTCCCTTTAAAGGTCAGAAGCAAAACCTTAAAGTCTATCCTATACTTAATTGGTAGCCAATGAAGCGATGCTAGCACTGGGGTAATATGCTCATATTTCTTAGTTCTAGTTAAAATGCGAGCGGCTGCATTCTGCACAAGCTGGAGATTATTTAGCAAGGATTTAGGGCAGCCAGATAGCAGGGCATTACAGTAATCTAGCCTCGACGTAACAAAAGCATGGATCAATTTCTCTGTGTCCCTTTCTGATAGGAAGTGCCTAATTTTAGCTATGTTCCTTCACTGAAAGAAAGCTACTCTGGATATGTTTTTTATGTGCGTGCTAAAGGTTAGATCTGGGTCTATAGTACCTAGGTCTTTCACAGCCGATTTTTGAACAACTAAACAACCATCAAAATAATACTAATTTGTCAATTAAATGCTGCTTTTGTGTCAGTAATAATTGAGAACACTTTAGAGCTAATGTAGGACAAAGACTGAAAGCATTTTGGTCCATAACAACCGTCAACTTCAGTTGTTGGGGATTTCTTCTTATACATTTGTTGAAGTGTATTCATTTATTACTGATATAACAGTGACAAGGAATTTATGATTCATTAGCATTTCATAAAAATATGACTAACAGACAATTATAGTTTGGCATAATCATAAAAAACAAGTCATCATATAAAATGTACACATGGCACAAGATTCACAAAACAGCATAGATAATAAGGTTAGGAACAGAGGTTGAGGTTTTGCATAGCAAACATGTGGCAGGTGTTTTATGTTTTCTGGAAAACTGGTGTTTCCAATATTTTCTCCACAATATATTCAGTCCATGTTTGGGAAGCTTCCAGGTTTTATTCAGTACTGTACAGTTATCCAGTTAACTCTGTAATCCTGCTTTGTGAAATACGTGCTGGTCATTAGAATAGCCTACATTTTAGTGTAATCTATAGATTTTTGTCCTGTTATACGTATACATAGATATTGTTACAGTGACATTGAGCGAATCATATTCCACAAACAAAACAAAACTTTGAAAAGGTTGGCTATTTATTCTGAAGGCAATTCAATAGGGAAACACATTAAAACACATACAACAGTTTAAACTTTTGCAATCCATCAAGCATTGCCGATTTAGAATTAAATACAGAAAATGTTTTAATTATAAATTAAGAAGGTTTAATTAATTAATACACATCCTATACGTGACGTCATGCTAACTAATTCTTTAAAGCAAACATTGGCAGCATTTATAGGCAATATAATACTATGAGCGGGATTACACTACTACAGCAACAATGCAAATGGCTTTGTAACTTCTGGCAAATAAGATGCTACAGATTCCATGCAGAACCAGGCAGATTGCTTAGATATCTCAAAATTACATAATTATCTTAATTACAGCTAAACAGGAAATCCACCCTCAGCCAGCAGTGGATCTGGCGTGCTCCTTCTGGGCCAATCGTTTGCGCTGCAGTTTTTGCTTGATGACTGGCAGCCACACCAGCCCTGTCACCAGGAATATGAGCCCAATCGACAGACACACTGTCCCCGTGGTGTTCGACACGCTCACCACCTGCGCGTACTGGAGCAGCGAAAGCACAGAGCCCGTGCCCAACAGCAAGCCGCCGATCACCATAACAATGATGGGTTTGTGGAAGTAGGTCCAGGGAAGGGGGTCCACTGCACCATCGTCACCCTCTGGGAACAAGGGGCGTTCCGCCATGTCCTTTGGCCCTGCCCTGTTTTCAGCAAGGGAGCCCACAATCCCCGCAGACAGCATCCTGGAGAGAGAGGCCTGACCAATGGAAAGGTTTCACTGAACAGCGGGATTGGCTAAAGGAGTTGTGAGTGAGCAATTGGAGGGGAGGTTACCCTGTCAATCAAAAAAACTCATTCACTGGATGACACCGTGGCCAGTTATGTATCACCCTGTGTGACCTGTACCTCAATATTGGGACGGTCACCAGTGTCTATTACATGACTTGCAGAGATTAAATTTGTATTTTAGTTGTTAACCACCCTGTAAGCAGTCAAGAGACTATATATTTGAGTGGCTACTTCTGATGTACAGTGAGCACCATAATTCATTGGACAATGA
This sequence comes from Synaphobranchus kaupii, assembly GCA_029718625.1. Taxonomy (NCBI): domain Eukaryota; kingdom Metazoa; phylum Chordata; class Actinopteri; order Anguilliformes; family Synaphobranchidae; genus Synaphobranchus; species Synaphobranchus kaupii. The sequence continues at coordinate 31,627,462 of CM056379.1, forward strand.
CACATTTTTTGTTATTTTGGTTCTGTACTCTAGCACTTTGAGTTTGTCAGCAGAGGAAAAGACAGCCTTGAGCAGTGGTAGGATGTCATTCAGAATTGAACAAGTACATTCCACTGGAAAAAACAAGAATGCAATCAACAGCAGGGTAATTCCATCAGCTAGACAGCATCAACAAAAATATGTATTGCAGGATACATCTAAATTACAGAACTGATCAAATCACTATCTTATGTTTTACATATCGTATGTTTTCAAGGATGAATATTGCTTACAAATGAATATTGTGCCTCATCTTAGCAGAAACAGCACAGACAAACCAAAGAACCACCAATGAATGTGTCAATATTTTGTGAATTTGCAGACAAACTCGCAATGTATTACAACCCTGACCAAAAAGGTGAGCAGACACAATGAGACTCAATCCTTCCGCTAGACTCAATTCCAGGTTTCAACGAGTGTCTAGATCCAAGGTGGGCAATTACAAATTATTTTCACAAGAAAATAGTACTACAATGTCACTGGGTGAATTGATTTGATTTGATTTGAAACCTTTATTGCAGGGAAGTCCCACTGAGACCAAGGTCTCTTTTTCAGGGGAGCCCTGATTACAATAAAACATTTACAGTGACAGTTTTACAAAACAAAAATTACAGTTTAGATCCAAGGAATTCACATACACCAAGCGCAAATATAGGGGGGGGGGAAACATTTTTTTTTTTTTTATAAATAAATAAATAAAAAACATAAAAAGGACATAAGACAGGGAATAGTGATCTGATTGTCCTAATTTATCACTAAAGGCAGGTACATTCGGCCTCTTTTAGTATCATATCCATCACTAATTTCTTGAAGGACTCGATCGGGGTAAGGCAATCTAACTTCAGTATATCCTGACATTTATTCGACATATATGGTGAAAATGTGCTAAAAGCGGTATTGCCCAGATTTGTTCTAGTTCTGGGTGGCTCTAACGTAATCCAATCTTGAGATCTGATACAATGACCTGCAATTTTGATGGACAGAAGCCTGGTCAGGTAGAGAGGAAGTTTGCCTAGCAAGGCTTTATAAATAAATAGAATGCTATGTTGCTTCCTTCTATAATGAAGAGAATACCATCCTACTGAACTATATAAAGCACAGTGATGTGTTCGGAAACCATCTCCTGTAATGAAGCGCAATGCGCTATGATAAATTGCATCCAAGGGCCTTAAAGTACTGTTAGAGGCATGCCTGTACAGGACATCCCCGTAGTCAAATAAAGGTAAGATTGTCACCTGCACAATCCTCTTCCTGTTGTCCAATGAAAAATAGGATCTATTTCTGTAAAGAAACCCGATTTTAGTTAAAAAAATTTTTGGACAAGTTGGCCACATGAGTTTTAAAAGAGAAATGATCCAGCCAGATACCTAAATATTTGTAGTACTGAACTTGCTCAATTTGAGCACCAGTCAATGAGGATATGGAAGCATTTGGCATAGTTGTATTCCGTGTAGAAAAGATCATGTACTTAGTTTTTTCAGTATTCAAAACAAGTTTAAGACCAGCTAGAGCTTGCTGTATAACATTAAAAGCTGATTGTAAGTAAGGGCCTGGGTGCCCGTTGGTGCTGAGGAGTAAAGCATAAAAATGAGCCTTACAATTTGGGGACACAGATGAAGAAATAGTGATGTTTTAATTAAAAAGTTTAGAACACTGAATTTCATTTGAACTGTGTGCATGATACATTTATTTCATGCAATGTTTTTTATTATTGTTTTCTAAATATCAAACTTTTGTTGGTGGAGGACTGCAATACACGAGTACAAACTGGTCGCTCTACATACACTTCACTTATCAGTGATTGTCACTGTATTGAATAAAATACTTTTTTGGCAATTAATAAACCGTATATTTTAATAGGTGGGTCGAGAGACTTATCACTGAATTTCATCTTTACAGAATACCTGAAATGTATTGCCTGCAATCACCAATTAAGTTTTACTCATTCAGTAATAACTCTGTCATGGTTTTGATGATTTCTTCCCTTGCGGTCATTTCCCTCGGTAGCCACGCGAGGGCGCTGCCCTTTTAGTGGATGCTTGCTCCGCCCCGTCTTTATCGCGGAGCTGCTGTCAGCATCCACACCTGTGCGTAGTTACCTCGTAGCTATTTAAGCCCACGTTTCCTTCGTACTGTTTTGGTATTCAGTGTTAGCTCATTGTGTTCACCGAGCTCGAGATTCTTTGCTCTCGTGTGACGTTCGCCCGGGTATACGGGTTGATTTCAGTTACGCCCCTTTTTCCTAGTTCCCTTAGTATGTCCCTCCAGTCGAGAGTGGGAACTAGGTTATTTGCGTTAGTCATTTATATTTCCTTATATATGGGGTCTCTCCGTCTCAGTGGCTCAGAGCTTTTTTCGAATCCCTTCGCTGCGTGTGGTCCCTTCGAACCTCACACATCACGCCCCCTTACAACTCATTCAGTAATAAATATTCACTTACCTAAATCTAGTGTTTTTTGTACACCTTCAGTCAAAACGGGTGCTGTTGTTGCATGCTGGTATCCGCTTCTGTTATCTTTTGCAAAATATAATTTGCTCATCCCATGCCACTGCTTAAGGGAGTGGCAATACAAACTACATCCAGGAGAGCACTTCCATTTGTAATCATAGCTATAGTCATTCTGTAGCAAAGATTTCTCAGAACACTGAGATGTCTTTGTTCATTTCCTCCATCTGATCTTTACATTATTTATGAAAATTAAGAAAGAGAATAGTATAGTGCAAATAGTATTTGTAAAGTATCTTTGTTGATGCATTTTCAAAACACTTAAATATACTTGTAGTAAGTATCAAGGAATTTTTCAAGTGACGCTTAGAAATACACTGGAAAGTAGTACACAGTTCACACATTTAGTAAAAATGTATCTGGCAGTTCCAGGGTGTCAATATGGTTGGCCTATTATACACTGGAGTGTTAATCACGGCTCAGTTTAATTAGCCAAATGTGAGGTTGCTGTGCATCATCCAGCTGGTAGATGAGGTATTGCACATTGGTGGTAATTACATATTTTACATAATTAGTTGTATTGTTACCTATTTGGCAAGGTTTCTAGTTCAAGGCTGACATGAGCAGATTAATTGTTTATTAGCCAACTCATAAAGTTACAGACAAATGGTTTATCTGAGTACAGTTACACACTGTATGAATTGGTTGATATTCCCTTGTTTACATTCTGTCTCAGACAATAAAAAAAATACTTTATTGTTGAATAATTTAATGGGAAATGTAGGGCATTTCTCCAAAGAAGCATTGTGTTAATGCTTGTCAGCACTATAATCCACAAATAGTTTGTGAAAAAGCCTTATTGTGAGTTTGTGTAACTATATTCAATTTTCTAGTATTAATGGCAAGTCTTTTATGCCATTTATATGATAACCAGGTTAATATTTAACTTGCATATTCTATTATAATGGTATTATAATAAATTGCTTTTAATTTAAAAAATTTACTTTTTACTATCAACACGTTAAGGCTTCCTTCCTCATGAAATTAGTTTCTTCCCCCAAATTTCACTAAAAGCCAAAAGCACCCTATATTATGGCTATAATTACATTTTCAGGGTAAATTACGGACAACGTACTTTTCACCTTCTACTGCACTACTTCTAAAATAACTTTTCTCTGAAATAACTATTTGAATTAGGGGCGGCAGTGTAGTATAATGGTTAAGGAACTGGACTTGTAACCAAAAGGTTGCAGGTTCGATTCCCAGGTAGGACACTGCCGTTGTACCCTTGAGCAAGGTACTTGCTGATACAACCTGAATTGCTTCAGTATATATCCAGCTGTATGAATGGATAAATGTAATAAGAAGTTGTGTAAGTCGCTCTGGATAAGAAATGTATAAATGTAATGTAATGAATCCCAGCTACTCTGGTTTCCATAACTGACAGTAGATGGAGATGGCTTCTTCTCAGTAGTCAATAATCTCCTCAATTGTGAGTTTTCTGGACCTTTCTGCAACTTTCAACACAACTGACCATATAATCCCTACCAAATCCCTACCTTTGCTGGCTTGGCTGGCAATCAGAAACTACCCTCAGTAGACCCATCTCTCATACAGTTTTCCTGGAGAGCTTGGTTCTGTCTTTTGGTGCCATAGGCTTTAAGCATTTTAATGTTGAACACTGTAGCCTAATTAGTTAGTTCACTCCGTATGTTCTGCGCAATAACCTTTAATGGAATAAATGATGCTGCTTGTAGGCTAGGTAAGATGTAAAAAAATTATGTATTTTGGAATCTCAGCTGATGCAAACACCTGCAAACAACACTGGATACAACCTTTGTTTAAAATATAGAACAATGTAGACCTACAACCTCACTGATTTTCTGTTACAATGAGTGCTATGAGTTCAAACATAAACTGTATAACCAGCTATGTCAATGAAAGTAGCTATGAAAAGGGTCAAATAAAATAAAATAAAGCACGGCAACTATACAATAAGCTCTCCGGGGTAATTAGGAACAATAAATGTCATTAAAGGGATGCAGTGTCTGATTACAGTTCATCGTCCATCGAGACATTGTGCTGGGGTGTGTTTCCCGATAACGATCAAGACTGCGGTAAAGTTAGTTTTATATTCGATGTTCGATATTCGATTTTCGGACGTCAATAGCTCTTCCACAGAACAAGCCAATGTGCTGAAAACAACAGCTCTAACCCAGAGTAGCTCAGAGAACGCAGCAAACGCTTCGTTTGATCTTTCATCGTTATTTTAATATTACGGAAAATCTCGTCAATAACTTCGAAATTAGAAAGGTGACACAATCCAAAACAACTGTGTTATAATGTGGGGCCTTTCAGCACCAGGGCACAACATGTAATTTATCCATTAGGCCTAATATTTATTTTTGAACGATATTTAGATGTTCGCAATGATTATTCTTCATTTTGAGGCTCAGACTGCTCAAGCCAACAGGTAGGGACCGTCTAAAAAGTGCGTAATTGGTTCAGTTAAAATCTCAATCGCTTTTTTGTACGAACCATTTGTTTTAGGGTAAAGGAGATATGGAGTTAAGGGCACAACCTTTATTTTCGCGTTAATTTCTGTTCATTTAATTTTTTATAAAAAGTTTTTTTTTTGTGATATCACACCTAGGCTACAGAAAAAGGTCAATATCTCTGATATGACAGCACAAACCAATTGCATATTGATCAGGGAACTCTCTTTTTCAGATTTCCACAACAGGGATTTATTAGGAATTAACTGCTGTTACCATATCAATAGATCTTAGATTAGAGATAAATGTTTCTTTGGTTATAATGTGTATACCAGTTAACTTTACCGCAGTCTATTAAGGTATGTATTGAGCACCAAAAAGCATGAGCAATGAATTCCATTGCAATCTCGTTCAATTTCAGTGTATCTACATCTATTTATTCCTGAATGCTGAGAAAAAGGGCGAAGCCGAAAAGGGCTAAAGTTGACTTGAGACCTCAATCGACAAGCAATACATATTTGGTCTCTTTACATAACTCCTTATCTTAATCTTAATCTAGAAAATAGAAAATAATAGAAAAATAGTATATTTGTTTTCAATAGCTTCCAGGACACATGGATAATAATTTTACTTCTAATCCCACATAGGACACACCTCTTATAATTTTCATTTTGTGCATATTTATTTTTTGATGAATATTAATGGTAATTATAATTACATTATAATGAAAAATTATAGATGTCTATTCTTTTAATAGGAAGATAATGAATTATTTTCAGTAGCTTCCAAGTCACATGATCCAATGACATAACAGTGATAGTAGTACATTCTACTCTTAATCCCACTTAGGGCACACTTCTTGTAATTTTCACTTTGTCCATGTTTATTTTTTAATAAATATTTTAATGTAAAAGTTATCATTTCTTTTCAATAGCTTCCAGGTCACATGACCCACTGACTCTAATCCAATGGAAAATAATTATACTATTAATCACACTTAGGGCACACATCTTCTAATTTTCACTTTGTGTATATTTATTTTTTAATAAATATTTTAATGGAAAAATAATAGATTTCTGTTGTTTTAATAGGAAAATAATGGATTCTTTTCAATAGCTTCCAAGTCACATGATCCAATGACATAACAGTGATAGTAATAAATTCTACTCTTAATCCTATTTAGGGCACACTTCTTGTCATTTTCACTTTATGCATGTTTATTTTTTAATAAATATTTTAATGGAAAAGTTATACTTTCTTTTCAATAGCTTCCAGGTCACATTACATTACGGCATTTAGCAGACGCTCTTATCCAGAGCGACTTACACAATTTATTACATTTATCCATTCATACAGCTGGATATATACTGAAGCAATTCAGGTTAAGTACCTTGCTCAAGGGTACAACGACAGTGTCCTACCTGGGAATTGAACCTGCAACCTTTCGGTTACAAGTCCAGTTCCTTAACCATTATGCTACACATGACCCAGTGACTTTAATCCAATGCAAATAATTCTACTATTAATCCCGCTTAGGGCACACATCTTGTAATTTTCACTTTGTGTATATTTAATTTTTAATAAATATTTTAATGGAAAAATAATAGATTTCAGGGAGACTGTTTCTCACGTTAACTTACAGCTAAATAGCTAATTACTAAGCCTAACTAGCTAAATTCCTACTACATTCGTATTTCCAAACTGAATAAATACTGCACCTCCGACCACAAAAATGGTTTGCTAGATTAAAGTTGCTGTAACGTGCCGTATACAAACTTTTTTTATCTGCAGATTTAATGTTTTAACCGGTTTCATGAATCAGCTGTAGCTAAGCTTAAACTGTTGCTATCGTTACTAGCATAAAAGAGACAAATCTATGGCTCTCCAGTGAGAATGTCACTCCACCGTTAATTTCCTTTCCAGTAGATTTGGTTTCCAGTAGCTTTCGATTTTATGTCCACTCACGGACATGATTTCTCTAGCCTCCAGCCCAGCATCAGAACATTTTTGCTGCAGACGTGCGGAGTGATATTAATTTAAACGTCCAGGTAAACAGGTGCATTATTGCATCATAGGGGTACTATATCGCGAATATAGACACAGCTTTGAATGCCTCTCAACCAATCATAATGCGTGGTCAGAATTACCCGTTTTATAATTTGTAACACGCGTTTCCCAAAACAGTTCTTAAAGCGTGGACGCGCAGTCACCTCTTAAGTGCTACTTAACCAGAAGTGTAAAATCCGGGTTTAGAAAGTAAAAAGTCCTCCTCAGTATTTAGTTCCAATCACCTGGATTTGCTAATTTGCACAATTTTTCAGCCAGGACGTGGAACTAATTAGTGAAATCAGCTGGCTGAGTTAATGGGTGGAAGAGACACATCGCAGGACTTTTCCTTTCTGATCCCTGGATTTATCTCTGTACTTCTATCTGTGGTGCTGCTGATACGGGAGGAGGAGGGGCGATAGATTGGGAGACGCGAACCCCACTGTATTGCCCAATACATGGCCGGTTAGGCACGTCAAAGTTTCTTTTGAAATAAAATCTTTTTCCCACTGATTTTACTTGTCTCAAACTTATTTATGTATAGGGCTATTTAAGCAATGGCTTGTTGGGTAATTTCCAAATATATAAAAATAAGTAAATTAAAAATAAACATAAATATTGTTGCATCTAACATCACTATAAAAAAAACAATCAGTGGTTATGGTAACCGTAAAATGAAATGAACACTAACACGAAAAATCAAATAAAGTATGTGATTTATGGGCTTCTAAAACGCACTTAGTCTAAGACTGGTCTGGAGTAATCGTTAATCTACGAGCGTTTCAAAGAGCGTCTTAAATTAAGATGCTTTTGGGAAACGCACACCTGATAGTTTGCTGAACTAGCTCGAGCTTTTATTGTGCAATTCTAAATACCAACGTTCACTTCACTTCTGAATGTCGTTCGTCTACTTGCTGTGTATTTTACCTGCTTTACAAGAAACATCTTGAGCTTGCTTAATCTCACAGCACTCTCCAATATGACGGAAGCAGAGTTATATTTTCAATACAAGGGCGCTTATCTCCCAAAATTCGCGCATTCTCCAGAATCCCTGAAATACTTCGAAGAATTCACTTTTCGCACAGACGACATTATAATCGTGACGTATCCAAAATCTGGTAGGCTTCTCCTAATATTGGCTATTTCAAAGTTTCATCAGAAGTAGCCTAATTTAGCCTGCAGCATTGTCAATTTGCAGATTATAGCCTATGCTTAAGCTAAAATGCTTGTATTTGTTTAACCTTTTATTCCTTTCAGAACTACAGAAATGCTCTTTGATAGCTGTTTGAAGATTGTAAAAGGGGCGATTGATGTGATTTATTACGAATTCAGAACTGACGTCCTGGGGAATGCGTTGGTTGCTTAAACAGATAGTTCACTTTCTGAGAGTTTCTGATAGGCTATTTCAGCTATTCTATGTTTCCGATTGACCCAGTTTTTGTGTGCGATTTCAGATATTTAGGCTAGGCCTACTGAACTTTCTGATGACCTTTCCAGCGTAACGTTATAGGCCTAGCCTACTCGGTGATTCGTGGTCTAACGCAAGAAAATGCACTTCAAAGCGGCTGCAGCCGACAGCGCAGGGTTATTATAGTTTTTATTTTTATTTAGTTTTCCATTTTTATTTCAATTTCAGTTTAGTTCGTTTTAAGAAGGGGTTTGATAGTTTTAGTTTCAGTAGGCCCATTTCGTTTTTGTGATGTTCTGAGAAGGACCCAAACGCAGACCACAGGTAGTTGTTTATTCACAGTCCAAGATCAGTAAGCAGGTAATCAGTTTGAGACGGTACAAAATCGAAATCCAAAAGAGTAGTAAAAATAAACGTAGCAAGAGTCAAAAAACCAGAAAGACAAGGCAAACAAAACAGAAGGAAAAGGTAGGCTCGAAGTCGTACAGAAGGGTTGTCTCAAGAATCTCAAATAACACAGGCTTACAAAAATAAATCACACCCAGGTGGTGAAGTAAGTGGTGCAGGTTTTGAGCAATCATATTAAAAAATGCAATAGAAAATGTGTGTGTTGTTTACATGTACAAAAACAATGGCCTTCTTTTCAATAGCTTCCAAGTCACATGATCCAATGACATAACAGTGATAGTAATAAATTCTACTCTTAATCCTATTTAGGGCACACTTCTTGTCATTTTCACTTTATGCATGTTTATTTTTTAATAAATATTTTAATGGAAAAGTTATACTTTCTTTTCAATAGCTTCCAGGTCACATTACATTACGGCATTTAGCAGACGCTCTTATCCAGAGCGACAATGATATTCTTATGTCAGAGCGACAATGATATTTTTACATTATGCTTATTAATTACTATACTTACAGACATTGCATTTAACAAACATGTAAAAGAGAGATAGAAAGATATAAAAGGACAGCCATTGGTATTTCAGAAGAAACAGGAAATATGAGTTAGTAGGCTACTCTGATAACAAACAGGAAACATTAGTTATTACTTGAACAATATCAATGGAATTCCAAACTCAACAAGAGGGTGCATGGATTGTTGGGCCGTTCCATAACTGACTGGGTCCAGCAGAACACTGGTGGTAGATTTTGTATTGATTTTGCTTCGGGGGGTTGCTACGGCGACTCACCTTGCAAGCAGGTGGAATGTTCAAAACTACAGTTTTTAAGATATAAATAAGAACAAGATTCCATTTGTTCATCCACTTTAATGAAGGAACGGGATGATAACAATAATCAAACAAGTCTTTGCCAAACCGAACTGCGGGTGTGTTTACAATGGCCTATATGCTTCCTGTTCCGGTAATGCGCATGCGCTAGTATACGGGACCGTCTATCATGCAGAGGCGCTGTATAGCAATGTTCTCTATCTCCCCCCGAGTTTTTAACATGCAAAAGGGTAAAGGCTGAGAAAAAAAAAACAACGGATGTGAACAAACGTCCGTACAACCCACACCCAGAAACCAATGAACAAATATCCACACAACCCACCGTATGACTACCCCACGGAATAGTCTCTGTGCCAGGCAGGCACGCCGGCCGCCCTGGTAGATCGGCGCAGGCCCGCCTCCGGTGCAGGGGGCGACATGTCGGGCCCCAGCGGGGGAGCAGCCCCCGGGTCCACAGGGGCCGGCGGCGGCGCCCGAAGGATCACGCGCCGCGGCGTGTCCAGTCCCGGCGCCGCTGGCGTGACCGAAGCGGGCGGCGTCCCGCGCCGGGGTGGGCTCACCGACGTCAGTACCGGCGGCGGTGTGGGCCCCGTCCGCGCCACGGGCGTCACAGGGTCGCAGACGAGGTCAGGCAGACGCGGTGTCACGACGAGTGCCGGTACGGTGACGTGGGTCGCCAGGTCGTCGTAGACTGATCGGGGAGGCGGCAGGTCGTTGCGAACAGGGCTGAACTTGCGCAGGAACCTCCTGTTCCGAAGTGTGATTCTGCCCGAGCCGTCGATCTTGACCACGTATTGGTCATGCTGGCGTACCTCCACGACACTGCCCGTCCTATCCCATTTGTTGGGGTAGGGCCCTGTCTGGTTCTGTAAGCGGACCAAGTCCCCTACCACGAGTGGCGGGAGGCGTTTAGTGTGCTCCGCCCAGGTGTCAGCTGTGCGGATGTGGCGTTTGCGGAGGGCCTCCTCCCTCGCCGTCAGCGTCTCACGCCAGGTCTCGTGTGGTCTGTACTTCCCGGGGACAATCGGGATGAAATTACGTATTGGGCGGCCGAAGACACACATAGCCGGGGATATCTTCGTGTCAGGGTCAGGTGTGTTACGATATTGCAGTATCGCTCTCTGCACAGCGTCAGTGTCAAGTTCTCCCTTCGGGCCGGTGTCGGTGATGAGACGTTTCATCGTCTTCACCCCAATCTCCGCACGGCAGTTGCTGTGGGGGAAGGCCACCGACGAGAGGCGGTGGTGTACGCCCCATCTGTGCAGGAATGACCTGGTCTTGGTGGAGGTGAACTCCGGTCCCCCGTCCGACGTGAGCTCTTCCGGCGTCCCGTACGTCACGAAGGCGCGATGTAAGTGGTTTATGAGGCCGGCTGTGCCACCTGTCGACTTCGAGATGATCGGCCAGTTCGAGTATCGGTCCACCGTCATGAGGTAGTGCACGCCCCTGTGCACGAAGAAGTCCGAACACACTGCCTGAAAGGGGTAGACGGCCGGGATAGGCGGGGTTGGCGGCGCCCCAGGCTGCGAAGGTGCCATCCGGTGGCAGTGCTCGCAGTTCCTCCGAGTGGCGCTGATGTCGGCCGACATGCCTGGCCAGAACACAGAGGATTCTGCGCGGGCGGTCATCATCGATACGCCCTGGTGGGCAGCGTGTAGGGCGCTCAGCACTTCGCCGCGGAGTGAGGGTGGTATGACTACTCTGTCCTTGTACAGGACCACCCCGTCTGTCGATGTGATGCTCTCGCGGTACTGGTGAAAGTCACGGATCGTCTCTGGCATCTCGAACTTCGAGTCGGGGATGCCGTCCGCGGCCATTTCCTCCAGCGTGCGCATCTCGCCGTCACTGCTGGTGGCCTCCCTGACGCGGTCCCATGTCACTGACCGCAACGATTCGAGGCCCGCAGCGCACCATGCCAGGTCGTCCTCCTCAGCGTCGCCGCCATCCTCCGGCCCGGCTTGGCGTAGGAGAGATAGGACGCCGGTGTGCGTGCTGGGTGGGAGGTGGGTCACTACGGCGGCATTGTCGTCTGGAAGGTCCATGAGTGATGGCCGCGTGGTGCCGACCTGCCTACGTGACATGGCATCCGCCGCCTTGTTCCTCATGCCCGGGATATGTATGATGCGGAAGCGATAACGCAGGGTCTTCTCCTTGAGGTTCCTGAGGCGGGGGTTGGGTATGTCATTGAGCGCCCTGTCCGCAAGGAGTTTCAGCAGCGGCTTGTGGTCTACCGCTACAATCAAGTCCTCGCAGCCCAACACGAAGTAGCGTGCCTTGTCCAAGGCGTCCGCGACTGCGAGAGCCTCGCCCTCTATGGGCGCGTATCTGGATTCTGCCGCATGTGTGAATCTGCTGCCGACCAGGGTTATCTTCCAACCATCGGTGCAGCAGAAGGGTCTGACTGGCGTGCATCTGCAGTGCTTCGGAAACAACCAGAATCCAATGCCCTCCTTTGACCAGTCCGTGGCGATGCACGTTGGCTTGGTCTTGTCAAAGATGCGGACACCGCGCTTGATCTCCTGGACGATCACGTCCTTCGACTCGTGGAATATGTCCTCCAGCTCCGGGGACCACTCGAAGCGTTCTCCACTCTTCAGGAGCTTCCGGAATGGCTGCATTCGTTCGGCCATACTGAAGGTGTAGGCCACTTGGTTGACCAGCCCGAACCACGATCTGATGTCTGTGATGTTACGCGGTTGTGGGAAGTCGTGGATTGCCTCCAGGTAGCGGCTGCACGGTCGCACGTCAGTCATGGTGATCGTGAAGCCCGCGAAGTCCACCGTGGGTGCGCTGAAGACGAACTTCTCCGGGTTGAGGATGATTCCATTCCGGCCGCATATGTCCAGCCATTGGACCGCCTGGAAGTAGCTCTCCTCGATCGTGTCTGACCATAGTAGCGTGTCGTCCACGCACTTGGTTTTGTTACCAATGTCCGCGACGACCTCGTCGTACCGTCGCGAGTAACCATCCCCCGACGCCATGTACCCCTGGGGGGCCGACAGGTATCGGTAGCGCCCCCATGGAGTGATGAAGGTCGTCTTGTGGCGATCGTCCTCGTGTAGTGGGACGCTGTGGTAACCATTCCAGGCGTCGAACACAGTCTTGCGCTTTCCGTTAGGCACGCGTCTCGCCTGGTGGAACGGGGATTGGGTGTGGTGGGTCTCGCGGAGTGCATGCTTGTTCAGGGCCTGAAAGTCGACGGTGCGTCGCGGCTTGCCGCTCTTTTTCGCGCAGATCACCATGCGGTGACACCATGTCACCGGTGTACCGATGGGTACTTCCTCCAACACGCCGAGGCGAACGTCCTGGTCGAGGTCTGCCTTTACTTCATCTTGCCAGTGTATGGCCACGGGGATGGGGGTGTGACAGGCAACCGGTGTCGCATCCTCGTTAAGCATAAGGCGGAACAGCGGGCCGGTCATTCTCGGTAGGGGCTGGTGGGGGCACGTATTGAATGTGCTCTGAGCGTACATTTCAAGTAAGTGTTTCCGTAGTGCTTCCCTGTTAGCCTCGGTCGCCAACATAGGGAGTGTAGTCGGCCTGGTCGGCGGCTCCGCACGCCGCGGGCAGTCACACACTTCTGAGGTCGCCAGATTCACCTCCCCGAGTGTTGGGAACTTGTCCGAGATCATACCTAGGTCCACGCAGGCTGCGCGGGAGAGGAATATGCGGTCTGAAGTGTCCGTCACGTATGCAATTTGGCGCGTCTCCAATCTTCGAGCGTCGCCACTGCTGCCGGCGAATCTGACCACCGGCGGCTCCGAGGATTCGAATTCCCTTGTTGTTTGCAGCCTTCATGGTCATGGACACGGGGATGAGGTCCTCTGTACTCAGGCCCATTTGTTGAGCGACTTTAATGCCGATCAGGCAGCTCTGGCATCCCGTGTCGGCCATGGCAGGCAGGGATACTGCGCGGGTGCGTTTCAGGAGGTCAAAACCCAGTGCTTTGTAATCCTCGCGCTCGTTGGTGAGAGTGAGGTTGACGTACGGCTGCGGGCTGGACGCGCATTTCATCCACTTGTCGCACATATCATCGTACAGGTGGTGAGCGAGGGGGAGTGTGCGTAACTCGCCGTCTGCGCTGGCCACAGTGACCGTGCATAGCTCGACGAAGGCTGCCGTCTGCTCGTCACATGTCCCGTCGGTCTCCTCGGATGGGGGCCTAGTCGATCGGCCACCCAGGCAGGCCTTGTCGAGGTGATTCTGGCGGCCACACTTCCGACACTTCTTACCATACCCGGGGCACTCGGCACGTCTGGCGCGCCATTGGGGTGTCTTGCCGTGGCCCACCTCGCCGCAGTAGATGCATACACCTTCGGGCTTGGCCGTCGATTTCTCCGGCCTGGCTCCTCCCCTGGTGCGGGCGTCCTGCTGTTTCCCCCGCCGATACGAACTACTGATCGTGTCCATGCTCTGAGGGTCGAGTAGGCGCGATGCCGAGCGCTTTCCAGACTCCTTGGCCTCGATATACTCTATCATGTCCTTTAATGGCATGTCCTGGTTCTTTTCGCCGAGCAGGTCGAGCTGTATTTCTGAGTCCGCGATGCCGCGGGCAATCACATTGCGTAGTATCTCTTCTGTGAAGTCGTTGACCTGATCGCACCCTGTCTTAGTGCATTTCATCTCGTACTTGCATGTGTCCGCCTGCCCCTTGATGCGGGCGTGGAACGACCGGATGGGCTCCTCATATCCCTGCCGCATGTTAGATAGGGCCACCCGAGCTACCATGGTGTTCTCCCCACGGACGGCGAGCGCCTTCATGGCGGCGAGGACGTCTTTTTCGTCGCTGTCCGCTAGGCTCTTGCCCGCCGCGCGAGTGAGGTCTTTCCTCAGATCCTCCTCGCAGCACTCCAGTAGCTGTGCGACTATGTCAGGTCCGACAAGTTTGGTGCCCATCTTGTACTCACCCCAGCGGGTTATGAAGTATGACCAGGCCTCGCCCGTTCCGGCCAGTGCTATGGAGGGACGCTTGAGCTTCTCCATTTTGGCATTCGCGCCTGGCGCCCTGGGGGCTGCGACGTGTATACTCAGCATGGCCGCCGCTGCATGCCTAGCTATATAGTCACAACCCTCGATCGGGCACTCCGCATTCACAAGCGCCATTAGGACAGTTATTCCGTAGGAAATTATTCCATAAAAGCAAGTTAGTCCATACCAATTGTTCTATTTTCGGTGACACACCTGTGTGTACAGTGTTCTGAGGGCATCGATAGGGTGCAGTGTCTGCCGACGTTTTCGTGGTCTGTTGCACCTAGTTGTGTCCTCCTCCGCACTGACAATCTCCGCTTGACTGCATCAAGTAGTTTGATTATAAATAAGAACAAGATTCCATTTGTTCATCTACTTTAATGAAGGAACGGGATGATAACAATAATCAAACAAGTCTTTGCCAAACCGAACTGCGGGTGTGTTTACAATGGCCTATATGCTTCCTGTTCCGGTAATGCGCATGCGCTAGTATACGGGACCGTCTATCATGCAGAGGCGCTGTATAGCAATGTTCTCTAAGATACACAAACATAATATGTATCAAAATGTTCATGTGGTTCCCAGGATTCCTATGGTGTAAATATTTAAGCTGTGACATTTTTAGTTTGTAAAATATTCAGTGTTTGAAAACCATGCTCCCCATTCACACAAATGGTCGAATGTTCAAAACTCCACTCTAGGGGCAGCTGGTCATTTCAATTTCAAACCCATTTTCTAACTTGTGACCACGACTACAGTTTTTAAGCTACACAAGACATATTAAATACAGATGTGCATCTGGTTCCCAGGATTCCTACGGTGTGATATCTAAGCTGTGACATGTATATTTTTTGAGATAGAGCTGTCTGAAGCAGGGCATGCTTTTCTCAAGCTACTATTGTATTGCCGGGCATGTGACGCATAGGCGACTCCTGATTGGCTTAAATCTCATGCTACAAACGGACGGACACACATGTCGCGTATAGAAGCGGCTGCACCGCTTAAAAATCGGCACAGTGGAATTGATCAACGTCCTGACAGAGATTACAAGTGGAAGGCAGACTATATACACCAGGGAAGTAATCAAGTGTGGGTGGGAGGAGTAAGGAGCTAGACACAGGTGAACACAATAGGAAACAATAATTCAATAACGAGGGGGAACAGAAGACACGGACTGGAATGCACGCAAACACATAGATAACACACGGCCTGGGATTAGCAGGTAAACGAGTGCACAGCACGAGGGGTGGAGTCTGAAAGTGGATACATCTGAAGAGAGTTAAGGAATAACAACGAGTAGAGCAGAGATAGAAAAGCTAAGGGAGAATGACAGCTGCAGTGCGGAGCAAGAGAGCGATTAGTAATTAAGTGACGTTAGTACAAAAATCTAAATCTCCTACGTTAGTAAATGTGACTCGTTAGTTAGGCTATATATACACATTAATCTATTAGTTATCGTTAGTATATAAATATAAACACACAGTTAGTATTGTTAGTTGGATTAGTATATGTACAATAAGAAGAAAGGAAAACGAGCCTTGAAATACAGGGGAAAACCCGCATGTACCGAAATGTGCAAACACAAATACAGGAAGTGGATTTCTAGGATAACATGGAAACGTAGACAGACAAGGGCACTGAAGTGGAGTGTCAAATGGGAACGTAACCAGTAATACTAATGAAAACAAACAACCACATGAAAGGAAAATAATAAAGTAACAGAAAATAAACAGAACATAATACACAAACAAACAGAACCATAACAGTTTTAGTTTTTTTTTTGTTTTTTTTGAGCGGGTAGCCATGAAATGTAGGCCCAGTGTCTATCGGCTGAATCTGCCACAGTTGGCCCATCGCTGGGGGACGGAGTTGGTTCGGACCACTGAACTATAGTTCTGTGGTTCGGACCGTTTGGACTCTTTTTGAATGACTGCCAGAATCAGTCCGAGTAGCCTACGGCCAAATTCCGGTTGCCAGAACTATGCCGACTCTGCCGTCACTGATGGGCCAAAATAACCTCAGCATCTTTATGATATAATTATATATTTTATTCCCTCCTATATTCTCATACATATTTTATGCATACACACAGTGTACATTGCACATTTAAGCTTTTAAAAGAATAAATAATCAACCACAAACACTTGGTTTTAGAAATGTGATGCAAAATATTTTATTTGTATAAATTGACACGTTGTTAATGTACATATTACATTTTAATTGGTCATTCTTCTTTAATTACTGTTGGACATTTGCAACATTTTGCACTTTAATATTAATTATTAGTAACTTTTAGTTCGTAAATAAGAAATAAAAAACCAAAACGGACCCTTTTTAACCTTGATCTATCATGTCTTTCTTGTATTTGACACCTATAATGTAATCTTGGAGTAATCGTTTGTTATACTTTTGAGTTTAAAAAAAAACAAAACACAAATCGTCATTCAGAAAATTAGGGACAAAGTGTCCATTTTTGGTCTACAAGATCCAACGCTGTAAATTGGCATGTGTATACACTAGCATTCAAAAGCAATCACAGAGACATTTTTTTATGTTTTTGAATGAAATTGATACTTGTATTCACCAAGGTAGCATCAAATTGATCAAAAAATACAGTCAAGACATTGATAATGTTACAAACTACTATTTCTACTTCATTCTATTTCTACTTTAGCAATTGTAGCCATTTTTATCCATAGCTCCCCCCCCCCCCCCCCCCCATTTTAGGGCACCAAAGTAATCAAAATAAATTTTAATAAAGTCGTCATATTTAATATTTGCTTGTACATCCTTTGAATGCCATGACTTCCTGATGTATGTGACCCAACAACAACAAAAGACTCTTGATATCTTATTTTCAGGTACAGTACATGCAATACTGTAACCTCTCTGTATTTGAATGGATCTCTATGGAATTGGAGGATGGGACTAGATTAAGATGTAAAATACATGGGAATAGTATGGAACACATGGTTGGCTAAATGGCTGTAAGTCATCAAGGGTCTGAGATATCAAACAAGCCTCAAACCATCACTCTGCTGCCAGATATGCAATATATATGGATGGATCATTTAAAGGGTTGTTTCCCCAGACTTATTTTTCCATAGAGTTCAATAGGAAAATGAGTAAGGATAAACAACCCGTAAAGTGATCCTTTCATGTCTACTGCTTATCTGGCAGCAGATTGATGGTGTGAGGCTTTTGAAATAGAAATAGTTCATAACATTGTCAATGTCTTGATCAATTTAATGCTACCTTGGTGAATGAAAGTATCAATTTCTTTCAAAAACAAAAATATCTCAGTGATTACAAACTGTTCAACGCTAGTGTAAATTGCACTGTATAGAACAACATTTGGAAAATCAAGCAAATTTTTTAAAAGTATTTTAAGAAATAATTAGACTATATTAATTTTAATTAATTAACAATGCTCATTACTCCAAGTTTACATTATGGGTGTGAAACATCAGAAAGACCTGAGACGTCTGGTTAAAAAGAGTAAATTTTCCCACGGAATAGCCCTAATATTGAAATGAAATTTACTTGAAGTTAACAGCTACTAGGTAACAGCTTGATTCTTCGGGTTCTGCCCTGCGTTCATTTTGCTGTCTTCTCCTCCTCCTCCCATCTCGGTCTCCCGCCAATTGCAGCCATCGCTTCATGTATTTCTCTATCTCCTCATCCACTACCTCCCAGGCCCTGCACAAATAATTCTGCCTGACTGCATCTGCAGGAGTTGAGGGGTGGGGGCAGGGTTTGCCTTAGCTAACGTTAAATGCAGATTGTGAAATAACTAACTATTACGCTTAGAAATTATGAAATTCGGGACGAAAGTCCACTGATAGTAGCATGAACACATCTAAATACAGGACATATGCAGAAAAATAGTGTAATTTTTGCACTTTAACATTTATTTTCTAACTTTTTAGCTAACGTTAGCTGGCTAGCTAACTTAACGTTAGCAACGGTTTTTTTACATTATGTTAATGTAATGTTACTCGCGGTCTCAGAAATAAATCCTCGCTGCATTGAGATGACATTGTGTGACCATATAACGAAAAGTGTACCTCTGGGGGACATCTATGCCACGGCTACTTGAGTGTCGTATTCTCATGATACTACAGGGTCAACATTGCTACTCCACATGTCGTGGGTACAGCTGTTCTACCGGGACCTTTAACCTCTTCTTAAGAGTAAGTGATGGTGTTAGGTGTCGGTGGGGGAAGGACCCAAACGCAGGCAGGAGTATAAAAAACCGAAGTTTAATAAAGGGCAAGGCAGCAATCCGAGGTAAACAGGCTGGGTCAAAAACCGGGGAGACAGAGCAACGGTACAAAACACAGTCCAAAGAGTGGTCAAGGAACAGGCAGGGGTCAAACCGGGAAGGCACAGCAAAGGTACAAAAGCAGGATCCAAAACCAGGGTCGCGAGAACACAGGCAGGGGTCAAAACCGGTAAGGCAGAGGAGGAACAAAAAGAAAACAAAACAGAAATAAAACAACAGGTAACGGACGAGGGAAACAAAAAAACTAGAAAACAGATCAACGAACAGCTCGGGCAGAATCTCAGAATAAACAGGAAACACAGAAGCAAAATATAGTACAAGGAACTTGCGAAGAACACTGAAATGACAAGGTATATATACACAGAGGGAGACAGGCATAATGGGAATCAGGTGTGTAGAAGCAGGGAGGGGAGATTGCTCACAGGTGAGAACAGTGAGGGTTAACAGGGACCAATAAAACAATGACAGGGGAAACGTAAGACACGGACTGGAATACACAGACACAATGATAACAAACGGCCTGGAGTTAGCAGGTAAACAAGTGCACAGCTCAGAGGGGAGGCACACGAAAGTGGACACATGTGCAGAGAATGCGAAATCACAGATCGATACAGGGATAGGATAACGAGGAGGGAAATGACAGCTGCAGATAGATGAATTAGTAATTAGTAATGTTAGTAGTGAACTCTAGAACCCTAATGTTAGTAGGTTAGCTGGTTAGTATTATATACATGTTAGTTTGTTAGCAGGTTAGTATTAAATCTAATCTAACAGTTAGTATGATTAGTACATTAGTATTATATACAAATATAAATAAAGCCAGAAGGAAGAAAACGAGATATACGAAATACAGAGGAAACCCGAATGTTCCCAAAATCACCCGAATAGTGCAATGACAAAGACAGGGAGTGGAATCTCAGAAAACATGGAACGCGGACTGACAATCGCGAGGGAAAAGAAATCAGGAAAATAATAACAAATAAAGAAATAAACAGACAGATTACAGGATCCTAACAGATGGTTCCTCATGACCCTGTTGTTATAAGTCATCCAGGGTCCATGAGATAGAATGAGTGTTACGAATGTAACTATGGTTCTATGAATTCTGGATGACCGCCAGCGTGTCCTATCACTTGGAATCTTGGCGAGAAGACTCTGTTGGGACAGTTCTTATAGAGGAGGGATGTAATTGTCCCATGTCATCCTGGGTCACACATGACTTGGTGGTATAGGTCTCGTCCTGTCGCATGCCGTGAGATGGATAATCCAGTATTAAGCACTGCCTCTGGTGATCATCCAGAATTCATAGAACCGTAGTTACATTTGTAACTCTCGTTTTGGAGCACACCCTAACATTCATTGGAGCTTGCTGTCACGCCAGAAACAATCTGCTGGTAAGCAGTTCTTCTTGATTCTATCTCACAGAAGTCTGGTTTGAAAAAATGTTATGCCTTTAGGCTTAAGGAAAAATCACTTCAAATCCTTCTATATAGCTGTAGCCTATAAAAAATTTTTAAGCTATTAAATGGACTTGTGCTTTTTAGCGCTTCGTTGCGAGTGTTTTGGCTTTGTTGAACACAGGGTTTGTTGTTTCCACTCATAGTTTGGTTGCAGGAGCAATGAATGTCTCAGTTGATCAATGTCTTGGCGTCGGCGCCATGGCCACTAGGCTGTCTGCGAAGGGGTTAATTAATTTGTTGGTGGTTTTGTTGACATGAACAAGTATTGTTCGTTCTTTGTTAATGCATTGGTTAATGGTGTGTTCATTTTAGTTAATTGAACCATAGTGCTAATGATGAATACGTCCTTTGTTGATGGCCTAGTTAATGTGGTTATGTAATATGATGCTACCTTAAGATTATTACTGGCAGACCATGTACAAATGCATTATTTAACATCTAAATTAAATTTTGTACAGTCACATGGTCAACACCAGCAGTGTATGTGTAAACTTGGAGCAATCTTGTTTTTTTTTATAATTCTGATCCCAGATGTTCAATGGCGGCATGGTAAACATAGACCATATGTGCCCATGTCTACATAGGCACAACTTGGACGCAGGAGATTGTGCCACTGATCCAGAGTGAGGGGGACATGGCATCTGTGCTGACTCTGCCCAACTGGGACCGCGTGCCCTGGCTAGGAAAAACCCGTGCCTTGGAGCTGAACCTGGACCAGAGACCCTCCCCCCGCATTTTTGTCAGCCACTTCCAATATTCCATGATGCCCAAGTCATTCTACAAAGTCAAGCCAAAGGTAATGAAATGGGAACAATTCAAACACCCTCAGGGGCTTATAGAAACTGACTAATGCCCCAAAACGGATTAATGTCCCAATGGCATCTGTTGGCAAAACTTTATGAAGCAGCAGCGATTACTGCTTGATTATAGTTTAAAACCTCAGTAAAACATTTAGGTCAATTGTGGTCATATTTGAAGTACAAGGTCATTGCATTATGTATCCATATGTTATATATGTACTGATAAGCAATGCACACGTGAATCCTTATTTTAGAGACCTTTGCAGTATGGACTATCATAAAATATACTCAGTTACAAAACTGGCTTTCGTCATTTAACATCAGAAACATAAATAATAAATGAATAGTTTATTTCTTACCCAGGTAATTTATGTGATGCGAAACCCAAAAGATGTTTTGACATCATCTTTCCACTACCATGGGATGGTATCGTACCTGGTGAACCCGGGCACGGCAGATGAGTTCTTGGCAAAATTCTTGAGTGGACAAGGTAACGTATTCAGTCCTGCAGTGGAGAGCAGAAATTAAAAGAATGGTAACGGGGCCTAATTTAAATGATCATTCACTCAGACCTGATTTTAAAGTGTAGACGCACACTTACATGGACATTTGTTATTTATGATCACTCCTGACCATGAGTTTCCTTGTGGAAGTAAAGCAGCATTGCATGTAATTTGGCATTTTGACAGTATAATAACCAGATGTAATACAGTGGGGCAGCTGCATGTTTGTTGTCAAATGCTGACACATTTTAGTAAATATTAAGAAGTTATAAACAAAGCAGTCACTACAACATGCTTATATGAATGCCATCAAAGGCTACATTTTTATTTTAATATTACTTATCATTATAAAGGTCCCCAGGATACATTTAGTTTGAGGGTAGTTAATGTTATCCCATTTTGCATGAGCATTTCCCTGTTTTACTTGACCTATCATATATTACATTACTGTCAACTATCACCTGTACATTACATTCCATACTAAACTATCACCTGTATTCATATACTTCCTTATTTATTTCCTTCCTTGCTACAATTTTGCACTTCTAGCCACCAATAACAATTGTCTTATCCTACTTGTAAATCATGATCCACAAATGG
The DNA here is from genome assembly GCA_029718625.1 of Synaphobranchus kaupii. Taxonomy (NCBI): domain Eukaryota; kingdom Metazoa; phylum Chordata; class Actinopteri; order Anguilliformes; family Synaphobranchidae; genus Synaphobranchus; species Synaphobranchus kaupii. Next base: position 31,649,747 of record CM056379.1, read on the forward strand.
TATGACAGTTGCAATTTGTGCTCGCAGCTATATTAAGCATTGTTCTGATCAACAGTAATAAATCAACATTACATTGACATTTTCCTTCTTTTGCCAGTTATGTTTGGATCATGGTTTGAACATGTGAAAGGATGGCTAAATGCAGAAGACCAAGATTGTGTGATGTACATATCGTATGAGGAAATGATACTTGTATGTGCATTTCACTTTTACATTCACCATTAATTAAAACTCCACAACATAAATGGTTTGAGTTGTTCATAATTACGCAATTATGTATACAAATACAGTACTGTACACAGTCTGCATATGTGTGTATTCATGTGTTTGTCAGCCGCTGCTCTTCTATTGCAGGATCTGAAGGAATCTGTTTCTAAGATTGCCCATTTCATGGGGAAATCACTGAGCGAGGAGGTGTCTGCCAAGATTGCAGATCACTGCACGTTCAAGAATATGAAGCAAAACAAGATGTCAAACTACTCCCTGGTTCCAGAGGAGATAATGGACCAGAAAAAATCTGAGTTCCTAAGAAAAGGTACTCTATAGTCAAATATACAAGTGGATGGCCAATCCTGGTCCAGGGAGAGCTAGAGAATGTGCTGGTTGTTGGTGTTACTCCGCTCTTAACTGATCAAAGCAATTAATAACATAGCCCAACTCACATAGGGCCTGATTTACTAAGACCCTTAGCAGGTACAAAACCTTTTAGCACACGCAAAACTAAGAACACAACCAGTGATTGGTGCAAAACAAATACCATGGCCAATAATTTGTCATGTTATTGGTTTTGCGTGTGCTAAAAGGTTTTGCACATGCTAAAGGTCGTAGTAAATCAGACCCTTGGTTTCTTGGGTTCAAATTTAAAAAAACAACACTCCCAGCAGCTTTCTAAGGACTGGGATGGCCACCACTGCAACAGGTGCATTATCAAGGTGCTCCTGTATATTGTTTTGTTAATCTTTGAACATTTTAAAATTCTGAATATGAGAAGTAATGTGGCAATTGACTCAAGTTTCTTTATTCCTTCAGGAATCATTGGTGACTGGAAGAATCTTTTCACAGATGCCCAGACTGAATGTTTTGATGCAGTTTACAAAGAAAGAATGAAGGATGTCAAGTTAACATTTGTTTGGGATTTAAACTGATCAGGTACATGAACAAATCCTGTCCTGCTTATGCCCCAATAGCTCTTTTTACTTCAATGTTCCAGATTTGGGAAGGTTCCAGGATTTACTCAGTGTAGTGATCCAGTTAACTCCTGCTTTCTGAAAGACCACCCAGGGCAACAGTGTCTTATAACTTATATTAGCTGGATAACGTAGGCTATAGCCCAGGGGTAGGCAACCCTGGTCCTGAACTAGATGGTCCTGGTTTTTGCTCTATCCAATAACTACATAACTGGATTCATTTTCATTAATCAGGTGTAATGAATGCTGTGACCATGTGTGGAAGGCACGCAGCGTTTCACTATTCAGAATATTCAGGCTCAGACTTTTAATCATCCATCAAACTCCTGCGATCAAGCTCAGATGGAACAAAAACCAGAAACGGCACCAGCACTCCAGGACCAGGGTTGCCTACCCCTGATATAGCATATATGTAAAAATATGATACTGGAGAGATTTTTTTAAAGTGCTTTTCATTTGTTTACCAAAGTGTCTTGTGTTTACTTTTATGGGAAAGTTTTACTATATGTGGTACTTCATATAGCCATGTAATACATAACATAAACTCATGGGCCAGACTTTCTTGAACTGTTGTAAATTTAAACTTTGTTTTCCATTTTTACCCATTAATAGGACAAGAAAATGTGACATTTTTTACACTGTCATAATTGATGTGGAAATATATACAGATCCTTTCCAAAAAATTAGAATATCATGGAAAAGTTTTTTTTCCATAATTCAATCAATCAATCAATCAATATTTATTTATATAGCGCATTTCACAACAAGTTGTCACAATGCACTTCACAGCAAAACAGCAAAACCCAGCCTAAACTCCCCACAAGAGCAAGCCAAAGGCAACAGTGGCAAGGAAAACTCCCTGGTGTAACTAGGAAGAAACCTTGGAAGGAACCAGACTCAATGGGGGAACCCATCCTCCTCTGGTCGGCTCAGGGTCTAGGGCTTAAGGACCAACATGGTCAAAACAGCCAATGTCCATGATACTACAATTTGCAGCAGCTAGATGACAGTCCAGATGTGGCAGCAGTGATGGTGGGGAGCCGAGCGCCGATGGCGGCAGGAGCAGCTGGCAGCGGTGGTAAGGAGGGAGGGGCAAGCGGCAACGGACAGGAAGCCGGACAGCAACTCTCGAGATGCGGGGCATATGCCCCGCCGGCAGAATGTAAAAAAAAAAAGAGAGAGAAAACAGTTAGGGGAAGTGTAATAGAGTAGCAGGAGCACCAACTGGAGGGGTGGGGGGTGGGGAAGGGGTGGGAGGGTTGGACAGGTGCCCCCGCCAGGAGTAATCTATGGCTGCATGGCTATGAAGACAGAGTTTGAGGAACCATGCAGTCATGAGAGGGAAAACAATCCTACCCACCTATCAAGAGCCAGCCCAGGAAGATGGGGTCACAGCTGTTGACAGGTGACAGTAAGGAAAGGATGCCACCCCACCCCCACATTACTCTATGGCTAAATGCTTCTCTGGTCCTGTCTCCAGACTATAGCTCATTATAAGCCTGATCATAGAGGTGCGTTTTTAATCTAGACTTAAATATTGAGACAGTGTCTGATTCCCTTATAAGTTTTGGTAGGGTGTTCCACAGTAGTGGCGCTCTGTAGGAGAAAGCTCTACCACCCGTCAAGTTTTTAGATATTCTTGGGACTACTAGGTAGCCTGCGTCTTGGGAACGGAGTGATCTTTTTGGCTTATATGGTAAAAGCAGATTACATATATACACTGGCGCAAGTCCATTTAAGGCTTTAAAGGTCAGAAGCAAAACCTTAAAGTCTATCCTAAACTTAATTGGTAGCCAATGAAGCGATGCTAGTATTGGGGTAATATGCTCATATTTCTTAGTTCTAGTTAAAATGCGAGCGGCTGCATTCTGCACAAGCTGGAGATTATTTAGCAAGGACTTTGGGCAGCCAGATAGCAGGGCATTACAGTAATCTAGCCTAGACGTAACAAAAGCATGGATCAGTTTCTCTGCGTCCCCTATTGATAGGAAGTGCCTTATTTTAGCTATGTTTCTTAACTGAAAGAAAGCTACTCTAGATATGTTTTTTATGTGCGCGCTAAAGGTTAGATCTGGGTCTATAGTAACACCTAGGTCTTTCACAGCTGAGTTTGGAACAACTAAACAACCATCGAAATTTAAAGTAGATGTACCCAGTTTCTCTCTTTGTTTTTTTGGACCTAAAACCAGCATTTCGGTCTTTTCTGAGTTTAGGAGCAGGAAATTGGAAAGCATCCAAGCTTTAATATCTGCAATACAAGCCTCTAACCGAGAAAGTGGTAGTGTCTCACCGGGTTTCATGGAAATGTATATCTGCGTATCGTCCGCATAGCAGTGAAAATCTACCCCATGTGCCCGAATAATATCACCAAGGGGTAGCATATATAATGAAAAGAGTACTGGACCTAGCACTGATCCTTGTGGAATACCATATTTCATTACTGAGTAACTGGATGATACTTCATTTATTTTAACAAACTGCTTCCTATTGTATAAGTATGATCTGAACCATGCAAGAGCTTGACCATTTAGTCCAACACAGCCCTGGAGTCTGTTTAGTAGAATCTCGTGATCTATTGTATCAAAAGCTGCACTTAGGTCAAGAAGTACAAGAACAGACACAGAGTTTTGGTCGGCTGATAATAGTAAATCGTTAATAACTTTAACAAGTGCCGTTTCAGTACTATGATAGGGTCTAAATCCTGACTGGAACATTTCATGAATATGGTTTGAGCTAAGGTATGCACCAAGTTGCTTAGCAACAGCTTTCTCTAATATTTTTGATAGAAATGGAAGATTTGAAATGGGTCTATAGTTTTCCAGTTTGTCAGATTCGAGGTTTGGTTTCTTTAGTAATGGCTTAATAACCGCCATTTTTAGTGGCTCTGGTACATATCCTGTTACTAAGGATGTGTTAATAATTTTTAACATATGCTGGCCTAGTATGGGGAAAAGTTCTTTAACTAATTTTGTAGGGATTGGGTCGAGTAGGCAGGTAGTCGGTTTTGAGGACATAACCAGTTTAGACAGCTCCTCCATGTCAATTGGCTTAAAACAGTTTAGTGCCACTGTTGATACATTTTCCTGTGTTAACCAGGGTTTGGGCTGTTCATTGATTAAGGGAGGAGTGATGCCTAGAGGAGGAGGCAATTTGGAGATCTGGTCTCTAATAGCTTCAATCTTTAGATTGAAAAAATTCATGAAATCATTACTGCTGTAAGCGCTGGGGTAGGATGAAAATTCTGGTGATGGTTTTTTAGTCAAATTGTCCACAGTGCTAAACAAGAATTTTGGGTTACATTTATTTTGTTCAATTAATTTAGAGAAAAAGGCAGATCTAGCTGATACAAGAGCTTGCTTGTACTGGAGGAGGCTATCTTTCCATGCAAGACGAAATACTTCTAGTTTAGCTGACCGCCATTTTCGCTCCAGTTTTCTTGTGGACTGCTTTAGGGCACGGGTAGTGTCATTGTACCAGGGAGTACGGTTTTTCCGACAAAACTTTCTTTTTAGAGGGGCAACCATATCAAGGGTGCTTCTGAGAGTAAAACTTAACTGGTTAGTTAGTTCGTCCAGCGATAGTTTAGTGGTATTTCCTTTGTTTGAAAGGAATGATTCCGGAAGCATATCTATAAACTTTGGAATGACGTCAGAGTTTAACGACCGGCTGTAATAGTGTCTTGGCTCTGATATAGAAGTGGTCGTTGCCTCGATTTCAAAAGTAATAAGGAAATGATCAGATAATACAGGGTTATGGGGTGCAATAGTAAGATTAATAACATTGATACCATAGGATAACACTAAGTCTAGGGTATGGCTATGGTAATGAGTGGGTCCACAGACATTTTGTTTGAACCCAACAGAGTCAATAATAGAGGCAAAGGCTGTTCCTAGGGGATTTCCTGGTTTATCCACATCAGTGGCGGCTCCTGAGCTGAAAATTGGGGAGGCAGAAAACTTCCCTTTAAACTGATTATTGGTCTTAATCATTTTTCAATCAGTTTCCTTGATTAACAATAGGCTACATCAGCGTTTAATTCACCAATTACTCAATGCCATCAAATGTAGCCAGTTCTCCTCAATTAGGCTATTAGGCAAGTAATAAAATTATTTTAACTTGCATCGCAAAATTGTGCACATTTTAATCAACATTATAATTGTGGATACATGTGCTCTTCGTTCTCCGCACTCTTAATTCCGAAAATATCCATGGAAATTAAACGATCTTAAAGCTCAGCTTTTGTTAGATCATTTTTTTAATTATTTTTTTAAAATAATCTAACAAAAGATGAGGTTGTGCTAAACCTGCAATAAAAAAGAATCTAACAAAAGCTGAGCTTTCAGATCGTTTAATTTCCATGAATATTTTCGTAATTAAGAGTGCGGAGAACGAAGAGCACATGTATCCACAATTATAATGTTGATTAAAATGTGCACAATTATGCAATGCAAGTGAAAATAATTTTATTACTTGCCTAATAGCCTCATTGAGAAGAACTGGCTACATTTGATGGCATTGAGTAATTGGTGAATTAAACGCTGATGTAGCCTATTGTTAATCAAGGAAACTGATTGAAAAATGATTAAGACCAATAATCAGTTTAAAGGGAAGTTTTCTGCCTCCCCAATTTTCAGCTCAGGAGCCGCCACTGATCCACATGTATGTTAAAGTCACCAACAATCACAACCTTGTCTGCCGAAATAGCAAGGCAAGACAGAAACTCGGCGAATTCTATTAGAAAATCCGAATAGGGCCCAGGTGGTCTGTAAACAGACACTAGGAAAGAGGACTGCATGTTACCCCTTATTTTAGCTAAGTCATGCTGTACACACTTCATAGAAAGAACTTCAAAAGATGAGAACGTATGTCCACACTTAGGGGTTAAGCTTAAGGTGGACTGATAGATCGCTGCAATACCACCCCCTCTTCTACCATTCCATTCAAAAAGTGAAACTTTCATAAATTATAGATTCATTACACACAAAGTGAAATATTTCTAGCCTTTGTTTCATTTTTCATAATTTTGGCTTACAGCTCCAGAAAACCCCCTAAACAGTATTTCAAGAAATTAGAATAGTGTGTCGAAAATCAGCATTTACTTCAGTTATTTCAGAGAATGAGTGGAGTGGCTTGACTCGAGGAATCCGACAGTTGTAGCCCATGTCCCGGATACGTCTGTACGTGGTGGTTTTTGAAGCACTGACTCCAGCCTCAGTCCACTCCCTCTGCATCTCCGCCAAATTTTGGAATCGTCTTTGCTTGACAATCCGCTGAAGCCTACGGTCATCTCTTTTGCTTGTGCACCTTCTCCTGCCACATTTTTCCCTTCCACTAAACTTTCTATTGATATGCTTGGACACTGCACTCTGTGAACAGCCAGCCTCCTTGGCGATGACCTTTTGTGGCTTACCCATCTTCTGGAGGGTGTCAATGATGGTCTTCTGGCCAATTGTCAAGTCTGCAGTCTTCCCCATACTGAACCAAACTGAGATAAACTTTGCAGGTGTTTTGAGTAAATTAGATGATAGTGTGACACTCAGTCTAAAACATTCATTCTCTGAAATAACTGAAGTAAATGCTGATTTTCGACACACTATTCTAATTTCTTGAAATACTGTTTTGGGGGTTTTCTGGAGCTGTAAGCCAAAATTATGAAAAATGAAACAAATAAAGGCTAGAAATATTTCACTTTGTGTGTAATGAATCTATAATCTATGAAAGTTTCACTTTTTGAATGAAATTATGGAAATAAAACAACTTTTCCATGATATTCTAATGTTTTGGAAAGGATCTGTACCTATCCTAATGGCTTACATTTCTTTCAATCAAATATTTTTGAAGACGTTTGATATGCCTTTCTAACCCCCACTTTGCTTAGTGAAAGTTGTCGCTCGTATTCATATGGGAGAGCAAAATTAATCAGGCTCATGTACGTAATTAATTGTGTCCTGAGAGTTACGTAGCCTACACAAGATGCCGTCGGCAATCATGAAAAATAAATATATATCGGATCGATCTTTGTTTGTTTCTGTCATGCATAAGCCAAGTAAAAAAATATATGTCCCCAAATTCATACACTCCACGATACTTTAAAACAAGGGGAATATATAGTGCTGACTTTCTTTCCGTGTCCCAATCGTTAGTACATAAGCATGAATCATCTACCCACGTGTTTCACGGCTGGTGGATTGGTCAACCTAAAAAAGAGAGCATTACTGTCTGGTACGAAACTACTAAGAATTGCTTTGTTTCAATTGCTGCCGACGCTACAGGAGCCTGATAACCTTGCGTGTCCAAGCTTCCTCACGCAGTTATGGACCTAAGCCGTTTTACCTCGCACCAGTTTATCAAAATCGTCCAAATAAAAGCATTTACACAGCCATCGTGTTATAATTGTGTCCGCATATTGAAAGGTAGGATTTTATTTTAATTTTTTAATTTAGAAAATTAATATTTTCTTGCACTGATTACGTACGTAACGGTGTCCTCTAATCAACCGGGTATTACACAGCCATAAATAGATTAGAGCTTCAAAGTCCAGTTTCATTGTGGACCGCCTCGGATGGGGTATCTACACTTTAATTAATTAGAAAAAATAAGTTATACTTTTGCAGTCACATGTCATTGAGACACCATGTTAACACTACTGTGGTAAATTTTATATGACCTTTATTACTCTCCGGTTATTGAACTATCTTCTGGGCCATTCCGTGTCAAATCAACCAGTGGTCCCTGCATGACCTTCTCAGATTTTTATGAAACTGCCTCATACGACATGTCGTTTCCGAGATATGGCCTCCTGAAATTTGCTCAAAACCTCCGTCTATCGCGCTCGCGAGTCGTGAAAACGCGCGAATGTGATTTTTTCCGACTTTGGAAGCTTATAACTTGGGATTGGTAACAAGTTGGTAACAACATATGGCATCAGATTACTTGTACCCCCCTTCCCTTTTCAAGTTATATGTACCCAAAGTAGCCACATGGTGATCCATTGACAAGACGGATGGTTGTGTTTTTGACTTTTTTTCACCCGGACCCAACTTTGGATGGATGTCATTCCTTTACAAATTAATTGATTAGCCTGTACTTGCTCTATAGATAGTACATCTGTGATATGGGATGTATATGTCCACTCGTATGGGCACAGGGTGACCTCGAAAATCACCAAAAGCATGTGCGACTGACTTTGGGTGCATATAACTTGAAAAGGGAAGTGGGTGATCTGTAATGTCATATTCTTGCAATTTGTCATAATCTGATGTCATATTCTTGCAATTTGGAAGAAATTAAGTTAGGATACCAAGTTTCAGCTCTATAGCTGTTACCAATCCCATGTTATAAGCTTCCAAAGCTGGAAAAAATCACATTTGCGCGTTTTCACGACTCGCAAGCGCGAAAGACGGAGATTTTGAGCAAATTTCAGGAGGCCATATCTCGGAAACGACATGTCGTATGACGCTACTTTTTTGTGTGTTCATTTGTCACACAATGGATTATTATGATGGAGTTTCATCAAAATCTGAGTGGGTCATACAGGAACTTTTCAGAAAACTGGTTGATTTGACACAGAATGACCCTTCTTTCTTTTTGATAGTCAGAGTTGTCAAACTTGTAAATAAATGTGTTTGCATTGGTTTTTGCAACAATTAATTTTTTGCTGTCTAGGTAACGTTTATGTGTCCCAGTATCATATTTTGACTTATATATATATATATATATACAGTCAAGCCGGAAAGTCTCCCCACCCCTTTCACCTTCTCCACGTTTTATTACGTTAGACTTATACTACAATAGATTGAGTTCATTTTTTGCCTCAAACATCTACACACAATAGCCAATAATGACGAAGTGAAAACAGGTTTTTAGAAAATATACAATTTTATTTTACTGACAAAAATAGGTTATTTAGGGGTTACATATCTGTACACACCCTTAGCCTAATACTTGGTTGCTGCACCTTTGGCAGCGATTACAGCTTCAAGGCATCTTGGGAAAGAAGCTACGAGCTTGGCACACTTGTTTCTGGACATTTTTGCCCATTCCTCTTGGCATATCCTTGCAAGCTCCGTCAGGTTGGATGGGGAGCGTCGGTACACAGCCATTTTCAGCTCTTTCCACAGATGTTCAATTGGATTCAGGTCTGGGCTCTGGCTGGGCCACTCAAGGACATGCACAGACTTTCTCCGAAGCCACTCCTTTGTTCTCTTGGCTGTGTGCTTCGGGTCGTTGTCATGTTGGAAGGTAAACCTTCGCCCCAGTCTGAGGTCCAGAGCGCTCTGGAGCAGGTTTTCTTCAAGGATCTCGGTGTACTTAGCCGCATTCATCTTTCCCTCTATCAGGACTAGTCGCCCCGTTCCCGCTGCTGAAAAACATCCCCACATCATGATGCTGCCACCGCCATGCTTCACTGTAGGGATGGTATTAGCCAGGTGATGAGCGGTGCCTGGTTTCCTCCAGACGTGACGCTTGGTATTCAGGCCAAAAAGTTCCATTTTGGTTTCATCAGACCAGAGAATCTTGATTCTCATGGTTTGAGAGTCCTCTAGGTGCCTTTTGGCAAACTCCAAGCGGGCTGTGATGTGCCTTTTACTAAGGAGGGGCTTCCGTCTGGACACTACCATAAAGGCCTGATTGGTGGAGTGCTGCCTGGATGGTTGATCTTCTGAAAGGTTCTCCCATCTCCACAAGGATACGCTGGAGCTCTGTCAGAGTGACCCTCGGGTTCCTGCTCACCTCCCTGGCCAAGGCCCGTCTTCCCCGATTGCTCAGTTTGGCCGGGCGGCCAGGTCTAGGAAGATTCTTGGTGGTTCCAAACTTCTTCCATTTACGAATGATGGTGGCCACTGTGCTCTTTGGGACCTGTAAAGCTGCAGAGATTTTTCCGTACCCTTCTCCAGATCTATGCCTTGACACAATCCTGTTTCTGAGGTCTGCAGATAATTCCTTTGACCACATGGCTTGGAGTTTGCTCTGACATGCACTGTCAACTGTGGGACCTTATATAGGCAGGTGTTGGCAATCCCCAATCATGTCCAATCAATTGAAATTATCACAGGTGGACTCCAATTAAGTTGTAGAAACATCTCAAGCAGTATCAGTGGAAACAAAATGCACCTCAGCTCACTTTTGGGTGTCATATCAAAGGGTGTGCACACTTGTGTACATACACTACTCACAAAAAGTTAGGGATATTCGGCTTTCGGGTGAAATTTCAGGATGAACCTAAAATGCACTATAACCTTTACAGGTGAAATTCATTTGACCTTCTCTAAACTTTTGAATGCACATGTCCAACTATTCAATGTTTCAGTACTTTTTGCACAACTTGCTGTTCTCTAACAAGGAGCTGAACGGCAAAATTCACAACAGGTGTTTGATCCATGAATCGACCAATAAATTTCCTGGTTCAATTAGAATTGGTATTTAAACAGTCCTCTTCATCAAGCTGTTCACATTTTGACATCATGAGACCAAGACGACACCTAACAATTGATCAACAGTACCTCGCCATTGCGAGGCTTCAAACAGGATGTTCTCAGAGGGAAGTGGCCACTGAGCTTAGAGTGTCACAGAGTGTCATCAGCAGGTTGCAACAGAGATACAGAGAGACTGGAAGAGTCACAGAAAGGCATAGAAGTGGACGTCCTTTGGCCACATCCCACACTGATGACCGCTTCATTGTGAACAGTGCCCTGCGGAACCGGATGATGAATGCCACTCAACTCCAGGCACATTTAAGGGAGGTGAGAGGCACCCAAGTGTCACGTCAGACCATTCGAAACCGTTTACATCAGCGTGGTCTGCGTGCTAGACGACCTGCAAGGGTACCTGACCACACCACCAGGCACAGGCGTCATCGTCTTGCATGGGCCAGGGAGCATTTACGCTGGACGAGGGACCAGTGGGCCTCAGTGCTGTTCTCTGATGAAAGTCGATTCACGTTGAGCAGAAATGATGGCCGCCAACGATGTTGGAGACGTCAAGGAGAGCGCTATGCATCAGCCACTGTTGTCACCAGATGACCCTTTGGTGGTGGCGGTGTTACAGTGTGGGCAGGTGTGTCTAGTCAATACAGAACTGCCCTACACTTTGTGAATGGTACAGTGACAAGCCCATACTACCTGAATAACATCATTAATCCAGTCATTGTGCCCCTGCATGAACAACACAGGCCTAATTTCATCTTCATGGACGACAATGCTCCAGCTCATCGAGGTCGCATCATTAGGGAAAGGCTGCTGGAGACTGGGGTACCTCAAATGGAGTGGCCTGCACTTTCTCCAGACCTGAATCCCATAGAAAACCTATGGGATCAGCTGACTCACCGTGTAGAGGCTCGTAACTCTGTACCCCAGAACCTCAATGACCTGAGGGCCGCCCTTCAAGAAGAGTGGGATGCCATGCCTCAGCAGACAATAAGTCGACTTGTGAACAGCATGAGACGTCGTTGTCAAGCTGTAATTGATGCTCAAGGGCACATGACAAGTTATTGAGACATTGACATTTTTGTTGTGGTATACCCACCACTGTTGTTGGCTTTTGTTTCAATAAATTGTTTGAGATGAGGAAATCACCATTGCATGCTTCTACTTAAATGCCCTACTTTCATGATACGTATAATATCACTGTAGCGTGAACTTACATTTTCCATAAATTTCACCCGAAAGCCAAATATCCCTAACTTTTTGTGAGTAGTGTATATTTTACATTTTGATTTTTTATAAATTAGCACAAATGTCTAAAAACCTGTTTTCACTTTGTCATTATGGGCTATTTTGTGTAGAATTTTGAGACAAAAAATGAACTCAATCTATTGTAGAATATGTCTGTAACGTAATAAAACGTGGAGAATGTGAAAGGGGTGGGGAGACTTTCCGGCTTCACTGTACCACCCAGTGAAATCACACACACCAACAGCAGAAATTAACATGCCATTTGTAAGAGGTTATTGTCAATGAAGGAGCCATCATTGTCAGAGCATTTACAAGGGAACATGTTTTTCAGGACTGACAAGATCCTTTGCGGCAATCAGACTAAGAGTATCTTTATGACAGCTACCTGTTTAGTCGTGAGGGAATTATTTACCTTCATAGAGGTAATAAAGGAAGAATTGCACCTATCACTAACAGCTACTGAATCCAGGTGCCCCCAGGGGATGCCCACCTCCGATGGCTTGTTGAAACTGTGTTGCAGCACAAGCTCCTCAGCAGGGCTAAAGGCAGGGGTTGCCCCTCCCTGTAGTCTTCTTGTTGACTACATTAGGCTATTGGGATTATCTAGCAGAAAACAATGCTTTGCAATCAAGAGGCTTTTTATATTTGACTTTGCTCTGCTGCCAAGTCACTTGGTAGCTGCTGTCACATGCCCTGGGAAGTCATTAAAAATAGCATATGATAATGTTATCACAATAAGCACAAGAGTCCCAATTAGGGGCTTTTACCACCACTTTAAAAACTGGGCCCTGCAGTGTATTGTCTATAAAGCAAACAGCTGACCAAATCTACAGGTCTTTTCTGTACCACGTGTCTGTCATTCGATACACCCAATTTGCAGACTTTATACAAACATGACCACATTGCCCAAGAAAGAAATGCACAGCCTTTGTTCGGAGTTCTTGGCATCATTATTTTGAGCACACATGTAACAATGCCATTGGAAAGCAAAACGATGTAAACGAGAAAAACCCATTCAAATATGCTTGCGGAAAGATTAACCCTGGAGCAAGTGCTCAGGCAGGAGTTGTACATATTTCTGTAACAAGAGAAAGCGTAAATAAAGTGATGAATACTATCATTAAGAAAACTTGGCTTAGTTGGCATGTTGAATTGTGTACTCAGTTATACGAGTACATAATTCAACATGGCACATGCCAGCTGTATCACAAATATAAAGAGAGGTTTAAGTTGATCCAAATCAAGAACAAGGGTACAAATTACCTACCTGTGGAGTTTAAAAAAAAACTAGATGCATGTCAAAATAAGAGACTAATAAGATTGATAAGTCAGTCCAATTTCAGTGGGACTTGGTGGAAATGCAGCAATACCATACAAGTTCTGAAACAGATATGTAAGCTATAGCAATTCTCTATATTCCATATTCAAGAGACTACATAAAGTATAGACTGGACAAACCATTAATATAAGCTATGTACATTTATGGACCTCATAATAAAAAAATTGCAAACCCCATGAGTGATCCGTTTAATTCATCAATTGTGCATGTACAGATAAATGAGCACCCCCCCCCCCCCCTAAGTCCAAAGAAGGTCATAGGTAACCATTTTCCTCTGAGGGTATTAACACGACTGAGGCACTTTCTTATTCCATTTTTGTGTTGGGGTTTTTGGTGCCTTCTTAGCCGATTTTACTTTTCCAGGGGTCCCTCTGCCCATCTTGGGAGTCTTCTGCTTCAATCCCTCCCCTGCCACACCCCCCTTTGGTGCCTTTGTGCCCGGAGTGACAGGCTTGCTGGTGGCTTGTGAGGACAGTCTTCTGGAAGACTGCCTTTTCTTGGCTCCTTTCACTCCTGGAGGCTTGGGTGCCTTCTCAATGTCTTCTGTGCATGGAGTCTACAGAGATAAGATTTTAAAAAAGTAAGAGTACCTGAAAATAAGACATCAATAGTCTTTTGATATCTTTTTTTTTTAATACCCAGTCATGATAGCATCACCTCTTTATCTGTGGAATGTTCCAAACAGGTGTATTTTGAACTTCCCGTTTTTTGAACGTGTTGCACGCATCAAATTGGCAATCGGCGTATATTTACAAAAATAAAAGTTGATCAAAGGTAAAACATTAAATATCTTTTCTTTGTACTGTTTTCAATTAAATCTATGTAAAATAGATCACTGCTTTCTGCTTTTATGTACATTTAACACACTGTCCCAACTTTTTTGGAATTGGGGTTTGTACGTTGCTTTTGAAATAAGGTTGAATTCCATTTGATCAGCACTTAACCAGCTCTTTTAATTGTAGGTAACTAACTTGGGTTTGTGAGTACAGACTTAATTTTTGACGAGGGTATTAAAAACACAGCTGCATAATTCTATAAGAATGAGCAAGTAATGTCCTGGATGAGGGATTTTGTAGAATGACAAAATATCAACCAAACTGGGTCGAGAAGCTTGTGCCACCTGTGTTTTGGAAACTGGAATTTTGTGATGCATGGAATCCTTGGTTTGAATGTCGCAAATGCAAGACCTTTCAGCGCATAGAAACAGGTTGCATTTTCATCCATCTCGCAGCCAGGACCACAATTAATTCCCACTGAGTACTTATTTGGACAAGGAAACGGTAATAATGAAAACTGATGCTTTTCACTATTAAATCAAATACAAACCGACAGCACCCAGCACATTTTGCCTGTTAAATATCTACATGTTCTGACCTTTAAGATCTGCGGTTGTTCAGGACACTCAGATTGAATGTCATGGAGTGCAGTCTAGTCTGTACTGTATGACGCCTCCATTCTCACTCTGTCAGAACTTGCCCTCACCTCCAGCTTGGCCTTTTTGCTTGGAGACACAACAGGAACCAGCTGTGGAATCTCTTCATCTGAACAAGGCTGCTCTTCTCCAGCAGGAGGGAGACTCTTCTGAGCCAGTTTCTTTTTTGCCTTCCCTTTGTCCTTTGCTTTCTGGAAAATCACACCCCGGAAATTCAATTTGATCAGTGGCAGAGCACTTTTTTAGGGGCACACTGCAGGAGCATGAGCAGCTATGCTGTCCTACCTTAGGAGAGGCTGTCTTGGAGCCTGCCTCCTCCAGCAGGGCCAGGTGTCTTAGGTCCGAGGTGAAGATGGGTAGAGCTACAGAGGACTGGCTCTTCAGGTGTATGATTTTGATGCTCTTTCCTTTCTGCAGAGGGAAAAAACAGCATTGTGCAAATTACACATACACAGAGACAAGCACGCACACAACTTGCCAAAAGTCTACCACAAAACCATTTTTAAAAAATCAGCATTTCAGACATGGCTAGTTTAAGCGTTACACTACTCGGGCATACAAGTCTGCTGACTTACCAGGGGTAGCTTGGATGCAATGGTAGCGACTGCAGCCATGATGTTTTCCACCACCTCGTCGGCTGTCATCCCTGAATGAGCCACACGGGCCATGCTGCAACACACACACACACACACACACACACACACACACACAGACACAGACACACACACACACACACACACACACACACACACACACACACACACACACACACACACACACACACACACACACGAGGAGCAGAAACTCATGAAAACCTTGGTCAGAGTGCCAATGTAATGGCTGTACTAAACGGTCTTGGCTAACGTGTTAGAAGCGCATCATGTGTGTCAAAGTCATAGAGACAAGCTTCAATGTAGCACGGAGGCCCATCTGGATACACTTTGGATCACTATGGCATCATCATTACCCTAGCCCAGCACTGATACAGAAGAGTAGGGTTTGCTGGAGTGCCCCACATCACAGACAGATTTCATGTAGTACTTCTTTCCTTCTTATGTCATTTTGTTTGTTATTAAGCGCAAAGGTTCTTCACTCCAAGTTACAGACCAGAGAGGAATGACTGATGCAGCTGACCTGGCCAAGGGTTTGAGACTGCACTGCACTGTTCTTGCATGCCTAACGTTAGCCAAGCTATTTACGAACACAAACTGAAGGTAGTAAAGCTACGATTATGTCCAACTATGAAACAGAAGAGCTTCCGCGACGTTGCCAAACGTTATTTATTCAAGCCTGAATTTACACACGAGGAGCTGAAAGGAGGGAAGGTGAACTGATATGCTGACATTCCGTCTGAGGAAGACTAGCCACATTTCCAATAAATATGGGCTGTTTAAAGACAACTGTTGAACATGACACAAAGACATTTTTATCAGCTGGTTTGCATTAGGGGTTAAATTCAGTGACAGGAGAAAGGATCACATTTACCATTCCCTTGCATATGTTCTTCTGATAAATATTACATGTAATATAATGAAATTAATCAGGTAATGCAGGGCAGATGAGCGAATCCTCACCAGCAGCAACCCTTCTTGTTGACAGGGAGTGTGGAGCCCTGGATTAGTCGCTCCAGGTGAGGTGCCAGCTGTTGACTCTGTAGGTTCACAGAAAGGGGAGTCCTATGTGGTGGAAAGTATACACAAATTCCATTACAAAAGGCTACCAAAACAAGAACCAATACAAACAACCTCCATTTCAAATCAACTGCTCAGTCAATTTAACCACTACATTCATTGTCAGACTTTGTACACTCCAAATCTGGGTATTAAGGTAGGTATAAGCTGAAACTGGGAAAATAATGTTATTACAATTGAAAATCTCAAAAGTCGGTGTGGTGACGCCTAGAGAGCAGTATCCACATGCTCACTGCGGACTCTCCCTCCCCATTCTTCCTGTCTCTCTACACTATGCTGTCCAATAAAGCTGAAAACAGCCCTAAAAAAAAAAAAAAAAAAAATCTCAAGTCCACAGAAAGTAGAACCTAAACTATGGCGAGAAATTGTGCACTCTGATATTAAGCTTACTTTTTGCTCGCGTAGAAGTGTTTGCCGATGTGAGAGGGCAGGCGGCGGTAAATGCGTGAATCTGCTAAGAAGAGGTCAAAATTCCCCAGTAACCTTCGCTTGGCTTCAAATGGCTTGTATTCAGTCTTAAGCACCTTGAAAGGAATCACCTGACAGGAAAAGGCAGAAGATAAACAACTGAAATTACCAGACAATAACAACTGATTGTTGTCCATCTATTGATAGAATTGGCCCCTGAAGCAAACTTATGCTTTCTTGTTTTGGGAGCAAAGAAATGTATCAAAACAATTTTCAGAAGTAAAACGATGTCTTGTGGTGATTTTGGCAGTACCTCCGTAATTCTCTTGACGCCATTCACTGTTAGTAGCTTCTTATAGAACCTCTCAGTCTGATCTGCTGTCATGTTGGGCTCATCCTTGGTGAAGAGGCAGACTTCTGCTGTGTCTGTGCGTATGCCATGTGGCAAAGGGCTATGAAAAAGGGAACAAAATCTCTCAGTAATATTTGGTGTCTAGATCACTGGTACACATGCCAGGTACACTAACCAAAATGCAATTGTATGCGCATGAACCCTGCCCCTCGCATCACCAACCTCACTTTCATTCACTTGCTCATGTTCACACTTTTCCAAATGCTCTAAACCCCCCATGTATGTGCTTTTGGGTCATGTGACAAAGTTGTAGAGACAAGCCACAACAGAAGGGAGGCTGGTCTGGATATACCTTGCATCACTATGGCACCACGCATTGCCCTGGCCCAGCACTGAAACAGATGGACAGGGTTTGCTGGAGTGCACCAACTAGGACATTGCGGGACCGTTGACTCTACTTATACTATTGCGCACAGATACTGCCTAACCATTCTGTTTCGCATGGGAAATGATGCATTGCCGGCAAAATAAAATACTACTTCTTACATGCGAATGGTTTGTTCCTTTTTTGGGATCTTCCACAGCGTGAAGACCAAGGAGATGTACTGGCTTTCATTCAGCAGTAGAGAGTCAGACGTGGATGTGCTCTTCAGGTAAGCCTGTAATGCCTGCACAGCCTTCTTCACCTGTACAAGTTGTTAAACGATCTTTTATATTCAAGGGTTCTCTCTTTAGAGTTATACACAAAGCCATGCGATTTATCAATATCAAACATATTTATAGATGCAGTGGAACATTGCTATCACTAGACATTCCCTTAAAGGCCAACAGCTAGCCTTGAGCTAATTAACAGTCAACAGCTAAATTTTCCCATCTATGTGGAAATTCACGAAACCTGTAAGTTAAAAGCGACCAGTCTGTACGTTATTCCAATCAAGTTGTAGTTAGTAAATTCCTTCACAGCCCAGTTAAACATGGCTAGGTACCAAGCTAAATTTTCACAATGGCAAATTAGCACATTTAACGTTACGACATAGAAATCACCTAAGTTAGCTATTCTAATATGGTATTACTTTTTTAAATGTTTGTTACAGCAACGTGTTCAATTAAATAGGTTACCATTAACGCAGTCAGTAAGTTAAGCAAAAAGTAAGTTCGCTAAGTTTAACGTTAATCGTTCTAAAAGCACGAGGTAACTGGTTAACATATATGGGTAGCTATCTCGCCGAGTAGTGACCACTATCTTGGGGATTCATGGTATTAGATACTACCGTGTAATAACTGGCACAGCATGAACGTTTTCCCCATTTTAATTAACATGGACAAAACTTAACTTTAACACCCGGGTTTTAAGTTCGAATTCAGTTAGTACCTGAGCTCGGTCCAGCATCGTCTCAGTCTGTTCACTCGCCATGTCGTCCACGTGTTTGGCATCAGCAGAGCATGCGCAGATCCAAGCGTGCCTTAGAATTTTGACTGACAAAACTTTATTTAAAAAGATGGAATGCCATTTATTAACGTGGTGTGTAGTGTTTTTTTTGTTTTTTTAGATAACTATACCGAGTAACATCTTGTATATCTCGATTATTAATCTTTGATTATACCTTTACTCAAATATTTGGAGAAGATCCGCTAGTTATTTTGCAAACTAAATTCCACAGAATTTAGTTTACCAACACCAGCCAGTTCAAAGTGTAATTATTCTTACCGTTTTCTTACTCGGCATACTACGATTTCAGTACAATCTTAATTATGGATGTGCTAAATTCGAAGCAACATGTGACTCCGAACTTTACTTTAAAAAGTAAAACAAAATTAATGTTGACAGGAACAATATTACATTATTTAGCCAACACCAACAATTGTGATGGGGAAAACTCATAAAAGAGCAAGTTAAATAAAGGAAAATGACACGTAGTCAATTTATTTTATTGTCACCGTGGCTGTTTTAATAACAAGTGAACAACACGCGCTCATGGCTGGAACGTTTCATGTAGAGAAACCAATCTGTATTTAAGCAAAGTGAGAAATGTATAACCAATGTAATACAATATTTTGGTTTCAGTAAATTTTTCTAACATTTTTGGAAGCAGACCTGGCTCCACATTAATGTAACTGCGGCACTTTCTCTCTGAAGGAAGCAAAACATTTTGGAAGAAACGCAGTCATTGTCATTCGAAGTGCAGCTCATTGGGGCGAGAAGTTGTCATGGTCAGGGGAAAAACATGGCATAGCTGAGCTCTCAATATGAGAAAGCTGACACATGGACATGGTTTTGTTTTATATGTTTTTCTTAAAAACCGATTTCTTTCATTTTGAGAAGGTGATTTTTCGTATCATCTTCGGTAAGAAGAGAGGCCTGGGAAGTGTCCTTTTGCAGCATCCATCTCTGTAATCAGTCGACTACATCAAGGCAAGACATCCTTGTAGTTTTTTTTAGTCCTTCTCTGGTACCAGCTTCAACACCTTGCCGATAGCAATGGTCTTGCCTGCAAGGAAGAAATCGAGTTATACCACTATGCAATAACATGATCCACCCTGAAACGTCACACTAGTGATGGGCAGAGCGAAGCTTTCTGAACCAGTGACAGTTGAAGCGATTGCGTTGGTTGATGTGTCGGTGTCATGAAGCATTTGACACCTGCCTATCTAGTGACATCTCCTGGTCAATATTACTCTTCACAGGGGTGATAAATTGAAATGAGTGAAACACTACCTTGACTGTAAAATTCAGATTTTGAATATTGAATGCTATTGCCATGTATACTCAAAGCCCTCTCCAACTGCATCTATTCATAAAACTTGTACAAATTAAACATATTGTCATCATGATGACGATGATTATCATTATTAAAGTGAAATAACGTGTTGTGTTTCATGAGCATAATGCAATCATATCGACCAATGCTCATCTACAATGGGGACGTTAAGTATTCGGGCAGTGACACAATTTTTGTTGTTTTGGCTCTGTACTCCAGAACATTGGATTTTAAATGGCACAGTGACTGAGGTTAAACTGCAGACTTTCAGCTTTAATTTGAGGGTTTTAAAATCCATATCGGGTGAAACGTGTAACAATTGTAGTCCTTTTATACATAGCCACCCCCCCCCCCCCCCCCATTTTAGGGGACGAAAAGTAATTGGACAAATTAACATAAACT
This sequence comes from Synaphobranchus kaupii, assembly GCA_029718625.1. Taxonomy (NCBI): domain Eukaryota; kingdom Metazoa; phylum Chordata; class Actinopteri; order Anguilliformes; family Synaphobranchidae; genus Synaphobranchus; species Synaphobranchus kaupii. The sequence goes on from CM056379.1 coordinate 31,669,990, forward strand.
TAAATAAAGTAATCGTATATAATATTTGGTTGCATATCCTTTGCATACAATGACTTTCTGATGTCTGTGCCAAAAGACATATCCTATTTTCTCGTACTCTTACAAGCGATACTCTAACCTCAGCATATTTTGGGAGTGAGATGCAGATGCAGACTTCCCCTGATAAAATCTATAACTCGCTTAATTCTCAACTAATTTTTCTAAACTTGACTTGTTATAAACGTAGAAAGCTGCATAGCACAGGTTACCTTATTTCTAAATTTCCAAGAACAGCTAGCCTATTTGTAAAACAGCCTTTTAACTATTATAGCATACATGAGTTGTCAAAATGTCTTTTTTTTTTTAAAGTTGTAAATTATTAGTATTCCACATGGCTTTTTACACGTTTACATATTTTCGCTTTTCTTCCCAACTCGTAGCCTACATTTACAAGTATGCAATTTTACTGGGATAAGCTTACTCGTAGCTGGAGAAAAATAGCTTCCTTATCCAGGACATCAGCTTCACTGAGAATGTCGTGTGATCCACCATTATAGAATTAGATGTGCATATGACATACCAAAGTCATATAGATTGGCTATTACACTGCGGCAGGCTGTAGGCTATTCAATAAAAGTTATTAAAGTTTGGAGCAATAACTGCTCTCCGGGAACCGTCACCTTATCGCGGTGGAGAGGTTTGTGCGTCCCTATGAACCTGGGAGCTGTGTTGTCTGGAACCTTGTGTTCCTGGTAGGGACTCCCAAGGCAAATCGGTCTCCGGTGAGGGGCCAGACTAAGAATGGTTCAAGAAAACCCCATGGAACATCATAGAAGTTCAGTGACCCTGCCCGGAGGAAGCCCGGGGTCCCCTTCTGGAGCCAGGCCCAGAAGGAGGACCCGTCAGCGAGCGCCTGGTGGCCGGGCATGCCACGGAGCCCGGCCGGGCACAGCCCGAAGAAGCAACGTGGCCACTATCACCACTTCAACTTCTTAATCCCGCGGGCCCACCACCTACGGGAAGAACCATTGGGGCCGGGTGCGCTGCCAGAAAGGTGGCAGTGAAGGTAGAGGGTCTCGACGGACCAGGCCAGGGTGGCAGAGGCTGGCTTTGGGGACGTGGAACGTCACCTCTCTGGGGGGGAAGGAGCCGGAGCTTGTGCGGGAGGTGGAGCGTTACCAGTTGGATCTGGTGGGGCTTACCTCTACGCACAGCCTTGGCTCTGGAACCTTACTCCTGGATAGGGGTTGGACTCTATTCTTCTCCGGAGTTGCCCAAGGTGTGAGGCGCCGGGCGGGTGTGAGGATACTCACAAGTCCCCGGCTGAGTGCCGCTACGTTGGAGTTCACCCCGGTGGGCGAGAGGGTCGCCTCCCTACGCCTAAGGGTTATGGGGGGGAAATCTCTGACTGTTGTCTGTGCTTATGCACCGAACAGCAGTTCAGAGTATTCGGCCTTCTTGGAGACCCTGAATGGAGTCCCCTGTTCAAAAAGGGGGACCAGAGGGTGTGTGCCAACTACAGAGGCATCACATTACTCAGCCTCCCCAGGAAAGTATACTCTAAGGTACTGGAAAGGAGGGTCCGGCCGATAGTTGAACCTCAGATTGAAGAGGAACAATGCGGATTCCGTCCTGGTCGTGGAACAACGGACCAGCTTTTTACTCTCGCAAGGATCCTAGAGGGGGCCTGGGAGTATGCCTATCTGGTCTACATGTGCTTTGTGGATTTGGAGAAGGCTTATGACCGGGTTCCCCGGGAGATATTGTGGGAGGTGCTGCGGGAGTACGGGGTGAGGGGGTCACTACTCAGGGCCATCCAATCTCTGTACGCCCAAAGCGAGAGCTGCGTCCGGGTTATTGGCAGTAAGTCTAACTCGTTCCCAGTGGGGGTTGGCCTCTGCCAGGGCTGCGCCTTGTCACCTATCCTGTTTGTGATATTCATGGACGGGATCTCAAGGCGTAGTCGTGGAGGAGAGGGGTTGCAGTTCGGTGGGCTGAGGATTGCATCGCTGCTTTTTGCAGATGATGTGGTCCTGATGGCACCATCGGTCTGCGACCTTCAGCACTCACTGGATCGGTTCGCAGCCGAGTGTGAAGCGGCTGGGATGAGGATCAGCACCTCTAAATCTGAGGCCATGGTTCTCAGCAGGAAACCGATGGTTTGTCTACTCCGAGTAGGGAATGAGTCTTTACCCCAAGTGAAGGAGTTCAAGTATCTCGGCGTCTTGTTCTCGAGTGAGGGGACGATGGAGCGTGAGATGGGCCGGAGAATCGGAGCAGCGGGAGCGGTATGGTGCTCGCTTTACCGCACCGTTGTGATGAAGAGAGCTGAGCCAGAAAGCAAAGCTCTCGATCTACCGGTCAATCTTTGTTCCTACTCTCACCTGTGGTCATGAAGGGTGGGTCATGACCGAAAGAACGAGATTGCGGATACAAGCGGCCAAAATGGGTTTTCTCCAGAGTGTGGCTGGCATCTCCCTTAGGGATAAGGTGAGAAGCTCAGTCATCCGTGAGGGACTCGGAGTAGAGCCGCTGCTCCTTTGCGTAGAAAGAAGCCAGTTGAGGTGGTTCGGGTATCTTGTAAAGATCCCACCTGGTCGCCTCCCTAGGGAGGTGTTCCAGGCACGTCCAGCTGGGAGGAGGCCACGGGGCAGACTAAGGACCAGGTGGAGGGACTATATCTCCACGCTGGCCTGGGAACGCCTTGGGATCCCCCAGTCAGAGCTGGTCAATGTGGCCAGGGAAAGGGAAGTTTGGGGCCCCCTGCTGGAACTGCTACCTCCGCGACCCGACTTTGGATAAGCGGTTGAAGATGGATGGATGGATGGATGGCAATAACTGCTCAGTGTAAATGTATTTGTATAGGTAGAGCATATGCCATGCAGTCTAGCATTATTAACCCTCCACTTAGAGATTCAATGCCTTTACCAAAGCTTATCATAATCAGCTCTGACAACATTTTGACAACTCCAGTAGGCTATAATAGTTAAAATGGTGTTTTACAAATAGGCTAGCTGTTCTGGGAAATTTGGAAATAAAGTAACCTGTGTAATGCAGAAATTTCTCACGTTTATAACAAGCCAAATTTTCCAAAAATGAGTTGAGAATTAAGCGAGTTATTTTATCAGGGGAAGTCTGCATCTGTCAATAGACTACCAAAATACGCTGCCCTAATATGGCGGCCGCACAGAAATCTGAGCGGTATCAGGGGCTGCGTCCCAATATTCTTCACTCCCCACCTCCTTTCCTCCACTCCGCCACTACCCGGAAGTATGTGGAGGAAAGGAGAGAACGAGCACCAATGAAGATTTTAAGATGAAACTCTTAAATAGGAACTTTTTGTGCCACAACTCGTAATGGTACGATAAAATGTGTTGTGAATACGGCCCCTGAAGTTTTTACCAAAGTTATTTTTTTATGTATCCACATTGCTACACGCCACTGTGGCGGGGGAGGTTTGATACATTTACCCGACATTTCTGAAATCTACCCGCATTTGGCGGGTGCTAATTTCCCACCCTGATTGGGACCGGGACGCACCCTAGGTTTTACTATCTATGGACTGAGCAACCAATGATCATAGCTGACCCTGCCCCTTCGATGACTGACTGGCCAAGTCGTTGTGAAATAAATACGCCATGAAATAAATGACGTAAAATAATTTATATTTATTAATTTTATTATCTATTTCATTGCTTTCCATTTATTTCTTTAATTTAGTTACATTTGGGCTTCCATATTCCTGTAAAAATAAATCTTACCTTCATCTCGTAGAGTAAAGCGTCCCATCTGGGGGAAGTCTTTAAAGGTTTCAAGGCAGATTGTTCCTGCAGTCCGCAGGCGAGCAATGCATACTTGATCTTGTTTGACGAAGCGAGGTCGCGTCTTGCTCTTCTCGCCAGTCTTTTTGTCTACCAGGCAAATTAAGGCCTAAGGGAGAAATTGGGCCATCATTTTCTTCAACATTAACTGAAGGGACACCAACATGTTTTGTTCACGTTTACTTCAGTAAATCTGCTTCTGGTCACATAAGAAAATACTGAGAGGTGCAAAAACAAAATTAGTTTACATGGCAAACAATCTATTGGTGCAGATACACAAGTAGTTAATTATTGGATTAAATGTCTGCTTGTAGGTTGCTAATAAAAATAAAATAACTGTTCACTACAAAGTCTGTGACAGCTGCCATTTCTTACAATGAAACCTCGCTGTCTGACCCCCGCTGCCAGACACACTCCGCTTATTCAGGCTATGAGTTCTTTGACAGCTGAGTAGATGGCATTTTTCACGTGTTCACCAAGCGCTGCCAGCAACCACAAGTTCTTTCCACTTTGGGTGAATGGAGACAGTTTAAATACTGGTGGTGGGGACCAGACAGTGTTACAAGCTGTATAAAGTAATGGTGAACTTTCAAGTGAACAGTTATTTTAACATTCTAGCAATCTATGTTCATGCATTTAAGATGGTTAATCAGATAGCAAAGACACAACCAGGGATTGTAATACATTTTTGGTTTGCTTGTACAGTGATGTTATGTTTCCAGAAGGTGTACATATGAAGGGATTAATTTTACAGTATGTATTCACAATTACAAACATAAATGTCCGTTTTAATATTGTCCAGTAGTTTTGTCCTTGTGCGCAGCAGTCTCAGGTTGCACAAAAGGAAATGGTTCCAACAAAAAATAAGATTATACATAACTTTATGATGACTAATTGGGTAATATACAAGCATACAACTTGTGTTGGAGTTTCTTGAAGTGTATTTGCTTTAGACTACAAACCCCCCAAATGCCCCTATAGCAGTTGTAAAGCTGGAAGGTTGTCTCAACTTCTGTAAATATCCTTCAATGTATAGAAAACCTGTCTGGGCCAGCTAAAACGTACTTTAACATTTAAATGATACCAAAAACCCCTGGAAGCACACTATCACTTTAGGGCAGTCTGAACATTTGTTCATGTCTTGTTAAGAGCTTCTCAGTGTCCTATGAGTTGGGCCGGGCCATCAGTTTGTTTCCACAACATGACCTGCAGGGACTTAAAACTTGTATTTCATTGGCTATCCTCCAGGGGTCCCCATAGGCCGAAAAGGACCGGTATGGGTGCAGGTTTTTGATTTAGCCCAGCCCCACCACACCCCACAAGCTAATAATATAGCCTCATAAGTTTAATGTGAAAATGTATCTTGTCTTGTGGAATGATCAATCTGTCATAATACAATCTTTAACAGTACACACCAGCATCTTGTATCATGCTCTTCACGTCTGCTACAAAAGTGCAATGGGAAAGGTGGAGGTTGCATCTATTATTCCAATTATGAAATGAGCAGGTTATTTACATTCCCTCTCACCACATGCACACCATCTACAGAAGTCCAATCAAAGCCTAACAAAATTAAACCATAAGGAATTGTGGGCAATGTTGTGGCGATGCTTCGCAGAGTCAAGAGGCATGTTTTGGATGCATGACACGGCAGGTAAGATATCTAGACAACCACAACTTTGCTGCACAAAATTACTTTTTTTCTGTAAGGAATCCCTTACACACGGACTTGTTGGGTGCTAAAGCATAACTAAATAATAAAGCTCAGCTCTACATGAGCAAAATACAGAATAAAAATGTACCCATCGACAAACTGTACAAGTATTCAATCTATCAAAAACCAAATCAAATTAAATCTCTATTGAGCAAGGTACTATTACTTGTGCAAACAATCACCTGAAAGAACACACACTACCCAATCCTAACCAGTTATGGTACAGTAAAATTCAACATCTCATCTTGAATAACACATCAGAGTGAAGTAAATCCCTCACGTAAATTATTAACTTACTGTAATTTGCACTTCTTCAATGCAAGTATGGATATGTAGAACTGCGTTGTAACCCGGGCAGATGATTGACTTGTGTTCAATGATGACGATCTGAAAACCAAGGCCAAACAAGAAAATAAAATGCAAAAAAAAATTAAGAAAACGAAGACATTTTTGACATTTTCAATGGTGCGGATGTGCAAAGCGTTTACTTGGGCATCAAATGTGCGTCCGGAGTGGCAGACGTTTTCTGCATTGCAGAGGATGAAGCCGGGCAGGATCTCCTCCTCCTCTATGCCCTTTAGCCGCAGTTTCAGGTTCTCACCAGGCCCTGCGTCATCCGCCTCCACATCGTCTGACAGAAAACTCAGAACCTCCACCGTGTGCTGGTGAACACAGCATCTCATCTCAGAGCTCACCTCCAAATGTACTGTATTGCCCCTCATCTCATTTATCTTAAGGTTTATATATATATATATATATATTTAAATTCCATAATGTTAGACTAACTACATTGAACCTTACCCTGTTTGGCATCATGACAAGCTGCTGTGCTTTGCTAATAGACCCAGACTCCAGCTTGCCAAGGATCACAGTGCCCATATCCTGTAAAGGAATGTAAAAGAGACAGGAGATTGGTAAGGAGAGCAATGTCTTATGATAATAAATCTGTCTGTTTTGACAAATAATGAAAGAAAAATACCAATTGTCATATTACCAGTAAGAATTAAAGGTTAATTGGGTCATAGAATTTCTGGAAGGTTTCAAACCCAAACCAGAAATTGGCATTTAGCCATAAATGTTAAATATTCTAACTTAATACTGAAATACTTTAGGTTTGATTGGAATACACTGGTTTTTTTACATGCATTTAGAAAACACAAGCTGCACGTTAAATTTTTCCTTGGGTAGAGACTAAACATTTAGGAAGGCTACTGATTTCAATTAGCAAAAGGATACTGTAAGTGGCTGAACAGACTACTTTTTGATTATATGTCTAACTGCACATAAACAGCCAGTTCACAAACATTAGGCGGGGTGAAATCAGAGATAACTCAATCTTAATTATGCCAATCAACAGTCATCACAAAGTGCTACACGTAGGGCTGTCAAGAGTTAGTGAACAGGAAGCAGTTTATAATTGGACTTACCATCATGGCTGTTAATTTCTCATTAGATCAGTGACTGCATTCACTTATTATTTTAATAATAGTAAAGAAAATATAAATATGTAGATTAAATAAACAATGTGAAAAAGTGACAGTTTATTTTGATAATTTCAGGGCAAGATGTGCTTTTTATTTTACAAAACTCGTGCACTGCTGGTGAAAGTGGAACAACTGGTTTTGCGGTTTTTTTCTTGCCCTACAGCTCTGGTTTATGATGTAATATCCGTTTTGGTATCTCATTGTCACTGCATATCAAGTAACCCTTTCTGCTACCAACAAGTTGACCCAGGCTTCTTAACAATATAACCAGACCCCAGTGAAATCGACCATAATTGCATTACATCTAACAAATACAAGGCCCTTTTATTTCATAACAGCCCTCTTACACAACACGTGAGAAAAAAGGGAAGGACGTTTGTTTCGTTCTGTCCACTCAGTTCATGCATACGGCCACACACAAGAGCAACTTTAAGCCAGTCAATTTCATTCTCTTGTGACTTGTTGGAAATTGACCGTGCTTTCAGTGAACACTACTGGAAGGACAAGGACATATGGAGACCTCTTTTGACATGTTTGAGATCAAACTATACGAAGACAATATTAAGATAAGATTTTAATCCCATTAATCACACCTGTCTATCTCCATCTGTGGCAGCCTGCCTATATTTTCTAACTGCAACATTTTTTTCCTCATTTTATCAGCAGGCAGAGACTCCATAATTAGACCATTATTATTATTATTCTGTTTAGGTATATGGTATTTTTTCTTGGTGCAGTATGTCTGACCAGACTGAGACTGTCTGGGCCCTGACCATGTGCTAAAGGTGACCAGTGGAAGCAGCTTATCAGCCTTTATTTATGCAGTAAAGTCCATCAATGGAAAGAATGGAAAATGTATGCAACAAAAGTAACATCACAGCGCTCACTGTTAAAGCCTTTAAGTGAAACATTAGGTTTTTGCTACATACTAATATCTGGCTTATGTCTGGCTTTATGAATGACAGATCAGTGTACTTCCACCACGACCCATACCTGCAGAAGTGGTTCCTCACCTTGTATTTGTCAACTATGGGTAATCTGACTGGTCCGTCACTTGATCTGTTGAGGTTTGGCAGACTATCCAGATGTGGAATGAATGGTAACCCCCTGGCATTGAACAGTGACAATATAAGAAAACTGGCTCGTCTCAGCGCATTAACTTATTCAAATATAATAATCATATCAACATCAATCACCAATAGTCTGCATCTACTTAGACTATTTAAATAGTAGAGGTGCCCTGTACCTGTTTGGAGGAACCAACCAAAAATGTGGCATGACAAAGCATAAAAATACTCAGACTTTGAAGCCGACGGATTTAGTTAACCCAACTATTGAGATAACCTTGCACTGAGAAGTGCTGGCTGAATTCGGTATCAGTGCACCTCTACTGATAATGGAGTAAAGAGGTCAGGCACTGGGCCTTCCCTCACATCTCAATTCAATTCAATTCAATTTTATTTATATAGAGCTTTTCACAGATGACTGTCACAAAGACGCTTTATCTCGCCATTATCCCCATTGTCACTGGCTCTATGTGATCTGAAGTGCAGGCTTTACTTACGTATACCAAGTGCAATACTCTGCAGGTTCCTTTAGGTTGGCTCCTGTCAGTCCGGAACAGGGCATGAAATAAATGTCCTTTTTAGGGTTAAAGCCGACCTTCTTCAAAAATGGCACTAGTTTCTCCTTGCATTCTTCGTATCTGTAGATGAGTTCACAATAGTTTTCCTTCAGTTGCACAATCATATCGTTCTGAGTAATTATTTTTTAATGATTACGTTTCTGAACATTCAAGGTTATGGCAAAGCAGACCAGACCATGTCCACTGTTCCTACACATTCACTACTGTGAAGTAAAGGACGTGCAAAAAGCAAATCTATCTCCTTTACATTTCATGCTCATGGTAAACACCAGACTCTGGGTAATACTTTAGGCCCAGACACCTGAACAGGTGAGTGTGGCCCCCCCTGTGCCCGGTTGCTGTTAGTGTCATTTCCCCACAGATAACCTGCATGTGATTACCCACCTCTCAAAGCTCCAATTCACTGTGGGATCATCCATTTTGTTGATGAGAACTATCAGATGTTTCACTCCTGCTGTTTTCGCCAACAAGGCGTGCTCCCTGGTTTGGCCACCCTTTTCAAAGCCTGTCTCAAACTCTCCCTTCCTGGCAGAGATGACCTGCAAGGGAACAGTGACAACTGTGCTTTACGCTTGATGTCATAATGCCTCAATGACCAAACTCCCTATGAAAAGGAGGTGGGGTGAAAGGTTATAAAGAATAAGACAAATTCAGGGTCATCAAGTCGATATCGCATCAATCTGCAAGGTTTATATGTTTTATGCACATTTGGGAGGTAAATACTTGCTTTGAACCTTACTGCTTTGAGAAAATAAAAATAAAAATGACCTTTTAACTCATTCCTAGATAGGAAAATGCCATGGGTTAACAGGTCTGAGGATCTGTTGTGTGGGTCTACAGTTAGCATTTATAGTTTAGAACCACTTCTTATTCCTTATATTGTCACTTATACTTATACAGACAGTCCTGTCAAACCTAAAACAGATCTTTCAAACACTATAGTTTCAATGATTCTTGCATTACTCCTAGATTAAATACATATAGAATTTTCCATGTTGGCGAGTTGGGTCACAGAACGTTTACATCTAATGATCACTAAATCAGTAAGGGTGGAAATACGCTACTTCTGGAAACATTCTTTTCTTTTCTGCCAGTTTTGTTTGCCCAATCGTACTGCGCACGTTCATCTCATTGCTACAGCATCCACATCAATGTGGCAAGGTGCAGATTAGTGTGCATATCCACTGAAGTGAGTGCTGCCAGCTGTGACCTCTTCACTGTGCAGTCATTACTCTTCTGCTAGAAACAGTAACACACTGCTGGTGTCATATTGAATGGAGGAGTTGCTCATGCACAGAGAGTGGGGGAATCTGTGCAGTGTGCACTGAAACTCACCCTCCCTTACTGACACACAGTCGCAGGATTAGACTCCGGACTGTGGAGCACACCACTAGGATGAGGACTATTGGACAGATACACTCTTATCATGAATAATTTATTGAAATTCTCAATGTGATTTCTAAATTTAGGTTGGAATCCACAGACTTGCATTGCCGTTTTACCCTTCAATCTTGGTTATATGCCCACACTACAGTTCACACCTCAGACCTTTTCCTGAGAAAAGAAAATGACATGGAACCAATTCTAAAACAATTGTGTCATGCCCAAAATCACTAAAGCTCTCATCTTCATTATAGATTATGTCAGGCTGCAGTACTCAGATTTTAATGATCAATTCCAGCACAATTTTGAGTGAGTATGCGTTTCTTTGATTGCTTGGATTTTAAAGCATTAAAGTGAAAAATTACATGTTCAAAAAAATTACGACTGAAACCAGGGATTTTTCCACTACAAACTATTAGCATGTTTCCCGGTAAGTGCACCCCTAACTATACAAACTCTACACAGTGGCCACTGCATACAGCCACTGCAGTGCAGGTCTGAACTGTCGCCAGAAGTTGCTGTAATGCTAAATGACAAACTCACCAACACTGCCAAGTCAGCTTGCGATGCACCGCCAATCATGTTTGGAACAAAGCTTTTATGGCCCGGAGCATCCAGAATAGTAAAGTGCTTTTTTTCTGTCTCAAAGTAGGCACGCCCGACCTCCACCGTCTTCCCCTTGTCCCTCTCCTCCTGGTTTGTATCCAGGGCCCAGGAAAGGTACCTGTATGAGAATCAGAGGGAGAAAAATGTATAAAGCCATTAAGAGTAGGGCCCGACCGATATATCGGAGCACCGATATTATCGGCAGATATTGGCCTGTCACAGATATATCTGTATCGGGGGAAAAATCCACGATAAGCACCGATAAAATATGTAAAAACAAAATTATAATTTTTAAACACTTAAACACAATTTTACTAAATTTCCCCAGTAGAGGGCGCCGTTCGCTGATTAACCATATACCTCCACTCCACATTATGGTCTCACCCTCTCGACTCCGTGATTGAACGCGGATCGATGATGATACAACTACACATTCATGGCTGCTGCGTCAAACGTGGATTGAGGTAAATTATTGTTTGTGAGAAAAACACAACTGTAACGTAAATTAACAACTAGCAAAGACATTTCATTTTGTTGGACAATAAATGTCAACGTTACACAGCCAAGACTAACGTTACCTTACTTGCCGCTTTAGTCGCCAAATGACTGAGGCTAACTACATTTCTTAACTAACATTTAGCTAGCTTGCTTGCTAGCTAGCTAGCTAGCTAATAATTTGGCTAGGTTCCCAGAGTAAACACATTTGCAAGTGATGTTAGAAGAACTTGTTGCGGCCACGTTGAGTTCTATAAACAGTTAAATCAATTCAAGAGTGTTGAATGTAGCTAGAGTCCCATTAATGATTCCAAGTGCATATCTTTAGCATATTCTGGAGTCAATTGCTCAATCTTCATACTCAATCTACCTATCGATAGGTAGCTTCCCCAATCCCATCGTAGTTAGTACAGTATGGAACACATGGCTGGCTAAATGGCTGTAAGTTATCAAGGGTCTGAGCTATCAAACGAGCCCCAAACCATCACTCTGTTGCCAGATATGGAGTAGATGTGGATGGATCACTGCAAGGGTTATTTCTCCGGACTCATTTTCCTATAGAACTCTATGGGGAAAAAAGTCAGGAGAAACAACCCTTAAAGTGATCCATCCACATCTACTCCATATCTGGCAACAGAGTGATGGTTTGGGGCTCGTTTGATAGCTCAGACCCTTGATAACTTACAGCCATTTAGCCAGCCATGTGTTCCATACTGTACCAGTGTAATTTACAGCTGAATCTAGTCTCACCCCCCAATTTCCATAGAGATCCATTCAAATGCAGAGGTTATAGTATCGCTTGTAACAGTACCTGAAAATAAGATATCGACAGTTTTTTTTATGTTGATGGTCACAGACTTCAGGAAGTAACAGCATGTAAAGGATATGCGACCAAATATGAAATATGATACTTTAAAAATACATTAAAGCAAAGGGTATGAATACTTATGTAAATGAGAAATTTTATTTTTTTATTTTTAAGAAATTTGCTAAAATCTAAAAAAAACTTTTATCACATTGTCATTATGGGGTGTTGTGTGTAGATGTTTGAGGCAAAAAATGAACTCAATCTATTGTAGTATAAGTCTGTAACGTAATAAAACGTGGAGAAGGTGAAAGGGTGGGGAGACTTTCCGGCTTGACTGTACATGGAACTCTTTGATCTCTGCAAGTGACACCTTTGCCAGTCCAGTACCAGGGGTGTAGCCTACCCCGAGGATAAGGCTGCACTGTGCAGGATAACAAGTGAGGTTTTGCAGAGTATAGACTACACATAATTATAATGCAGAACTCAAAATAAGGAACAGGCTTTTCCTAAAACGGACATGCAGTGTCGCCATGTTCATGTCAGTCGGAGGATTACCAGGTTTCTCTGTTCTTCTCCTTCGCCTCTCTCTCATATTTATCCAGGGTGCGCTTTTCTACCATCCCTGTCAAGTACCTGCAAGACAATGAGAAAGGGATCTTATTTGCATGCTCTATATTAGCATCCTGCATCACACCAACATTACTATGCACATAAAGTCAAATGATAATACATAACAGCAACATTATGTTATGCTTCAGTTCATGTCACGGTTGATAATGAATTATTCTGCATTTGTTATTAGCCTACATTCCTTGAGGTGGTTGCACTTCAGAAGAATCGCAAGTTTTACTAAAATAGTTCTATAATAGTGCCTTTTTAATGCAGAGGCAACTAAGAACGAGGCAAGAGTCATGACTGGCAATGCTAACACTTCAATTAAATGTGTACATCAACCCAACTTTACCTCAATATGAATTACATTACTACTCATGACTACTCTTTGAAAGAAATCTTGAATGAGGCTTGTAAACAAAGTAATCTACATTTTTTATAATTACAGTGAGCAGTTTATTTGTATTAAACATTTGTCTTCATGTGAGGAAATTTCACAGCATCCATGTGCTACTGTAACATTACTGTATTGCTTTGCTTGCCAGCTATTTCACTATAGATACCATCTTGGACTTTCTATTTTACCAGCTATTTTAATGCCTATGACTAACCTGCCAAAATGACATTTACCATTATGCCTATCTTTACTACACCAGTCCGGGCGTCCCCTCCATAGCTGGGTTCCTCCGGAGTTTTCTTCTTGCCACCATTTTGTTTAACCTCACTTGCTTGTTTTGAGGGGTTCAGGCCTGTTTTTTTGTTGTTGCCAATTTTCCTTTTTTTGTTTTCTCTATAAAGTATCTTTGTGACAGTGTATCTGTAAAAACTGCTATACAAATAACATTGGGATTGCACTGGATCTTGCTTTGGCCATGTGGAACTAAATGGCACATTGCTACCTTTGTAACTAGGAAGTGATGAGGCCATGATGAAAGTCCAGGCCTGGCACTTTTCAAAATCACTAGCAGATTGGTTATTTTAGCAACTGCCTAACAATACTGTATACTGACGATACTGACTAGAAACAAATGGAGAAAATGTGTTTATTCATTTATAAATCAGAAAAGGCCAATATAATTCAATAAAAGTTGGATGCATGCATCATAACTGTTTGGTGTTTAGATAGGGAAGGTGTTGAAATTAATTGAAATACACTACTGTAATGCAAATTATGTACAGGCGCAAGCCACAAGTAGTTCGGTCTTGCGGGCGACTTTAGTCGACGAACATACGAACGGTCTAAAGTGCCGAGGGCGACTGAAGTCAACCATAGTTTTTTTTTAAAGTTTAAAAAAAAATCTTTACTCTGCTACAATGGTAAAGAATTCTGGATTTGAGTTGGGAAAAATGAAACAACCAATTTACAATTACGTTCTTTTAACTGGATTTGCTCTTTTTTTATGGTTCTAGATGGAAATATTTTAAGTTTTATTTATCCCATGTTTAAAAAAAACCCTCTAACCATATAAACCAACGTCTAACCATATAAACCAACATCGGGGCGTGGGAATAATGCGTCCCCAATTTGTACCAACCCGTTTCTGCGCCAGTGACCAAGAATATAAAGAAATTGAACACAATGAAGTGGGCAATATAACAATATAACAAACTAGGCTACTGCTATGCTACTGTCTCGGGAGAAAATGACTCCCCTAGCTTTCAGTCGTTCCACGATCATCTGGTAAATGTTTGAATCACGGACAGTAGCCGACCATCGATGAGTTTTATAACATCCCTTTCCCGACTGGTTCCGTTTTGAATTAGTCCCTCACACCACAGATTTTAGCCTAGGTTATTTTTGCCTCAGGATAACCGTTTGTGTGAGAGTCATGTTAACCAAACTAGGTAGCACTGAAAATAAATGATTTATTTTCCATCAATATTGTTTGACATTGTTCTAATAGTGAACTGAACCAAAAGGTGTGCTAATTAGAGCCATCTATCTTCATTGACAAAAAAGTATGTTGGAATAGGTAAAATAATGTGCTTTATTAGAAGTTTGCACATTGACAGGATCAATCAAAACATTTTTAATGTCGGCAGACATATTGGCTTGGCACTGCTGAGGCTTAGTGTTCCAGATTGAATTATGCAAACGATAAACCATATAAAACCCGGTGAACCACTCACATGATTTGCCCGCCGATAGTTGACTTGCCAGCATCTGAATATTGGGAGACAAGGAAAATCACAGACACAAGTTATGTGCATGGGGGGCTTCAAAAGGGAACACTGCTCATGTCATTCACAGATCACTACATCTCCAGTTTTATACTGTAAGGCAAAAAAGTTAACCTGTCACAAAGAACAAGAGCTGTCCTAAAGCAGATGAAGAAAAACTCAGTTATTTCTCCATTCACACTGGTCTCGCCAATCATCCTGAAGAGCAGAGCCAGGGCTCCATTTCATTCTGCTTATGAGCCCAAAACCATTCAACTCCCTTCACTCAACTCCCTTCACTCAACTCCCTTCACTCAACTCCCTTCACTCAACTCCCTTCACTCAACTCCCTTCACTCAACTCCCTTCACTCAACTCCCTTCACTCAACTCCCTTCACTCAACTCCCTTCACTCAACTCCCTTCACTCAACTCCCTTCATTCTGTGTAGCCTACTATTAACAGTTCATTCTGCATGCAGTTTAAAATCAGGACTGAGTTATCGGAGCCATCTGACAGCTGTCATCATTTACTGATTGAGAACCAGCAATCCATTACATGGCCGTACATTTAAAAGATACCCATCTTCACCCGTCGAGCACATATAAGCGATGGAATTTACAGAAATACATTTCCACTGGGAACACGAGTGAACAGCACAATGACTCACCCACGTGGCCAATGAATACTACGTTAACATGCTCTTTCTTAGGGGCGTCTGGAAGGGCGGGGGCGACTTTAGGCGTTGGCACCTCCTCCTCTTCCTCCAGCTCTTGCTGAATGTCTTCAGCGGTGCACCCGTCTCCAAAGGGCCCACCTCCGGGCTCCGAGTCGCCGGGCTCCTCTTTCTGCTCCCACGTCTCCTCTGTGCTCATTTTCGCCTTTCCGTTCTCCACCGGGGCTGTAGAAACAGCATCTTTTACCTGAGCCGGGTGTGTCTGACCCAGAACATGGCTGAGATCATGTGTCGGCTAGGCTCAAACATGCTAGTGGGGAGGGACTCACTGATTACGAACAAGGACGAGAAGACCTTGACACCAATCGGCGTCTTTTCTGCATGACATCTGAACTCGTATTTCACAGCGGGAGCATGAGCCATTCAAGCTAAACTGGATGAGGGGAGAGTATGGGCAGGCGCTGTACACTACAGTAACCCCTCTTCCTTCATCAGCACATAAGCATTCATTTGTCTTGTCAGGCGAATTAAGCACTTCACTGACCATGCACAAAGCCCTGTTCTACTTTTGCTAAACAGTTTATTAACAAACACAGCCTCAGCAAACACTGAGGATGACAAATGCTAAACTGCAATAAGGTATTCACAGAGCATTGGAAATGGAAATACAGAAACATTTTGCAAGAGTTCTGAACATTAAAAGGAATTCCAAATAAAATGAATAAATATCCAACAATATCATCAGCGTGTGCTTGCCAATACTGCATGGTAATCGGAGATATTTTAATTTTTCATCGTTGAAATTCCAGGCACAGTACACTACCCTCAAAAAAAGCACACACACTATTCCAACCCCAGATTTTTACTACGCCAAATTCCCTTGTTCATTTTGAACTAAAATCAATCAAAATTCTCTCCTTCAACAGGCTTCTGTTCCTCCATGTCTTCTCTATCTTCACTGCTGTCCTACTGCAGGTGTGTAACCTAAAGATAAACAGGTCCTGTAACTTGAGCATGGTGTTCTCAGTCTTATGCAGCTAGCTCAAGTTGGCAGCAATATGGCTGAGTAACAAATACATTTGGAACATCCTTATTCAGCACTGCTGGTCTTCCAACACAAAGGTATACTTTGCAAGCATTTGATCCAAGTCTCTGTTCAAATTGGTGATTTTCCCTCCCAGTCCAGAGGCTACATGCCATGACAGTACGCTCATGCTGCAAAAAGCAACACCGCAATGTATGTTTGTCTTTTCTTACGTAAAATTCAGATGGTTCTCTGACTATAACAGCACCGCCAATTTACTCAGTTAGCTTAATCCCTTTAGCAACAACCAGACCAAACTAAATTGATTTAAAGTGAAATCAAACTAACTCTGCAGCTCTCCATAACCAGACTGTCAAGTTATTCTTCTTTTGAACACTCATTACGATTTTATTGTACAGTCATTTTAAATTCAAATGCACAGTGCAGTTTCACCGACGAATGATTATGTATTGTTACGCCCATGACGATCTGAACGAAACTGCACGCGGTTCCAGAACGCTCCTAAAGTTGCCATATAGAAATGTGCAACAAAGCTTTCCATGAAAATTGCTATATGCCAGCCTACAACCTACCTCCATATCCACCACAGCATTTGAAATAAACGTCAGGCAAGCACTCCACTGCACCCCTGATGATCGCTACATCACTTCCACACTGCGCAAGCATGCCTGGTGCTCATAACAGGATGTAATTACCACAATGACAACAGAGAAACATTATTCAATATCCATTTCAATCATTAGCCAAATATTAAGGAATAGATTACTTGTGAGCTTATTGACAAACTTAAAGGGATAGTTCGGAATTTTGGACATAATGTCTCAATTACGACTTTCCCATGATGTAGTTGATTGATGGAAACCATTTTCAGCTAATTCCATGCTGTCCCTTCTTTTTGACATACACACGTTGCTAATGCTAGCGCAACTCTATGGCAACCGGTAGCATCCACTACCAAACGCACTTAAACACTCCACAGTGCACCCAAAGCAAATAAAATACAACGACAGTCTATCGGGGGAGCGATACTTTACGTTACCTACGAATGTATTGCTGGCACTGGTCGACTACAACAACAAAGAAGAGTAACAAGTTGCAATGGCCACGTTTGCTCCGCCGCCGTACTTCCACAGAGAATATTAGGTCAGCACAAAGTAAAGGATTCAACGATAGTTTGACTTCAAAAATGATGGTATAAACACTTGAAATAACCCCGATAGACTGTCGTCGTATTTTATTTGCTTTGGGTGCACTGTGGAGTGTTTAAGTGCGTTTGGTAGTGGATGCTACTGGTTGCCATAGAGTTGCGCTAGCATTAGCAACGTGTGTATGTCCAAAAGAAGGGACAGCATGAAATTAGCTGAAAATGGTTTCCATCAATCAACTACATCATGGGTAAGTCATAATTGAGACATTATGTCCAAAATTCCGAACTATCCCTTTAACTGCATCGATTTTGCTAACCTTCTAGCAACAAAATAAAATATATTCTGCCATAGATTAACGTTTCCTTTTTGTGGGTAACCCGAGGGTGGCAGTGTTCAATGCAGTGATTGTGACTGAATCAGACTGAGCACCAAAGTCAACAACACCTCCTCTCCTGGAAACAGTACCTGTGATCTGCCAGCGCCAGCAGCACAGCCTGCCAGTTATCCCCACCCCAATAGCAACTCCTCTGGTGAACTGAGTGTCTGCAAGCTGCCAGTGCTAACAGAGCAGAGTCCTCCGCTGCACTCCCCTGTTTCCCTGGACCCCCTTCCCAAGACCTGATGTCAAGCCACATATCTTAAAATAAGTTTATTTTAAGAGTCATGGCAGAGCCACACATTTTTAATCGATTTAAACAATTAAATTCTGAAAATTCAATTAACGTTGAACTATGGAGACTGGAAGAAAATTACAACTGACTGACAAAATTAAAGCCTTGTAGCAATTATACTCACATGCAAATACTTATTTTACTTTCTCAGCACACACATCAGATAGGATTTCAAAACTGTAAACAATACCCCTTCTTGGACAAGAAGCACGACAGAGGACAATACCCTGCAGCATTAACACCAGGGTGATGTTGATTGTTGAGCCCCATCTGTTACAGAACGCCTCAGAATAAAGGAAGGAATGGCTCAAGTCACGCCATTCACATTGTATTCTCTATAGCCACCATTTGGATTAGTGCCGGTGATTTTAATGGCTGAACGCCATAGACTGACAGGCACACAGCTTGTACTCTTCACAAATCCAGTAGATTTTCTGTCTTTCACTGAATTCTAACACCAAAGACTACCATTCTATCCCTATGAACCCAACTAAATTCCACAGTAACCTACCTAATGGATTCCATTAAATTAAACAAAAGAATATGCTTCAATATGTTTTGAGTAATGAGTAAAAAACAAACATTGCCAAACCATATGCTACTAAAATTTAGGCCATTGATTAAATAGAAAAGGACAGGGATCAAATTGTGAAATAATGCTGATCTCTTATCTTGTTTATCCAGTGGTTGAATTCAGGATTATAAAGAGGAAGAGCCTGATCAGGATTTAGACTTATTTATCTCCAACTGTATGACAACAGAAATTTATCACAGAAAGCTGCTTAAAATTACACTCTGACAGTCTGTGCAGAAAATTCTTCCTTCATATATTCCCCTGGTCTGACTACTGTCTGTGTTGCGTAAAAGTTCCTCTACAAAAAGTGTCATTCTTGGGAAGAGTAAAAACATAAAATAAGAACTACTACTACTGCTACTACTTTTCACTTAGCAGCATAGTAGTATAGTTCAATCATGTTCTTGAGTTACTTTGAGAACTTTCAAAGTATTAAAAAAAAAAAAGACTAAAATTTTAAGGTATTTTCATGACACTGACTATATGTTGAAAAAGCAATCTGACTTTAAAATGTTCAACAGTGGAGTCAAATATTTCCATCCAGAACTCCAGTCTATATCAGAAATAAAATCTAATTATACTACAAGAAACAAATCGTGGATACATACCAACTGTTTCTGAATCTTCCACACTGGCAACAGTTTCATTACCTATGAGGAGAAAAAGTACATAATTTCTGTTTAAGGTAAAGTGGTAAAGTAAAACATCCAGAACATCCATGTATACCAATATGTTCTTGTATTTTTTTACATTTAGCCTCAATGTTAATAATCAATAAAAATAACCGTAATAGAAATATACATGTGTGGATAATTTGAAAATATTACAAATTGTGTTAAGATGTTTTATGTTGAGTTTGAGTAATACTTTATATAGTTACTGAACTTGCGCATTCTACATTTTCGTATATAGTGATGGAGATTGGTGATTTTCTTTGAACACCCAGGGACTGGTCAAAAATGCCACCCATGAGTGAACAATATCCTATGCTGTGTTTGAGTATTGTGATGTACTTTCAAAAATCCAATTAAGAGCCATTAAAATGCATGGAAGGGAGCTGGCCTTGGCTCTGTTACCAAAAAAGACAGTATTAACACACATTTTAAAAGAAAATGTTGTTGAAAGTCCTTAAATACAATCTAAAAGTGACGTCTAAGTTTTGCCTGTATGGATGTTAAAGTACAATGAAGCAAAGGGGATGAGTACTTAAGGAATTTATCGTTTTCTAGTTTATTTTTGTAAATACTTTGGAACAAATTGTAGATTTTACTTTTCACATTGACATTGTACAGTTGTTTGTGTTGAATACCAGCAAAAAAAAGCCTGATTAAATCAACTTTTATCAAATGTTCGTGCACAGCATGTACTTTTTTCAACTCTTTTCAACTTTTTGTATATACACACAAGTGGTAAATAAAAGCCAACTGTTATCCCAAGTATATATACCACGTACAGTATAGATTAGTACTCTGTGTTCTCAAAACTATTTGCTACCTCGACAACGACAACAAATAGACGATACTCTCATGTTAAAAGATTTATTAAATCCTAAATCACCCTCGACAGTGACAATAATTATTTCAATAAATGGAAAGCTTTATTGCTAAGCGTGATACTTCACACAATTGGCTGCTCACAACTGAATATATTAACACTCTATAAAGTGACGTATAACTCCATATGTTACTTTCAGCTTCACCATTTCAGCAGCGATGACAGCAAGGGCACAGCTAACGTCAGTTAACTATATCGCTGGTGTAAATTACATATTGTTATGGCTATTAAAACATATTCCTAGAGAGTTCGCATATACTGGGTTGCAAGCTAAATTTGAAATATCGGTACAGTACATTAACGTTACTACAAATAAAACAACTGCCCGGCTTAGATGATGTAACGTTAGGTACATGCTACATTATCCGCCGTGCAGAAGCTAATGCAATAGTGTGATATTATCACGTTGTGACAATTCTGTGAGAATGTCACCCTCAATCCAGCCAGTTTGTTCGCATTTAGCTAATGTAAGGTAAATTGACAAACTGGGCTGCAGCCAAATCTGCCAAATAGGTGCAGTGTGTTAACTTACCGAGCTCGCGCTTGCCACCTCACCAACAACACCACCAATTTATTAACGCTAACGTTACACTGTACGCCACTATCATAGCTAGAAAGAAAATTAACTAGGATAAACTGAAACAGCTGAAATAATCAGACATTTCTCAAGTTAGCTGACGGTGACGGTATGCTGTCCAATTTGCGTTAGCCCACAGTACCAATCTCGCTAGCTATAGCATGTAAGTACCGTTCGTCTTTGATGGTTTGCTAACGTTCTCTTGCTAGCGGCAATTTGTTAATACACATAACGTTCGCGACAACGTGCAGGACATAATTAGCTGGATAGCTAACGGTTAGCTTCCGAGCCGCCAAAGTTAAAACCTCTAACGTTAGTCTAACGTTAATATCACATACATTAGTTAGCCAGCTAATGAAGTAACGTTAAAGTAACACAACGTTATATTTATGTCCCGAGATTGCGGCCACGAACTTACCATAGGACCCCGTGTTTTCTAGAGTCCCCTTTTGAAAAAAGGTCGGCACGAATTCAGGGGCGTTAATATTGGGCACGAACGGCTTCGCGTTCATATTAAGGCCGGTTTAAGGGCGGACTGAAGTTGGTCAGTTGGGGCCTCAACATCGTCCTCCTGTTCCCAGGAATCAGGGGCAGTGTCTCGCGAGTCCATCGTGGGTATTTTTATTTATTAGCTATTCTAGCTATGTGGTGAATAGCCTACTAACCACCCAGTTAGCTTTATAACCACCTCCAAAACGTTCGTTTCAAGTATCTATAGAACATATAAATCGTTTTTCTTTCAAAGAAAATAGCAAGAGCCGGTTTCTCACGGCGACACCAGAAAGGGAGATACAAGTCAGCACAGCGCGAGTCCTCGTGTGTAGGGTTGCCAGACTCTTTTCAATTTTCAAATTGCAGTGACGTCACCTGTCCTAAATAAAATAACTTAAAACTGATTCAGTGTTCGGAAAAACCAAAATAAATAAATTATCACGAACTACCTTGTACATCTTACTAGTTAAAAATAAATACATATGATCTCTGCTCAGATCACAATTCACTCTTGCTATTTGAATTCAAAATGGGAATTTTTAAAATGATGCAATGTTTTTGATTAAAACATTAATTCGAAGAAAAGCCGTGTGACTTTTTAGCCAAGTCTAAAAATCAGTGACAATTCTGTAACATTATTTGAAAAGCCAAACCTGGCAGTCAGAATTGAACCGATGACTCCCCTCATCCGAACCAACAGGGGAGCGCCGTCAACAGTGCATTCTGGGACATGGTGTTTAGTTTAATTTGGAAAATGAATAAAATGTAAACCCATACTCCAAGCCATTTATTTTATTCTACAACAAGCAATGAAGCAGAGTTCATATGCACGAGAAAGGTCTTGCAACTTGTCAAAACTCATCAGCTTTGGCTTTTTCAGCCAAATTAGCTGACTTATCAATGACATTTAAAAATGTGAAGATCTGGCGATGCCACGAATACTGTTTCTCTATTTATCAGCCACATGGGCCCATAGTTAATGCAGAGGATGAAATTGCAATGCATTCACGGCGTTGTGTAAAAATAACTATCCTTCTAAACAAACAGTAATGCAGAGGATCTCTAACGTTTTATTTATTTATTTATCTTTTTTTTGGGGGGGGGGGGGGGGGGGGGGGGGGCAGTAATTTATAGGCCTATTCTCATAACAAAATTTCCCCAAGGACATTGAGTAAATTATTTGACTAACAATACATAAGTGACAGCGTGTATCATTGTAGGCTGCACACAAACTTAGTATGCAAATCAAAACTATTTTTCAACATTTGCCACTGCGAAATAAAGCTTAAACAACAAATACTTGCTTGATTTGATAAGCTTCTATCGCCCTCAAGTGGTCGAAAATGTTTAACTTTCGTCGTTTAATTTGCTTTTATTTATACAGCCATGTATTTAATCTTCGGTCCGGGTGACAGTTGAATCTTCTTTGAAATAATGTCACAGAGTCTCTTTGACAGCTAAGTTAACTATTAACCAAATTAACCTTACAAATTATGGACTGAGACAATCAAAATGTAACATCACAGTTATTTGTAGATAGCCCATATATGGTCAAGTAGTTTTCCGGTCTGTTCTGATGCCGCGATACGTAACCAAACAACCCCGCAATGTATTATGGATGATGTCGTTTTCGGGTCCATAATTTTTCTTTTAAGAGCGTTTCATACATGAAATTAGGAAACTACAAGCTCTGAAAAATAAGGTCTGACGAAAGAAACATGAGGAAATGTGTTTGTTAGCCATCTAGCATGTTAGGGTAGGAATAGTAGCCAGGTACCTACACATAAGAAAATCAGTTTACAATCAGTGAAGAAATGCCCCTTCTTACTGAAAACCACAGAATTGAACGGACAAGTACAACGGCAGAATTATTCGCCAAATATCCACATTTGCAGGTATGGTAACGTTAGCGACAGTTACGCGTGGATTTCGCTTGCTATCTGGCTAGCTAAGGTAGCTAGCTGCTAATAGGGAAGTTGCCGAGCACGTAGAAATGCATCACTAGTTTGTCAGCTATTTGGTATTTTTCGTCTGTGACAAACTCATTTTTGTGCAGGAAAATGCTAGAGCATTCCGCGCTAAAGCACCTGTGAAAGTGGACCCCAAGTGCCTCCTCTATGTGCAACAGAGGGAGTTTGCAGCCACGACCCCAGCTGATAGTGAGTAAACTGTCAAGTGTATGTTCTCAAGTATGTTGTCAAAATAAAATAAAACTATGTTTGAACGTATAATTATGTAAGTGATCGGAGGTAAACGACTGAACGAAATTCTAGCAAACGCACGTTCGCCAGTTGCTCCATTCCTTCTTGCTAAATTACATTGATCAATTCTTGTTGGAACATCCCTCATTTTGACTTAATTTAGTGGCTTTGTGCTTATATCATGCGTCCCGGTGGTCCTGACCTGTCCAGCTGTTTTTTAATTTTGTTTGTTTTATTAAATTTGAAACACCACTGTTCCTGTCAAATTGAATGGTAGGTAGTGTTGTCAGCCTTCTTTTGATGTCTAGGTGCTTTTCTACTTTTTCAGGCTCTATTACTGTTATTGGGTCTGACGATGCAACAACCTGCCACTTGGTATTAGTACGACACACAGGTAAGTGTGCAATATATTGTCATTCAGCAATGAAGTGTGAATTGTAAAGCAAACAGTAATTGCTAATTTTTAGTCTATTGTTTTGAAGGGTCTGTCTCTGAGCTCCACATGCTTACCATACTTGTGTTCTTTGAAAGGAAGTGGAGCAGCTTGTTTGGCACATTGTGATGGGTCTAGCACAAAGAGTGAAGTTCCACTCATTGTGAGAGCCGTCGTCACTCTGAGCAGCCAAGCCAAGGAGGGCAGGTAGGTCTCTTTCCATATGGGTGCCAGACGTACACATTCACGCACAAATACCAGAGACACTTGTGGTTTTGATTTGCACTGGTTCTCCTGATATCCAGGCTAGAGCTGCACCTTGTCGGTGGCTTTGATGATGAGACCAGGACATCCCACAGCCTGAGCCTGAGTCTTTTGGGTGAGTAGCTCAGCTCTTGTTTGTGAATTGCATGAGTATGGAATGAATGGAGAAGAGTGGAAACTTATGCAGCATAGTGTCATTTACTAGTTTTCACCTTCTCTCTTGCAGCGGCCTTCCAGAAACAGAAAGAAGACATTCACTTGGTAACATGCTGCATTACAGGTGGATGCCTTTCTTCCAATCCTATTTTTACTGTTTTTATTTTCTGAAGACCTGTATTCTTAATGGTTTCTCTTCTGCTCTCTCAGAATTGAATGACATTTTAACAGATGGGATTCACAGGCCGGTTGTATATGGAATAGGTACAGTGTTTTTCCTGGAATTAATAAACTCAGTAGAAATGGCTGCGTGTGGTGCCTGTTGACTAGGGTGTTGTGTTTTTACAGGAATCAATGTTAAAACTGGAGAAGTGTTTCCAGCCTCCTTCTCATGCCGCGGGCCTGCTGAGGAGCTGCGCTCAGCTCGAACCTTCACAGGGGGCCAGGTTTGTGTCATATTGGGACTGTCCCATGCTCATTGAACTTCATTAGCCTGTTTGCATGGGGAAAAAATTTAAACGGGGACTTCCCATTGAAATAAATTGAGACTTTTGTCAACTGCACATTCAAGGTTTTTGTTCATTTGGGACCAAATATCAAAACACCAGATAATTTGGAGAAGACTTTCTCCATTTAGCTATCAAGCAATCGAGTTGGATTTTTAAATTCAACATAGTACTTGAACTACAAATCTAAATTCACCCAAACACATTGCAAGCACAGACTAAATGTTTTTCTTAGTTCCTGAACCATGAGGTAGCCTATGACTGTTTGACAGAATGCTACATACAGTACAATAAAAGAACAGGCCATACAGTAGACTTGTTCTGTGGTGAGCTGCCGTAGCGAGCGTATTTAACATCTGTGATAGTCAGCAAATACGTGTGGATGCCATTTAAGAATAGGAACAAGATGGATGTAAAGTCTTACTTACATCTATTTTGTTAAATATCGCAAAAAGGGTTCAATCTTAAAAAAATAAATGGGCTGCGTATGTTTTATTGACAGATGGCTGACATCTATGATTCTAGTAAACAGCAAGTGAAAATTGGCCCATGCAAATGGTCACCCAATAGGGATATTAGATTCTGGCTGACGCAGGATGACAAAACAATATTGGAGGTAAGGGCTGAAAGATGGATTGGTCTGTATTAGAGAGTTTCATCAAGTGTTAGAAAGTTATTTTATTTCAGTGTATATTCAGTGTAATATATGTGCAGTACTACTGGAATATAATGGCCTCGTGAGATTGTTTGAAAGTGTAATTTTTGCTTTCTGGCGTTTCCAGTATTTGTCGACGTCCCCTCTGGCTGAGGCACCTCACTTTGTGCAGCACATCAAGACCACTATCCAGTTTCTTTTGGACCACCCCAACCCCGACAGCCTCTTCCCGGGAGGGCAGCCCCAGCTGTTCCGCAGGACGGAGCAAGGAGACTGGGAGAAGGTGGCTTAGCAATAAAGCCAGCCTCTTTGGGGGGGGGGGGGAGGGGGATGTGGAGCGCTGCTTTACACCCCTCAACACCTGGAGTCACTGTGACCCTCCTTTGATCGAACTGAGGGAAATCCCAAGTCATAAAGATCCCCCTCCCTCCCCCCTTTTCTGAAAATGTATTTATTTTATATATATTCTTTCCTTTGACTTCCTGAGACTGATTGAAAGCTGTGCACGTTTGTCGAATGCTAACAAGCGTTTGAGCTCTAGCTTGTGGCTCTGTTGACAAGGCACACAACCCCCAAAAAAGAGACGGGACAAGCCTCCATGGATAGTGGAGTTGTTTTTTTTTTGTCTAATTAACAAAAGTCTGGACAGTTTAATTACCTTTGCAGTCTACCTGACTGCGCTTTATATTCCTCAGACCCCAAATGTTCTTAGTTGTTCTATGTTGTATGTGTGTTCAGTAAAAACAAAGGAATTATGGAGAGATCATTTACACTTCAGACAATGGATGTTTTCTAAGTGACTTGTTACCTGGAGACCTCCATCACATATTGACAGTGTGAAAGGGTCGAAGGTGTATAAATTATACACATGTCTGTGCACACAACAGCAGTGCAAGATATTTTCTATAAGGAAGTCCAGCATGGAAATGGCAGACGCTGCACAGTGCTAAAATAGCATTCAATGAGTGAGGGCAATACAATACAATTTATGTGGCAGTTTAATTAAATTAACTGGATTCCAGCAGTTCCTTCTTTTTTCAAAATGACATTAAGTTTTGGGAAAAATAAATTACAAATGTTTAAACAAAGCTACATCAATTATAAGTTTGGACAAGATTATTTAAACAATCAAAATGCTGTAAAGTAAAATATCAAGACAAACACAATATATATTAAAATCAGCAAGGTATGTGTTCCATGTAAATAAGGACTCTTCATTGCACCAAACATACAAAAGAATAAAATGTATAAAAAGGAAGACCATCAATATCTCAAAGCACTTGAAAAAAAATTCACTTCCCTAAAGGAAAATTAACAAATGTTAAAAGAAAAAAAAAATGAAACCCAGATTCCATATACTGTAAATCTGTCTTGAGTTTCAATATTCAGAGAGCAGATATTGCTGTGAACTTGACCCAAATCTATGTTTAAATGGCATTAAACTTGACCTGAATCCATGTTTGAATGGCATTTCTCTTAAATCACTATGGTATGAGACATCAGTAGTAGTAGTTCTAGATGTGCTTACACAACCGAGTCTTGGCATATGCCATATAACCTTCACCTGAATGCGAGAAAGTCAGAATAAATCTAAGACTTGATAAGACTCAGCGTTTTGAGTACTTCTTTCTACATACAAGTGTGTATATGAACAGAAAACCAAATTAACAGTATTATTTTACTGTCGGTAGGTTGTCCACTATAATTGGATGTAAATACTCCCCAAAAAACAAAAATGCAAGAGGACTGGATCGATGTGTCAGGACGGAAAAAAGTCAATTACTACAAAAAAAAAAAAAAAGCACCCGCCTCAAGTAGGGCCCTACCAAGATGTTTCTGTCATGAATTGTTGAAAGGCTGGGCACTGCAGTTAAAGGTTAATATGTACAGGTAAAGGAGACCATAAACCTTTGAGATTAGGAGTGTGGTTATCATTTCTGTAATAGTCTTGATTCCAGCTTAGTTATAAAAGCTCCACAACAGTCCAAGACATGGTCATGAGGCAACACATTTCTGGATCCAGACAAAAGGGCAAAGGAGAGATAAACGGATACAGTTGAGTACATTGTCACTTCACACTTATTAAATAATCAATGAGCAGACATTTTGAAAAGTGTGGTAGAAGTCAAGAAAACAATGGTGCAAGTTTTATAAAGCAAAAATCACATTTGGAATGCCTATTTTTCCAGTATGAATTATTTTTGGATTATGTACCACATGGACATATTAGAAATCGAAATAAGGATAAATAAATTAGTCACTAATAAATAATAGTCTTTCTAAAGAAGAAATGCTGCCATTTTGATTAAATAAGGTTACTGGATCTGTACAGTTAAAAAAAAAAACACCTAGTGCAATAAGGCTCAAGTGTCCATAAAATGAAGCTGCTTCCATCCTTATAGCTAGCAATTTGCGCACAGCGTAGAAATTCCCCCGAGAACTGCCTTCTCATTGCAGGCACAGTGTCTGAAAGTAAACTTAAATATTTTATTTAAAAGACTGTTGAAAAATCTTAATTTTGACTAGATTTGAAGTCTCTGATTCAACAGTTTCATGAATTACTAAAGTAAATAGGGCCAATTATGAAGCAGGCCCCAACGTGCAAATTTAAAGGGCAATGGAGATATTACATTTCATATGTTTCTTGTTTGTCCAGCAACTTTTTATCCAGCCGTATTGTTTGAATGCAACCTGACTGTGCTCAGATGTGGCTCATGGACGGATGTTACTGATTAGGACAAAAATACTAACAATGATCATATTTTGTAGAATATAGAGAACAGTAGCCAGAATGAATTAGGATTTATTTACACAGTGGAGGAATATAACTGCCTTCAATTATCAGTGGAAAAATATATGATGTTACAGCTATATTTATTAAACTCTCTTGATTTGAATGACATGTAATATAGAATTTGCTCATTACAAATAAAATGAAGCTTGCAACTGAGTAGTACATATTTTTATATTTGCACCGGTATGTGTGTTTGGTTTCTGCTGTTTGGTTACTTCTATTCACTCCACTGTTGACTTTATGCATCTTTGGATAGTGATACCTTGCATAAAAAGGTAAACCTGCTCACTGTATATGTCAATACATCAGAACACTGAATTGCTTGTAATTAGTTTGAATATGGAGGCAAAACGTCAAATCTGGATCAAATGTTCTGAAACAAATTATCCTGATCATAAGATATATAAACAAAGCCTATAAACAATTTAAGTGCAGTGGAAGCAAGCAGCAATGAGACTGAAATTCTCTTGTTTTTCTTAATTACATAAATCGACTGACCCCAAATCACTCCCAAAGCTCCAAGCAGACCCCTTACCTGTCACTGACCACACCTTTGCTACTCTGGGGAATTAACCAAAAACAGTGCATCTCATCCTTTAGCTAATGTCAATTACTCCATAACTATGTAAACATAGTGATCACCAGAAGGCCTTAGAGGCTGACCAAGAACGTGACTTTCCGTTCTTCATATTATAGGAATCTTACTTCATCCATAAATGTGCATTTCATTCTTAGCCTCACGTAAATTCAAAGTGATCAAGTATAAACTATGATGGTTTTAAACTATATATTTACATATATGAAACTGAAATCACAATTTTAATCAATTACTTGCATATAAGCTGCTTAATTCGCATCTCTCCTTGCTTCCTAGTTAAGTAGTTAGAAAATGGAGCCTTTAGCAGGCCCTACATCTGTGTGAGTTCCGCCACATCCTTGCCCCCACGCACCTGTGGGTTCCCCTATCTGACAGAGACTTCCTGCTGTGTCTCCTGAACCTTCAGCTCTGGCTGTGTCTCCTCGCTCTGACCCTCCTTCACTGGCTGTTTGGCCTCAGGACTTGTTCCTGGCTCCTCTGAGGGCTCTGGGACAGGCTCCTGGCTGGGCTCAGGGGTGACCTCCTCTGGGGCTGGATACTGGACTAAGTCCCTCTCCACCTCTTCTGGATGACCAACAGAGCTGGTCTCACTGAGCATGTCAGAACCTGCTCCCGAGCGCCGGAACAGCTTCTGACCTGGTGAAAAGGTAGAGAGAGGTATAGGGACATAAATTAGGTAGGTAGTATGTGGAGAGAAAAGTGGAGAGGGGTTGGGGGGCCACCGGTTGGCCTGCAGAGTACTGTACAGTTCTGCAGCAGCCGGATAGTGTAGACTCTGAGACTAGCCAAGCAGGAATAGGTTACACTGGGATTGGACCAGCCACCAAGTAGTGATGCTAGGAAACCCTGTGATTGAAAGAGTCTAAGCCCTTTAGAATGGCTGTATAACTAGACTGTCCTAGTCTCTAGTCCACTGGTCCCCAACCCTGTTCCTGGAGATCTAGTGTCCCGTAAGGTTTTCATTTCAACCCTATTTTGACACACCTGATTCTACTAATTAGCAGCTCAATGAGATCTCTAGCGGTTGAATGAGGTGTACTTTGTTAGGGTTGTAGTGAAAACCTACAGGACGGTAGATCTCCAGGAACAGGGTTGGAGACTCTGCTCTAGTCTGTGTGGGCACTTCCTCTTGAGTTAAGACAATTTGCCTGCCTATGCCAGAGTAAAAGTCTCAAGAGCAGAACAGCAGAATATGGCTGAAATAAACACAGGTGGAGTCCCTGTGCAGAAGGGCTGGAGATATTGAGGGTTACGAGGGCTGGGAAGACTTGCCTGGCAGTCGCTTGTTTACACTGGAGGTGGGGGGTGGCAGGAGGGGTCCCTCTCACTGCCTGTGCCTTCATGGAGTAGGTTGGCTCTGTAGAGTCCACAGAGCCTTTGGAGAACACACACATTGTTAAATATGAAATATGAAAATATGAAATATGAAAATTACTCCAAAAAGAAAGCCTTTTACAGTTGTGTTCAAATAAATAGCAGTGCGTTTAAAAAAGTGAATAAAGTGCAAATATTTTTTAATAGCTTTTAGTTCCATATTTCAAATGTAGTGGAAACATTACACATTCAATTCCAAATCAAAGCATTAACAAATTTTATCAAGTCTGCATTATTCTTTTACAGGAAGCAAAGAAAAGGAATATTAATCTGTTCAAAAAAATAGCAGTGTCAACATTTTTCTCTTCAAACTCAAACACTTACTGTATAATATATATTTTTTCAAGATTTAACTTCACTTTAAATTACTGAACTAATATTTAGTTGCATAACCATTGTTTTTGATAACTGCTGCGCATCTGCATTGCATCGAGTCAACCAACTTCTGGCACCCAGAAACAGGTATTTCAGCCCAGGATGAACGAACTACATTCCACAGTTCCTGTGAATTTTTGGGTTTTGCTTCAGAAACTGCATTTTTAATGTCACCCCACAAGTTTTCAATGGGGTTGAGGTTGGGGGATTGAGCTGGCCACTCCATTACCTCAATCTTTTTTGTCTGGAACCAAGATGTTGCTCGCTTACTCGTGTGCTTGGGGTCGTTGTCTTGTTGAAACACCCATTTCAGGGGCATTTCCTCTTCGGCATACGGCAACATAATCTCTTCAAGTATTTTGATGTATTCAAACTGATCCATGATCCCTGGTATACGATAAATAGGCCCAACACCGTAGTATGAAAAACATCCCCATACCATGCTTCACTGTCTTCACAGTGTACTGTGGCTTGAATTCAGTACCCGGGGGTCGTCTGACGTACTGTGGACTACCACTAGACCCGAAAAGAACAATTTTACTCTCATCAGTCCACAGAATGTTACACCATTTCTCTTTGGGCCAATCGATGTGTTCCTTGGCAAATTTTAACCGATTCTGCACATGCAGTTTTTTCAACAATGGTGCTTTACGGGGGCTTCTTGCTGACAGCTTAGCTTCGATCAAACGTCTTCTGACTGTAACAGCACTTACAGGTAATTTTAGATCATCTTTGATCTTTCTGGAGGTGATGATTTGCTGAATCTTTGCCATTCTGACTATTCTTCTCCGTTTTAATAGTAGTTGCTCGTTTTCTTCCGCGTGTTTCAGGTTTTTGTTGCCATTGTAAAGCATTTGAGATCATTTTATGATGATCATCCTATAATTTGCTGCACTTCTATATACGTTTTCCCCTCTCCAATCAACTTTTTAATCAAATTATGTTGTTCCTCCGAACAATGTTTGGAACGGCCCATTTAATTCAGAAGGAAATATATTTTATAACAATGTGTGAAACATTTGCTTCCCTTCTTCCTTAATAAAGGACAATTAATGACACCTGTTTTTTCACAGAATGAATGAATTCTCTAATTAAACTCCACACTGCTATTATTTTGAACACGCCCCTTTCAATGAATGAGTCAATTACTCAGAACAAGCAGCGTGCATGTCATGATAGTTGGGTCTGTTGTTTTTCTATTACACTACTACATCTACAAGTAAATTATTTGCCATGCAGAAATATCACTACTACTAATAACAGTGGTTCATCAGGTTACTGATGTTGTACTGCTATTTTTTTGAACACAACTGTATGTCCCAAGCATACACAAAGTAATGCCTTTAAAAGGCTGGCTTATATATATTCAAGATAAATACATCCAAATACTTTCCCTTGTACTTTCTAATGAAAGACAGAACTTTCTGCGTCCCTACTACCCCCATAAGGTATCAATACCTGCAGCCAGGTTAAAGGTCCTGCCTTTGACAGAACTCTGGACTGGAGAGAACCAGTTAAGTACAGAGCCCACCAATGGGATCTGACGCAGCACACCCTGCAAGAGAAGGACACTGGAATGATCATTTTTCATCATTTTTTGTTCCCCCCTGTATAGAAGGGGGTATTTCTCAGGAATCATGCACACCAAACCTGGGTTAAATACTTATTTTAACTATATTAAGCTTTTAGACACCACTAAAACTCATGGAGATTTCCACAGCTTTCAAAGAAACGGCTATTTTCATTTCAACAATATTCAAAACTAAAATTTACTTCTGTATAATTATACATACATTTCAGAAAGTAACATATTTTCTTGAAAGTTCTCAGGGTCTGTACAAGTGTTTTCAAATTTTTCTGATGTCCATAGAGTTACTTTTTTTTCTATCTCAAATATTTGACCAAGGTTGGACACACACACACACACACCTCCGTGTGCTTGCACAAAAATAAACAATACCTCCTCCAAAAGTTTTTCCTCATTGGCTTTCTGCAGCTGCAATTCAGCCTCCAAGATCCCCTTCCGCACCACCTCTGTCATGTTCTCTAACAGCTGCGACCATGCAGGAAAGGAAGAAAATCAGTTAATGCGACACACACGTGAACAGCAGTGTGAACAAAATGTGTTTCACCAGATATGATAGTCAAGACTAAACAAGCCTGAATAAACAAAACATGACTGAGCCATAAAGTAAATAATTATGGTCTCTTACCTTGCCACTTTCCTCAATTTCCCTCCCCATGGCTGCAATACTATCTGCCAGCTCAGCCACATCAAGGTCCTCCGTTGCCATGCCAACAAATACACAGTTTTTTTCCTCCCCAAACTCAGGTCCTAGTGGTTTTAAAGTTAGAGGGAGCATTTGTTCCTTTGTTAGCATTACATTCCTTCAAGGAAAATGGAGCATGCTGTTCCTAATTCACAATAATTTGTTTAAAGAAATTTTCATGACACATTTCTTTCACACAGACCATAGTACAAGCAAACAGATTCCAGGTAACCTTAATGGTGAACTTATGGAACAAAAAGGATGGAGGACATACCAGTGGAGAAAGTCAAGTCAGTTTCCAGCTCCTGCAGTTTCTTCAGCACATTCCAGTTGATGTTCTCCACCTCCAGATGCCTTTTGCTGTCATCAAGCTCATCGCTGCTGGGCTCGTACCTGCCACAAAACTCTGGGGTTTACACGACAGTCCGTGCCACCCACCGACCATATCAGTCTCTCATCTTTCCCCCGTGCCCCCTCCTCTCTCCCACCTCACCTGATGATGCCCAGCCCAGGCCAACTGAGGTCTTCGATGTAGGTGAGGGCCGTGTGGCGGTACACCTCCTCCCTAAAGTCCTGTCTGAGGCGCAGGGTGCTGCTCAGGAGAGGCACCATCTCACCCAACTTCTCCACTAGGGTGTCCACATCTCCCTCCTGAGTGCCCTGCACTGTGGACGCAAGACGAGATGCAGTACTGTCAGCGCGGCAGCCCGCGAGGTTCTGGCACTCAGCCACCCAGGTTCTCTCGACTCTTCGGGAAGGTGTCGTAGATGGTGAAACGTGAGTCTACCCTGCTCGTGTAAAGTACTCAGCGCAAAGCTCCGTGTGCTTCAGCTCGAAAGATCTTTTCTCCATGACATAAAAACAATTACACCTTTGAGGGCAATAATTTCCACGTGCAACCCTTACCTGCAGCAGTCATGAGTGGGTTGAACCTAACACAAGTGCCCTCGTCCTCCAGCTCCACCACGTCCACCCCACTGGCCGGCACCAAATGCGCCAACTGTTCACTCAGCTGGGGTGAGAAGACACACATGGGTTAGCATTAGCGCGAACACAGTACAACACAGCTTGAAAATTCACAAAATCGCATGGTGTTAAACAACAGATATAAAAGCTGCTTTTTACAGCCTGAGGCATTACATCTGAGATGCTGAATAGTCTGAAAAAGCTATGGGATGTACAGTACATAGTATGAGTTGTGATGCACGTCTGCAGAAAATAAAAATGAATGCAGGTGCTTTATGTTTTTGTTCCTTGAATGTTGACTCAGCACGACTAAACTAAATAACGTGTTATGCCAATTCGATAACTTACCCATCTGTTTAGGGAATCTTGCACCTCTCGGTCACCTCCACAGTATCCCTGCACTGAGCCGCGGCTCGATGCTGAGGTGAGGAAGGATGAGGAAGATCATTGACACCTCAGACTTCCCTTTCATTTACCTGCACAGCTCAAGTCCCAAATCCACCAGACGTGATTACATTCACAACTGAATTTCATTTTGTAGTGGGACACAGCCCCTTACCTTCACTCGTCTCCTGTGAGAATCTGAATACCACCACTGGAGAGTTAATCTCATCCTCCACCTGGCAGACAGATCAGTAGAGGAGAGGTGAGGACTGACGGACATGGATTAAGGACACCACTGTAGCATTGACATACAATACATCTGGTGAGAGCATACCAAATTATGGCATTGAATCATGTGAACTATTCACTTCAACAGCAGTGGTGTCTAAAGCCAATTATTTATTTTATTTTTTTGTTTTTGTTTTTTTTTAAGTATTGAGTTTGTAAAGTCATAGAATTTATGCAATATAACCACAGGTTAAGATGAGCAAGAGTTTTTTGTCACATTAACCTGCAGTATGAAAGTCATTGACTAAGCACAATGAAATACAGCATTAGCGCGCTGTCTTTGAGACCTGTCCAGGAAAGTCCACCACATAATCCACTTAATACCCTGCCATGTTGAATCAGTGACCAATATAGAAAATCCATGCAGCACATACAGTTCAGTGAAAAGTACTGTATCTCTCTCAGAGATACATGCTTCCCTGCATGCAGACTTCTGTATGAGGGGCAACGGTGTCACATGAGGGCAGCAACTGCATTGTGCTACCAAGTGCTGCACCGACATCCATTAACAGAGGCACCACATAGCAGCTACAGACATCAAGCACCGAGAAGTGGGCAGCCTGCATGAAAAGGTCTGAAAAACGCATCCACTCTGCCCCGCAGCACCAATGCATTTACGATCCAATCCACGATTAGTGAGAGTAACATAAATGCAGTGGTTTCTGTTTTTTTCTTCACAATCACATCCCTCCTTCCCCACTCCATATTCTACTCAAATGGAAAGATTCAAGGCCAGTGGTTTCTTTGCTTGATAAGGCAGGAGTCAGCCATATCAGTCCCTCTGGGAGACTGAGACATATCAAACTATGGATAGTCAGCCTATTGAAGCTGCTACTTACAAAAACTGAGCAAGAGTAGCACGCAAGTTGACACTTTCTCTGTTCTTCTTCTGAAGATGAAATGATTGGAATCTGCTGCGATCCTGTGAGTTTGTTGATGGCATTGCTCATGAAAGGGCGTTCTAAAATGCCATGCATTCCATCTATGACTCAGGCTCAGAAGCATCATATTAATGTAGAGTATTTAGGCCAGCGGCCCCCAAACCTGGTCCTGCAGATTGTCCACCTAGTTTGGTTTCCGTATGACACTAAATCACCTGATGCTGGAGGACTGGATCAACCGGTGAATCACTGATGATTAAAACAGTCTATGAAAGAGAATTAAAGTGACTGAAATCTGAAAATTATTCAGGTAACTAAAATGCTTTAGAAAGAGGGAAATATAATCCAATCAAACATTTGTTTTAAGCTTTTTTACTTTCACTTTAAACGTTTTCTAAGAACATAGCACTTATACATATTTTCAGGTTGTTATATGTGGAAATATTGTGTGTGAAAACTATTCATAATAGATTACCACTGAAAGAAATCAACAAACATCATTCTTTTATGTGACCACTTAACTGTGAGTGGTCAACAACTGTCCTATTCCTCCACGGACAGGTGATTTAGGGTTTCGTGGAAAACAAACTGGACAGCAGATCACCGGGACAAGAGTAGGACTCAGCATTTGGAGGGGTTTTTATGAAACCGTCAGTGATGCACTGGCCATAGAGGGAAGACAGGGGCACTGGGCTTTAGCCGCAAGGAGGTGGCTTTACCTTGGTGGGGCAAGGCATGCCTTTGAACAAGCAGGACTTTACCTAGTGCAGTGAGACATGCCTTTACACAAGCAGGATCAAGAGCTTGGTGTGATACCCAATGAAGGCCTCAGAATGCACGAGTGGCCATGAGGAGGGAGGGAGGTGAGGATGGGTGGACAGGCAGGAAAAGGGGAGACCCAACCTACAATAGACAGTATGAGAGAGCCCAGGACATCCCGCAGAGAGCCCCCGGAGATAAGAGGAACCCGGGAGCGCGACACCACGCCCTGAAACCAAGGCACCCACTCTCACTACTGGTTACAACTGGTTAACAGAGCTTCACTGGTAAAGGAGCTTTGCGGTTTACCATGGTCAAAGCCTCGAGAAGAGACATCTGCATGTCAAGGTCATCCTGATGATAGCAACACAAAACAGGGGCTTGGTTTCTCATATTAACTCTGTTCAGAGATGCCTTACCGCTGCTTGGGTGGAAAAGCAAAACTCTGCTTCTGGTAGGGGGCTAGCATGTCACATATGCATTAGCGCATGTTAGCGTTAATATCAATTTAAACACTGATTTAGAAGGCTTTCCATACCAGATTTGTATAGCATTGAAGTTTCTGTAACCAGTAATTCCTTCCCAAGGCATATTGGCTAAGCAGCAAAATATCGTAAAATATTTTCCATTTAATTGCTTATAGTTTTATCATAAATTGCCAAATAAAAAGGTATTCAAGGAAGTCATTTACAAGCATGCAATCTGACGTATGCTATATAAAAATGTCACAGCAAATACGCCATCAACAAAAGTACATACTGATGTTTTTATGGAGGTCAGCTTCTTCAAATGGTCCAGCAGTCTCTGACTCTGAAGGGACGGGACACAGGTCGCACAGTTATCAAGGAGACCAGGCATCTAATGTCATATACTGTGCATCATGTCATTAAATATAACCGACAACATAAGTCTACTTAAAAGGGACCGCTCTAACCAGCTGGGAGGCATGCTTAATCCTCTCCACTATCCCATCATGCCCGAGATACTGCAATGACAGCCAAAGTGGCAGGGCACGCAGCTTCTCCACCGGCTGGCTGGACGTCAGACCTGCAGCGAGAGACTGCAACAGAACACACCCCGAGGAAGAGGGCACATATTACGAAGGGCCATTTGGCATACTCGAACGTGACATTTACAGAGTCGTGTACGTGAATTACGCAAGACTTTAGTCTTAAAAAATAAAACAATAACCAGGGCGGGGTCCTCGTGTCGGTACAGTGTGACAGCGGGCACGGCAGGAAGCCCCAGCCAGGGACCCAGGGTCAGGGTCATGCTGTCACATTTGGTGGCGGCCTGTCGATTGGGAGAAATTATATGAGCACAAAAAGATCCCCGGGGGGGGGGGGGGGGGGGGGGGGGGGGTGACATAAATAATATATTACTTCAAAAGGAAAGCGTATACATTTGTACCCTTCAGACCCTCTCCGCCAAACCAAAAGGTCTTAATCAGGACTATGGCATAAAGACAGTTCTTATAAAAGTTTGTATTGTTGATCCAATATGGTTTGAAGTCTACGGATAAAAGGTTTATATATGTTTTTCAAGATTTTCATATTTCTCCTGGATTAACTTTATTTGCATACTCTGTGATACGTGTTGGATTTATTATGATGTGCTTTTATCCTATTGTTGAAAAAAATCACATTAAAAATATACTTATAGAATAATAGGTTTTATGATTGATTGTATTCATGATGATTGATTATATTGTCTATACTGCATAGCTAAGATCCCTCATCATAGCCAGATGGTCTCAGGTGATTCATGGTATTGGCTAACTCCAACCCTTCCCTGTTAACCTATCAGATGGCATGTCTTATGGTATATACATGTATATATGGGGGCGTGAACATTTTGTTTGATCTGACGAAGGTCCACACAGGATCAAAACGTTGTTTAATATAAAGGTGTATGTGCGGGCTCTACTGAATTGTTCCTGTTGTTTTCGCCCAGCCTAGCACCTGGTTTGATGTGTGTATAATCATCATTCCCTATACAAATGGGACACAAAAACCAATCTAAATTCAACA
Organism: Synaphobranchus kaupii; assembly: GCA_029718625.1. Classification (NCBI taxonomy): domain Eukaryota; kingdom Metazoa; phylum Chordata; class Actinopteri; order Anguilliformes; family Synaphobranchidae; genus Synaphobranchus; species Synaphobranchus kaupii. The sequence continues at coordinate 31,708,366 of CM056379.1, forward strand.
TTACTGAAGTGATTCCCAGCAAATGAGATTTGAGACTTACCATCACTGATGAAGTGGCTGCTACATAGCCCAGAGCCAGTGTCGCCAGGTTGACTCTGAAAAACACTTATCATTATTAGAGAGCGAAACGTGTTGATAAGCAACACTTGGAGATTACGATTCATAAGAATCTCAGACTGGACCTTTTGCTGTATAATCGTGTCTACATCTATGAGAACGAAAGAATGAAAATTAAATCAGTAGGATGGCTACGGTGTGTGTGCATGTGTGTGTGTGTATGCAGTAAGAGAGAAAGAGAGCGTACACGTGTGTGTATAGTTGAAACCCACCCCTCCACATGGAGCCACATACTGTGCTGGTCACACAGCTCCTTCAGACGACCCAGCTTGTCAGTGTGTCCTGCACCCGGTGTTCCTGTGGAGACAGACAGACATACAAACACAGACACATTTGTTTACATACTTGGATTGCTACAAGGCCTCGTACACACTGTATATTGAGATTCTGAAAAGCATTTCCTCTTCAAATCTGCATCTTTAATGTGTATTCACACAAGCAGCACAGTTGATACGGAATTGATCGATTACATCGATTCAAAAGATCGAAAAACTGACCAGCATTTGCTAACAACAGCAACGGAAGCTTCCCAGAATCAATGTCATCTTTAATAAGTCTGTCCAACAAGGCGACATCCTGCAGCAATGGAACACATTAAACCAATATCAATACAATAGCAGTAAAAAGGTGGCAGCAATAAACACGTATAAAAAAAATGCAACATGATGTTAGAGCAAGTGCTTAACTATGCAAAGGCATTTGTATCATATGTAGATTGAGGTTATCTCTTGAAAGAAGGCTAGCTGAGCACAAAGATGTCATTCATGTTCATTCTGTATTACAATTACTGCAAAACATCACTGTTAGCACGTCCTGTTCTAAATGTGCCGCTGTGCATATTCAGGTAAAATCCAAACCCCATATTAGCTCTATTAGTTACATGGGTCTATCAGAGCACTACCTTGAACATTTGGCTACATTACGTCTATGCTGAAACAAATCAGTAAAAAAAAACTTTCAAATAAATATTAAAGGTACTCTGCTGTTCATTTTAAATGACAACTGGTACATATTTTAGTATGCAATATATGAGATATGACCAGGCAGCCCCTTTGACTGGGGGAAAAAAGTGACAACCCACAAAATGACAAAGGGTATTGTATTTAATGTCTTGATTCCTACCATTTGATGCTGTGATCCAAACATAGTGTTGCAGGGTACTGTGCAGAGGCTGGACAGAGGCAGGCCCAGCTAGTGAGAGAGTCACAATAAGTTAGTGCTACGTGATATTACATAGATAACATATAAGCAGAAAACATGTATAATGTGAAACAATGGTAGCATGAAAGCAGCAGTCGCAAGACTTGTGGCGGTGCTAACTGCTAAGCTTAATAAGCTGTGTGCAAAAGTCATGGGTATACTCCAAAGGACAATCATACCAAAACAGTTCAGTTTGCACTTAAAGTTCCAATGTTGGCCCACGGATGACACAACTGCCAAATCAAAGACTGTTTTAACATCTCAGATTATTTAAGTGTGCCTAAAGGCTTTACTGTGAGTAGTGGTTACAGAGCACATAACACTCATTATCATTCCTGGGCCTGACAGGATAAACTGGTCTGCCCACTCTGCATCACCTGTCCCTACCTGTACGACAAGACAATATATTCTCCAACAATAGCAAGCAACTGAGTAACTAAGTAATCCTAGCTCATCAATAGAATAGGAGCTAGCTACTGGCCCATCAAATATGGAAACAGACAAGCAGCCTGAGACCGTTTCACTGCAATGCAGAGAGATTTGCACAGTGCATAGGGCAGACAAAGCCCTGTGTGATTCCAGGGCAAAGTTCCAGGTGTGTAATACCTGGCTGCAGAGGTGTTGCCCCAGGCCTGGCCGACATGCAGCACTCTGGTAGACAACGGGCTGTTTGGTGTTGAGTACGGTGAAGCCTTCAGTGGTGTAGTCCTCATAGCGGGAATGAATAACGAGACGGCAAACTTTTATAAGCCCTTCCCGGTCGTCCTCGTGGTAATATGCAGAGCCATTTTCATACCTGCCAACAGAGTAGGAAACTAAAATACAACTGCAAAATTGAATATTTATTTAATTTCCTCTTCTAAAATAGACCTGATGTCAACTTCCTGTTTCAGCTCTACGGAGCTCTTCTGAATTGAATCGGTGAATACCGCTCTGCATTTACAAATTTACCCAGTGAATTGGGCAAACCTGCTTTGTTTGTTTTGAATCCCTATCAAAGAAAAATGAAACAATTTAGAGTGCAACAATATTACTCGTTTCATGCAAACACTCTTTTTCATGTAAAAGTACATTTTAATTTTCCCTTCCCTTTCTTTTTAAATTTTCCCATTAGAAAACACACAACAATCAAGACACCACAAAAAATGGCATCACATGTATGAAAGTGGAGAGAGCTATAGCTGCCTTTGCAAGTCAAGCATTTGCAAACCTGAGTACCAACCTGAATAGCCGGCAGAGCCAGAGTGTGGTGTCTGACAGGATACGAGTGGTCAGCTTCCTCAGTCGCTCTCTGTCCAGTACGGAGATGTAAGCTGCCAGGCTGTGCCCCAACAGGGCCATGTGACCCTGCTCCCCCACATTCTGCATCCTGCTATAGAGACACAGCATAACCCTCAGTTCCTAGGGCTCTCTTTAGCATCACGTGACACCACGCAACACCACGGATGTCGGTTTTTAAGAGAAAGTTCTTCCTTTTTTAATAAAGATTGTCTTCTAGAATCATAGAAATAAAAACAGATAATTTCCTGACAGCTGTGTCCCTACCGATGGCCCTGATTTTCGTCCTCCTCATCGCCATGCATGAGGTTTTGGACCAACTGCAAAATGCTGGTGACATCTTGACCACTGCAAGGGGAAAAGATACACAGACCCAGAAGGGCTTGAAAAGGGGAAGTGACCAAATTCAATGACCATTTCCCTGAATCTACCTGTAGACAGGCATGTATACTGACCATATGTTAACTGAAATTGCACAATTTCTGTGTTTTTCATGTAAAAACACAGACATTGAATATGCTGCAATATTTTGAAATAAAATGTATTACTAAGATCTTGACACTAAGCATCATATAATAAAATATAAAAATCATTGCCGTTTCATGATACTGCAGTATCTTTTTTTTAAAAATACATTCATGTTAAATATATTTATCATTATATTACATTACATTTCTCTAAGAAAATAATATACTGTCATTACTTTAGCTGACACCAGTTGGGTTTTCAGATTACAAATTGACATATTATCCTTCAATATAGCTGGATATTTAATTAGTATATTCTGCAACGGCAATGTCCCACAGACTATTCCCTGGTTACCTTCTGGCTTGCTTATATGGTGAAGACAGCCAGCCTTCATTGTACCACTCTGAATGAGAGCAGGTGGTATAGAGTTGCAGTAATAGCCACGGCTATTCACCTGACTTACCCTCCTTGCAGAGGCCCTGGAATGTCCCTTCGGCTATACCTCCGTTTTTCCTCAACCTCCCTTAAAGGCAGACAGAAAAATATTGAAATACGCAAGTGAATAGGTCTCATTCAGTCACCGCTCAGGGGATAACAGTGGGAAAGACTAACATTGCACAATCACTGCCTGAGGTAGGAGTGGCATTACAACAATTTAAAGAGTTTGTCGATGGGCAGATATTCCTGTTACCTATACACAAACAGGGTGTACCCATTTAGTAATTCAAAACAAAGTGTTGGGGAACAATAAGGAAATGGGAACAGTGTGTGTGTGTGTGTGTGTGTGTGTGTGTGTGTGTGTGTGTGTGTGTGTGTGTGTGTGTGTGTGTGTGTGTGTGTGTGTGTGTGTGTGTGTGTGTGTGTGTGTGTGTGTGTGTGTGTGTGTGTGTGTGTGTGTGTGCCTATAACTTTGACTAGAACATTAATGGAAGATATGCACAGCAGAAATAAACTCACCTTTGACCATCCTCAAGAATCCGCATGGCCTCATTCAAATTCTTACCCATTTCAGCAAGCATGGGGTCAACAATCATCTAGGAAAAAGCAAAACAACTCATTTTAATAGGGTATTAAATACAATACATATGGCTTTTTTTAAAATCATAGATACAACAGTATGCATTTGCTCACCTTCCACATAGTGCATTTATTGCAAATACAGAAGTAATGGCAATGTTTGCCAGAAAAATAAATCCATGCAATATGAAGTAATAACTATCAGTAAAAATAAATAAACAGTACTGTCATATATGACAACCTTGCACACTTGACATGAACTTCACATTCTATACTCTCTATGTAACCTATGTATGCCATATCTTCAGTTTTCATGATTGAAGTTGGGATTTTCTGCAACCATATCACTAATTGTATTTCCTCCTAACAAATTTATTTGGAGTGATTATGGTCATATTTCTAGAGATACTCAATTTCTCTACAGTGGCTAATTTAATACCTCAATTCAATACTGCATTTCAAAGGTGATACAGAATTGTCCACACTTGTAACACACAGCATGTGTACTTTATCTAGCATAAATCATATGCTTATACACAACACTATTGTACACACTATGGAGTTAAAACAGATCATGTTTGTTACCTGAAATTATTTTCTGTTAGACACCTCATGTTTTCCTGCAGGTATACCACCATGTACCCTACTTTTTCTGAATGGCTGAAGCTAAGTAGGCATGGGTTTAGTTAGTACTTGGATGGGAGACTTCCTGGGAAAACTAAGTTGCTTCTGTAAGTGGTGTTGTTGGGCCAATATAGTGCTTCTTCCCTCTGGTCAAATAAACCACAATATCCCAGTGCAGTGATGGGTATTCTGTAGAAGACACCATCTTTTGAATGAGACGTCACACAGAGGCCCAGACTCATTGTGGTCATTAAAGATTCCATTACATTTTTCGCAAAGAGTAGGGGAGTTCCCTGGTGTCCTAGATAAATTCTCAACCTGCCACCTAATCATCCCCCAGTTTAATTGGCTAAAACCGTTCTCTCCCACTCCACCTCAGCTGATGTGTGGTGATCATTCTGCCGCAAAATGGCCGTCGTGCATCACCCAGGTGGGTGCTACACATTGGTGGTGGTTCAGGAGAGTTTCCCCCTAATCACTGTAAAGCCTTTGAGTTTAAGAAAAGTGGTAAATAAATGCAAGCCATCATCATGTCGCCAAATAATGGCCTGATTAGCCATGGCCCTACTATCAGTTCAAGTGTGAATGTAGCTGTAGGATAGAATTTAGCTTGTAATCTGACAGTTAACATTTTTGTTCCCAAGTGCATATCAAAGTGAATACATTAATTGAATGTAAAGTTACATACGCCACTTTTAATGGGGCATGGCTAAGAAATTATAAATCATACTTCCCCAAGTAATAAAATGTTCAGGTTTCACGGATCAGCAACATTAATGTGTTTAACATTTCTAAAGAACAAAAGGCTACTGATGACTTTATACAGGAAATGTCAGAATGTCCCTATGAAAAAAATAAAAAAAATAAACTGACATTGGTATCGCCACATATTTAGGGGAAAACAGGAAGAGAGTAATAAAATAATATTTATTTAAAATTTTACAACTAGCTATACATTTTAAGAGTGCGTCCAGCAAACCCTTCTCTTTCATGCTAGATCTTAATGGTTACCTTTACAGTGTAAATGTGCAATTTTTGAAGAATCGTGTCTGAATCGGTTGGCTATGGTTTCACATAAAGTATAGACAGCTGTATAACGTTTGATATGGAGCAATCCCGCAACTTATAATGGATCGTATATTAACACAGAATCATCTTTCCCTACAATATCATCTTCTCAGACAAATTTAGAAGGACACGAACGAGTGAGGGGGAGGCACTTTCACCCACTCCAAAATCCTCATATAACCTCTGCCTAACGTCACAGAACACACGCTACAAGAGTAGTATTATATAGCGTAGCAACCTATGGTTAGCTAGCTAGCGATCAACATATTACTGCGCTGGAGTAGTGTTATCTTTTGTTGGGTGCTGTCACGCGTCTCTCTCCGAACAGGCCCACAGATCAAAAGGAAATCAGTGTATGACAAGCAACAATTTCCAACATTAAAGCAAACCCACAACGCTAAGAAAACAGGCATTCGCATGTTAGCTAGTAAAGCTAGCAAGTGCCAGTATTCCGCGTCACATATCTAACAAACCAGCGATACAACCCATGTCAAACCTATGACAGTACCTTATATGTTTGTTCCATAGCGTCGGGAGGGAAGGATTATCCCGTCTGAGTCCACTCTATAGGTATTTAGTATAGTATTATGTATGCGATCGTGTCCACCGGTTCATGAATTTCACTGATTATGTAGGCTACTTGCCGAGCCACTAGCTATCTCAATTTACTTCCTGGAAGCCGGTCCGTATTCCACGCTGGCAGCGTTGACGTACTTCACGTTCTTACTGGTAGCTTGTGACCACTGTGTCACACAGCCTCGGTCCACAGAACTGTGCCTAGGTCCCACCGCAAACGTGCGCGCGCTCTTTAAACGACCTCGCCTTCCAGGTTGTAGCTCTATTACCTCAAGTCATAACTGGTTAAATAGCAGAGGATGATGGTAGCCATGATCTGTTCTAGTTGCAAGTAGCTCTCCAAAAGGGCTCATCATAAATATGCAATGCACTGCACAAATGAAGATCATAGAGCTGAAAAATATCCCACTGTAACGTTCTTTATAATATAGCCTATACTCGTTTTCCTGGTCTGCTCCACATTGATTGTGATTAACGTTAATTCAAACTATAGAAAAATGTAATAACAAAGCGAGCAAAATAAACCAGGTAGCATATTTATCTACACACACCAGTGACTGATATATGTAGCCTACTACTACTACAGTAGTTGTACTACTCCTGTTACTACTGTAGTATTATTGTGAATCTGCATTGAATTACATCTCTTTGGTTTTAATCGTTTGGGCTGTGGAATATTCATAAACCTTTTGATTTTGACCCTTCCATTCGCAAACTCGCTTGGGGTCTTCTGCTCCACTATAATTTTCCAAGTAAGATGTTACGTGATGCCATCTCATTTAAATTTAATATGAAATTGGTATGTATTAATTATATGTTAATGTCTGTAATCTAACTATCTACCACACGTTAATCTTTCTGCAGTCTCCATTGGTAGCCTACATCGATGAACAGCTTCTATTGGAGACTGCCATTTATTTGCACTTTGTTAAGCTTTTATTCCCTGGTGGAATAACTGCCTCTTATTAGAGGCTCAGTGTCTAATGGAAGTTTTACATTAAATTGCCTACATAGTTCACTGAACATTGTCCTGTATATTGGGGGGCGGGGGTTGGTGATATGACCCCCCCCCCCCCCCCCCTCACTCAGCAACAGTTATATCATGATTTCAGTGTCTAATTACTTCACACAAATTGAGCATTCTATAGAATGTTTATTAATATGGTGGTCATATATGACGAGCAAGAAGCGTAATAGCTAAAAACTGATGTAAAAGGAAATCAATGGCCTTTGGATACATATAGGAATAAACTGATACCGCAGACCCTTGATGAGTTTACAGCCATTTAGCAAACCATGGGTTCCATACTATTCCTGTGTAATTTACATCTTAATCTAGTCCCACCACCCCCACCCCCCCAATTCCCATAGAGATACATTCAAATGCAGAGAGGTTATAGTATCGCTTGTAAGAGTACCTGAAAATAAGATATCAAGAGTATTTTGATATCCTTTTATACCCAGTCATGATAGCATCAACTGTTTAACTGTGGAATGTTCCAAACAGGTGTTTTTCTTGAACTTCCCAGTCTTTTTTTTGCCCCTGTCCCAAAAAAATTTGGAACGTGTTGCAGGCATCAAATTCGGAATTTGCGTATATTTACAAAAATCAATAAAGTTGATAAGTTAAATATTAAATATCTTTTCTTTGTACTGTTTTCAATTTAATATATGTAAAAGAGAATTTACAAATCACTGCTTTCTGGTTGTATGTGCATTTTACATACTGTCCCAACTTTTTTTGGAATTGGGGTTTGTATAGGTCCTACTAATAAAAACATTGATACATTGTTTTTTTCTAGCTGAATCATCTGCTTTAGGCCTATTTAGCAAAACTAGGTTTTTGTAATGGGAGAATGAATGTTAGGAATAGCAAAAAAAAAATAAATAAAAAAATAAAAAGTGCTATTTAAGAAAAAGATAAATCACTGGGAGATGGCCCTTTTTACAGGATTTAATAGCCAAGACTTTGATCTATCAAAATATATTTCCCCAGTATTATTGAAGAGTAAAAAAAATCGATCGTCCACCGAGGTCCATAGCCAAAATATTTGGCTAGCACAGAGGAACAATCGCACATGATTTTTAAACCAAGTGGATAGACTGCCAGTTTCCACTTGCCATACATTAAATATGGTGGATGCTACGGAAATATCTTTCTTTGACAGATAAACAAAAACTTTATAGCAATTAAATTAATTGGGAGAAACATGTTAACCTGCTATTTCTTTATATTAAAAAACGAAACAAATATTTCAAAGTACCATAGTTTCCCGTGTAGCAATACTACCACGACTGTCCGTGTCCGACCTCTACTTGTACTTAGCAGCTATCTCAGGTAAGCCTATCCGTTCCAGTTCGTGATCACTTCGATGTCGTGTAGAGTAGCCTCGCTACACTGCCAGTATGAGCACTGGACGCATTTTTTTTGTTCCCTTCGATGTCTGTGGGAAGTGTAGTGTAGCCGCCAATAAATGTAATCTTGAAATGATTTATGCGCCAGTTTTTTATTGAACTGTAAGAGACTGCGTTTTTCAGAAGCCTTGTTAATCCTTAATTGAATATAGAATAGATTTTAAAAAACGAATCCATATTTAATTCTCATTTTTAACGTTATGGAAGGAAGATCAAATGCTAACCTTAGTTTTGCCATATTCTTGGTGTAACGTTAGGCTAACGTTAAATAATTTTCATAGCTGCCAAGGCTGTATAGCAAAATTAGCCAAGTTTAGCTATTTTTAGACAAATCATGAGGAAAGCTTTTTTAAAACAAGCAAAAAGGTTTCCGTGGATAACCAATGTAAGTATGTTTGGCTGCTTGTTCGCCGGTGGGGATTTTGTGCATCAGTGGTTTTCCCGAAGAGAAGAAATGGATTGGCGACAAACTGGAAAGGTTGCTGTGCTGGCTTTTAGTTTCCATGGCAACTTCAACTACTTCTGGATGCGTGGTTTGGAGCGGCGTTTTCCTGGAAATTCTGCAAGCATGGTACTTCGCAAAGTGATCCTGGACCAAACGATTTCATCACCGATAGCCACCAGTGCCTTCTATACAGGTCAAATTGGGAATTTTAATTTGTACCTCAAAATGCGTTTGATGTGTAACGTTACTTTTGATCAGTGGGGTTGTGTTACAAAATTGTAGCTAAGTAGGCTACTCTTGCTTAGAGCCGAGGTTATTGATTTTGTAGCCAGCTACTGAACACACAAATGAACTGAGCTGTGCATACAGATAAAAGAAAAACAACACTAACACTAATATACCAAAAAGCAATACTTGCCATGCTGAAAATAACAGCATAGACCAGCATACTTTTCAAAGTGGTTAGTGCTAGTGTGTGGCTGGTCCAAGCTGGGTGGGTACTGCTGGTTTTATACACAGTCTATGGTTTTATACTGATCAAGCTGGTGGACCAGCTTGGTCAGGCTGATAATGAAAATAGCCGTGCTGGTAGACTGGCAAAGCTAAGATGGTGATGTGATCGTCATGCTGCTAGATCAGCTTGGTCATGCTAGACCATTGATCTGATCTTCACTGATCTGTGCTGGGTGTTCAGCAGGGTGGAGATGCCTCACTCTTAAATTCAGATTTCTATCCCTCTCACTTAATATAACATCTTCCTTTTCTTCAGGGATGAGTTTGTTAGAGGGCAAAGATGACATTTTCCAGGACTGGAGGGAAAAATTCCTTAACACCTATAAGGTAATTATGAAAAAGTCATGAAGAAGAAAAAAAAAAACACAGCCTTGATAGATGTAGCCTATTTTTTCACAGATTATAGGGACTTTTTTTGCATCCTGGAATCCATATAACAGAACACATTCCTACTGTTTTTCTTCATATTAATTATATTTTTTAGATTTACAGCATTTGAATCTCTGCAGGATTTTAGACTGTAGGAATTCTGTGCTTTGTAAAGTAAAACTCGGAGTTCCAAAGTTTAGGTCAGTAGCAATTTAATTCCAATGCAAAATAGTCTTCATTACAGTATACAAGATACCGGGTAATAGCAAGGCAGTTCAATCACAGAATAGTGTTGTGTGGGGTGCAAGCTTTATACCCCAAACCTGAAATAAAATTCTGACATAAAATGGAGGTTCCTGTCCCTGATTGGGTGACAGGCAAACAAATGGACATTGTATGTGGTGTGGGAGGGAACCAAATGGTTATTGTCACCTAGGTAAGATGGCTAACTCCGGTCTCACACCCTAGCAGTGCCGTCATCACCAGGCTTTGTTTCTAACCCCCCCTTGATCATTGAGTAAGGCTGATTGTGTTAGGTGACCATCCAAGAACACTGAAGCAGGAAATGTATTTTTCCCTACAAGACTGCAATACAATTTTTAACACTGTCCAGACTACATTCTGAAATATTCTCAAGACCACTTTATAGATATTTTGTCTTTGCTTCTTTTTATTATTTAGACTGGACTAATGTACTGGCCGTTCGTGCAGGTAAAGCCATTGCAACTTGTTGTGTAATTAAGGGTATGATTATGCCTAAATCATATGTTGATCCAATATGTAATAGAGGTGCACAGGACTAATAATGTTGCCATTATATTTATGTGTGCATTTGGGTTCACATTTAAGCATGTTATGGGTTCTTCAAGTGACTTCCAGTACAGGCTAAGCCCTATAGTCAAGATTAGTTTTAGTCTGGCCTATGCCATTAATATTCAGAGTTAGGACACAATTGGCTTTGCCTAGCTGGAGTAGCTTGGACTTAAATGCCGTCGGCTAAACTTAAATTCTAACCTCTAGGTACTCACCAGGTGCCTACTCACCATGATTTGAGTGTGCAAATGTTTGAAAAAAAACAAAACTAATTTGACTAGTTAGTGAAAATTGCATACAGTTTAGTTTGTGGCCATATTTTTGTCCAGTAAATGAAAACTTAATGTGCATTGTATTTGCGTGATATTTGTTATGATTCATGTGTCATCATTGTATCATTATACTGTGTGTCACATACATACCAATACCCAACCATAGTACTTATTAATTTATTATTGGATATTTCTTTAATTATTAAATGGTTAGAGGTTAGAAAGCCCATATTGTACGGTAGATATATAAAGAATATTTTATGCAAGTTATATGCTGAAAGTAATGCTAAGACATTATTATGTTACTTTATTTAATATCTAATTACTGCTGTGCATGTACCTTACGTTTATGTATCTCCCCCCCCCCCCCCCCTTCCCTTCTGGCCTTCAGTTTCTAAACTTTACGTTGGTGCCACTGTATCTGCGAACAGCATTCACAGGCTGCTGTGCTTTTGCGTGGGCCATCTTCCTGTGCTTCTCACGACAGAGTGGGGACGGCACAGCAACCGCTGCCCTCACCTGGATCCTGGACCTCAAAAAGAGGCTCCCGTCGCCAGACTGTGGAAAATCCAAGGGAAGTGAACCCACAGAGACAGAGACGGCCAATGAAATGGGCCACTCTGAGGGGAAAAAACAGTGATTTGTCCAGTATGAAGAAACTATGTGCTTGTGCCTTTGTGGAAAGACACCTGTGGTGGACATAAGCATTGTTCTTTTAAAAAATTTGATGAGTTTTATTAGTAACTCATTTCATATTGGTAAGTTCTTGTGGATGTTGCCATCTTGTGGATGTTTACAAAGTGTTATATTATAAGCTTTACTACTTCAATGAAATGTATTATGTCATAACAACTTGTGTTCAGTCCAGAAACTGTATCCTTTTGTTATTAAGGCAACCTGGAATAGTTATAGAATCTGTATTGTTAAAGACAGTATTCAGTATCAAACACATTCACATGTGCACGCGCATACACCTTTTAAATTTTATCACTGCACACTGCCTTCAGTGTAAATGGGCAATTAAGTTTATGGCTTTCGGGGCTAGCTGTCTTCTCTTTCAATGTAAACTGAACATTACTGGTGGTATTTGGAATTTTATCTTTTCTATTATCACACTGTGTTGCATTCCGATTAAAAATGAACTTTGAAACAAATGATATTAATTGCCACGCAAATTAATTCTTTAGAAAATGTAGAACCGCATGTTTAAACTTATGAAATATTTATTGTTTTGTTTATAGTCCAAAAAGAAAAAACACTGGAAGCTGAATATGATTGTTCTTGTACTGTTGCGCAAGAAACGTGCTAAATTGCTTCAGTAAATAATCAGCTGTACTGTACAAGTTGGTGATGTGAAGTGTAAGCTATGTATGGCTCTTGCCACGCAAATATGTAATGTAGTTATGTCTTTATGTAAAAAAGAATTGTGACCTGTATCTTCGATACTGCACGTTATTATTCCAATGGAATAGTCCCGACAGGGGTTTTAAAACAAGTTTTAGAAAGTGTAATAATCAACACATCTGCACATTTATATACATATTAGAATATTTTATATAGGTTTTCCAAGCTTTGAAATGTGCAGATGGTGCAAATATTATTAATATCTCTAATGGATAATGTTTCCAGAATTTAGCCGATGGTATTGTAGCATAGAACTTCTTCCTTTGGTCTATTTGTAATTGATTTCAAATATGAACTTGTTTACAGATTATACAGATATAAAATCTGGCTATATTTGGCTTGCTGACGTGTATTTTGATTCTCCAAAATAAATATTTGTTATTAACAGTGGAACATATGGTTTCCATGAAAGTTCCATGTTGACCGGATTTGGTTGAGTCCATTATATATCTTGATATGTCTTTGTGTCATTATGCCTTGTCCTCCTTTCACTCTTTAATTAAAATTGTTTAGAGTTCCAGATTGGCTTTAATGATATAAATGCAATTTTTGCTTCACACACTCTAGTGTCACTGTTAGTGTCCTGCTTCTCCAGAAATATGTGTGATGCTCTACAGATATAGCAACTTATGTATTTACATTCTGGATCGTTGATTAGTGCTGATCATATCTTTTTTTGGTGTTTGTGTCTACATTGTTTTGCTGTTTTAAAGGTTTTTCAAGTGTTTCTGTCTGTGTTTGTAAACCTCTATATATAGGCTAGCGTTATGTGACAAGTTCAAATCCGCTAGATCACTGGTTCTTAACCTTTTTAATATCTGGAGCCCAACTAGAAATTTAGTAACTTTCAGGGACCCATTCAAATACACATAACAGCATAGCCTAGTGGACTACAGACCCACCTCATACACTCCCGTGACCCATTTTGGTTCCCGACCCATAGTTTAAGAATCACTGCCTTAGATGATGGGGTAATATCCAGTCTTTATTTTCCTACAGATCCTAGAGAATAGAAAAAGTAAAGTAATTCAGACACTGAGTCTTGTGGTGTGACCCTACTTTGTAAAAACGTCTTTATGAATAGACTTTTGTGAATTACGTTTTCCTGCATTTAATAAACCTTTCTTCAGCTTCAGTCTTACTTCTGTTTTTTTTTTTTTTTTTTACATAAAACACCAGTCGTATAACACGTGCATACTTATTCTTGCAATAAAGAAACAAATTACTGTCAGTCATATATTATATATTGTTACCAAGTGATAAGACCATTAAACCCGGAACCTAGCAGTGCCAAGCTGACCGTCATTTCTGTTTAACTGCTCACTTACTGGAACGGACTCCAAGGATAGCCTACCAGTTTCCAACATCCCTGAGACTGTATAAACACCGTGCATTTTATTCTAAGTTCCATTATTACATTAAATAAGCACAAGTGAATGGCATATTTTAAACTCAACAAATGTTCTTACTTTTACTTGCAACATTGGCAAGCAATGCACCTTTTCCACGTGCTTATTTTGGACAGTTAACTAGCCTACTTCAAGAAACCACAAAACCAGTCACTGACTGCAAAAAAGTAATCAATCATTTTCCATATAGGCTATATCATCCATATATTCAATGTTTAGCCGAAAATGTAGTCACAAATTCAAATAACAGTATAGGTACCTGGCAAAGCATCATTGGACTGAAACGAGATGTATACAACTTATTGTTTTACGTTTAATAGTCTTTTTCTGAATAATTTCACTCGAAGTTGACGGCAGTTTTTCATCTTGGACTGAGGCACAGCCACCTCTTTCCTCACCTTCGATCCGCTGTGCGCATGCTCCCTGCATCCTTAAACGCATCACATGTCGGGAGTGCCTCAGTGCATTCCAGTCCCTTACGGAGGAGAACGATGCTGAACGCCTTGGGTTGGTGGAACCTGAGAATCGAGCGAAAGTAATCCGACTTAAATAGGCTAACACAAAACCGTAAAAACACAGTACGACAAACAAGCGTGTGAGGAACAAACAGGCAGTGATAGAAACCATCTGACGCCAATTATGGAGTTAAAGAAATCAATTTCGGAAACTGACCGAACGTTGAAGAGCTACGGCGCTGTGCTGGAGACAGAGTGGCAAATGGACAAAGGTAAGCGTCGTTCATACCATGCTATTGTGCCTTTGCTGGATGGCTTAAACGTGGCACGAAAGAGATTTCTGGAGTCAGTATTTTCTTTAAAATACTGTGGTGTATCGTCTTAGCTGTTTAGAATAAAAGCTTGTATTACAAGTCAACACGCTATGTTGATACAGTTCTAGTGCTGTGCCACGATATTGTAACGTTGTTTGCGTCATTGACTGTTATAGGAATATAGGCTAAACTTCAACGATCGTTATAGCCTAGGCTACTGTTATAACTTATAGGCTATTGACCGCTACAGTGGATTCGGTATCTGAAAATTGGATACGGTAACTTAAGATCCAATTCTGTCGCAGGTGTTGCAGGTTGATTGAGGTAAGATGTATTCACCTCAGGAGGGGCATGATAAACGACGAGATAGGGTTCCATGAGTGTTGCGATAACATCTATGAGATTGTGATGACTAAATAGGCCATTGCTCATAGTAGGCATTGCTTACTGAAATATGAGGTCCCACAGGCGATGCTCCATGTTTACCGTGTCCTCACTGTGCCATTAAACACATTCATATGGTGTACCTACTAATCCGCTTACACTTCCATTCCACAACAATGAGGACATTTAAGCAGGTTTTTATATTAATCATCAGTCATCTTTCGAAGTAATGCTAAATGCCTCTAATGTAATGTAATGTAATGAAGTAGCCTAAGTCAATCAAGAGGACTATATTAATTCAGAATGTGTTGTGGTCAAACACCAGGGCCAACAATGTCTATTTCATCTTGCATGTAGGTATGCAGTTTATGCAGCTGTGTGGACTAGGCAGACTTACTGAGTATCAGTAATGTTATAGGCCAAAGAACATCACTGGGTATATATACGTAGAAACTTTGGCTGAAGGGTGCATTCTGCATTTCAGTAAGTATCATACATGTGTGGACTGCTGGTGATAATTTCCAAATAGATAAAGATATTATTCCCTTATTTTAAAGTAAATATCTTTAGATAGATTTTGAGGGAAAACTTTCACACCTCACAGTTGTCTGTAGCACCAAAGTAATAATCAAGTGTGACTGAATAATATATGACATGTCTTGTATAGACAAGAAGCAAAAGAGCAACGAGGCTTAGAAATACGGTGGATTCAGTTAAACAATAGTGTGAATTGAAATGTCAGCTACTATTTATAGCAAGTGTTTCTGTGCCTATTCTGTCCCAGTGTAGCAACAAGGCATGCAAGCTTTGATTGTTGATGTAATTGAGCAGGCTAAATACACAGGATTTGCATCCAAGTGATTAATGTGCAGGGCTAGCTTTCAAGCAGCCAACATGAACCGTGGCACTCTCAACACCACTGGCAGGGGTTAGTCTCTGTATCTGGAGGATGGAGCAAAAGTCTTACATTTAAAAGATGGGAGGAATTTGGAAATTGTTGTGTCAAATCTGTTACTATTTTTAACACGTATATGTCTGCTAAGCCCTAGTGTGGCTGAATCGGACACAGAAATTCTGAAAAATGTCTCAAGTTAAACGTATGTCCTCCAGCAGGTAGTGTTCATATAGTTTTCAATGTATTTGACCTATTTCTGTTGTTAAATTTAGCTTTCTATTTGTCAAATGCTGCAACATACACACACACACACACACACACATATTTATATACGATATACATAGGAAAGTACAGTTATTATAACATACAAAGAAGATGCCTAGTCCATGGAATGGAATATAGAACTGCTGAATAAACTTAAGGAGAGCACTCTTCGTAGGATATATTTATAGAATCAAGGAAAAATCTATAGACTGACACAATTCAGACAAGCTCCTTCATCAGAGTAAAGAAGCATTGTATCAAACAAGGAAATAACAAATATATATTATAATATATAATATAATTCATTGCTAGGTTTTGTTTTTGTTGTGATTTGAAAAAGACTGCATCAAAGAAAATAACTACTGAAAGACGATCAGTTCGATCTTCTGTATAGTTCTGAATTCACTTATTTTACCATTTGCCATTTTCTGAATTAAACATAAATGCATTCATTTAGTTTAGCATGCCTCTTTGTTCCTACCAATTTTTGCATTGAATGTTCTTCCAGGAAGAGGCCACCTTGAAAAGCACTACTCTGACGAGGACTCACAAAATGACTGGTTGAAAGAAAATCAATATGGTCTCTTCTTCCTGCTTTGTAGGATGTGTGAAGTGATGTCCCTATACCTTGTGGGTCTTTCTTCAGTGGTCAATATTATATGACATACAGATTCCGGTTCCGCCTCTTCAGTGCTGGAGAACCCTAAAGTGCATTCCAGGCACTCTGTCAGGAAACCCGCTCCGATGCCTCAGTACTCCTATTGTACAATTCAATTGCTTGCAGATGACATTGTCTCAAAGGAACATTATTACAGTTTTGTTTGCATTATAAAAATTAATACCAGATCAGTCGAAGGAAAGCTGTTTGCATGCATACAATCAGGTTCCTTTTTCCTGAAAATGTCATTCTATCACAGAGAGCGGGAGTTCATTCTGAATGAGAAAATCAGTATTCATTGTATGCCACTAATTGGCAGTGAAGGTCAACATATTTGAATGAGAAATACAGTTCAGCCAGATCGAGTTGTATGAGGCAGGAGGCACACAGTCGGGGCTTGACTGATACGTAAACATGACAAAAGGAAATACAATGGTGACACCTCTGTCGTGTCCTGATAAGACTTCAAAGAATAAATAAAGGAAGCTCATTTCCTCGACTTGATGAATATAGGATATATTCTAAATGAAATGCCTCTGGCATTTCTGGAAGAGCTTTTTATTTCAAAAACAACAAAACAAGACAGAAGGATGTACTAAGAGGCGTGTGTGTATCTATAGATAAAGGATGTTCTGTCCTCAATGCATCTTTCAGAAATATGTTAGCACCCATTTAGCCTACTCCAGGATGGACAAATAAGGTGCTAAGATTTAGAACATACATTTAGAACACAAATGACATGAAACTGACCTCTTCCTATGGGAGTATTTCTTAACATATTAGAGAATTATTAATAAAACCAGCACTTGGGAATTTTATTCTGAGAGTGAACTGTTTCTGGTAATCCAAGATGCATGTTTCACGATTTTTTTTCTCATTTGAGATAAGCAGGGTGAAAATTAGCTTGGTCAGTGTAATTGCTAGATTCCAGCACTCTTGATAAGCAGCTCCTGTGGCATCCCTGATACGCTGTTGTAGATTAGAATAATGTACTGCGTGCGGAACTCTGCAGTTTCTGCTCCACGTCCCCCGTGCTGCCTGAGGCTTCGCCGGATGCCTCCTATCTCACTGACAGACACAGCGCCCCCGACAAAGCCTGTCGCCTGTACGTGAATTAAATTGAATTCACTGTGCATTGTTTCCGATAGACAGAGAAAGGATGAGTACAGCGTCGTCTGTGACATACTGTATTTGACACTGTGATTATTAAACGCAGAGGGCGCTGCCTTTCCTCGTTGATCTAGTATTTCTTTACCTACAGCTCAGAATAGATCCGCAAACTCGCCGATAAAAAATATTTATTTTACTGCATGCTTCAGTCAACAATAAGAAAAGTGAACATTTGGAAACACCCACGCATCGCACAAATTGTGCATATTAGAAATTTTCTTGAGCATTTTCTTGATTTGTGTGGGATGTGTTAAACAAAATTACTTAGCACTGATTGCAGTTGGTTAAAAAGCAATTAAAGTGTGAGTGGAATTCAGGGTGTTTTGGTCAGCGTGCTGTCAGCACTGGCCACAGTAATGGTCAACATTGGTTAGATGTGTGGTGTATACCAACTGTCAAGTGATATACCAAATCTGCCCCTGCGGTTGGGGCTTTGATCCCCCACAATGGCGCTTTCTGCACTGCATCCCCTCTCTGCTCTCCCCCTGTCTGAATAAAGCAATAGGAATTATGAAAGGAGGATGAACTTTCCACTCTCAGTTTGAGGACAAAAAATATTATAATGATGTTCAACATGGTGTGTGTGTGTGTGTGCCACTGTGCTGTTTGATTACAGTTTCCCTTCTATGTGCATCCGCAAAGTACAGTTTAATTATTCAGTAAATTTTGGCATTGGTGTTCTGGAGGTCTTACTCAAATGCAATAAAGTAGATCCAGTGGTGAATTTTAAGTTTATGGTCTCCTATATTTATATGCTCTCAACCTCATTGTTAATGCATGCACTCTAAAAATTGTGCATTAGCGGTTTGGACGGTACTGAAATAACGTTGATGGTATTTTTACATACTGCGGTATACATTATTAGCAGAACTCTTGTCTTCATATGGAGTGTTATGATTTCATAAGACGGTGTATGTTAAAGAATAGTGGGTACAGTGCAGTACAGGTGCTGTAAAATCCAGTGAATGTCATTTTGAGTTCACAAACCTTGCCAAAACAAGTTTCATGTGGTGGAAAGACATACAGTATACGCATGTAAGGTTGCAGGTTCGATTCCCAGGTAGGACACTGCTGTTGTACCCTTGAGCAAGGTACTTAACCTGAATCGCTTCAGTATATATCCAGCTGTATAAATGGATAATATGTAAAAAATAAAAAATAAAAATGCTAAAAAGTTGTGTAAGTTGCTCTGGATAAGAGCGTCTGCTAAAATGCCTATAATGTAATGTAATGTAATATTCTCATTTGAAGAATTCCGTCACGTGTCCAAGGTCCTCAGAAGGCTGGCAAACTTGACAATTGTGTACGACAGATCTCTCAGGTCTGAAGCCTTCGTCTTCATCGTCGAACAGTATAAATGAATGTTACACTGAAGCTGCAGATTCAGCATCAAGTCTGGCAGAATATCACAGCAAGAGAATTTTAAGTTCTGCCGTCTAATTCGATAGGGCGGCGAGAAGGCGGGTAGACTTAGACAGAGCAATAGTGTGTCTCGGCCTGTTGATCGCGTAGCTGTCACTCAGCAGGTGACGGAGAGAGTACCGTGTATCCCTGCCCTTGGGACCTCGGGACGGCTCGGCTCCCTCTCGTGTGGCTCCTGAAATATTAACGAGCACAGAGAGAGACGGTGGATAACGTTGCAGTTCTCCGGGGGGTTTTGCTGGATCACAGCACTTTCACGGGGAATGGTGAAGGAGTGCGCAGCTCAGCAGGTGAGAAGAGCTTCTGAGGTGGCACGGCCCTCAGTGTAGCGAGGCTGCAGTATGTTCAGCCAAGCCAGACTAATGTCCCGCGGCGTGCTCAGCGGCTCGTGTCCAAATGATGGTTTCATTGTGTCGGTGTCAGCGGCAAGAAGTTACACCAGCCATTTCTATTATGCCAACACGCTCTCACCTTTGTTTATTGTTTATTATTTTTTAACAGTGTTTTAAGTGATGGTTATGACTTTATTTCCTTGTAGATAAGGCTGTATGCCTTAATAAGCATATGCAGGGGGATTAAAACAGAGTCAACCGAGCAGTATTATGACAGTCAAATATACTCAAGCTTGTGCTGTTATTAATTAATTTAATTGTTTTGTTGAAGGGAAATAAATAAAAAAATCAATCAATGCAAAGCAACACTCATTTAAAATGTACCGCAGAGGGTTCAGATGTGTGTGGCCGGGGTGCAGAGAAATCCATCTCTTTTTCTTCAGCGGAAGAGCCGTTTTTGCACTTGGGTTGCTGACGAAGCAACAAGATTATACAGCGACACGTTATATTTTTCATATAAACGGAAAGTGCTCAGGGATTAATAGTCCAGCCTTTGGCACAATGTTAAGAAAAGCCACTGCACGAAAAAGAAACAACAACCGTGAATAAACAGCCGTGGGCAGCTGGAAAAATGTTTTTTGTTGTGTGTCACATTCTCATCTTTAAACCCCAGTGGGAACAGGAGGAGCGCCACGCATATGCATCGTTCCCCTCGAGATTCTGTAGAGATGCACTGTTCTGTTAACGAGACGCACACGGCAAAGGGGGCGTGGTCTAATGAGAGCCATTGGGGCGAATAACAGCAGAGGCACGGCCAAACTGTGAATGTAAAGAATCCTGTGACCCGGCAGCTGGGAACACAGCGCATTTCAACGGTACGAGCTGCGTAACTTTTTACACACCTGCAATGGAGTCTGTTATTGTGAATTAAACCCGTGTCTTCGCCTTTATCAAAGGAAGAGTTAATAGAAAACTGATCTCGTCCTTGTGATGCGCTTTCCACACCGACGGTTGATTTAAAATTAAAATAAAAAGCAGTTGTGCTTTATCATACTCAATGGTGCTGTCATCCCTGCTGTTGCCATGTAGCTATTTTTCCCACTTTTACTCAGCTCAGCTGTCCTGGATTTCACCAACTTTCTGTATGCCTGGCCCGGGACTCCACCTCCAGAAACAGCCATATTTCAAGAATCAGTCCTTATTTTAATATTCCAGAGACATTTGAAACCGGTTCATAGTAATGGCAACACAACCGCTCATATAAAAGGCTGTGCAGTCATTGATGAGGTCTGTGTGTGCAGGGCACTTACCGAGTGAAATTGAGTATTACTCTCAGGGCCCTACAGAAGCAATGTAACAACCTCACCCTCCTCCCATATCTTTAGAGACCCGTGTGCTGGCTGCATGCCAGCGTCTTTCCCCGATGCAGCTGTATCGTTTACACAGCTTCTTCCTCACTCCTTCCCCTTAGCTCAGTCCGACGTGTCCATGGCGGAGAGCACCATGTCTCCGGACGAGATCGAGGTGGAGATGGCACGGATCCAGCGTCTTCGAGAGGTCCTTGTGCGCCGGGAGTCGGAACTGCGCTTCATGTAAGTATGACACGCGGCCATGTTGGTCATGTGATCCCTCGCTGATTCGACCCCCTCAGAAGTCACGTGTGCCAATTCGGATTTCCTCAGATAGGAGAAGAAATTACATCATTTGCGCAGAGGTGCATAGGTAAAGATTGTTTGAAACCACATCACTAAGACTGTGTGTGGCCATCTTGATGAATGGGATTTTCTGTGGTGATTGGTGATCTCAGTGTCTGAGCAATGGTATGTATGGCCGGCAAGCTGAGTAAGCTGTGAGAAAGGGTTTTTAGGGAAGGGGTGGGCTGACATCAGCCCTATTCTCCTCTTCTGTTCTCATTGATTACCGTTGACAGGAGGATCAAAACTCCAGTCTCAAAATCACTGTTTGTCAGGGCAGAGAGAGAGAGAGAGAGAGGATGTGAGCTGGGGGGTTTGTCTGATGTGAATGCAAAAAATGTAAGTGTTGTCTGCATCACATTTGAATTTAGCTAATGAGTTGCATCCCTGCACCAATAAATGGGCCCACACAACCAAATGCACCAGATGGTTATCTAATAAATAGACTTCAAGCGGTCTGCTGTGCTTCAGTAGTCAGGCTCTCTATGAGGACTTTCCTCCCGCTGCTCCTGGCCCTCTTCCTCACAGACAAAGAGAAAACAAGCAGAGGGGTCTTTGCAGAACTTTCAAAGAGCCCATACGGGGGTGTATGAATCGATCAGCC
The DNA here is from genome assembly GCA_029718625.1 of Synaphobranchus kaupii. Classification (NCBI taxonomy): domain Eukaryota; kingdom Metazoa; phylum Chordata; class Actinopteri; order Anguilliformes; family Synaphobranchidae; genus Synaphobranchus; species Synaphobranchus kaupii. Next base: position 31,730,546 of record CM056379.1, read on the forward strand.
AGACAGCTCTGGAGACCTCCGTCAAGACTCCTGCACATTTTATCCTGCAGCAGCCTCGACACATTTAAATTTCACTTTCATCACAAATAGAAGTGCATATTGCGCTCTGTAGCGGCAGCGTGTGGCGAGCTCTTCATTTGTGGCCAGCTTTTTTTGTGCAGAAATGTTATTTGTCAGCAGGGCTTTTTGGCTTGAGAGGCTGGCAAAGGAGTCAGCGGTCTGACGAGCCATCGGGAGAAAAGGTGCATGACGAGATTTAGCGGGATGGCGATCGTTCACGATCGTACCGTTGTAAAGCCGGTCTAGATAGCCTGGCTCTTGCTATGGGCCTGGTATGACCTCACCTCCTGCTCCCCAACACCTTGACGGGGCGGTGCCGCGAATTTCCTTCCGAGCTATGCGCGATGAGTCAGAGCCGCGCGCGAGCGGCCACGCTGGGGTCTGCAGTCCGCGGCAGCTGGGGACCAGACAAGCGGGGAGCGCGAGAGCGGCGATGAGTCATCCGCCCCAGATTTATCGCATGGAGATTAGAGGCTCTGCTGGCTGATACCACAGACAGGCGCTCTCTCCCCGTGCTGCGGAGAGAGGAGATTTACAGGGGGCTGACAGCACTGGGGGCGGGAGAATCCGAGGAGAGCGTAGGGTACACCACAGATCTGCTTCACCCACGGCCTGTGGAACCGACTACCTCATTAACTGTGCATTTTTCCTATAAAGACTGCCCTTCAAACAGAACGAAGACAGTTATTCGTCTTGTTCTTATTATATTTCGTAAACTCCCTTATAAGCAGGACAACTTATCACAGCGTAACCAAGTAATGCATTTGAATACATTAAAAAGGTATTTCTCATATATAATACAGCACTGAAATTACGATGCAAAGAAAGGAATACAGTTCCGGTTATGAAGAATGATTAAATTAAATTTTAAAATGACATCCATAATGGCACTGTGAAGTACTTTAATCCCCACTAAATCTGCATTCTAATTCTAATTACAGCAATAATAGAATAATAAAGGTTAAAATTGCATCAGAAGAGAATTACAGCCATTATATGACACATAAATGTGCAGTTAGTGTATTTCACTGGCTGCATGCTGAAGGTCTCTCACGCAGACGCTACTTTTTGCCAGTTTTCTCCAGCTCAGACCGCAGTTATGACAACTGCGGTCAACTGGGTGTTTGTGGTCTGGGCTGTTTTGCACCGGTCATACGTAAGTTCGTGACTAAGTTTGCGCGTAAAGTATTTACTAGGTCCTTAGTTGCTACTAGTTAGTTTCAAACTATCGCTTTACTAAATTCGGTTGCACCACCAATACGTAAGTAATGTCTTAGCTAGTGAAAACTATGTAGGTGCTAATGCTTAGTTCAATACTAAGGTAAACATTGTCGCTTTATCATGACGATAACAAATCCATAACCAATCAATCAACAAGCTACAATGTAAACACGGAAATCAACTTGCATTGAGTTTAACAGGCTACGTCTATTTTGCATTCCATGGAAAAAAATAGAACATTGAACAGAATTACAATGTGTGCATGTTTATGTTTTTACGAATAAAATTCAAAATATCCTTATTTGTTTATTTAGCCTATTTATTTATGTTACAGCCATTATATGTGCTTTGAAAATATATGGAAACTTACAAGTTACATACCTAAGTTACATAACGGGAGTGTTCCGTTTGCCTCTCTTTTGAACTATAAAGAACTTTGTTTTGAAACTGAACGTTTTCCACGCGTCAACTATTTTTACAGTGTTTTCTGAAGAAACGGCGGAGGTAGCCAATTAGATGAACAGACGGTTACAGTTTATTTGTGTATTTTTTTAATATTTGCTTGCAACAACCGAATGGCAACAAGATTTCAAAACAACGGTTTAGTAGGAATAACGGTAAGAGCCTCCGAAACGCTCTAAACGGGCCATGTTTTCATTTTGTTTTCCGTTGGTTATGGTTACGCCACAATTTACACCTCCTTAGGGGTAGCCTAGGTGTAAATATTTAGTAGCTAATAAGCTCAACGTACAAACTAGTTTGTGTGGTGCAACCCATTTTTATTTAGTAATGTGTAAACCTTCATTTAGTAAACACTTACGTTATAACTAGCCTACGTTTGAACTTACGTATAGCTGGTGCAACTGGCCCCTGATCTGTTGCACCAACGAGCCTTGACGTTTACTCTACCGCAGTGACTGCGCAGCCAGTAGACGTCAGTGTGAGAAAGCGGCGGAGGGGAGTAAGAACATGTTCAGTTCAGAAGATGCGCATATCCCGTCAAATTGACGGGAAATTGCGGCATGACGCAGGCCTACCAAATGCAAACGGGCTGTCATGACTGTGATACAAAGCAAACCCATGGCATTAAAATAGGCTTTTATATAGAAATATACATGCACTGTAAATTGATATACAGTATGTACCTTGTGCATCATTGTGACATCTCACTCAGTGTGGTGTTGCTCAGATTCCTGGACTGAGTGCATGTGTTTCTCTTTGCAGGATGGATGACATTCAGCTGTGCAAAGACATCATGAGTCTAAAACAGGAGCTGAGGAAGATTGTGGCAGTTCCTGGTAAGATCGGCTGGCAGATTTACACTTTTTTTTAAAAGTTCAATAACCTTACCTATATCTCCAGACGCAGGCTGTAACACTTAATCTCTGAGGAGATCCATAACGGCATGTACTGTATATAGGAGCATCTGAAAAGATCATTGTACATTTACTTAATATTTATCTCTGGCTCATACACCGGAACCGTAACGAAGACAAATCATCAGATTGATACCTGAACTATGCATTACCTAGACCTGAGAGTTCTGCTGAATAAAGCAACTGTGTGTCTTAGGCTGTGGGTAACAGTGGCAGTAGTTGTCCCTTGGCAGTAAGAGGCGAGCTCAGTAACACACTGTGTGTCTTAGGCTGTGGGTAACAGTGGCAGTAATTGCCCCTTGGCAGTAAGAGACAGGCTCAGTAACACACTGTGGGCCCTATCTTACACCCGGCGCAAAGCGGCGCTAACGCAAACACAAGTGTCTTTGCTATCTTACACCCAGCGCTAGGTCCATAATAACGCCTAACGCTTACGCCGTTTAACTAGCATTGCGCCATTAACTAGTCTTGCGCCATCATTAGTGAACTGGGCGTGTTGGTCTTAAGATGAGGAGTGGCCAGGATTCTTTTTGGCGTATTGCTATCTTGAGCCAGCAGAAAGCGCTTGCGCTAGAACCACCACAAACCTGGTCTAAAGTCATGTCGCAGTTGTTTACATGCTATTTTAACGGCGCATATAAGTGCGTCTACATAGGCGTGTGCACAGCGCGCATACCCTCCTGTCTGTTACACACAGGGGCGTGCACAGGCATGACTAAAATATCTAGATCACAATGTGAAATATTATTATTGTGTAGGCTATATCAAAAATGCATAATAATGAAAGGTTCCATAGGTCCACATACCTTTCCCTCAGCGAAGGGAAACAGTGCCACATTACATTGCTCTCAGCCCACTCCATCAACATCCAGGCGATGTGCGATGGTACGGGACAATGGCTATCCATTAAAAAGGAGCTGATAACACCTATAGCTATCAAGCCTAATGCGCGAATTGTCTTTGCACCTAATGCGTGAATTGTCATTCAATGGAAAACTTGCGCACGGCAATAGACGGACATTTAAGTTCTGAAAATGCGCTTCAGATGTCATTACAATACAGCTCTGTTTATCTATGAATACAGCCTGTAAGTAAATAGAATGGTTTGTGACTGAAAAAAGTTCAAAACCCTGTCCAGTGAATATTGCATTTATTGTTTTTCAAATAGCCTAGGCTACAGCGAATTCGCTGTGCATAAGGTTTTTTTCGATAGCCTATGGTTAAAAAACGGAGATGTCACCATGTTAACTAAATTGTAACCTTAGCTATTCTTCGTCCTTCATATTTTTTTTAAATTACAGTGACCAGGTTTCCATACTCTCACCGTTTAAAACCCAGCTGATTTCACCCGTTATTCCTTAACTGAACAAAACGATTTTAAAGAGAACTAAGCGTCTAATTAGAAACTAAAACAAATTTGCAGCACGTTACACAATTAATTCACAATTAATTTTAATGCCATTCTCTGCACGTGAGCTGCATGTTCTCTGTTTCCCCTGCTGTAAATCGCACGTTTAACGGTCTTCCTGGGAAAGTGGATTGTTTTAAAGGACTACGCTACGAGTAAAACAGGTTGGTCACATTTCCATAAACAGGACATTATTAAACAAGGGGAAATATGCGTGAACTTATGGGTTGCGAACCTGACAGCTTTATTGTATGGCTATTTAGTGTCATCATTAAGGCAAAATAACGGTATGTATGTTATTAATCAATATTAGCCTACTATGCAGGTAGCCTAATGAACTTTGGATGAAGCTTGAACTTCGAGAACTCCATGAGAACAGCCTCTTGGAATTGATGTTTGACACTTTCATTGCATAATCAAACGAAATTCGCTGAACAAGCAGGCTAATTTGGCGTTTTCTAAGGTGAGACTGAAGCCATTGATAGCTTATTCTCAGCTGTTGCAGGTCCTTTTAACAAAATTTAACCGCATATATTTTGTAAAATAACAGCCCTGTCTGGAATTACCGGGAACTCATAGGCTAATGGTTAGTCCGAATAATATTGATCATACTCCATTTAGCCTATTCCTTGATCACACTAAACACGCACGAGCATGTCTGTTTCGCCATCATAAGCAATCCGCCAAGGTGGAAAAGCAGGCTTTTAAAGGGAATGGGATATGACATTTTGATTGGTTTATTGAATGTCACGCCCAAGACACACCTATAATTAATGAAGCGACTAGGTTCAGCCCAGTTGCACCATGCGCCGTGCTTAGCGCCAAAAAAACACGCCGTTAAAATAGCAAAAGTGGACTTGGACACGCCCTAAATGGACTTAGCGCCATGCGCTTAGACTAAGCGCCAAGATCGCCAAGATAGGGCCCTGTGTGTCTTAGGCTGTGGGTAACAGTGGCTGTAGTTGCCCCTTGGCAGTAAGAGGCGAGCTCAGTAACACACTGTGTGTCTTAGGCTGTGGGTAACAGTGGCAGTAATTGCCCCTTGGCAGTAAGAGACAGGCTCAGTAACACACTGTGTGCCTTAGGCTGTGGGTAACAGTGGCAGTAGTTGCCCCTTGGCGGTAAGAGGCAAGCTCAGTAACACACTGTGTGTCTTAGGCTGTGGGTAACAGTGGCAGTTGTTGCCCCTTGGCGGTAAGAGGCAAGCTCAGTAACACACTGTGTGTCTTAGGCTGTGGGTAACAGTGGCAGTAGTTGCCCCTTGGCGGTAAGAGACAAGCTCAGTAACACACTGTGTGTCTTAGGCTGTGGGTAACAGTGGCAGTAGTTGCCCCTTGGCGGTAAGAGACAGGCTCAGTAACACACTGTGTGCGATTTGACAAAGCGCTGAAGCAGCTTCCCTCGCTGCAGCAGAGCGCGGCTCCACACAAACGTCCCCAGTTGGGCGGCTCCATGACCCACAGCGCCATTCAGATTTATGCGCCTGCAGGAGGGCCACGTGTGACGCTCCACTTATGGGAATTGTTCATGGCCGCCCAGTAATTTCTCTCTGCGAAAAGAGCTGATTTTGCTCTTCCGCATTCCAGCGTGCCGTTTCAGAGCCGGCGGCACGCCTTCCCTTTCTTCGTTTTGCGTGAAGGTCAAAGAGGTAAAACAAACTAAGCGCCATTTTCATAAATCCTCTCCGCCTACATTGTTACGCATTTATGAACGCCGCGCATCAGAAGTCTGCGGCCAAAAATAACATTGCATCTCTGAACGGTGCCGGCACGCAGCTCTGCACTTAGCTCATGAATTAAATATGAAGTGCATATGCGCTCGAGTGCATCAAAATGACAGCGTGAAGGAGTAAATGTTGTGGATCATTGCCCCAGTGTGATGACATGTCAGAAGTTACAGAAATACATTACCGATATATGCATGTGTACAAGCACGTACTTGTCACACTATTTATTGGCCTGTTTGTGATGCTGGGAGAGATGGTGGAGCAGCTCTCTTTTTGAGAGCTGTCAGAGCTTCATGGGAGGCATTCAAGGCACGGGCAGTGGTCATGCACAGCTGAAACTGATTGTCAGGTGTTTTTATAAAGACCTTTCTGCAGGGAGATTCCTTCTTAAGTAATCTCAGACAGTTGGTTTTGCTAATTGTGTGTTTGATAATGTTGTTTTCACAAAGGGGGCAGTAAAATGGCCAAAGGCCATTGTAACCTTCATTTTGTTTTTTGCTCATTTTGTGCCTACGTGGTGGCTACCACCAAACACCATACTGCAGCATGCCAGGTATTTGGATATTTGTGTGAAGGTCTGAGAAAATCTTGAATTTTGAGTAGTTGCCCCAAAATTGCACCAAACTTGTGACTGTGCTTTTACGTCAATATTAATTTAGCTGATTATTCCTTCACTGCTAAAATACTGACTGTCCCTATTGAGACGAAAATAATATTTCATAAGCACTCCTTAAACCACATATCTAGGACAAATTAGCTAGCAACATGATTTTTAGAACAAATTTAATTTAAAAAGCAAGTATCCTTAGTTCATGAAAAGCCAACTACCCTGAGAATTGTTTATTTATAGGAGGATTTAGAGCATACTCACAGTGTATGAATATGTATTAGTAATTAACCTTCACAGCCTCTGCATTGATGCATGGTAATTTTGGATGTTTAATCACAGTGTAATGTATTATATAGTGGTACATTTTTAAAAGAGCTTTTCCAAAAATACTTTATTCCCGAATCTACACGCCCTAGATTCAAACAAATGCACTTTTACAAGTTTAAGGGCATATGCAATTCAATCAAACCACATTTGATTGAACCTTTTTTTTTTCCAATCAAACCAACTTTAATAGTGATTAAGACCCAAGAAATAGAAAGAAAATAGTTTTGAGCCAGGTTTGATTGAACTGCCTATGCCCTGAAACTGGCCACGTGCCTTCGATCAAATCTAGGGGTCTGTCCTAGCAAATTAAGATAGATCTCTGTACTCCATCACACATTTTGTTGTCTCGCACTCAAAGCATTTGGAAGTGATTTAACAAAATGGAGGCTCTGACAGCAATGGATGTATGGAATGATGGAAGTGTTGGCTGCTGGTAAATGAAGTGGGGGGGGGGGCCACAATGTGGAACAGAATATGTGCGTGTGAGCACGTGACTCATCTGACCCATTCTTACCCAATCAGAGAAGGACAAGACCAAGAAGCACAGACAGAGGGAGGAGGAGTTAATCCTGAAGATTCATAAACTGGTTCAAAAACGGGATTTCTTGGTGGATGATGCAGAAGTAGAGAGATTAAGGTAAGTGGTTCCCGAGGAAGGAAATACATTACCCAGAATCAACCCAGAGGGAGACGTTACAGCCCGTGCACACAGCCCTCCCCTCTCCCCCATCTCTTTCATTTCTCTGTGGTCTTCTCAGTGGTGTTGCATTCATTAACTGCGCACCTACAGCACACACAAATTGAGAGATGTTATTAGTATTCAGTAACGGCCCATCTTCCCGGGCCGGCACAGGATGAAAGTACCTTCACATCTACGCCAAATTAAATCACTGAGTCCTACTGACATTTCATAGGTTTAACTGATCATATTCTTCTGGGAAATAGACTGAGGACTTTGTTTGCCTACGCACTACACGTAACTAATGAATGGCGATGCTGTGCCTAGGCTGGCTAACTCTGTCCACCCCACAGGGAGCAGGAGGAGGATAAGGAAATGGCTGACTTCCTGAGGCTGAAGCTCATGTCCCTGGAGAAGCTGGCCAAAGTCACACAGAGTAAGTCATATTTTAAAGCCCCTTTTTACAATATTCTAATTTGTTCCCCCATGGTGAGGTGTTGGCCAGTTGGTCCGACACCCGGACTGTAAATGTTTGTGACGGTCACACTGTCAATCCTCCTCTGTGTCCAAGGTCCACCTAAACCCAAGAAGGCTGCTCCAGAGCCGCCCCCCAACAAGCCATCGATCGCCAAATCAGGAGCCGCCATCATAAAGGACTGCTGTGGCGCCACCCAGTGTGCCATTATGTAACTGCTGCGACTTCCGCGGACTACCCCGTCCCAGAGAACAGTGATCTGTAATCACCTGACCCAAGCCTCCTGCAAAACTCTCACCTCATTGCCTACACCAGAGAACCCTGGTTGAAAACCAGCTCCTGGAGAGGGAAGGACAGGCAAAAACACACACGGCACATCACATATTCCACACTTCGACTGACAAACTGCACATGCTGTGCAGACAGGCACATTTCACAAAGAGAGACAAACTGCCCATACAAACATTTTACAGACATATATAACACATTTTACACACAGACAGCCGGTCTCCACGGGCAGACACATATACGTGTTTCGCACATGAATAAACTTCAGAAAGACTAACTGCACAGGGTGACACTCAGGCAGTCAAAATGACATACTGCACAGATGCTTTACAAGGGGGTGTCTGACTAAACGTTTTAGGTGAATATGTTGTCGCCTGCATTATTTTTTAGAAGCACAGATTCTGGTACTTTTGTGCTACTTTTCTGAAACTTCAGTGAAAGGCCAGTGCTTCATTTGTGCCAAGCACATCAGGATTCATTCGCTTTGTATTGCCAGAAATGTACTGCGTTGCAGTCTGCCACAAGGCAGATGGATGAACGTGCCAAATGTATACTTCTTCCCAGGAGCTCAGGACAAAAAAAACAGCGACAGCACACTGTCGGCAAAATGGTAATTACTACTGAGGTCACTTCCTCCAGAATGAAGATTAAGTATTCTGTTGCTTATGTTTAATGTTTCTCTACCACATGCATTTAAACCAGGGTTCTCTGTAGACTTGGAAATGAGGCGAATAACATTGTCCTTATAAAGTCCATTGTACAGTCTACACTGCAATATTTCTGCGTTTCATAACAGGGGTATTTAATTCAAATCAATTTTATTTGTATAGTGCTTTTTACAGAGACACTGTCACAAAGATGCTTTACAGTGGAAGTAAAAAAGAAAAATATTTGGCACAAAAAGAAAAATACAAGCCTGAACGCCCAAAAAGCAAGAAATTGAGTTAATGTTTATTACTAGGCCTTTAAAAATACAATCCTAACACCCACCCTCCTCCTCTAAATTATCTCACTTTTACTGGAAGCATATTAGGCAGTCTCTCACAAACTGCATGCTAAAGCTGCACATGGTTTTATCGCAAGACCATAAACGCAGACTCAGCGAACGGAGGAGAAAATGCTTCAAGAACAATTTGCCACTAGTGGTAAAATGTAATATTTAAAACTCATGCAACACAGTAGAAAGCAGTGTCTGTATGCACTATGCATGAACTGTCTTTCATGGTTTTCACAGTCATGATATCCAAGGAGTGTATGCCATATAGAATATCACCTTTGGCTTTAAATCCAAGATAACACCTGGCTATAGGGATTGGCTTTTTCAGCCCCATGCCCTAGATTTAAGTACAGGACTGATAGAAGAGGCTGAGCTGGGTAGGACACATGCTGTAAATATGACAGGCGTTTAGATACGTGAAATATTTGTAACGGTAGAAACCAGTGCAGCCAGTTGGGGGATGGTCTGGAAACTCCACTCCTGAATCTTTGTTTAAAAAAAAAAAAAAAAAAGGTCTGCACAAAAAACAGCTGTATATTTTGTAGGATGTGTATGAATCACTTTCTCTTCGCCATTTTTCAGACATGCATAGTAAATCCAAATCCTATATGCTAAGGGAAACTGACTTACCTTTAGAGGTAGTTCCATCATTTTCAACATGTTCATTAGTATTGCTTTAGGGGATGAAGATGCATTTGCATGTTAAGATGCTAAGTTATAGTACATGTTAGAATATTCATGCTAAAGATGAATTGACAGAGGTGTATGCAATTTGTAAAAGTCCACGTAAAATGTATGTAGTGAGGGATGTTGCAAAATCTCTTTTCTAGAACCAATAAGCAAGTGCATAGAAGCTCTGTGGGATTTACTGGGAAACACTGATCTAGTCCATGGTGGAGGAGGTGGCTCAAACCGGTTTCTGAATTTTGCTGGGTCCTCTTCAGAGCAGGCTAACATAAAAAAAACTTGAACAGTGAACACACTGCAGGGAAACCTTTATGTCCATGAGCGCACTGGAGAAGATCAGCCGTGAACAGCCCGTTATGCATGTCCTGTACTTCCACGGTAAGGCAGATAATGCTGTCATTAACATCATTATGCAAACCTTACAAGAACAACAACATCCTGTAAATCAGTTTAAGTGATAACTATAAAACCATGCTTTACGATTACCTATAAAGGACACAGAAAAGATGAAAATATATATTTTTTAAAACATGCAGATATTCTCAATAGATAAAACGTGCAGAATAAACATCAACCAACATGAGCTTATTTCATTTGCCCAATCAATTATGTGGTCTGACATTTTTGCTACATTTCTTGAAAAACCCATGAATATCAGCCGTTCCCTATGTTATACATTTTACTATGGTCTCAACTGGCGAGCTGACATTCATATATACAGCCAAATTGGCAATCGAGTGGAAACAGGCTAATTTGTGAAAACAGAAACCTACATATACATGAGCCTTTGAGGGTGACTAAACCACCCCTGCACTAGTCCATCACAGCTCCTCTGGAGACAATAAACAAAATGTGAATTTAATTTGTCATTGTGACTTTTTAAGAAAGGTACTGAAGAATATTCACTGTACACAGCACTGTGCTGAAATATGAAACATGTATATACACGTTTGAATAAATGCATCTTTCTGGAATGCACTGTTCTTATTTGTCACCTGCTTCCGCCCTGACGTTAATCACAGTGAAATGCCCACACGGTGGAATCAAACACCAGACAGACAGACGGGGGTATGCTTGTGGTGAGATTTATTACATAAATCATTTGGTCCCTTCACAAAATCAAACTCCTACGGCAACTACGGCATCTATGGGGAACGAGGGGGGGAGGGGGAAGAAACGTAAAGGACAAGTGCGCAGCTATGAGGTCACCTACAGAAAAAAACAATGGCAATTTGGAAGGGTTTCCAGATGAACAACGGGGTTCTAAGAGCAGCGCCAAATAAGAGTGCAAACCAAAAGCACGTGCATGCTCAAATGTGGGCTACCAAAGGATCCTCGCCCTACAGAGGAGAGGCGGTGATGTAGAACCCAACATCTGAACACGGTCATTCTGGGGAGCACAGCAGGGTCTTCGGCGTCTCAAAATACTCAGGACGTTTCACTTTTTACTCATGAAATCACAATGCAGGATTTTAACCCTAAATTAATCAACCTAAATTATGCAAAAGTGCATACACAAAGAGTAGGTTGAGCTTCCCGTTCATGGGAAGCGTGCAACAATGTAAAATCATCTATTTTCATTCGAGTCGAGTTGTAACTGCAACGAGAGGGCTTGATAATTCATGTCACGAAAGTACACAGCTTTTGTTTTAGAGAAAATGTAATGATTATGTCCAGCTAAAAGCTTAGATGCATCATTTAAGGCTAATGTTTATTTTGTATTTTTTTTGTCTTGGTTGTAGTTAACCCCACTCTCAAAGAAACTAAGGACTAGGGTTTTGACATTAATTAAAAGCTGGTCTTAAAAATTTGTTAAATAATTAACTAAATATCTGAAGATTTCTCATATTCTCATCTGGTTTTGTTTGCCACCCAGTGTCCCAGGTGACAGGGATCGCTAGGAATACAAACCATTTCAGGGAGATTTCTTCCCCTTAGATTTCTTAATGTTAAGTCATCATCTAGCATCTGGCCTATTGGAGCATCTGGAGAATTTCTTGTGTCACAAACTGAAGTCCAATGATAAATAAACTAACTTGGGCTGGAACACTAACACTTACACTAATGCTGAAGAACAAACCAGCCTTCAGGAACAAATGGTAAAGAGCAGCCCTTTGATGACGAGATGGACCTCATGGGTCTCTTGCCCATTTCAGATTTTCACCTGGATTCCCGGTGCACAAAAAGTAACATATGGATGTCAATATTCCTTTAGAATCCAGCACATGCTTTTCTCCAGTCCTGCACAACCACAGGAAGACTACGGGACTCTGCATTCTGTACGTTGCACGCAATCGCTCCGACATGCGGGATACGTCTTTGGTTTGACGAATAAAAAAAAAGAAAAGGCAAGACAACCTCACGACTAAAACAAGGATACGACAGACCGTGCAGGTACGAGATGGAGAACTGCTCCAGTCGCTCTCACGTGCCGTGGCCGATACAAGCCATTGTAAAAGCCCGGCTCTGTCCAGAGAACCTCCGAGGGCCTCTGGCTGTCCCTCTGCTCCCGGGGGCCACGGGGGGCCCGTGGCGGTGTTCCTCTCTAGGCAATTCATATCCGGCTCCACTCTGCTCAACCAACACCACTAAAAACACCAGGCATTTTATTGTTAAAAATAAAACGAGCGAGCGTTCGGCTCCTCTGCAAATCAAGCACTCCTAACACCAACACAAAAAGGTAATCTCTTGCTTTTTTGCTCTGTTAAAAAAGAGAGACAAACCAACAAGGTTAAAGCAAACAACCTTGACATTTCCACAGGAACCGTAAAGGAGATGCATGTAAACCCTTCGTCGGTGTCAAGTACTGTGGAAATGGCGCTCATAACTTAATTAAAAATGTGGTTTACCTACACGAGTCCTACCACTTGCATACATAGCATCCCTTCAGTTTTGCCCATGCATAAAATTACTTATGCATTATTATGTGCATGCTTCACACCACCGACGGAGGTGTAAACTGCAGTCCATATCCAGGGGCACCTCTAAACAAAAACAAAGACGATGAGTTTGCGGCTTGGCTCGGGGCTGCTAACGGCATGGACCCTTGAAGGCCAGCCTCTCCATGAGACGCACAGCTGGCCCCATAAAGGCAGACTTTAAATCTCTGCAAGAACCGAGGCACAAACTGCCTGAAGCCTCCACAGTACCCACCATCTCGGAGCGAAGCGGATTGCAACTATAAAATACCTCAACACCAGGTCCATCAGTGATGTGCGTCTCTCAGACTGCCATCCAAACTGAACATGCAACACACGTTGGCTTCATTGATCCTTATTACATCAAAAGGCTGCATTAATAAACCAAATGACCTGAGATGAAGGCTTAACAAAACACCACAAAATGGGGTGTTTTTTTCCCCCATTAAATTTCATCACAAGCCAGGGGAAAATCTTGGACTCTAAAGAATTCTAGAGTAAATCAACTATTCATTGCTGCTCCATTGTAAGCTGAAAGAAAAGAAGGGTACAACAGAAGGGGGCACGGCTGTTTCCAAAATAATCTTCATACTTAGAATTGTGCCCGTAAGTCAATACCTTATGAAACCTATGAATACTCTACAAATACATAAATTCGGCCTTGCTTTGCCAAGCTTGCTTGAGTTCCCACTGCCTTCCATCTGTCTGCTTTTGTGCATTCCATTGCATCCCTGAGCCCTGACAGGTGGTGACAAAAAGAGATGAGAAGCTTTTAATTGGCTTGAAGCCACCTTGCATCATGGGGGCCTGTGGAACACTAAGATTTAAAACAAAAGCATTATTCTAAACAATATCAACAGAACAGACCTAATTTTCAGGCTCCATCCCTGTGTTTGTGGAATTCCTAGATTCCTCTAGTGGGTACATTTTGAGATGGGGGGTAAAAGGAGCCCGTTCTCCATAGTCTAATAGAGTTCATGATGCGCCTCTGTGCAGTTTCAACCAACTCATTTGTAATACTTTTTTTTTTTTGCACTGGTTTGCCCAGTTTCCTTCAGTATTACCTTGAACTACATGGTTTAAAACAATATAAAGATAAATATGCAATCACCCGTTACAATCATGTCTCTTTTAGACATACGGCACCTCAACAGAAAGCATGTTGCTTTGAAAACTGAAAATCTGCAGAGGTATCCTACCAGGAAACCTTTTTTATACCAGAATCCCAAGACCGAGCCGGCAGCTGGACTAAAAAAAACCCCCTCATAACACGGTGTACAAATACTTAAAAAAAATGCTAAACATATACAGCGAAATAGGTAAGAAAGAAAATTCAATAGGACAGAAAAAACTAAGCTGCTACTGCTAAGTACCAACTAAAAATGTGATAAAGCTTCGCCTGCATCTGCGCCTGTGGGCTTCTGGGTACAGAGGTGGAGCTCAGAGGCGAGTGACAGGTGCGAAGGAGAACTTGGCTGCCAGCTTGACGCGGTTGCGAGACGCCCTCTTGCTGGGGCTGTCGGTCAGGGGGGCCTTCAGGGCAGTGGGCTGCGGGGGCTGCGGTGGCTTGGCGGCGGTAATGAGCTCTGCGGGGCCCGGCTGGGTTTCCCCGGCTGACGCAGGAAATGGGTCCCTGGGGACTGGGGTGGTTTCACAGACATCAGGAGCTGTGGAGACCATGCCCGCCTTCTCACTCTCTGCTTTTAAACAACAAGGGAGGGTGCAGTTCAGACTCAGTAACTCAAGACAGCAGTTTCCCTGCAAGCCAGTTTTAAATTTTTTTACTCTCGAGCAACTCAGTAGAGAAAGGTGCTCACTACCAACTCAAGATGAGCAATTTAAGCCCCTTTTCCACCGGGTTGTAGGAACCAACAGGGGGCAGGAACTATCCACAACGAGGACTAAAATGGTTCCTGGAGCACGTTCGTGTTTGCTTTCCCACCGCACCTCGAGAACTGTGAAGATCAGACAAAGTAGGAGGAATTTACTGGGGAAAAAGCCACGGTTTAAGATTGTGGTGTTTATTTCTTTGTAATCCTCCTTCAGTTTTTTATTTTTCCCAGCACTGTTTAACTGAGTGTCAATGCCCAGTTCAGCTGGGCATTGACACCTTTACGCTTAGAGTTAACACTTGTTCCTTATCATATGGAATCGTCCCGTATAAAATGTTGCGTTCCTTATTGAATCAATAAGGGACACAATATGTAACGTATTTTCCTACTGCATGTAGTACGACACATACATATACACAATAGTGAGAATAACAATCACAAATAAAATCAAACTAGTTTCACATGAAATAGGCTAGCTACACAGAATCAGTGGTAGTAGGCAATCGCTGCAAGCTCTGCTTGGCAGCGCGTGTCAGAAGCGAGAATATTGTCAACCGTTTAAAACTTGCACCTTGTTAGTCCGTTTTGTTTTTCAATTTCCTTTGTTTAAAGACTGCCTGCTGTCTAGCTACTGCTAAATATTTGTCTGTTTTTTAAAAATGGTGCTTGTGGTCTGCTTGGCGATTCTCGCGAATATTGCGTTTGACCAATCAGCGATGTTCAGTACTGCAAGCTCCACCACAATAGTTTGTGAACAATCGAGAAGTACTACCTCGCGAGCAGGGATTAAAAGGGGGATAGGAACCACGTTCCAGGAACCAAAATCGGTTCCTGCGGTGGAAAACGGCTATAGTTGCAGGTTTGAGCATGGGCTATGTCACTGTCGGATGATGACCGAGTCCACAGCAGCGGGATACAACTGGCTTTCTCTCCTGCTAGGGATTGGGTAGAAATTAAGACAACTGAGCCTCCATTTAGATCTGCATTCTTCCTCTCAGCTGCTTGCCAGGTTCCCACAGGATATCAGTCAGAGAGAGAGACATGCCTCTCCTCTGATTAGAACTGACTCTCCTGAAGTAGTGTGGACTGCAGTGTGTAATACGGTCATTGGCTCACAGGTAAATCAATGGAGTACACACACTTTAGCTGCAGCCCATTCCAGGCTGAGGAGAGGACAGAGAGAGAAAGGGAAGAGCTGCTCACCCTGCTCACCCGCGTGTGCAGGGGGCTGCTCCTCGAAGCGGATCAGGTCAGCGTGCTGCAGGAGGACGGGGTCGGGGTGCAGCTGAGGGGAGGGCAGGCAGGAAGGGACGGGCCCACACAGGAGGTCCACAGGAGAGCCCGAACTCAGGCACAGCAGCTCTGCCTCTGTTCCACTACCACCTGGAACACAAACAGTCCAGTCAACACACACTCAGCACAGCTAAACACCTTCCCCATACACACACTGAACACAGATAAACACCTTCCACATTACACACACTGAACACAGCTAAACACCTTCCCATTACACACACTGAACACAGCTAAACACCTTCCCATACACACACTGAACAGGGTCATTCCGTGCCAAATCAACCAGTGGTGCCTGCATGACCCTCTCAGATTTTGATGAAACTCCATCATAATAATCCATTGTATGACAAATGCACACACAAAAAATTTGCCTCATACGACATGTCGTTTCCGAGATATGGCCTCCTGAAATTTGCTCAAAACCTCTGTGATTTTTTCTGACTTTGGAAGCTTATAACTTGGGATTGTTATAACCTTTTCAAGTTATATGCACCCAAAGTAGCCACTTCGTTCAGTCGCACATGTTTTTGGTGATTTTCGAGGTCACCCTGTGCCCATACGAGTGGACATATACATCCCATATCACAGATCTATTATCTATAGGTGTATGTCTATGGTCACAAGCAAGTACAGGCTAATCAATTTATTTGTAAAGGAATGACATCCATCCAAAGTTGGGTCCGGGTGAAAAAAAGTCAAAAACACAACCGTCCGTCTTGTCAACGGATTACCATGTGGACAGTTAAAACTTTTCCTGAAATTTACACCAGTTAAACAGATATATTAGATCTACTCATCAACTAAATTTCATCGGGAATTCACATAAGTCTTAAGAGTTACGTTACTACTTAAGTGTCAAATTATGTGTCAGACATCAAACAGAATAGTACATGTCCACTCGTATGGGCACAGGTGACCTCGAAAATCACCAAAAACATGTGCGACTGAACAAAGTGGCTACTTTGGGTGCATATAACTTGAAAAGGGAAGGGGGTACAAGTAATCTGATGTCATATTCTTGCAATTTGGAAGAAAGGATACCAAGTTTCAGCTCTATAGCTGTTACCAATCCCAAGTTATAAGCTTCCAAAGTTGCGTTCACGACTCGCAAGCGCGAAAGACGGAGGTTTTAAGCAAATTTCAGGAGGCCATATCTCAGAAATGACATGTCGTATGAGGCAAATTTTTTGTGTGTGTTCATTTTTCACACAATGGATTATTATGATGGAGTTTCATCAAAATCTGAGAGGGTCATACAGGAACTTTTCAGAAAACTGGTTGATTTGACACGGAATGACCCAACACAGCTAAACACCTTCCCCATACACACACTGAACACGGCTGAACACTTTCCTCATTACACACACTGAACACGGCTAAACACCTTCCCCATACACACACACTAAACACGGCTAAACATGTTCCCCATTACACACACTGAACACAGCTAAACACCTTCCCCATACACACACGAAACACGGCTAAACACATTCCCCATTACACACACAGCTAAACATGTTCCCCATACATACACTGAACACGGCTAAACACCTTCCCTAGGTTTTTTTCTTATACAAATCTTTGTATATGAAATATGGAGCTGAAGCATAGGGGAGAAAAATGCTGTTACCTGGGCTCTGTGCCCTGAAGTCCACAGCACCACATGGGCTCTCGCTTCCCTCTACCTCTGGCTGGGGGCTCTCTCCTATGTTGGGGCTCGGCCGTGCTGGAAACAGAACCCACAAACCCTCAGGGGCACTGCCAAATACCTGCTTTTATCATGTCTCCAAAATAAGCACAGCAAGTGCCCAACCCTCCACTGGCATTACCTTTCATGTCATTCTTCAGAACAATGATCTTCTTGTGTCCATGGCCTTTAATCCAGACTACCTGTTGGCCAAAATAATGGAGTAATGGAGTAGCCTTACTGTAATTTCTGCCAAATTTATAAGACAAAGGCTATGACTATTCACAGCCAAGTTAACCCATAACTGTCAGACAATTAGGACCAGTTTCCCAGACATGGATTAAGCCTAGCCCTGGACTAAAAGGAAAATTAAATGAAGATCTGAAAACATTTTTTAGTCAAGGACTAGGCATAATCCATGTCTGGAAAACCAGCCTTTCACCTTTATAAAACTAGGGGAGACACAAAGTGGAGGAATTTAATATTACAAAAATGCAAACAGGCATTTAATAAAATAAAAGGACTGCATTGATGCAAACATTATAGAATACCATTATACTGTTTATAGCCTACATCAGAGAGGAAAAAATAGCCATAAATTAAATGCATTAGTGCCATTCCATTTTAGTGCCATTGTGTTACATGCATTTAGATAAGTGAAAGAGTTGTGTGGCATGTTTGCTTGTGGAACAGGTGAGCTGTATTTTATGCGTTTGGCTGTGGAACAGGAGAGCTGTATTTAATATTTTTGCTTGTGAAACAGGAGTTGTATGTTACACATTTGCTTGTGGAACAGGTGAGCTGTATTTTATGCGTTGCTTGTGGAACAGGAGAGCTGTATTTTATGCGTTGCTTGTGGAACAGGAGAGCTGTATTTTATGCGTTTGCTTGTGGAACAGGTGAGCTGTATTTTATGCGTTGCTTGTGGAACAGGTGAGCTGTATTTTATGTGTTGCTTGTGGAACAGGAGAGCTGTATTTTATGCGTTGCTTGTGGAACAGGTGAGCTGTATTTTATGCGTTTGGCTGTGGAACAGGAGAGCTGAATTTTATGCGTTGCTTGTGGAACAGGAGAACTGTATTTTATGCGTTGCTTGTGGAACAGGTGAGCTGTATTTTATGCGTTTGGCTGTGGAACAGGTGAGCTGTATTTTATGCGTTGCTTGTGGAACAGGTGAGCTGTATTTTATGCGTTGCTTGTGGAACAGATGAGCTGTATTTTATGCGTTTGGCTGTGGAACAGGTGAGCTGTATTTTATGCGTTGCTTGTGGAACAGGTGAGCTGTATTTTATGCGTTTGGCTGTGGAACAGGAGAGCTGTATTTTATGCGTTGCTTGTGGAACAGGTGAGCTGTATTTTATGCGTTGCTTGTGGAACAGGTGAGCTGTATTTTATGCGTTTGGCTGTGGAACAGGTGAGCTGTATTTTATGCGTTGCTTGTGGAACAGGTGAGCTGTATTTTATGCGTTTGGCTGTGGAACAGGTGAGCTGTATTTAATATTTTTGCTTGTGAAACAGGAGTTGTATTTTATGCGTTGCTTGTGGAACAGGTGAGCTGTATTTTATGCGTTTGGCTGTGGAACAGGAGAGCTGTATTTTATGCGTTGCTTGTGGAACAGGTGAGCTGTATTTTATGCGTTTGGCTGTGGAACAGGAGAGCTGTATTTTATGCGTTTGGCTGTGGAACAGGAGAGCTGTATTTAATATTTTTGCTTGTGAAACAGGAAAGTTGTATTTTATGCGTTGCTTGTGGAACAGGTGAGCTGTATTTTATGCGTTTGGCTGTGGAACAGGAGAGCTGTATTTTAATGCGTTTGGCTGTGGAACAGGAGAGCTGTATTTTAGGCGTTGCTTGTGGAACAGGTCAGCTGTATTTTATGCGTTTGGCTGTGGAACAGGAGAGCTGTATTTAATATTTTTGCTTGTGAAACAGGAGTGTTGTATTTTACACATTTGCTTGTGGAACAGCAGAGCTGTGTTTATGTGTATGGCTATGGAACAGGAGAGCTGCATTTCATGTTTTTGCTTGTGAAACAGGAGAGCTATGTTTAATGCTTTTTCTCGTGGAACAGGAGAGCTATGTTTAATGCTTTTTCTTGTGAAACAGGAGAGCTATGTTTAATGCTTTTTCATGTGGAACAGGAGAGCTATGTTTAATGCTTTTTCATGTGGAACAGGAGAGCTATGTTTAATGCTTTTTCTTGTAGAACAGGAGAGCTATGTTTAATGCTTTTTCTTGTAGAACAGGAGAGCTATGTTTAATGCTTTTTTTGTGGAACAAGAGAGCTATGTTTAATGCTTTTTCATGTGGAACAGGAGAGCTATGTTTAATGCTTTTTCTTGTAGAACAGGAGAGCTATGTTTAATGCTTTTTCTTGTAGAACAGGAGAGCTATGTTTAATGCTTTTTCTTGTAGAACAGGAGAGCTATGTTTAATGCTTTTTCTTGTAGAACAGGAGAGCTATGTTTAATGCTTTTTCTTGTGAAACAGGAGAGCTATGTTTAATGCTTTTTCATGTGGAACAGGAGAGCTATGTTTAATGCTTTTTTTGTGAAACAGGAGAGCTATGTTTAATGCTTTTTCTTGTAGAACAGGAGAGCTATGTTTAATGCTTTTTCTTGTAGAACAGGAGAGCTATGTTTAATGCTTTTTCATGTGGAACAGGAGAGCTATGTTTAATGCTTTTTCTTGTGAAACAGGAGAGCTATGTTTAATGCTTTTTTTGTGGAACAAGAGAGCTATGTTTAATGCTGTTTCTTGTGGAACAGGAGAGCTATGTTTAATGCTTTTTCTTGTGAAACAGGAGAGCTATGTTTAATGCTTTTTCTTGTGGAACAAGAGCTATGTTTAATGCTTTTTCTTGTAGAACAGGAGAGCTATGTTTAATGCTTTTTCATGTGGAACAGGAGAGCTATGTTTAATGCTTTTTCTTGTGAAACAGGAGAGCTATGTTTAATGCTTTTTCATGTGGAACAGGAGAGCCATGTTTAATGCTTTTTCTTGTGAAACAGGAGAGCTATGTTTAATGCTGTTTCTTGTAGAACAGGAGAGCTATGTTTAATGCTTTTTCTTGTGGAACAGGAGAGCTATGTTTAATGCTTTTTCTTGTAGAACAGGAGAGCTATGTTTAATGCTTTTTCTTGTGAAACAGGAGAGCTATGTTTAATGCTTTTTCTTGTGAAACAGGAGAGCTATGTTTAATGCTTTTTCTTGTGGAACAGGAGAGCTATGTTTAATGCTTTTTCTTGTGAAACAGGAGAGCTATGTTTAATGCTTTTTCTTGTAGAACAGGAGAGCTATGTTTAATGCTTTTTCATGTGGAACAGGAGAGCTATGTTTAATGCTTTTTCTTGTGAAACAGGAGAGCTATGTTTAATGCTGTTTCTTGTAGAACAGGAGAGCTATGTTTAATGCTTTTTCTTGTGGAACAGGAGAGCTATGTTTAATGCTTTTTCTTGTGGAACAGGAGAGCTATGTTTAATGCTTTTTCTTGTGAAACAGGAGAGCTATGTTTAATGCTTTTTCTTGTAGAACAGGAGAGCTATGTTTAATGCTTTTTCTTGTGAAACAGGAGAGCTATGTTTAATGCTTTTTCTTGTGAAACAGGAGAGCTATGTTTAATGCTTTTTCTTGTGGAACAGGAGAGCTATGTTTAATGCTTTTTCTTGTGAAACAGGAGAGCTATGTTTAATGCTTTTTCTTGTGAAACAGGAGAGCTATGTTTAATGCTTTTTCTTGTGGAACAGGGGAGCTATGTTTAATGCTTTTTCATGTGGAACAGGAGAGCTATGTTTAATGCTTTTTCTTGCAAAACAAAAGAGCTGGGTTTTACGCATTTGGTTGGGGAGCGCAGCCTCACCTGGGGAATGGCTCCCAGCAGCTCGTCCAGAGTGCTGTATCCATATGAGCGTGGCTGCAGCCCCCTGCCCGTGTACTTGCTGAAGGCCCCAGAAAACTCAGTGAGGAAAATCTGATGGTAGTGGTACGTGTGCAGCAGAGCTCTCACACTGCATGCAAACTGGTACAGCCGGGTCAACATCACACGCTCCTCCCCGTCTTCCTCCTCACTGTCAAACAGCTGGGAACACAGGGAGGGAAAACAACATTTTTTAATGCATATGCAAAACCTTACTCCTTCCAGGAAACTCTACTGAATTTTGTATTTTAAAATGGTCATTTCTTTTTTTTACTGATAGCCTTGTTGTACAGACTACAGAGTATCCCATAGTTGGAAATTTCATTTAGAGGAAATAATCCCCACATTAGAGCGCCCCCCACATATTTTCCAGGAAATGAGCAATCGGGCTCCTTTAATAAAAGTGATTTGCCATCCCTGACAGCGCTGTGAGCACAAGCCTTACTTGGATGAAGCCGTGGGTGTCTCAGCAGCCTCAGCTATAATGCCACTCATCCTTCAAGCCCCAGCAGAGCTTGGATGACAAGCCCACTGATCACAGAATCCTTGGAAGTCAGTTCAATTCAGATATGATGACCGATCCAAATTAGAGCTGCACACTGATTTCACCCCCCCCCCCCCCCCCCCAAAATTAGAGCTGCACACTGATTTCCCCCCCCCAAATTAGAGCTGCACACTGATCCCCCCCCCAAATTAGAGCTGCACACGGATTCCCTGCCCCCCCAAATTAGAGCAGCACACTGATCCCCCCCCCCCCCCCCAAATTAGAGCTGCACACTGATCCCCCCCCCCAATTAGAGCTGCATTAGTAGATTAATCTGTAAACTTTAACTTAATTAAATATGCATATAAATCTTACTTGGAATCCAAATGTTAGCTGTATGACTGTTTCTAACCCCCTGTCCTACACCACAAATTGGCTGGCCAGTTGATCCAATCCACATCGCAATTGAGTTAGCAAGTGCTCTTCTATTTGATGAACTTGATTATAGCTGTGAAAGTATTCTTTGTCTGCAGATGAAACTGTAAATGCTTACAATGCACACAGTGCACTTGTTTTTCCCAATCACACTTCCCTCTGCATCAAACTTATAACCAAAATATCCATGTCAATTCCCCTGTAGGGGTTATTATCCCTCCATTTTTAAACAGAAATCAATGCAAAGCTAGCAGATCGATACTGCCCTAATCCTAATACATGCATAAACCCTTGACCTTGATCAGAAATCAACATATCATGCACACTGTTGGACAGCCAGATAAGAAATCCAACATGTAACAAACAGGCTTAATTAGCCCTAGCTTTTTTTAAATCAGGGGTGAATGAAAAAGGTTGTGCCCAAACAAAGCATACATCAAATTTGCCTACCAACATGAAAAGGTACGCATGTGTAATAACTGATCATCACCAACCGTACTGATTATCCCAGTGTCCACAGCAATTACCGCCCTTTAAAACCACTCCAACTTTCAAGCAATATTGGATATTCACCTGCCAGTGGTGGTGAAATACCCTAGCAGTACTCAGCAGCTATATCAAGGCCACAGTAGTAAATGGGACAGACTTCCTCAAGGGGCTACAGGTACACAACGTCCCCGATACTCTGTACGCACCTCCACAAGGTAGGGCAGGCTCTTGAGCAGCTCGCCGAGGGAGACGAAGCCGTACTCGCAGGGGTTGAGCGGGGCGGAGTGCATGGCCTCGTACTGCTGACTCAGCTCGTCCACGGTGAGCGAGTCCCTCCCGTCCGGCAGGGACATGAGCAGGGCCAGCAGCTGGGTGGTCAGAGAGCGCAGGGACTTCCTGTTGATGAGCTGCACCTCCCGGCCCTCCGCTCCGTCCACCACCTGCAGAGAGAGACTCCCATTATTACACCATCATCACACTGAGATCACCGTGGAGATGAGATCACTGCTGAGCTGCAATGGTCTTTACACTTCAGTTTTACAATAAGCCAATAATCAAAATGAAAAACTAAAAATAAAATGCATCAGCCGTCGTCATCGGGATAATGGATTTTATTCCAGTTCACACGTTGTAAAAATGTGCATCAGCATAAATGTGCTTTTCAGTCTGTTCAGACCTTCATCAGTGCCATAAGGTTTCATTTACTTTCCATAATTACATAACACTAAACTCCCCAGTGACTAATGCGGAGTCCTACATTAGATCCGTGTGCAGCGTGTGAAACATAGGACCACTATGTTTGCCCAGTCACCCATGCAGAGCTTCACTGCTCAGGCAGAGCTCATTCTACCAAGGAGTTCACCAAGCGCCAGCTGTTGGCTACATGGCCGACTAGAGCCCTCCGCTTGGCCGGCTACTTTTAGATGTTTTTAGGGAGCACTCACTGTCATGAGTGGCGGGGAGAGTCTAGATAGGCTATTGGCTGAACAACCTGAGGAAGATGTTGTTAACCTGCAATCCATTCAGGCCCTTGACTTTTTCCCCTTTAAGGTATAAAAAGATGTCATCAGAACAATTTGTCTCCCCGCCGCCAACACCCCAGATGGCTACTTTATTCACCTGGCTGCTCAAATATTTGGGGAACCCCCTGTTCTACACCAAACTTTCAGACTGCACGCACTGGCCCCTATTGCACTCGCATTGCGATTTACACCATTGCTTGTACACGCGGCAGTAAAGGCGGAGCAGTCCCTCAGCAAGAGGCGTCCCGGCGCTTGGCTCACACCTTGACGACGTGGCAAAGCTTCTGCAGCAGCGCCGGCACGGAGCTGACGTCAAAGTCCTGCAGCCTCAGGCCGTAGCCGAAGGTCTTGCTGTACTCGGTCAGCAGCTCGCTCATCGGGAGGCTGTTGTCCTTCTGGGAGCGCAGCAGCTTGACCAACTGCGCCGCCAGCGCCTTCACCTTCTCCATCTCAGTCAGCGTGAGGATCTTCTCCTCCCCGCACTCCAGCACCTGACGCGCAAATTCAGCCACGCGTTTCATACACTTGGGCACGGATCACAGGCTCCAATAAACTACATGACTAAACACATGTACCAGGGGTAGCTAGGGCTCGCCTTAGCACTGGAAATGTCTGCATATTGTTTTATCTTGCCTCTTAATGACATAATCAGGTCAATTATCACAATTAATGCAGGTTACCACACGCCGCGGGTATTCAGGTTAACCTAAGAACTGATCCAATTATGTGATTAAGAGAAGAGATGACAAAGAGAAAGATGTGTGATACTTGAGGACAAGGAGGGCTTCACCCACCAGCAGCACTTCAGGAATGGCCTCAAACAGCTCCATTAGCTTAGTGAAGCCGTAGTAGGTGAGTTTGCACTGGCGGCCGAAGTGGTGGTGGTAGGATGGGATGAACTTGCTGAAGGACATTCGGCAGTGGGGCTGGTGGCGCAGGAGGTCCACCACCTCCTTGGCAAACTGCTTGGTTCTCTCGATCTCCTCTGGAGTCCTCTCTGATGGGGAGCAACCAGCAGATAAAATCAGGGGCAGGTATGATTGAATGATTAAATGAGAAACAGCTGGCGATTTCCTTTAAAAAGTAGCGAAGTCCCACGCACTGACCTCTCTTGGGAATGGAGATGAGCGTGTCAGTGTCCTGCGGTGTTATGGTGATTGTTGTGTCAGGAATCTCGGCCAGCAGATCCATCAGGTCACACATACCGTAATCAATAACCCTCCAGTCCCTGGAGAAACACCTATACACATGTACACAGACAAAATACACAAGTCTTATGTCTAAATTACATTACAGGCATTTAGCAGACACTCTTATCCAGAGCGACTTACACAACTTCTTATTACATTTAACCAGCTGAATATATATTGAAGCAATTCAGGTTAAGTACCTAGCTCAAGGGTACAACGGCAGTGTCCTACCTCGGAATTGAACCTGCAACCTTTTGGTTACAAGTCCAGTTCCTTAACCATTATACTACACTGCCGCACTAAATGCGATCCTACACAGCCACATACGACTGACAAACAGCCTCCCTTGAAACACAACCAGTAAAACTAACAGATATAAGAAAGGAATGAGGGGAAGGGGGCCCTGTGAAATTCTGGTGCACCTCTCTCTACGTTAGTAAATGCTCTCAATTCATTCGTCCCGCGTGGTGAAATCTTAACAGACGAGCACTTTCTGGCACTGTTCCCCAGTTGCGCTGAGGCTCTTACCAGTGGTAGGCCTGCATGAAGTCCTGGATGACCACCTGCTTGCTGACCTGGAACTTGAGCAGCTTGAGCAGGTCCTGTGTGAAGCGCTTGACCTGCGCGCGGTGAGTGAGGGTCAGCAGCCGCTTGGAGCCCATGCCCAGGATCTGCAGCCAATCAGAATCTTGCATTCAGACAGTAGTCATACTGCGCTATACCCTACACATGTCCTAGGCCCTCCTCTTAACAAAGTCAATTATTTTAACATGGACGCAGTAATTGCAGCTCAATTAAAAGCAACACTGAAGAGTGTGATGAAGCACTATGTAATAAAATGTGCTGTATTGGGGCAGTTGGCGGTGCCGTCAGGATCCACGCCGCGTAAAGAAGGGGCCAGACCTGCAGGACGTGAGGCACGGCCTCCAGGAGCTCCAGCAGCTTGGAGTAGCCGTAGTCGGAGACACGGCACTGCTTGGCGAAGTGGTGGTGGTAGGAGGGGATGAACTTGCTGATGGGCATGGCGCAGCAGGGCTGGCTCTTCATCAGGTCGATGATCTCTCTGCTCAGCTGGATGAGTTGCGGGTTCCCCACGGGGCTCTTGCACCGCTGCACCCAGGGTTCTGAGGGGCCACAGCCACACACGCCCCGTTTCAGCGCCACGGTCCTGCCGCTTGCCATTCAACTCGCAAATGCAGTTGGACTTAGCCTATGTTTTCTGACCCGTGTTTCTCATTATCCTGCTTGACGCAAATTAAACTGTCATTTGTGTGTATTTGCTGAAGTTACTTGAAGTTTGCAGCTGTGGAAAGAATATCCTCTTAAGAGGACAACAAAGTATCGGTCTATGTATTATGTATGCTGTATATTCAGCCATTGTGTGGACCCCACAAACAGTTTGTACTTTTGTGTACATGTGGGACTTGTCTTCGCTGATCACACTGGCAGAGGGTACCTGCATTGGGTGCCGGGGGCTTGTTGTGGATCCATTTGATGACCTTGAAGCCGTTCTGAGCCGTGACGATGTTGATGCCCGGGATGCAGGTGATCAGGTGCTCCAGAGGGACGGCCCCCTCCAGCTCCCCCTCCTCTCCCAGTTTAAGGGGACTGAACTCTGCTGCATAGCACTCTGGGAAACTGGAAGAACAGTTTAAACAGTTTAAAGACAAGTAAAACACTCAAGAATTAAACGGGTGATAAAAAGATCTTTTTTTAAGTTTCAGGACCATTTTTATTCTGGTGATCAAGTAATACTTCGATGAGGCCAGCAGAGGGCTCACCTGAGTAAAGGGACTGTGCCCTCATGAGTTTGGAGCAGACTGTGCACCTGGGCAGCAAAAACCTTGAGGGACAGCACGACGAAGGGGATCTTATAGGAGTCTGGGTCGAAGTCTGACTCGCTGCCAAAGTAAAGCGAATGACACATTCAATATGTTTAGCAGATGGGTAATTAAACAGGGACAGAAGCCCATTACAGACAGGGGAACAGAAGAGGGCTGGGCGCCGCACCTGAAGCTGGCCTGGGTGTAGTGGTGCTTGCACACGGGCTCATGGTACTCCAGCTCCTCGAACACCACCGGGCTGCAGCTGGTAGAGGAGCCGTCGTGCGACTGGGAGGAGCCCAGGGGGCTCTGGCGGGCCTGGCTGCTGGGGAGGAGGCACACCAGCCGGCTGCTGCCCTGATCCCGCACTGCCAGCACCTCCGTCAGCTTATACAGGTCACTCACCGCCAGCTTATGACCGAACCTGGGGCAGACGAGTCAGGCATAAAAAAATAATATATATATTAGGGATGTAGCGGTACAGGTACTCGTACCAAACTGCTCAGTACACAATTTTGTTTTGAACCAAACAATTACAGTCTTGCTTTAACGCAAGGGAGGAACTTTTATTTTTGTGAGGAACTTGAAATTCCACCAGATGACTTGGAGTTCACATGTCTGATTTTGTTAGCCACCATTTAGATTTACATAATAAATGAAGGTATTGCCGGAGGCATCGGCAGGTCAAAAGTTAGTCACTGAAATTGGGCCCATATCTACCCCAGTAGAGAAGGTGCTAGAAAAATACAATTTTTATAATACGTAAGGCAATGAAAATTGATCAGCAGTGAGAGCATGCGACTTTAACCATTTGAAAAATAACTGATACCACATGAGCCATTTAAGTGTGTGTATGGCTAAAATTAATTTTAAAAGAAACCACGTTTCTCACAGCGAACGAAACCAGGAAGCAAAAAAACAAACAAACAAAAAAAAACATCTTACTTTTTCTCATATATTTCAGTTAACTTAAACAGGGGCAGGCAACAGGCTGGTGCGTCCTGGAGGATGCTCATAATTTCAGAGCTGAAACGCCAACAGAAGACGCGTTAGGGAACAGTGGTTAAACGAGCCATGTGAAATGCGGCATTCACAAAGCGCGCCGCAGGTAGTTGCGCGTAGCGCAGTTTGAGCTGCGTGTACCTGAGCATTGCGAGAGACTTGTTGTTGGCACCAGTGATGAGGGAGACGTGGATGCGCTTGCCTCCGATCTTGTAGCGGTGCAGCCCGCTGACCGCGCTGATGGCCTGCTGCAGGGAGCACATTTGCACGGTGGCCCTCAGCTGGTAGTCTGTGTGAGGGCTCAGCTCCACGCTCTTCACCTGCGAACACACACACACAGACCACGCCGCCGGTCAGACGCAGGAGCTGGAACCTTCGAAAGGTCAGCGTCGCTAGACGTCACGAACCCGCGTGCGGATTTTAAATTGCGTCCCTTCACGTCACCGAGAAACAGTATCAATGTGGAGAGGGGAAAAAAAAAAAATGCTGTGCTTCATTTAATATTTTGCTGAACATGCTACACTGACAGGCACCGACACCGATATGGTGGGTACGTGCTACATTAAAAAGGAGCTGAATGACAGGGCACAGCTGCAGGCCCTCACCCGGCCGTGCTTGGAGAAGGTGTCGTGCAGGATCTGCTGCAGGTCCTTCCGGGACATCCTGTAGTCCATGTTGGCCACTTGGACGTCGGCGCCGTTGGAGAAGGGCTCTGGGTGGGTGTCCGGGCAGGGGCTGCGATTGGGAGCCGTGAGGGGGGAGGAGCGGTTGGACAGGCAGGGAGATCCGCTCCTGTGGCAGGGAGCAAGACGGTGGGAGGGGCATGAGACCCGGAGTCAACACAGCGTGGAGGAGGGCGGGGAAAGGGAAAGGGGTGGGGTGCAACGAAGAAGCACTTTAAAACAGTCAGGTGCTA
This sequence comes from Synaphobranchus kaupii, assembly GCA_029718625.1. Classification (NCBI taxonomy): domain Eukaryota; kingdom Metazoa; phylum Chordata; class Actinopteri; order Anguilliformes; family Synaphobranchidae; genus Synaphobranchus; species Synaphobranchus kaupii. Next base: position 31,759,411 of record CM056379.1, read on the forward strand.
GGGAAGCACAGCTCATGCGTTTATACAGCATTAACATATAGATATTATATTCGCTTAACATCCAGTACTAGGCTGGAGTGAAAGTGACTCAGTGTGAAAACTGTCTGGAAGAGGCCGTTGGACAATTTCTATGGACAGAAATGTAAGAATGACGGGGAGGCAGCCCTTTTCATAATACTGAACGCACAGCAGCAGCACCTGACACCATGAAGTTGAACTCTAGCAACTACACAACATGCATGCAAAACAAGATTTGCACATCTGCGTCACGGCATGTGGTTGCAAACACTGATGTGCAAACATTTGCAAACCTGAGAATACATGGAGCAAGATTCTCAAGCATACAGCACGGTTTGTGAACAAATATGGTCTGCAAACATGAACATTAGATTTGAAAAGAAATACAAGACAGGCTAAGTTTTCGGACGCATTGAGAATAAAACAAACTAAATAAATGATGAATAGAATAATTAATAAAATGCAAAGAAATGCATTCGCTGTGAATGGAGATTTGGTGAATCTGAAAAACACGTGCAAGTGTCCAATCCATGTGCTTGGAGTCACCAGGGCTTTGGCGAGTGACTTAGTCATTAAGTTTTAACTTTCAGTTAAAAAGTCATTAAGTTTTAACTTTCAGTGTTGCAAATGTGTTGGCAAGCTTGTACGGCACTGGTGGCATGAACTTTCACTGCTGACCAATCATATGTGACCGTGGCAATATGGCAGCGTAATCAGCAACAGACCTCTTTATCTCAGGTAAGTTAGCTAAAACACCACGTAGCTAGACAGACAATTTGACGGAAAGCCAGTTAAATAGCTTAGCCAATCTTAAAAATATCTTTGTCTTAGAACGTCCCATTGACATGAATGTCTGGTAGATAGCTGCCTAACGTTAGACAATAGATTGCAAATCGATGTTTAACACACTATGCTTTGCAGAGGGAGCTCGAGCCCACAAACGCACTGCACTCACCGTGAGGACCAGGAGCCCTGGGAGAGCACCAGGGGACTGAAGGTTCTCTGCAGGCTGATCTTGCTGAAGGCGGAGGGCGTGCTGACCTGGAACTCCCCCACGCTCCTATCCGTCCTGTCCACGGGGGAGTCCGACACGCTGCGCGGTGTGGAGCAGTCCCTCCTGTGGGAGCGAGCACAGCCAGGCACTGTAGTTGGCCGCTATTTTGTGTCAATATGACTAATAAACAAAGTCATCATGATGGTATGTTTAATAATAAAAAATTTAAAAAAAGGTTTTTGCTAGATTTGTTTTAAAAACGTGATGTTCGCTTTTCAGTTTATCCAAATATATAGAGAAGTCCTGAGCTTGATTAACTAAAATTACATTAAGATTATGTTGCTCATTGATACCGTGAATTTTTCAGGTTAGATTGTCTAAAATGAATGCTAGTTTAAAAATTTAATGGGGGGAAATATTACACAGATTTACTGCAGCTCCATTTCAATATAGTGATAAAATCTGAATATTGATTTAAATATCATTAGAGCTAATGGATGCTTTTCAAAGCAAGTAACACTGGTTAGCATGTTAGCATACCCAGTATAGCTTTTCAGAAGAGTTTGAAGACCAATATCCACAATTTACTTGAAAGGGTTATCCTACAAAAATCGCCTACCCATATTTTTAACTTTTTATTTTAACCTAGAAATAAAATTTAAGTCATAGTTCAGTAGTCCTTTGAATATAGATGCCGCCAATTCGAAACATAACGGACAGTTTCTTCCACACAGGACAGCCATGCTCTCCGGTACCTCCTGCCACGGTACACCGAGTCCACGGCGACTATGCTTCTGGAGGGGGGCAGGTAGGCCGTTTCGCCGTTACTCTGTGGAGATGCCTGGTCGCTGCGATTCTTCTTTTCCAGCTGGAAACTGGCCTTGGGCTCCAGGCTGCACAGCTCCTGGGAGGAGAGCACACGCACAAAATGCACATGGCTGCACATCCACGGTTTACATCTTCCCTGTTCCTAAACGGACACTTGCGGCACTGGGATGAACTGCACGGTTCGCACAGAGGAAAAGGAGTATGGTAAGATGAAGGGAACATGCATATTCTGAGGCACTCAATCTAAAGACAGCCAAAAACAACAGTAATATCCTCACATTTAGTGGTGACATCTAATGCTGATACTTTTTATTTCATGGGAATAATCTCTACATCGTCAACCACCAAAAAAAGGCAGTGGAAGATTGGGTGCCTCAGTTTACCATTCTCTAGTTCCTCATTGGGAAAAAAAGAGACAAATGGAGTCAGAGACAAGCAGGAGACAAGCACATAGCAGGAGCCAGTCCTCCCGCAGGCGGGACTGCGGGTGAGGAAAGCACGAAGCGGGATGAGTTGAGGCGGGGCATGGCAGTGGCGAGGCCGGTACTGGCAGGCAGCTGACCTGTGGGCTCTTCACCGCGGGGCTGCGGACGGCACAGCCGCCCTTCCTGGGGCTGAAGGTGCGCTCGGCGCCGGCGTCCCGGCCGCCCTGGCAGAGCCGCGCCGTGCGTCCTGTGCGCCTGGGCGAGCGGGCCTTCTCCACGGGGAGGAAGGAGGAGGGGCCCGGGAGCTTGGCCGCCTCCCCCGCCCCCTCTTTGGGCTGGGGGCAGGAGGAGACGCTGATCCGGTTGCCGAAGACGTCCTCATTCTCCATGCGCTTGCGGGCCCGCTCGGCGGCGTCCTGGCTGCCGAAGCGCAGCACGGCGTAGCCCGCCGAGATGCTCTGCACCTTCCCCCCGCAGTTATCCGACAGGCGCCGCAGCCTGTTGCTCACGCTCTTGCCATCCCGGTTGGTTGGCAGGTTGTAGACATAGAGCAGGTTCAAACAAGGCTGGTAAAAGCAAACAGAGAGGTGCTGCCTTTTTTTCTTTATTGTCTTACTAGAGACCCATGTTAGATTTTTGAATGTGTATCAGAGGCAGAGACTGCCTACTGCCTTATGCTCTGAACGGAAGTACTCGCTGTAGAGAGAAAACCATTATATGGTGGGGGACTTGTAACGTCCCCCCAGAGGGACAGCGCCATCTGCAGCAGTGAAAAGCATCACTGTCGATGTTCATGCCACTTACACAGTCTTCCTGCCTCATTTGTCCTCTTCTAACCATGAAGTACTGTATAAGCACGATGTTTTTAAGACAGGAAATTATGGTCTTATATGGTCATGCAGAAGTTCAACCGGAAGTGGAACGAGTTCCACTGACATCATTAGCAAAAGGAAGCACTCTTGCTTCCTCGTAGCAATTTAATGTGCTACGCCTCTAGCTGAAGAAACAGACAGGGCAACTGCAAACGTGCATCTGCATGGAATGACCAGCAGCCCGCGTTTCAAAGCATGTTTTTTTAAAGTTACGCTCAGCCACTTTAGAAGGGGGTGCAGTGCTCACTCGCTCTTTTTAAAACCAGCCCGTTTACTTAGTGTACGGTGAGCGTAGGGCCCTACCTGTGGTTTAACGGGCATTCTGGGAGGCAGATTGGACACAAAGTCCTCGAAGGCCACGTGCTGGTGTGCGTGCTGCAGCAGGGCCTCGGACGCCTGGTTCTTGTGCACCAGGACCACTTGGAAGCCGTGCCTGTGGCGGAGGTCACTCAGCTCGCTCGCAAAGTTCACGTCAGCTGCAAACACAACACCGTTGCACGTGAATGCCAAACATGACTCTTGACTGTCGCTGACTGCAGTAGGCTGTAGTTGCCATTTGAGTGGTTTGTTACGTAAAGACGGGCTGAGTGTGGCAGCACTCACAGGAAACGAGGACGACGGTGGCAGGGGCCGTGTGCGTCTCAGCAAAGCGCCTCAGGCTCTGCCTCAGCTTGTCGTCCGCGGCGTTCTTGGCGGTAGCGTTGATGTGCGCTACAGTCACCTGCACGCAGAGGTTATGCAGGTCACATTTCACAAAAGGAACAGTCTTCTCTTTAAAAAAAAGTTCACAGGTCTTTATTTAGGTCACCAGACCCCTAAATAAAAGTACAGCACTGACAGGTGAGCATGGGAAGGCTTATGGCAGCCTATGCAACAAAAATAGCTACAATAAAACAGCATGTACTCTTCATGTCAGTACCTGGCAGTTATTGAGCTCCTGGATGACCTCTTTGCTCTCTTTGCTGATGTCACAGACACAGATGAACTCTGCCTCTCGGTGACCCTGGAAGAAGCGGCTGCGGATCCTCTGCACCACGGCAACGGCGGAGCGGCCGCTGGGCACGGAGCAGTTCTCAATATCCCAGAAGACCCCGACGGGGGGCAGATTGTCCTGTCCGCCACTCTCAGGGCACCCTGGGGCCCAGAGGATGACAGAGAACAGTAAACCTCCTCTAACTACAACAACCTCTGGTGATTCAGTTCCCCCCCCAAACTACAACTCTGCAACACCAACACTTTGTTACCAAAGAATGGATTTGACAAAACAATTTAAATTAACGATGCCCTGCAAATAACTTGGGAGTTGTCACCATGTTTCTGGCTTGGTTTGCCCAGGTTTGGTCCAATCAGTAACATCCCGTCAGATGATGTTCCGGGGACACCACAACCATTGCACATGGGAACAGGGACAGACTGTGTGGAGAGTGGTGGGATGTTGGGCCAAACTTTCTCTGTATCTGTGACAGGCTGAGAGAGAGAGGAGGGATCAAATACCACCATTGGCCCTACATTTACAAGTGATTTTCTTAACTAGCACACCATTTTATATGGAGAAATCAATATTGGGTGTCTTACCAGTTGTAAAATTAAGGCTAAATTGCCTCACTCCGCTGCAATAATTACATGTAAATCTCACCATGTAACAGGCAATTCAGGTCAACAAAATGCACACTTCACCCAACCAGTGTACTGTGCCTGAATTATGCCAGCAAGAACAATGACCAAAAAAAATAAATCATCTACCTAACATCCTTTTGCGGTGTGCAATATTCTGGCAGAGTTGCCAACTAGCCAGGTACCTTCTAACAAAATGGTCCCCAACCCTGTTCCTGGAGATTTACCGTCCTGTAGGTTTTTACTCCAACCCTAACAAAGCACACCTCATTCAACAGCTAGAGATCGTGCTGAGTAGTAGAATCATGTGTGTCAAATTAGGGTTGAAATTAAAAAGCACAGGGCGGTAGATCTCCAGGAACAGGGTTGGGGGACCACTGTTCTAAAATTAGATTAGGGCTAAGCTAGTTCCCTGTTGCATTCAAAATAAAAATGTTAACAAAGAATGGAGAAACTATACAGTGAATTATACTTTAACTATGCAGTCAAGATTAAATGGAAATGAAAATTTACAAACCTTTCTCAGACATTCGCGGCAGTAGTGAGTGCCCTTCAGACAAACTGTGCGTTCAACATTTAGGTGCAAAGGATTGGTGCAAAGGTGTGATGAGGAGAGACCGCCAAGCGCTGGGAAGTGCTGGTCCCCTCTGGCTCCAGAGCTGTAATCCACACTACAGGGATAATAACCAGAGGGGGCCAGGCACCCCCCATGCAAGGGGGCGGGGACAGAGGAGACAGGAGGGAGGAGTTTGGCCTGGCTGCAGGACATTGAGAGAGGAGGGAAGGACTGCTGTGGCCTCAGCAGCCCTGTGCAGCAGGGCAGGTGCTGGTGGGAGGGGAGGGGCTGGGAGGTGGCCACTGAGGGCAGCCGCATGTCGCGACCCCCCGAGCCGTGGGCCTGGACGCGAGCGTCACCGAGGCCCGGGAACGGGGGGTGCAGGGCGGAGCCCACCTGGCAGGTGAGCCTGCTGTTGGGAACATCGAGGGGTTTGGATAAGTGCAGAGAAACACCACCACCGACACAAAAACCCTGGGCCCTGTTGTGCTGAACATCGGCGCCGTGCTGGATCTGCAGGCTCCCCTCACAGTGAGTGCACACTCTTACTTTGGTGCTACCCGGCTGCTGCTGCTGCTGCAAGGATTCTTGCTGCTGTGACTGCACACAGGCAGGGTGTTTGGGTAGGGGGGCAAGGGGAAAGGGTTTGGAGACTGCAAGAGGTGGGGGAGGAGGTGGGACATCCTTCAGCTCCAACACAGGCTTTCTGCTTTCCATGTAATCTTTCTGAAAAGAAAAGATGCAATACATTTATAACAGGGGGATTGGTTTAAAGATCCAATGCTATGGATATTAGTGGGGTGGGGCGCACAGAACTTTTGTTCAACTTCAAACTTAAAATCAAAAAGGAAACCATGATCACATTCTGTAAGGTCTGCACTTTTGAGAGAGAAGCTTGTGATAAGATAGTTGTGCAAAAGGGGTCATGGTAGAAGCCTTCACGTGGCGGCCCCGTTTCGAAACGATTCTACCACTACCTACGCAAACTGTGATTACGGACATACCATTTCGCGAACACTATGAGGACCGCAATAGACGTCAGTGTCAAAAACATGGGTCTTCTTCAAGACCGGCACTGACAATCCTATCTGTCAACGTGGAAGGGATCTCACCAGCGAAGCAAGATCTTATTGCTGACATATGCAGGCATGCTCAGTGCGACATCCTATGCATCCATGAGACCCATAGGGGGACCGACAATAATCGCCCCAAAATTCCTGGAAAGAACATGGCAATTGAGCGGCCACACCGGCAATATGGAAGTGCAATATGGAAGATGGAGCTATCACCAACTCGACAACTGTATCTGAGGAAGACAACTTTGAAATCTTGTCAGTGGAACTCAGTGGTATAATAGTCACATCTGTCTATTAGCTACCAGACACACCTTTCAACTTTACTCCTCCTCCAAATGCAGACAGCAAGTGCCAAATCGTCATCTGAGACTTTAATAGTCATAGTACTCAGTGGGGATGCAAAGAAGCTAACAATGACGGAGAAGCTGTTGAGGAGTTGATGGACTCAAATCAGCTCAGTCTCATCCACAACCCAAAGTTACCCTCTTCTTTCAATAGTGCCCGTTGGAAACATGGCTACAAGCCTGACTTGATTTTTTTCTAGTACCAACATCGCAGGCCTCGGTAACAAAATAGTCTTGGAACCAGTCCCCAACACCCAACACTGTCCTATTGGGATCAAGGTCCAAGCAATTTCAAGAGGCGTTTCAAGTATAAGAAAGCCAACTGGGAGATAAGAACATACAGAATATCAACCCCTCCCAGAACAGCTTATGGCCAAAATCTCCAGTGAGCGCCGGAATCCCTGGACTAAACTCATCGAAACTACAGACATGTCAAAGAACAGTAAAAAAAACTTGGGCTCTCGCAAGCTTAGCAATGACCCAAAGAAAACAGATCAACACACCAATGTTACAGCAAACCAAGTGGCACACTAACTTCTCCTCAACGGCAGACCTCCAGAATTGAGAAACAAATTTAAGACTTTTAAAAACTTGTAAACTTGAAGCTGCCATATCAAGCCTTAAACCAGGAAGGACTGGACAACATAGCCACAGAACAAATCAAGCACCTATGGCCTACTGCAAAAGAATGGCTCCTCCAACTCTTCAACAACATTATGGCTAGTCTTAGACAGCCCATTTAATGGCCCTACTGAAACCTGGAAAAGACCCATCAGAACCAAAAAGTTAGACCAATCTCTCTGCTGTGTCACCCTTACAAACTCGAGAGATTAATTATAAACAGAATTGCTCCACACAGACACCAAACTGATACCTGAACAAGCAGGCTTCCATCCAGGCAAGTTTACCAAAAGTCAACTTCTCAATCTCACCCAACACGTCGAAGATGGTTTCCACTAAGGGCTGGTCACAGGAAGGTATTCGTCAACTTAACAGCTGCCTATGACACTGTAAATCATAGAAGTCTTCTGTGCAAGATCCTGGAAATCACCAAGCACACACATCTCACTGAACTGATGGAGGCCATGCTCCAAAATCGACACTTCTTTGTAGAAATAGGAGGCAAACAAAGCAGATGGAGGAGTCAGAAAAATGGCCTGCCACAAGGGAGTGTTCTGGCACCTCTTCAATACAACATCTACACAAACGATCAGCCAAGAGACGGCCCCACTCGTCGCTTCATTTAAGCAGACCACCTTTGTATTACCACCCAAAGCACTTATTTCAATGAAGTGGAGTAAGTTGACTGATTCCCTCTCAAACCAAACCACCTACTATGAAGAAAACATGCCACGTGCGAACCCTTCAAAAGCACAAGTCCCTGCTTTTCACCTGAAGAACAGGGAAGCAAACCACAAGCTCAAGATAGCATGGTCTGGCATAGACCTACAACACACAGCAAACCCAGACTACCTAGGGGTAACTCTGGACAGGAGTTTAACATGCAAGACCCATATTGAAAAGACCAAGGCAAAAGTGAGCACACGTAATAATGTGCTTAGCAAGCTGACCAGCATGAGATGGGGAGCATGTCCAAACACACTACGCTCAACAACACTCGCTCTCTGCTACTCAACCGCTGAATATGCCTGCCCAGTATGGGGAAGATCTGCACAAGCCAAAAAGCTAGATCCTTCTCTTAACACCAGCTGTAGGTGTATAACTGGCTGCCTGAGACCTACAGATACCGGCAGTCTCTACCTACTCGCTGGCATTGCTCCCCAAGAAGTGCGGAGAACAGTGACAAGCAGACTCGAAAGGCAAAAACAGACCACCGATGAAAGACACTCGCTCCATGGCCACACATCTCCACCAAGTCGCCTGAAACCTAGGAAAAGCTTCCTGACAAACACCTCACCAGCAGAAGAACACCTCAACATCTGGAAAGCAAGACTTGCAGAAAACCCACTCCCGGTAGACATGAAGATTTCACCTGCAGAACATTTCCCTTCAGGCCCCAAAGACAACAGGGTGGACTGGAAAGCCCTAAACCGTCTTCGTGTCGCAGTGGGAAGATGTAAGACAAACCTTCACAAATGGGGGTATTCCTCAGCTCAACCATGTGTGACTGCAAAACAGAGCTGCAGACCATGGACCACCTCATAAGATGCCCACTGCTGACAGAGACCTGCTCTAGAGAAGACCTGGCCATGTACACTCTACCGGCCCAGTATTGTGTAAAAAAGTTGGCAAGCACAGTCCGACGTAGGATACGAAAGAAGAAGCTGTGCAAATTTATTGACATATTCAATTGTAGATTTTTAAAATTGAGGGTAGTAGGGTAAGAAGACGCTTCCTAAAAGTTCACCAAGAAAAATGAGAAGGTGGGAATGTTCAAAGCATCACGGTATGAGAGGCAGCCTACACTTGGCTTACGGGCAGCCTCGCTACCAATCGCTGGCATTGCTCGTCCAGACTTCTCATGGGAAAGTCGCTGACATGGACTGCGCAGGGTTTTTGCGGCAAAAAACTTTTAATCAGGCAACCAAATGGCATCACACATGCAAGTACCACACTTCAGTGCTAATGTACGATATAAGTTGCTAGGAAGGACGTCAATCCAACAAGTGGTTGACAAGGGTGTTCGGATAGCCTACAAACTGCACAACACAGCAAAAGGGTATGGTGAAACAGAGATGCTCTTAAACGTTTGATTGACGCTACAGCATTTCTAGGTATACAAGTGCTGGCATTCAGGGGCATAATGGAACAGTGAATTCTAATAAGGGCAACTACAGGGAGCTGGCAGAGGTAATTGCACGGTATGACATTTTATTAGCTAAGCATTTGCAAACATCGACTGTGTTCACCGGCATGTCGAAAACGATCCAGACTGATTTAATTTCCGCTATAGCCACCACTATTAAAAATGAAATAAAACAAGAGAAGAAGGGGGTGGCATCTACCTCTTGGCAGATCGATGAGACTACAGACTGTCACTCACAGCTGTCTGTCATTGTTAGATATGTAGATGACCAGGGTGCCATTAAGGAACGTTTTATATGTATGTATATGTATGTATGTATATACAGTTTAAGTCGAAAATTTACGTACACCTTAGCCAAATCCATTTAAACTCAGTTTTTCACAATTCCTGACATTTAATCCTAGTAAACATTCCGTCTTAGGTCAGTTAGGATCACAACTTTATTTTAAGAATGTGAAATGTCAGAATAATAGTAGACAGAATGATTTATTTCAGCTTTTATTTCTCTCATCACATTCCCAGTGGGTCAGAAGTTTACATACACTCTGTTAGTATTTGGTAGCATTGCCTTTAAATTGTTTAACTTGGATCAAACATTTCGGGTAGCCTTCCACAAGCTTCTCACAATAAGTTGCTAGAATTTTGACCCATTCCTCCTGACAGAACTGGTGTAACTGAGTGAGGTTTGTAGGCCTCCTTGCTCGCACACGCTTTTTCAGTTCTGCCCACAAATTTTCGATTGGACTAAGGTCAGGACTTTGTGATGGCCACTCCAATACCTTGACTTTGTGGTCCTTAAGCCATTTTGCCACAACTTTGGAAGTATGTTTTGGGTCATTGTCCATTTGGAAGAGCCATTTGCGACCAAGCTTCAACTTCCTGGCTGATGTCTTGAGGTGTTGCTTCACTATATCCACATAATTTTCCTTCCTCATGATGCCATCTATTTTATGAAGTGCACCAGTCCCTCTTGCAGCAAAGCACCCCCACAACATAATGCTGCCACCCCCGTGCGTCACGGTTGGGATGGTGTTCTTCGGCTTGCGAGCCTCACCCTTTTTCCTCCAAACATAACGATGGTCATTATGGCCAAACAGTTCCATTTTTGTTTCATCAGACCAGAGATGACCACATTTCTCCAAAAAGTAAGATATTTGTCCCAATACGCAGTTGCAAACTGTAGTCTGGCTTTTTTATGGTGGTTTTGGAGTAGTGGCTTCTTCCTTGCTGAGCAGACTTTCAGGTTATGTCGATATAGGACTCGTTTTACTGTGGATATAGATACTTTTGTACCTGTTCCCTCCAGCATCTTCACAAGGTCCTTTGCGGTTGTTCTGGGATTGATTTGCACTTTTCGCACCAAAGCACGTTCATCTCTAGGAGACAGAACGTGTCTCCTTCCTGAGCGGTATGACGGCTGTGTGGTCCCATGGTGTTTATACTTGCGTACTAGTGTTTGTACAGACGAACGTGGTACCTTCAGGCGTTTGGAAATTGCTCCCAAGAATGACCCAGAATTGTGGAGATCCACAATTTTATTTCTGAGGTCTTGGCTGATTTCTTTTGATTTTCCCATGATGTCAAGCAAAGAGGCACTGAGTTTGAAGATAGGCCTTAAAATACATCCACAGGTACACCTCCAATTGACTCAAATAATGTAAATTGGTCTATCAGAAGTTTCTAAAGCCATGACATAATTTTCTGGACTTTTCCAAGCTGTTTAAAGGCAGTCAACTTGGTGTATGTAAACTCCTGACCCACTGGAATTGTGATTTACAAGTGAAATAATCTGTCTGTAAACAATTGTTGAAAAAATTACTTGTGTCATGCACAAAGTAGATGTCCTAACGGACTTGCCAACACTATAGTTTGCTAATATGAAATCTGTGGAGTGGTTAAAAATTAGTTTTAATGACTTGAACCTAAGTGTATGGAAACTTCTGACTTCAACCAGGCTAACAGTTGTTATCAATTTTAATACTGTAAAACCACAGTAAACACTTGTCCTTTGGACGATGATAATAGTAAGAGGTGAGGGATTAACTGTATTATGGAGACAACCATTGCCTGTGTGCATTTACGGGGATCTACTGCATATATGGACGAAAAACAAAGCTATAATGACACAGCCACCTGCCAAATTCTTACCACCGATAGATCCTTGTCCCTTGTTTTGTGCACAACCCATGTTGCATGAAACTTTCAGTGATGAAAAAGGGGACTCATTTCTACATCATTTTTCAGAAAAACTAAAATAGGAGGACCGCTTACCGGTTTCTCTGGAAATGGGGCTGTTTGTTCAAAGGAAGAAAAGCAATCGGTGAGTTTCCATCTGGATGGGGCTTCATTATCTGTGTGATCGAACCATGGGAAGGGTCTAGAACTGCAAAAGGAGCTTTCCTTTCCCAAACCTTCCATCATACAAACTTGCGGGGACCTTCACCATTCTCTCGACTGTCTTCTCTCTCATTCTCCCCTACAGAGAAAGAGATACAAGTAAGAATACTACACGGTGGCTATAATTACATTCTGAGCCCTCAGATTGGTTAAGAAATACGGTTAGTCATCGTTGTGACAAATCGGTGTAGGACTAAATCGCAGGAAAAGCATTTGTACCAACTCGCTGCGCTACCAACTCCAACTGTTAAAACAGTTAACGTTAGCTACTTAACTACGTTAGCGATTTAGCAAGATTGTGATCAACTGTATTAACGTAATAAGCTCGCTAACCAACACCATAAATACAGAAGAATCTAGTAAAATAATGAAATAATTATCTACCTAAACCTTTCACGGTCCGCAATATTTTAGGCAGTGTTGCTAACTAGCCAGGTAACGCACCTTCTAACATTAGATTACGCTACGCGAGTTCCCGGTTGCGTTAGCTTGCTAGCAAACTAAATATTCACCATAAATAGATACTGCTAGCTATCATGTCGGCCCACACAAGCCTGATAGCTTGCTAAACTATCTAAAGAGAATATTTTGTGGACTGTCTATTTAAACAGCTAACGTACCAAACGCATGGAATAGGTGATAGCATCGCTCGTTTCAAAATTCAGAAACATTAAGTGGTTGGCTAACCTTAGCCAAATAGCGTTTGTTAACTTACACCATCTACTGAGGGGTATTTTCTGACTAAGATAATACGCTTCTTCGCGTGTAGCTGTGTGTGTCGCAGGTTTTATTTAGTAAACATGACCATTTAATCCCATTGCCTCGGTTTTACGTGTCTTTTCAAAAATACAATGTATATTCTTTATATATTTACCTGACTTTCGCTTCTATTTCCTCACATCTAGCTACCTTGCCACTTCCCTCCAAAGGCTCTTGCTTTCTCCCCACTGTCCCCATGGAAACCGCAGCCGTTTTCTAACCGAGAATGCCACCAACACCACATCAACTGTCGCAAACCTGAATCGGCTCCAGTCCATCGACCTATTTCATATGCTTCATGCCATACATAGTGTAACGGCCGCGGGAGAGCTCATTGTAAATAAACAACTGTTGAACATAATTAGCGACACATTTAAGCAACCATTACACAATGTAGGCCTATAATGCCACCAGAAATAGGACACACCACACACAGCCTAAAGGCTCGTCCGTCCCCCGCTTGCCTTGCAGCAACTAAAAAACACAATAGATCCGCTTATATTTAAATCATATGGATAGGTACCGATTATTACATTTACCGTATAGCCACTAAAAGCATTACAGGACCTGCGCAGCATCTTATTTTTAAATCAATACTTGTGACGGAAGTGTAAATACCATTTAATCCATTATCAACACTTAGGTGAATAAATGCTCACTATTGATCAAAAACCAAGACAACAACTTTGGTCAGCTATTTTGTATACATTAACTAAAGCTAGTTGGATAGCATTTCAGCTTGAATGTCTGTGGACATTGTACATATATGTGACGTAATTACTGTGGCAATTTGCGATTCAAGAGCTATATCATTACGCAACATAAAATATAAGATAGCTGCGACATTATGGGAAGGATGTGCTTTGTCTTGTCTGTTCTGTTCTGTAGTGATCTTGATGATGTCTCTGTGTGCACTTATTGTACGTCGCTTTGGATAAAAGCGTCTGCTAAATGAATGTAATGTAATAAGATAATGCAGGAAAATAAGACTGGCCAAGGCGCGCTGTAAGATGTTATATACTTGTATATTTGTATACTTTCAAGGCACTCGTCAGCATTGGATGTCTGCAACGAATAGTCCCAACAACAAATGCTGCTACTCTGGCAGAACCATTCGAAACCCATGGGGCGGGGCCCTCTCCTCATGTATTTTTATAACGTCATTGGCTTGATCAATATTATTGGTCAATGCTCTTCTGTTTGGGGGCGTTGTCATTACCCGCCGACCAATCGCGTACGGCAGTTAGTGGGGTAGAACGGTTTGGATTTGAACATTCTGAGCTCCATACTATTTCAGCAAACCAGGGAAGTTGCATATCTTCAGAACAGTTTAGTTTTAGGTATTGTTTGTGACCTATATCTTATAAAAGTGGACTTAAACCAGTAATAGAAGACCCGAAAACGAAGATCGTCAACATCTGCATATTTGGTTAGTTCGACAACTCGACGTTAGTCAGCTAGCGTTATAAACTTACAGGTTAGCTTATGAGCTAACGTTAGCTAAGTTAACTTGGGTGTGGAGAGTTTGAATACATGGATACCTGCCGTTAGTGGTGCTAGCCAAGTTGGATAACCAATGATTTTATAGTTGCTGTTACTAACATTAGAACATATGTGTGAGTAAATCCTGATTTATATAGGTAGCTAACAGTTACTCTAGCTAGCTAGCTAACGTTACACGGTGTTGTACAAATAAAACCATCGGATTGTCCAATGATATTGTGCAAATCATAACACATAATTCAACTTTGGCTAGCTAGCTTAACGTCATTTCACCTAGCGTTAGCGACTAGCCTAAGTTGGCTGGCAATATTTTCACACGTTTGTTTTTCTATTCGTGTCAGATTGTTTTCGCCATCTCATCAGAGCAAGTAGATCATCTCTTATTTTATTTTTGTTTGCTAACATTAATGTCATGGTGTTCCGATTTTCGTATGTGGCATCGCTAGCAATGTTGGCGATGTAACTAACGTTAGCGAACTAACGTCGCCTTGATCAATAGCTAGCTAACGTTAACGTTGTTACCTTCTCGGGCAGCATTAGCTAGCTGGCTAGCTAAGTTAGCTGTCGATATGGATGTAACGTTCGCTAGCCAGCTGGTAACGTCGCTCCGAAGACAGTAACTTAACGTTAACGTTACTTCATCCAAATAAATGTCAGTTAGTTTGTTTACTATTTGCAGTTAGCAAGATTTATTTAGCTAACGTCTCTATCACAGCTCACTCAGTCTTATTGGTTAACTGCGTAGCCTAACGACGGACTGAGTGTGGGACAGAACAGAACCCATCCAATGTCTGTACGCGGCGATGCTTGTTTTTTTTAACCTAAGTTACCGTTACACACTAACGTTAGCTAAGTTTGTTATCGAGCTCGACATGTCAAGTCTTTGGATATTTTTGCATGTAACGTTAGCTTTCCTAGTAGGATGAAAGAAATGTCATTTGGCTAACGCGTTTAACGTTAGCGTCCTACCTGCGGTTAATATTTACGGTAACTTAGCGTTATCACATATGCACTGAACGTGAAGCACAAGGCGACGTTAGCCACAATTCAACATGATTGTCATTCAGGCAAGGCCCAGTTGTGTTTGTGTAACTTATATGCGGTATTTTTGTGAAATCAATGGGACGATGCTTGTTAACTATGGGAACTTTAGCCCCCAGCTTTGCCTTTGTTGGGGCTCAGCTCACGTTAGCTCGCCTGACGACGTATTGATAGCCTGTTAAATCAAACCGTCATAAAGGTCAATGGCTGTTTGGAGGCATTGTGAGAAGAAATCGTATTATTCTATTTTGAAATGAACCAAGTCCACCGTTTTTGTTGTTTTAGGGAGTAATCGTTTAAAACCAGCATCATATCCAATTGAATGCTTACTATCAACAGCTGTCCCTCTGGCTGTTAGATGGCTCTAGGTTTATCAAAATGTGAAAAGACTGGGAAATGGGAATGCAGAATGTAATATTGCAGCCCTTAAAATAGATTTGTGACCTCAAGGCTAGCTTCCGAGTTAAATTTCAAATGAATCCCATTTGTTTCTATATAAGTCTTTCCATTTAAAACTAGCCGTTTTTAACCCGTGGAGCAAGTATGGATCCACGGTTACACAACTATGCAAATGTGCCACAGTTGTTCATGTGGGCTTATTATGGGCAGTTAAATAAAACGTACAATAACACTGAACCTGTTATATTTACTGCTTAGCCCATAGTAGACAACTGTGTGTGTTTACAAATAAAAATCGTTTCACATACATTGTGTATGATTTTGACTCGGATGTGTGTCCTTATTGTTTGTGTTTAAGGATCTGGAGTTTTTTTTGAAGATTCCCAATAAGAGATGGGAGAACCCACATCATCAAACTTTTCTTCCATAGAGGAAGAGCTGAATTACTGGAAGGAACAGGCTGCTATACGGCAGCAGAGGTAAGCAGCTCTGGGTGGAAGGTGATTCCACACTGTTGTAGGGGAATGAAATGGGTCATTAAGGATCATTGCTGCCTCCATATTGGTGCACTAAGGACCTGAGCCTAGCTTGGTTTCTTTTGCATTCAACAGCTTAGTCAATAACAATCACCACAAGTTTATTACAGTCCATCTCTAATGATGACTGGCTTTACTGGAGATTGAATCAAGAAGCTTGCAGTTTGAGGCTAGATATATCAAACGCAAGCCCAAATAAGCATTTCAGCTGTGTTAAGGTAGTGAAAGTTTAGCTGTGTTAAAACCAAAATGGTTTCAATCAAAATGGAGGCGTAGTTGCCGGACAAATGTATAAAACGCAGACAGACGGGAAAGAAACATGCTATCAGTAGCCGTGCTTACTTGTAGTCAGTGGTATTATTTAGTAATTTCTGTTGCTCTTGATCAGGGCCTCCTTATGCTATGGTATTAATACACATTAAAAAAAGATTTGTGCATTATGCTGCTCTTGCATCTGCTGAGCTTGTATGTGGTGGCTTGCTAAGTATTGTGTGTGCGTGCGCGTGCACAGTGTGGAGGCAGCCCAGGAGGAGCTGCAGGAGTTCCAACAGATGAGTCGTGACTACGAGGCTGAGCTGGAGGCGGAGCTAAAGCAGTGTGAGTCTCAGAACCGAGAGCTGCTGTCCCAAAACAACCGCCTGCGCATAGAACTGGAGGCCTACAAGGTACATATAGGATTTTGATCTGCGGCCTTTCTTATGAATTCTTGGTCTTTTGTTGTGCCGAAAGGGTCACGATTCAATTCAACATTTTTCAGGGTGTTGTATTTCTCCTTTTCACCTTGCCTTAAGAGTCCAAATAATAAAAATACTTTAAAAAATATGTAAAATTTGTGTTTGTGAGGTCAGGAATATATGAAAAATATACTTCATGTTTTTTTTTTTGTTGTATAAATTGCATGAAGTTATTGGCATATTATGGATATTGTAAATAGTGTACATATTATAATTGGTGCAAATTTCGCTGTGGTTTTTGCTATATCTATTTTTGTATTCGAGTAATAATATTGTAATATTTGTGTGTGCAGTGTATTTGATAATCTGTCACATGACTTGTGAGATGACCAGTCACATGACCTTCTTGGTATAGTTTAGATGGAGGTGCTCTGTTCCTTGTTTTTTGTCTGATGAAGAGCATGGTCGCTCGAAACGTCACCTTAAATAAAATTTGATACTAGGGTGCATTTAGCAGCGTGCAGATTTTTTCTTATTTCAGCCCCCGCCGCCCATGTGCTCATGTTGCACATTTCGAGCGCAAGTCGAAAACTAACTCGGCCCATGCCGCAAGTACTAAACGGTGAAGGTGTGGCTGACCATGGCAGATCAGCCTTGTTGTGTTAAAGCGAGTCATTAATCTATCACTGGCAGATCGCTGCAGTGTGGAGTTTTTTGTCTGATGTACCCTTGGGGTGAGGCGGGTAGAAGCACGTCGCGAGGCTGCGTGTGCCAGCGGTGTAGAGGCAGTTTGCCAGGCTGCCTTAGTGAGGTCACGCCGCGCACGCATAAACACAGTCACCGATTCATCGCCACAACCGTCAACAGAGGCCCCAGTTCAGAGCCGAGGAAGCAGCTGACTGTTATTTCTGTTCTGCTGTCTGGAGGCGAGCGAGGAATAATGCAACAAGTGAATGCCTTGTGCTGGGAGGGTGATTGTTCTACGAGGCCCCAGGACTTTGTCTGCATACCGACACATTACATATTTAAAGAGCGTTGCAAATGACTGATCAAACAAGAGATGCACTCAAATCGTTTTCTGAATTGTGGAAAAGGAAAAGGGTGACGGGTTGGAACCTTTACATTAATGTAAACGGCAGGTGCTCAATTCCTTTTAGGCCGGGCATTGAGAAAATAAGAATGATGACTGCCTGAAATATTATGCCAACGTCTTGCTGGCAGCGCATTTATTTGATGCGCCGTGATTTTTGGACCCCCTTTAGGAGAAACTGGAGAGCCATCATTCAGAAGCTTTCAGACAGATTTCCACACTCGAGGTAGACTTGGCGGAGACTACCGCTGTCAAGGACCACCTACAGAAGTACATCAGAGAACTGGAACAGTCCAACGACGACTTGGAGAGAGCCAAGAGGTCAGCTCCCCCTTCACCGCGTCTGTGTGTGTGAACGTCGGAGTGGAATGTTCCTAATGCATTTCGGCTGAGCTGTTTTTTTTTCATGCCTCCTCTGTCCACTTAGGGCCACCATCATGTCCCTGGAGGACTTTGAGCAGAGAATGAATCACGTGATCGAGAGGAACGCCTTCCTGGAGAGCGAGCTGGACGAGAAGGAGAACCTGCTGGAGTCCGTGCAGAGGCTGAAGGACGAGGCCAGAGGTGGGGGCGCAGGGGCGTGGTGGGGGGGGGATTGTTTTGTGCGATTGATATGGAGTGAAAGGCTAGCTTTGTGCCCGAGATAACAGACGGAGATGTGCGGTTTTCTCGGCCGCTGTGATGAATGGTAGCTCTGTGTGCGGGATTTGACTGAAGCCGGCCTGTTGTTCCCGTCCGCGTGGCAGACCTGCGTCAGGAGCTGGCCGTGCAGCAGAAGCAGCCCACCCTCGGCCCGACCAAGGACTCGGAGAAGGCCGAACCGCTGTCGCGACCCCTGTCCGGCCTCCCCTCCCTCCCGGCCACCCCCTCTGGGCAGCGCGGCACATTCTCCACCCCGCCGTCCTCCTACCGCCGAGGTGAGACTCCACACTGCCACCGGAACGGCGCGCCTCAGCCCAACCCAAGCTGCGCGGAGACTAAAAGTGCGATTGACAGAGCTCAGTTACTGAGAAAATAATTTGCATTTGCACCTGGTATTAAAACTCTTGTGCTTGATATGTAAAACTAACGGGGCATAGTAAAGCGAGGGCGGCGGGAGACTGCAGTGTGCTAACCGCGGCATGCTTGTGTCCAGGCGACGGTCTGACTGGAACTCCGCTCACTACGTCGGCCCGCATCTCTGCCCTCAACATTGTGGGAGAGCTGCTGAGGAAAGTGGGGGTAAGAGCAGCCTTGCTTGAAGGCCATTTCTGGACAGTGACACCTGGAGTACAGCTTTTTATTTTGTTTACGCCTCCGTCATGTGATGGTTTGTGCCTTTGCGTGTCCGTCATGTGATGGTTGTGTAACTGCGCCTTTTGCCCGAACAGAACTTCAATTGAAATGTCCTTGCACGTGCTTGCGCAAACACACACACACACACACATTTCTGGCAGATCTGGTGGTGATTGCTTTTGTCCTCTGGCAAGAAACTGAAGTGTCTCAGTCCATGTTGTCTTGGTCTGTCGTTTTAGAACCTGGAGTCAAAGCTGGCCTCCTGTCGAGATTTTGTGTACGATCAGACACCGGGTCGAACAGTCCTCACTGCTGCTCCAGGGACTCTCACTGTTCCACGAGAGGGACCTGAAAACCACTCCGGCCCCAGCGGCCTGCCGCTGTTTGAGAAAGGGTGAGGGGTCCGCCTGTGTTCTGCGTCTCCCCCCCCTCCCTGTTATAATTTTGTCTCCTTGGCCAATCGGAACAGAGCTCTGACATTCCCTTGTTGGACTTTGCCTTCAAGTCAAAGCTGCCGTTTTCATGCCTTCTTTTAAGTGTCATTTGCTGGCAGCCACCTCTGGTCAGGAGCCAGGTCTGAGAACAAAGGGGGTGTGTTCATTAGCATTTTCTCATCAAAAATAGAGTGAGGGGCGCACTTGAGGTCTGTGTAATTCTGACATCATTTACTGCCTTTAAGCCTCTAGCTGTGGCAGCTGTAGCCTGTTTGCCTTTTTGCAGCCTTGCGCTTGTTGTGATAGAATGTCTGGATTAATTACGCTTCAGTTCCCATCAAGTTACTTTTAGCTGCCTGACACATATTTGTGAAGATTTAGCATGACTCCGTTTCTGTTGTGTTTTGCAGCTTGGCGAAGCGGTTGGAGTTTGGACCAGCCTCTCCAAGCATCACCTCCTCGGCCATGCAGTCTCCACAGGGAGTGGTAAAGATCCTGCTGTGAGGCCCCCCCCCCCCCCCCCCATTGCCCTCCACAGACTTGGCCGAACCCGGCATTGCTTGAAGACGTTAATGCTGCATCCATTCCTCGACCACTTCAAACTTCCTTTGCTTTAACCGAGGCCTAGCTACGTAGGCTTAGCTCTCCTTCCTATGCTACCGCAGGCCCAGTTCAGACGGTCTCTAAATCACTTAATGGACTCTGCAGCTGAGAACCACTGAAATAAATAGCGAGGCCATGGAGTAAGACATCCAGTGGGAAGGAATGAAAGAGCTAAGATTTCATTGCCCTGCAATAATCCATTATTGTCACCCCGCTCGTCCCTTGATCTAATGCCAGCTTGTCCTCTTTTGTGGGGATTAACAGTAGTGAGGAAGCGGAGCCTGTCAGTAGTTGCCATTTAGCCGCTGCTGCCTTTTACAATGCATTGGAAGGCACTATACCTTTTACCCATGAGTTATGTACTCTGTTGGGTCTGGCCTGAATGCTTTCAACTTAGCAGTGCACTCTCTCTCTGTTTCTGTAAACTGTCTTCGGTGTGGTGAATGGGAGAAGCGGGCAGCTCTCTCTCTCTCGAGCCTCTTGCCAAGAAAACCGTGAAGTGTGTGTTTGAGTGAGTGTGTCTGTGTGAGACTAACGATGCACAACAAATTGGAGCAGCCCCGCTTTGGCTGAATCAGTGTGGCACAGCCGGTACGCAAAAACACTGGACACGTGGGGATTTTGTTTTCTTTTTTTTTTTATTTGTACTGTTTTTTGCAAAACCAAATTCACACAAAATAGCAGAAATTGAAAAACTGCTGCCTAGCCTTTGATGTAGAAGTTCATTCTGTGTGCACTCTTACCGGGGTGGTTTCTGCTGGTTTAAGAACGTTTGTTAACTTACTGTGGTCTTATGCTTTTTTGCAGGTAACAAGATATTGAGTCCATGATGATTGCAAATGCGAATGAGAGTTCTCAGTTGACCTACCTGGTTAAGACAGGCTTTTACTTTTTAAAGCGTTTTTATGGAGGGGTGTAAAGTTTGTTCATACATTCTAAGCTATTGCTCAGTGTTCACAGCATTGGCCTTTGCACAAAACAACTTGAATACCTGAATATGTAAAGTAATTAGACTGTGTTCCATAGACTACATGCTCAATGTGTGATTGCCCTATCTCTGTCCTTACAAACCCGAATGGAGAAGTAAAGCAGGATTCATGCTCTCTCAACAGGCAGTGGCAAAAATTGTTCTACACTGACACCCTGTGGAGCAGAAAGGAATATACCTAATCAACCCGATATTGACTACGAAAAGCTCATCCAATGCTTAATTAGGGATGTAGACTTGAGTATATGTATCGGCTGGTCACATTATAAGACAATATCCCAGCCAGATTGGACATTAATATCCAGTAGGTTGCATATATACCACTGAACTGTAAAGTTTTTTACGGAATATGAAAAAGGGTTATGTGATGTAACCAGGATAAGACTTAGTTTTGCACATTTATTGTGTCTTAGTACCTGTCTCAAGATTAGGTTTATGGGATGATATATATTTTAGTAGAAGTTTTATGTCAGTTTTTCATGATGGTTTTCTAGGTGTAACATATCAGAGATGGAGAGTGATTGGCAAATTGTCTACCTGTTTTTAGAGGTTTTTATGTGCATTTTGCTTCCTGTGGAGTTAAATAAGTGTTCCCAGGCAAAGCTACTGGACCTGACGTAGTTTTCTTGTCCTATGTATAAAGACTGAACAGTCCACGTAAAATTGCATTTACAGAATTACCTATAAAGAAAATCGCACATAATGATTCAACACAAAGCCCATTTCACTAAGATCAAACCTTTCATAATATTTGTGTGTGTCTGTGTGTATATATGTGTATGTGCTTGCTTGTGTGTGTGTCTGTGTATATATATGTGCTTGTGTCTGTGTGTATATATATGTGCTTGTGTCTGTGTGTATATATGTGCTTGTGTGTCTGTGTATATATGTGCGTGTGTGCGTGCGTGTGTGTGTGTGTGTGCGCGTGCAGCACTATCATTAAGTCTTGGAGGCACATTTCCTTTAAAGTTTACAGATTTGTTTTGTGGTGCAGGTTTTGGAAACTACTGATTTTATCCTTTTTTTTTGTGGGGGCAGTGGAAAGAACAGAATTTCTCATGTTTTGTTTGGAAGCTGTGGTTTACTAACACATTGTGAATGTATAGAGGTTAGTTTAGGCTTCCTGAGGGTGGAGCACTGCTGAATGTTTGGTATAGCACCTGCTGTCTGGCTTCTCAAATGGGCGGAACATAGTTGTAGCAACCAAGCTTTAGTGTGGTGATACATTTTGGAAAATCATTTCAGGGCCAAAACATGTTTTTCTCTCCCAGAAAAGATTAAGCATTTCATATTTTTTAAATAAGGATATTGGAACACTTCAGTGAAGGATGAAATGCATTTTATGTTAAAAGTGGAGAATTATTGGTAAGGTACATTAAGTTGCATTAGTTTCTACTGTCCTTTTAGGATACTAATAAAGAATGGGAGTTGGCTGTATAGGCCTTATTGTTCCAGACTGCAGCTCAGGGGCAGATGCGATCTTTGCACTGTTTAGCAAAATGTGCAAATAAACATCACATGACTAGAAGTACTAACTAGGGCAGGGCTATTTTTCTATGGATTATGCTGTTACTAGGAGGGCAACAGGTCATAATACGACTTAGACTATATGCCTCGAAACGAGTGGGAGATGTATGTGAGTTTGTGTGTGGTATCCACACCACAACACATTTGTAATCTGGGTTTTCCTGTACGGACCTGAGGTATGGTAAAGTAGTCGAGGCAGTTTTGGTTGCAAACATTTTTTGTATCCAAATGTGTACATTAAAAACATTCTTGAATGTGTGTAGTGCTCTCTTTCACCTTCTACATTTCTGATTGCAGTGTGGGTGAGGTATGTAGATCGAGCGCTGAAGAAGAACGTAACGCTTGGATTGTGTGGACACACTTTATTTCACGTGCGGGTGGTTTCACAAAACATCAATTAAGTTTTGATAAAAGACTACTCAGAATAATACATTAACTTTCTAGTGACCAGTGCATTAATTTGTGTTGTACAGAAAAATAGAGATTTTATTTGTATATTAACTATCTGAAAAAGGTCACATTAAATGAACAAAATCATTGGCAATAACATTTTATAATATTCCTGCTCTGTAGAGAAATTGGAGGGCCTTTTCTAACTTTGTGTCAATTGAGATGTACTTTCTTGCCTATATAGTTGAAGGCATATATTACTAAACTAAAATGTGATGCTTCATCCAAGGAAGACTTATAGGTGCATTACTATACTTACCCAATGTGGATATTGCAGAATGTACTAAATCGATACATTTGGTGAAAAGCAAGTACAAAATGCACTGTAATTGCTACTTGTGATGAATTTAGAAATGGCTTGATCTTAATTGTTCACTGGAATAGGATCAGGGTCATCTGCTTTCCGATAAACGTGTAATCTCATATTTAGGATATTGCAGGGGTCTCACATGGCAGTACTACATGTAATAACCCAGATTTAAAGTCTGGGTTGGCTTCCCTGATTTAAAACGATGACTAAAAAAAGAAATCAAGCGCTAGCGTGGCCCGGAAAGAAAAGATGGGCTCTTGAAATATCTTTTAGATGCTCTTCTGTAGAACTGGACAGTCTTGGCAATTACAAAGCCAGACAGAAGGACTTATAATGGTTTAGAAATGTATAGAAGACTAGTCTCCAATGACCTCGAATCAGGTTCCCCAGAACAAGAAGTTGAAAAGCAAACAAATTTTATAAGGGAACAAGACAAAACCTTGCATTTCAAAATAAATTTGATGAACAACTCTGCAGAGCACATGCATGCCATGGAATGCTGGTTACCCTTTCAGACATGTTCTATATGAAAGCCAGACCGCTTTGCTTTTTGTTTCCACCATTTTCTCTTAAATTCTGTTTTAACACAATTTCAAACCTCGCCCCTTCCAATACGTCAGAAATGAAACCTAGTCCTACTGTGTTGATGTCCTTTCACATTGATTTCTGACTGACACTAAATGAACCACTCCTATCCTTGCAGGCCAAAGTGGGAAATGACAGCAGTATCTGCTGAATGTGTGACATTTGCTGTGTAAGCATAATAACGCGTAATTATGAAAGATTGTAATTTGAGGGTGCAGTAGAAAACAGTGCGTCACAAAACAGCAAACCAAAACACCCAAAACTAAAATAATCGGAATGAATGGTTTCACATTTATCTTTGAAAGGTAAGACGGAGGCCCAATCTCATTGTCCGCCCTAAGGACTGAGGCCCCACACACTTTGGTTGACGTCGCATGCATGCCCAGCGTAAATGCGTGAGTGCATGAGAGTGCAAGGGCTCAAAATGGTACAAATACGAGGAATGGGACAGCACTTTGCAATGTTATATGATGCCTTGACGACATCTGTCTCGCATGGAAGATGGTTATGGCACTTGCCGCTTTAGGACTTTTAATTTTAGGTTTGTACCCGCTGAAACAACTCTGCCCGCCATGTGTGTCATTTGTTTACAATTTTTGAGACGCTTCCGGCTGCGTTTCTGTTTTTATTGTCACAGACGCTATGAACGGTGGGTAATTCACTCAGCACAGTCGACTTGCGGAAAGTCCGCATAAAGGGCTTGAAAAGTCTATGACAGCCCTCACGCACTTGCCGATTTTACAGTGGGACAGTTCTTGCGGACTTATCAGGAAGGCACATCAAAGTCTGTGAGGGTGGACATTGAGATTGGGCCAGAGAATTGCCTGTCTCCTAAATGATGAAGCAATCAATTTATCCATTAGTGGTTAGCTTAGAGATTGACCCCTTCGGTTTGCAGTGAATGATAATTGAAAATTAAGTAGCCATTACTTTTTGTTTTGACTGAAAAGCAGATTTGTCTGGGAATATATTGGGTAATTTGTCTGAACGCACGTGCTCCTCTAATCAGCCTTGGTTCCATTGAAGTCCCCCTGTGAGTCCCCCTCTTCTTCAGAAGCGTCAGTGTTGTCCATGACTCCTCTCCTCCCCCCTCCTCCGATGCGTCGCGGTGCGCTGCTGAAGGACGGCTCGTTTCCACGTCTGAAAATCCACAGATGTGAAGGTGAGGATGAGAGCAGGTGAGCAGAGTGAGAGACCCGGTCTCTCCACATTAGTGCTGGGACATCACATTTACCTAGTAAAGCTGTGGCTCCATCCTCATGAGCTGACCATGAAAAGGCACCATGGCCTACTCATAAAACACCACACTCCCTCAAATGAAACACTCAGGCCCTTATTTCTTAAGACTTTGAAAGCATTAATAGTGCTCCTTAATTAGTTCCAAATGTACACTGTAATCACTGAAGAAAATAATGAGAATGCTTAAGTGATGAGACAGAAAATGGGTTCCATGTTTTGGGTTAGTATTTCAGAACAAAGGATGAAAGATTTTAGGGCTTCTAAAACAAAACCACCTTCATGTGAGTCAGCCAAAGCTTGATATTCATGTTCCCTTACCACTTACCTGACATCTTCATTGAGGGCGAACATCAATATTTCTCCTTGACTGACTTGTGTTGTACTCTTAAATAAAACCAGTTGAATGCCACAACTACTTCACCCCAGGCTTTGTGATATCAAACAACCGTATGCAATTATATTTCACAAAACCAAAATCTTTCTTTGTGAAACAATTACTTGTGCAACTGTGCTTCAAAAAGTGAGTATTGCTCACAAAATGACAGCCAAATGAACCGCATTCTGTAGCCTAAATGCAGAACAGTTCAGAGGTTGTTGCTTTATTGGCAGACATGGTTAAGATGATTTTAATGCTGTTACTTGCAGGCAAGTTATCTGACTCATTTAACTCCCAGGACAGGGAAATGAGTTTGGTTTAGGGCACTAAACCAGGCTCTCAGAATAGAGGAAACATGGTCACACAGTGGAAGCTGTACATATGTAAAGTTTACAAGGGGAAGCATTTCACGCTTCACTTTGCATGACTCTGGCCTTAGTTTGGTACTAGGATCCATTAACCATATTTCAACTCCACTCTTACAGGCAGAAGCATGAGAGAAGTAGACAGTGATAAGTGAAGGGGGGGGAAAGGTGTTGTAATGAGGCAGCTTCTGAAGGCAGAGGTACCTGCTAAATCACTGCGAGGAGTCCTGATTGCCTCTGTAATAAAGACAGACAGGCCTTGGTTTCCATTGTCAGAATCAAGCCTTAGATAGGCCAGTGCTGGGCAGACAGTCTAATTGCAAAAACCCTCAGACACCCACACACGCACTCTCAACCACCCCCTTTTCTCTCAGGAGAGAGTCATGCCAACCCGTACCACATTTCATAAACAATGGTGGGGAGAAGAAAACGGGTACTTTTTAACAAGCTAAATGCTGTAACTCTGATGGGGAAACTAGAGAAAGGTGTGATCTTTTTCAATGCTGTTAAGGAGGTGACGGTGGAAGGCATGACAGTCCCCTCACTTACTTTAGTCCTTTTTCACTTACTTCAGAGCATCAGTCCTGAAATGAATTGTTTATGACTGAATCTGAGGTCCAGATCGGCGTCTTCACCAAGATGATGCCAATGTGAGAAAATAATTATAAGATAGGTCCCATTTACACCCAACTGAAGGGAATATAGTTGGGTGACATATAGACTGACGTACTACTGCGTAGGTGAAGGACATTGGGATGGTGGAAGGGAGGGTGATACATTTTCCACTGAGTAATAAGCAGCGGTAGAGGGAGATGTGCTCAAGCACACTGCCCTAGTCTCCAATGGCCCATAGTCTCCTACCTGAGTTTACTCTTGAGGGAGTTGACTTCCCGACTCATGGCATCGTTGGCCTCTGTTGCCTCGTCCAGCTCCCTCTGCAGCTTCCTGCGAGCAGCCGTTATGCGCTGGGACTCCTCCTCTGACTCCTCCAGTTGCCTCTTCAGTTGCTTCACCCGCGCATTGCCCTTGTCTGCCTATGGGGTGGTATGGGAATGTCACTTATTCAGTAGATGGAGAGCAGCAAAGTGAGTCTCTCTCCAGTTCAGCGTGTGTCATTGAACATGTGAAATATTGATTAGATTAGTTCCAACAATAAATTTGCCTTTTGTGGCATTTTATTTTTCATATTCACAGGAGTAGCCACACTGTAGTGCATATGTACGCCGAGGTAACGGATAGCTTGCCTGGTCCTTGTATTGCTCTGCTTGCTTCCGCTCGTCCTCAACTTGGATCAATAAGTCCTTCAGTTTCTTCTCCTTCTGTCGCATGCCCTTGGCAGAGGCCTGCTTCTCCCTAAACAAAATCCCATTTAAGGTTAAAAACACTTCAGTTTGTACTAGCTACGTTAGGCATTAAACCTCGCACGTGTCTTTCTAAAGCTACTGAAGGTTGGTCAACAGTAATAATTCAGAATGAGCATGATGGAGAACAGTGTAGTCTGGCGCACGTGTGGACTATACGGATGTGCTGAGGCTCTGGAGACCTGCTCTTCACCTGCTCTCTTGCTCCAGCTGCTCCTCCAGCTGTTGCACCTTGGCCTCCAAGGCGGAGATGGAGGACTTGAACTTGGACTTGACCTGGTTCTCCATTTCCTGCAGCTTGGCCTTCAGCTCCTTGTTCTGCCTCTCCATTTGCTGCCGTGCGCTCTCATTCTTTTGAGATGTGGTGCGCTCTGTCTGGAGCTCATTGTTGAGCTGATCCACCTGATTTGGCAAACAAAGAGAGGAGCACGTTAAGAGGTTGTGGTACATTTCACGAGTGTGGCACCCGTGCACAGTAAAATTACCTCAGGTTTAGCAGGTGCGTACGACCAGTGTTTCTATCGTTACCTGCTGCAAACTCTTCCTCAGCCTGTCGTTTAGGATTTCCATGTTACTCTGTTCCTCCTCCAGTTCCTCCTCCAGCTGGGTGATTTTAGCCTCCAGACGGCGTTTCTCATCAGACAGCGCGGACCTGCAAATGTTGCAGTGTTACACAAACTCTGCTATGGCACCTGCTAGACATGCACCCCTCAATCCCCTCCTCATTACTCCCTTCTCCCCTGGCAGTCACACTCACTTTCCGGAGGCGTTGCTGGCCAGCTCATCGGCCAGTTCGTCCCTCTCAGCCTCTGCCTGCTTGCGTTGTCTTTCTGCTGCAGCCAAATCCTACGAGTCGAGCCAGAGAAAGGTCAGCCTGAGCCCTGTGTGTATACTGATTTCATTACCATTTTAAGAATTAACGAAGAGTGATTGTATGATTTAATTCCGTACCTCCTGCAGCTGCATAAGCTCTGCTTCTAGACTCTTGGCCTTCCTTTCACTCTCCTTGGCAGTGGACAGCACGTCTTCCCTGGCTGCACGGGCATCTTCCAGTTCTCTCTGGAAGTCCTTCATCTGGGCCTGTGGGGTGCAAGTCAGTCATGCTAACATGGGAAACAAACAGGACATTCACACTTAGAACCAGCCATTTTAAACTCAGCCCACCTGGATCTTGCGCAGCTGTTTGATGGCCTCATCTCGGCCCTTGTTGGACGTTTCAATTTGACCCTCCAGGTCCTTGATGTCTCCCTCTAGCTTCTTCTTGGCGGCAGACACTGTGGCTCTCTGCTTGCGTTCATCCTCCAGCTCCGTCTCCAGCTCACGTACCTGCAGAGGGCACGCACACAGGGACTCTCATACCACCTACTCATTCAGATGTGCGTTTCAACTGCAGTTTCAACGGCAAGGCAGGAATTGAGAATATATGAAAGTAAACATAAAATATAAACAAGCATGAAGCATGAAGATGGTGGAGCATCTGTACCTGTTTGATGAGCTGCCTCTTCTTCTCCTCACCCTGCTCATCTCTGCCCTGCAGGTCTCTTTCGAATTGGGCCTTGAGAGCCTGCATGTTGACCTCCAGGCGCAGCTTGGCGTCCTCAGCCGCCTGCAACTCGTCCTCCAGCTCCTCCAGCTGGGTCTTCATTTCCTCCACCTGGGCATCCAGGCCACGCTTAGATTTCTCCAGCTCATGGACCTGCCAAGGAAAACGAGAGAGCACAAGCTTTAACGTGGCATTCTTAGCAATAGCTTGTTCAAGAGTGGGACTAACCACACTCTTTGACATTATCAGAGAGTAGACAGAGAATAAATAAAAATCCCATATAATTACTGCTTTATTTTATATTTAGTATAAGTAGAAATAGAAAAAAATATATTACTCACACTCTTGCCTACGTCATCCTTGGAGCTGACCAGGTCCTCCATTTCTGTACGCAGGGCCTTGTTGGCCCTCTCCAGCTCTTCGCGGGAATCCTGAGCTTCTTCTAGCGCCCGGGCCAAAGAGAGGGCCCTTGTCTCTTTCTCACGAGCCTCTGCCTCCGCACGGTCACGCTCATCTGCATACTTGTTGGAGATGCTCTTCTCCTCTGCAAGCATCTGACAGTTGCAGATGTTGAGAAATACAGAGGTGAGAATAAGGTAACCATGTGTGTGGTTTCTATCGACTGAAGTAATTTTCATCACACCCAAGTAAATATGGGAATGCTCACCTGGTCAAACTTCTTCTGCTTCTTCTCCAAGTTGGACACCAACTGCCTCTGGTTGTCCAGGTCCATCATCAGATCCTCTAGCTCCTGCTGAAGACGATTCTTTGTCTTCTCCAGCTTGTCGTAGGCTGAGGCCTTCTCTTCGAACTGCGTGTTGGCTGCTTCCAGGTCTCGCTGCAGCCGCTTCTTGTTCTCCTCCAGTAGCTCCACGGTGCTGGAAAACTCCTCCAATTTCTTCTTGGAGTCTGACAGCTGGTGTCATGGAAGGGCAAGACTCAGTGTCACAAGCAAAGATGTGAAACTTAAATCTAAATTCAGCTAACATTTAATACAAACTTTAATTATTCCCTGAAAAATGTACTGGCTCTCTTTGGAAGATAAGCAAAAATCTTATCTTCTGCTATTTTTCATGGCCAGTGATTCCAACAGAAGTGCTAACCTGTATATTGAGGGTAGAAACATGTTTCTCCACATTCCTCTTTGCCTCCATCTCCTCCTCCAGCTGCTCCTGCAGCCCATTGCGATCATCTTCCATCTGACGCAGGCGTGTTGAAAAGGCCAGCTTCTGCCTCGTCTCCTCTGCAAGCAGCTCCTGGGAGGACAAATGGGGATTAGGAGATTAATTCCTTTGAAGAGCATATAGGGAACAGCTGTCAGTGTGCACATAGGAAATGTGTTGAAATGTCAAGTATTCAGAATGAATATCAGAACAGAACTAGTTACGTGGTAGGAAATCAGTGCCAGTACCTGCGTGTCCTGGACCTGGGAGGTCAGGCTAGCCACGTCTTTGCTCAGTTTGATATTCTTGCCTTCTGCTTCATTGAGAATGTTGGTTACACTCTCCAGTTCCACCTGTGAGGATTGAAGTCGGTTTTTAATACCGTGCGATTATTACCATTAGTGTCATACGTTTCTTGTGAATCTCTGCATTTTTTATTTGCCACATTCACTGGTTTGAGTGACAGTGGCACTTCTATCCTGCCAATGTGACCTCGAAGGGCGCTTACAGTGATTTTGGAGACACGGTCCCCCAGCTCGGCTTTCTGCCTCTCGCTGTCATTGAAGCGGGACTGCAGGTCTGTCAGCTGCCCCTCCACCTTCTTCCTCTTGTGCTCCAGCTCCTGCTTGCCCTGGGTCAGAGAGCGCACCTCTATGCTGAGCTCCGATGAATCCTTCTCCAGAGCCTGCTTGGCTTTCTCCAAGTTAGACTTCACCTGCAGACGAAAAACTCATCTCAGCATCTCTGAATTCAAGATCCGCACGAAACTGCCTTTACACAAAAGGTATACTGCAGTAGCGATGTGTGCTTCACTGGTGACGCCCCGTACCCGTTTGGACTGCTCCAGTTGCTCGGTGAGTTCCTCCACAACCTGCGTGTGCTTCTGCCTCATCTCCTGCACCTGCGCCTCATGAGTGCGCCCTTCATCGTCCATCGCCCTTTTCAGGAGGGTCACTTCCTGCTCTCGTTTCGCCCTGTGCAAGGTTACCACGGTTACAGCGCATGCATTTTAATAACTCTTGCACTGTCTTCTGTGCTGTCATTCTATGGAATTTGTTAGAAAACCAGGTTTTTATTATTGCTAATTAGCCAGCCATTATGCAAAAATTATGCACCTCTTATGCATCACTAAACAAAGCTTGTGCAGGCTTGTCATGCGTTTAAGGAATTGATGCTCTGAACATCACAACCAGATATTGCTGGCAACATGGATTGCTGCTGGACTGTGTTTAGAGGCGTCTTGGGGAGTGTTTTTCTCACCACTGTTTGAGTGTTTTAGTTTTTACCAAATTTTGCTTTTTGGGGGTTTAAGTTTTTGCACAATTTTCCGTCTGTTTCTCTGTACAACGTCTTTGAGACAAATACAATTTAATTGAATTGAGTCCTTACCGGAGCTCCTGCTGGGTGGCAGTGCTGTCCAGAGTGTCCTCCAGCTCAGATTTCAGTGCCTCCAGCTCCTCTCCCAGGTCACGCTTGGTTTTCTCAGCCTTATTGCGGGCAGCGCGCTCAGAGTCCAGGTCTTCCTGCAGGTCAGAGATGTGTCCCTCCAGCTCCCGGATCTTCTTCAGTGCATTGTTCTTCTGGGCCATCTCATCCTCCAGTCTGCCGTGAAACGGGCACACATTTTCAGCCACATTGGAAGCAGGTGCCACTTTGTATGAGTCTAGCCATTAAAAATCCACCACAGTGATATATTCTCCACCAGTTTGGAAAAGAAATGAATCAGTAAGGTATTTTTGAACACCCGATTTAAAAATGCATTACTGTTATCCTGAATTATACATATTTAACCAGGTGGGGGGAAAAAAGTGTTTTTTAATGTTATGAAATTGTTTTGTTATCATTTTAAGAAATTGCTAATTGAAGATCTAATATATTTACTCTCTTCTGGGAGTATTCACATTAGTTAAAAACAGGTGGAAATTTAACATAATGTGAATATCCCCCCTGTGTCTTGGCAGCTGTAAAGAGCCAAACGCTGTATCACCTTGCCAGCGCAGCTTGGAGCTCCTCGTCCTTCTTGGCCAACTGGGCCTTCAGCTCGGCAATCTGGGCTTGCAGATCGGCAATCTGTTCCTGGAGATCATTGGACTCCGCCTCTAACTTGCGCTTGGCCTTGTCGAGCTCCTGCCGGCCTTTCTCCTCCTTCTTCAGACGCACTGCATAGATAACGAGCGTTAGCAGATCGTTCGTCATTTATGTTTGAAAAAAAATTCAATACAGATGCAGCCACATGCCTGATGAATGATGACAACTGTGAGCGTTCAGGAGTGTGTACGGATCAAGGTAGATTTAAATTTGGAAAAAATTTATAGGGCAGACTAACCCTCAAGCTCCGAGATCATGGACTCGTGTTTGTTCTTCAGCTTAGTCAGGTTCTTGGATTTCTCTTCTTCCTCGGTCAAGTTGGAGCTGTAGTCTGCTATCCTCTCCTCCATTAGCTTCCTCTCCTAAAATCAACAGTGCAGTCCATTGTTAGTTTAAGAAACTTTAGAACAAACTCTGCATGTGTGGTTCGGGACACAGCAGGAGACTCATGCTTACCTTGAGCAGCTTGTTGTTCTGGTCCTCCATCACCAGGATCTCATCGTCCATTTTCTTAATCTTGCCCTCGGCTGTCACCTTCTCCAGCTGTAGCTTCTGACGGGCATCTTCCTCTTCCTCTAAATGCTCCTCCAGGTCCTGGGGGGACACCAGAGCACACAGTTAACATGTAAAGGAGTTTTGCATACTGTAAAACGCCCAAGATACCCATGCATTGGAGAAACCACAAATAAAATGCATGCTAATTTCTAAGCTATCACAAACACAAGATTTCCTGGTGAAATACTCAGCTTCAAGGCTGATGCAGCACCGTAAGTCACTGTACATATTTCCTTTATCTTTCATAGTAAACGGACCACATCATTGGCTCTTCAATTCCTTTATTTCTCTTCAGCAAGTGACTCGTTGAATTGCCAGTGCTTTCTAGGTGGCCCAACACCTCCAGAATCACAGGACACATTTGGATGCTGTGTTGCCAGGACCAGGGTGGAGACAGTAAATATTGTGTATTTTAAACCATGAATGCTCATGATGTAATCACACCTGGATCTGCTGCTGCATTTTCTTCCTGTCCACTTGCATGGCCTGGCCGCGGTCCTCCTCCTCCTCCAGCCGCGCCTCCATCTCGTGTAGGATCTCCTCCAGCTCCTGTTTTTTGGCAGCCAGGCGCACCCTCATCTCCTCAGCCTCGGCGTACAGCTCCGTCTCTGCCTGCAGCTGCTCCTGCAGCTGGTTCCTCTCGTCCAGCGTCTGCGCACAGAAAGATCATGTGCGTGAGGCAGACTGAAGATGAAAAGTGCTTCCTTAAACTGGAATCCTGACACTGGCGATTTGCCCTGACCTGCGAGTGCATCAGGGTGATCTCCTTTAGCTCGACTTCGCTCTTCTGGGCGAGTTCTTTTGCCTTTGTCAGCTCGTCATCCTTCAGGCTCATTTCCTCTTCCTGTCGGGTCACTTGCAGCAGGGGCTTGACCTGAAAGGCAATATTGGGACATTCATTACTTCAGTACTTTGAGGATTAAAGAAATCAGTCACTGCCATGGGCGCAGTGACTTGGGTCAAAAGGAGTAAAGTGACTCACATTGCATTACAGTCAGTACCTCTGCAGAGCCCTATCCTCTCACCTTGGTGAATAGTCTCCACCACTGCCAGATACGCAGTTTGAGGTAGGCAGCACAGTTCCTCTGGATCACCTTCATAGCCATCAGCTGCTGCTGCCTCTTGGCAAATGCCCTGTAAACAGAACAGATGCTGGTTGGCTGTAGTGGAGCACACTTGACTGTGGGATTAGTTTATAAAAGGCAATGTTCTCTAATCCTAATATTAACATCATATTTCTTTTTCTACATAATGGAACATACCCACTATGTAGCACTGGGAAGGATAGACTCACTTTCTGGCCAAGAAGCCTCTGGCCTGGGACTGGAAGGCAATGATAATGACGGTGATCTTGAGGTCACGCTCCTCCTCCAGGTGAGCCAGCACGCCAGTGCGGAAGAAGATCTTGCTCTGACCAATGCGGTAGAGGTTTGGATCCAGATCCAGGTGTTTGATCTGTCGGAGGGGTGATTTGAGGGTAAATCATTCTTAATTGTGACTTTGGAATTTCACAGGAAAACACTTCTGGGGAAAAAAAGCAGAAACAATCTACAAAAGTAATATTGTTGACAAGTGGATTTTCCTCACCATCAGGCAGCAAGCCTGCTTGCCATCCATGAAAGCTTTAGGAATCGCATTTGCAGCCAAGATCTCATAACTAGGATACAAAACGGACGAAGAGAGAGAATATAAAATGTCTCAGATATTGTTCTCCTAAACATGTTAAGATGCCAGGGACTACGGACATTGGGTAAACCGCAATTAAAATGCATGCTCTTTTTTAATCTATTAGAAACTGATTCGCTGATGAAATACTCCCTATCAAGGCTGATCCAGCACCTCAAGTGACTCTGCATATCTCCTTTATCTTTCATTGTAAACAGAACATATCATTGGCTATTCTATAACTTTATGTATCTTCAGCAAGTGACTGGTTTAATTGCCAGTGCTCGCTAGGTGACCTCCGTATTGACATCCGAAAAAGACACTCATTGCACAGAACTATAAATACACTGTTTATTACTCAAGATATTGCAGCAAAGGGCGCCGTGAGGCGAGAAGCTCACCGCTGACGGAACTCCTGGAAGACGATGCGGTTGGGGAAGCCCTGTCGGCAGATACGGATTCCCTCCAGCACACCATTGCACCGCAGCTGCTCCAAAACCAGGTGAGCGTCCAGCTTTCCTGCCTGAAGACATGGCAACCAGGGGAACAATCACTCTTCATGTGTTGTGTTACTGATTTGCATTTTACTGCAAATAATGACAAATAGCTATGTATTGATAAATGACAGCAGCTGTGGCTAAACTCCACAAGTTCCAGCTTTTCGGGCACTGAATGGATGCCGACGCAATAGCATTCGGCACAGAGTGTGGGAGTGCATACCCTCTTCTCGTGGTTGGGGATAATGCACCGCACAAAGTTGGGCTGTGTGTTGTGCAGCGTGGTCATCAGCTTGGCCAAGGACTCCTTGTAGAGCTGGCCGACTGTGCGAAACATGCCCTTCTTGGTCTTGGAGGCACTGGGCATGGAGCTATCTGACATCTTGGCGATGGTGTCCAGCCCCACCACACGGTCCGCTATGGCACAGAGGGCAAAACAGTTTAGTTACAGCTTACACAGTCTCCTTAGCAGCTACTAAGGTCCAGCTGCAAATCAGTTAGCCAACATAGGTTTCCATTGTCATGATAAATCCACAAGACAAATCAAATGGTTTATTTGGTTTAGAAAGTGAAATTTTGGCGATTTCATGTCATATGTTTACTGTATTTTCATCATATAATGTGCATTTAATTATCCAATCTCTCTCTCAATCATGGTGTGAGAACGGCATTCAATAACAGACTAAATAAATTCCCCAGGAATTCTTAAATAAATGTGATTATATATAAATAGTGTGGTTATACATGTACAAAAAATACAATAAAATTATTTAGCCTGATCTTGGCTTAAAGGGGCAGTTCACGCTAAAGTTTTATTTTGATATGTTTCCACATACCCAAAATGCTGTCTCTCCATCCAGGTAGTTTCGCTGAGGACTCACTAGTTTTGTAGAGCTCACCGTGATATCACCCTGATAGAACGGACCTTAACAAGTCCAAAGTTTGTGGTGCTCAAAGCATCAAAAATGTACATTCGAAAATATCAACAACAATGTCCCTTTCCAAATATAATAACAGTTACTCACGAACATCCACAGACCTTGTTGTGCACGTTAAAAAAAAACAAAAAAAAAAACTACTTTTTACCAAAGTAGCAAAGTGTGTATATACGTGCAGTCTTAACCAAAGCACACCAGTATTCTAGTGTGCACTGTGTTGACATAAGCCCCAGAATGCTGGTGTGCTTGGGTTATATCAGGGTGATATGACAGTGAGCTGCAGCAGATATCAACAAAACTAGTGAGTTCTCTTTGAAACTACCTGGATGGGTAGATAGCATTCCGGGTATGTAGAAATATATAAAATTAATTTTTTTGGGTGAACTGCCCCTTTAAAGGCTTACCATCTTTCCAGAGATCTTGCACAAAAGTGCTAGATGAGTTATTGAGCAGTGCTGTCACGTTGTCATTGAGTGGGTCCATGTTCTTAGTCAACCAAGCAAAGGCATTGTAATCCACCTAAAGAAAATGCACTAAAGTTCAATCCAATGCACTTCAACAACAACAAATTAATTCACTGATTAAAATGGAACCGAATCCTTGTGCAGCGTCTATTATATTACATTTGGAAAACATAGTAACAAACATAGCAAAGTGTAAATGCAATCCTGTGCATCATCCTTACCCTGCCAGCATAGTGGAACACAGAGAACTCTGTCTTGTCTTTCAGTTGCTTAGGTTTTGCAAACTTGGAGTGGTTACCCTGTGTATTCACAAGCTTCTCCACAAAGGAGACATCAGTGGCTTTGGGAAACCAGCACTCCTCATCCAGCAGGGCCAGGATGCCTGGTGGGTTATTCTGCAGAGAGAAAACGGAGTCAGATACATGAACATACAAAATCAAGACAGTAATACAGGGTAAGTGTGCATACAGGAACTGGTTCACTACAAATGCAATGATGGACAATAGGTGGTGCGTATATTTCACTAAACCTGGTTAAACTATTTCTTCTTCTCTTGAGCATACACATCCACACATATGCACAGATTGATCAGTAGGACTGGTAGACTGACCGGCCTCTCAATGAGCTCAATGCAGGGCTGCAGGTCCAGCCCAAAGTCAATGAAGTTCCACTCAATTCCCTCCCTCTGGTACTCTTCCTGCTCCAGAATGAACATGGTGTGGTTGAAGAGCTGCTGCAGCTTCTCATTAGTATAGTTGATGCACAGCTGCTCAAAGGAATTATCCTGTAGACAAATCAAACCGTCAGCACAACGCTCCACAGAAATAAGTGGCCTTCTCAAATACACTACCAGTCAAAAGTTTTAGTATACCAACAATGTTCAAGCAATCAGAGATACAAAAAAAAAGATAAAGGCCTTTTATTTTACGAAAAAAGTTATCTAAATCTTAAGATTCTTCAAAACAGCCACATTTTGCAGTAATAACTGCTGAGCATATTCATGCCATTTTTTATACAAGGGTAGTCATGGTTCTGAAAGTTCACACCAACACTGCTGTAAAAGTTTCCACAGATGTGCAGCACTTGTGGGTTGCTTCTCCTTGACCTTTTTGTCCCAAACTCATTTCTCTCGTTGGAAAATGGGAATTTGTTCACCTGATTATTTTGCCAAATATGGCTTTTATAAACTCCAAAATGTAGGTCACTATCCTGTGAAGTAAATGATTCTTTGTAACTTCTGACTATTTACTTTTTACCTTGTGCTATTTGAGGTTATTTACAAAAGTAGTTCTAAAACACAAGTAAAGTGTACAAAAACTTTGACCAGTAGTGTAAATGAAATCAAGTATGATTGTGTTAGAACACTGTGTTCCAGAACAAGCTTAAGGTCTGTGTGGTTATGGGTTGTGGTAGAATAAGCTTCTCACTTCAAAGATCTCAAAACCAGCAATGTCCAAAATTCCCAAAAAGGAAGCTCCTTGGCGTTTGGTCTTGTCCAGTGCCTTATTGACACGCCCGAGGATCCAGCGGAACAGACGCTCATACATGGCCTTGGCCAGGGCCTCTACAGCAAAATCAGCCTACAAGGTGAAGAGGAGCACTGGATTATGACTTACTCTTACCTATGACAATTTTAGTTTAGATTTTTAGTTACCTATGAGGCTTTAGATATAAGGCATGACAAAACATGATTAGAAAATGCACGATGCATTATATTTTTAAAGATGTACGCAATATTCATTGGGGAAAGGTTTTAGTGAATCGGCTTGTACCTGTTCTTTAGTCTGAGCCTTCTGTACCAGTTCCCGGCCCACTTTGATGCGTGGGGTTAGTATGGCCCGGGTGAAATCTGTCACATTGACGCCCTGCAGGTGACATACTTTCTGGGCCGCTAGAAGGGTATGCAGAAAGTCCAAAATCAGTCCAAGAAACACGAATGAATATTGGTATGGTTGTAGCATTATTGCATGGTTGTAGCAGACTGGTGCCGTGACACATTATTTAAAACGTTTAAAAAATCGACAAAACGCGCAGTGGTTCACAGCATGGCCTTGCCATCTTTTACCTGTATTGTCTGGCATGGTGGCCTGTTCCTGATTCCTTTCCTTCTTGAATTCAATGTTTCCCAGCTGCAGCACTGTGGAGACCACCTTCAGGATGCCTAATATGAAAAAAAACCATGCGCAAGCATATTACCCTGTGGGCCAGCAGGGGGCCCTTTGGACCAAGCACTAAAAACAATGCCTCAGTATAGCGATGGGGAGACCGCACTGTAAAACAAAAATCCTGCCTCAACCGTGGTCATTAAATATGTTTTGGCACTTGCAGCAAAGAATAAGTAATTCCCCAGTGTCCTGGTCAAACCGCCACCATGGCTCTCTCAGTCTGACCATTTGATTATCCCCCACATTTACTGGATTCATTCCCTCACTCTCCAATTCAGCTGATGTAGTGAGAATTCCGGTAATGGCTGGTGGTTGGTTGGAGGTGGCTGAGTAAACTCCCCCCCATCACAGTCAAAGTGAAAGGCGCTGTATAAATGCAGTCCATCATGCAGAATCAGGTTACAAGTATACAGCTATAAGCTAATGAAATACACTGAGACCCAACCCATGCAACACCAATTAATATCTACCAAGTTATGAAACCAACATTACTGTGAATGCATCACTCTGGTGTCTTACCTATCCGCTCCTCCTCAGTGAAACCCATGATATTCATGGCCTCCATTGTCTCGTCATACATCTCATCATCCTGCTGTCCTGGAAGCTGGACATGTCCAGCCACCAGAAAACGGTAGTTGCCGAAGCCCTCCAGCAACAGCTCCTCTGCAACAGACAACAATGGAATCTTTACGGTATGTGTGTGAATTTATTTTGTGGACTGACCGTTTTATCTGAAGCAACCGGCAGGGGTTCAGCATGCATTTACAAATGGGCTCCTTCCTTGAAATAATTGTCATGATCAATTTAGAAGCCAGTCAGAACAGACATTCTGAAGAACATGACTCTGATGATAAGTGAGAAATACATTGGAGCCCAATGATTGGACTATGGGCAGACCACAATTTTGGCACCATTAAATTAAGTTAATACATGGACATAAATATAATGCATTCTTTACCACGTAGTTTGTCGCTTGTGCCAGCCACCATGTAATAGAAGATGTGAAAGGCCCTCTCAGTCTTAGCCTGTCTGATACAGCGGGACTTCTCTAGCAGGTCTGAGGTGGTAAAGGTGTCAAGGAGAAATTCTGAAACAGAAGCTAATCATCTCTTATCACAGCCCCGCTAGTGATTGTGTCTTTTGTTTGACACTGTGACACTATCAAGGTGTCAATGATTCCCCTGTGTTTGAACAGTGATCCCGACTCGAACGAGTGACTCTTTTCGTAAGAATGCACGGAATTGTCGATCAATACAGATTAGCACCGGAGTTAATGGTTATATCTTAGATCATCTGAGTTAGCAGTCCTCCCTGCAGGTACAGAAACCCCATTATTATCCCTCATGTGTCCCTGCTCTCTCAGTCATAGGATTCAGGATACAAGTCTCAATGTTGGCTCCAACGATGTAGCCGGTCACGTCAAAGTTAATGCGGATGAATTTACCCTGGAGGGAGAACATAAAATGAATATTACAGACTTAACATTTATGCTGAAGGATGTCCTCTGATTGTATAAGAAAAAATGAAAGTACCATAGATATTATAAGTTTGAATGGTTTTAGAAAAAAAGACAAGACAAATGTATGAATATGGCTTAAGCGTCTGTTGTGTTGATGCATGGGTAAACTACGTCGATGATGTTGTATATGTGCACTCACAAAACGCGAAGAGTTGTCATTCTTGATGGTCTTAGCATTTCCGAAGGCTTCAAGAATTGGGTTGGCCTGTAGGAGCTGTTTCTCTAGCTCCCCCTAGATATTCCAGGTGTGAAACATTAATGATAGCACAGTTATGATTGAGTTCAAGAGTTACACCAACATAAAATAAATATCCCATGAAAAGCACAGGAATGAATAAAACATTGCAATATAAATTTAATATGTAAAAACAGAAACAAAATAATAAAACATCAAATTTGGACGACATAAAAAAATCAAACAAATGATTATGTTGAAACAAACAAAAAAAAGTATAATTTGTACTTAATGCATACAAATGTATACATTGAAAAAATCACAACTATTATAAAAAATATTACATAATGGACATTGCATAATTACTTTAATAAACACGATAACTGAAAACACACTGCCTGACCGAAAACAAAAATATACGAATACACTGAAGCCTAGCATTGCGCTTCAGGGGTTATAATCTCGCATTAGATTCAATGCACATATTGCACATAGATGCCAACATGGCATGTTTCACAGCTGATTTGTTTCAGCCTGAATGAACTTGAGTCTGATTGCGAAAATGAGTTCTACACCACTAGCATTTTTTTTTGCTGAGTCCTGTAGTAACAGGAAGGTAGATGAAGCTGTTCTGTGTCTAGAGAGAACATTGGTAGTGTCAGTATGCAGGAGCTGTGCAGAGGGGCAGAAACAGGGTGTGACCCCGCCTCGCTGTGAGAGGCCATAATCACCATGATCAAAGGCAGGGAGTCAGCTGAGCAGCCGGGCCGGGAGCAGGAGAGCCCCCCCCTGCCAAACTCGCCTCACTAACAACGTCCTTAACTTGTGCTATGAAGGCAATCTGCAACAGCAAGCGTAGCCACCTGCATGTACGCAATCGCTAAGGTTTACTAGGCTATGTCGAGACTGAAAAGTTGCATAAAGTGCCGGGGGGGGGGGGGGGTCATTGCAGTGCATGACTCAAGGACATACCATTTGTAAAATGGTGAATGTTTCTTCACAGTTGAATGTACACCATGGGCAACAAAGTTGAATTTAGCACCATTTTAATCCATATATTTGGACATGTTGCATTTCTCCTTGATGAAGTGCTCAGCTGACTAATCAAGACCTCCCAAGTAATGAGGAAAAACAACACATTCATATTTTTTTCACGTGCAAAAAAAAAAACTACTCCTAAAAAGGATGAAAACCTTGTTTATAATAAGGCAGCCTATCTTCTGTTGACACTTAATAGATGCTGAGTAAAATGATGAGCAACAAGACAAGACGGACATTTTACAAATATATCAATAGATTTTGAGAGAATGCGTAACCCAACAGAAGGGAGATATCTACCAGAGACAGCTCAGCGTTGGAGGAAAGGAAGGAAAGCACACGGCTGACTGAATGAAGCACTGAGAGGGAAAAAGAGAGAGAGAAAAGAGAAAAACAGAAAAGAAGTGCAAGAACACAGAAAGGCTTGATCTCAGCAGACAAAGGGGAAAGAAATGTAGTGTGTGTCCGATAAAGAACGTAGACACACGTGCACACAAAACACACACTTCTCTGAGGGGGAAAAAACGATCTCTGGTGATTTTTGCAAAACGTGTGATGGTCACTACGTTACAGCACTCCTGAGGCACATGGTACAGAAGGACTGAATTAAACGTTAATGCTCTGCAGCGCAATGGGAGGTTTATACTGTTATCCTCCACTCTATGTCCATCAGGAAAGTGGTCTTCAGTGCAGACCTTGGATTAGCTAGGGTTTACAGTGAAGCGCTTCAGGATCCTTACTGTGGTCAACAGGTCATCATCAGAGTAGTGTTTCCAAACTCCACACGGTGCATCAGAGTGCATTGCTACTTCTAAAGGTACTCCTTAGACTGGATGAGGAAGAGGAGGTACGTGACAGGACACGGTGTCCTCTTGGAGAGGAAAGGAGATGGGCATGCTCACACTGTGCTCATTGTTCTGTGACAATTGACCTTTTCAATGCCGGATTGTACCCCCGACAGTGAAAAGGTTTAGAGTAAAAAGAAAACAAATTCAAAAATGAATCCGTCTCAGATAGGCGTTGCTATACACCAACTACCACCCTGTATTTAGAAAAATACTGCATAAAAACATTGTGCCATAATTCAGTGCTCATCGACACAATGCGGCTAAATTAATGTAGAGGAGCACTGGGCACATTTGCCTTTTCAGAATCTGGTGTTGAGGCTTCACGTGATGTCATGGGTGTCTCATTCATCACACGCTGCAAGTTTACATCACCAGTACTATTTCAGGGAAAAGGAATCATGCTGTGGAAACCATGATATCAATGTCACTCCACAGAGGGTATTCTGTTGCAGTATTTTATCTGGGTGAAATTCTCTACCATGCAATTCTGAACCTATGAGAAACACACTCACACACACGCAAACAAATCCATTCCCTTTTACTCACGTAGGCAAGCTGCGATCCTGTTTGCTGCTATTTGGAGGAAATTGTTATACAGGAGTTAAATTTTGCAATTTACTGGACATTTGGCAGTGTTCCCATTCTCAAGTAGAGGGGACTTCATTTGAAAATGAATGAAAAGGGCCGGGTGGTCCAAGCTTTAACACACACCAGCAGAGCTTTGATGTGAATTTACCAGGAGCTTCAATTTAAAGATTCCTTTGTCAGATTTAAGGTGATATTTATCCAGTCTCCAAATCTCAGAACAGCTCGAAACACTGAAATGACTTGATAGATAAGGGTTAAAGGGAAAATAAAACTTAAATACATTCGCTGGCATTTGTTTTCTTTCACATATTTGCCAAATATTTTGGCAGCGCTGTAGATTGCCTTTCAAGGATGATGCCTGTGGTTTTGTTTATATGAGGACTGAACACTGATGAATTCCACGTAATACAAAGCCTTACGCTGGAAAAAGGTCAGGCCAATCAGTCGGTTGATTCCAATGGACACTACTCTATTGCAGCTTCCCAGATACAAAGAATGTTATATTACCGTTAAATATTACTATTTGTAGATTACTTAATGACAAGTCATGTAAATACGTTTGTACCGTGTTGCCGTAATACTCAGTAAGCGTCCGGTTATGTGACAAACCTTTTAAGTGGTATTTCACGTTTTATCTGGTTACTTCTGGCTTCTTACACAGAACTGAGCTAATCATTGTTTCGTTTTTTTTTTGTCTAAGGCGCACTACTCTGCTGAACCATACTGGTCATGGTCCAAGCTGTCCCTCAACAGTCACAAATACAGGACTGCCACAGTGAAGCCCAATCTGTCATGTTGATTGACGTGTTCCTATTTTAATGTTTTCAGGGCAAGATCATTTGACATAAATGTGCATGAGTATAGTTGTCAGGGCAGTATCACAGAACCACAATTTCTGGAAAAAACATTCTCCTTATCCAAAATATCAGTTTCTTTGATCTTATAAATATGACTGTGTTAGTGCCCAGGAGTATAGAAAGAGAAGGCGAGAGATTAATACTCACAGCACTGGTGTCCTTCTTGCCTTTGTGAGAAGAGGCCACCACTGCCAAGTACTGGATCACCTTCTTGGTGTTCTCTGTTTTCCCGGCACCAGACTCCCCTCTGAAAGACAGCGAGAAAGATGAGGCTGAGGAAAAATACACCAATCAAACCCTATCTTTCCATGAACAAGCTATTTCCAACAGGAATGCGGTGAATTTCTGTGCTTTAACTCTGACTATTAAAAACCATTCCATGTCCCACTTTCACCCTTTAAGGAAAGCTTAAATGAACTCATTCACAGAACATCGCTCAAGGCATGTTCAATGCACTTTTAACACGCGTAGATTTTTTTCTGTGCTATACCATAGTGGAATAGCAATTGTCTTGGTCTCGTTCATTTTATTTGCCTTTGATCTCCAATAAAAGAGAGAGCGTGATGAACGATTTGAGCCCAACAGCTCGTCCTAACAACTCCATAAAAGGCAAAATGTGTCTGTGATTCGTCTGGCTTTGTGATGGGGCTTGTTTGGCAGGCCGAGGAATCCAGGAAGCTGTGGTCCACCCTTTTCCAGGTCTAAACCCACCCCTTCCCCATGGTGCACTAACTCTGTCACCCGTCACATGCAGAATGGGGCATGGGGAGGGTCCGACCACCTCAACATTAAAACCCATCATTTATGTATTCCATGT
This sequence comes from Synaphobranchus kaupii, assembly GCA_029718625.1. Taxonomy (NCBI): domain Eukaryota; kingdom Metazoa; phylum Chordata; class Actinopteri; order Anguilliformes; family Synaphobranchidae; genus Synaphobranchus; species Synaphobranchus kaupii. Next base: position 31,803,737 of record CM056379.1, read on the forward strand.
TTCACCATCAATGAGTTGTTGGCTTTTTATTAGGTATAACTATATATTTTTCCCTGAAAATATCATTACTTTTAGTAATTCATTTCAAATGATACAATGTGTAAAATGGCATTATTTACACACTAATAAAAATGTAAGTTGCATATTATCTGGGTGATTTTAGTGTATGTGATAATGGGCCACAATAAAAAACAGTGTCTGGCTCAAAGACCCTAGTAACCGCCTGAGCTCAACTAGTTGTTTTTGTACAACTATGAGACTATGCAAGCATCATACCTAATAAACTAATACTGCGCATATATCTCATTGCTCTGACCAGTCCCAGAGTATACCTCGACAATAGCTGAAATATAAATGGCCTTTTATAGACATGGGCATGGTGATCGTGCTTTTCAGTATGATAACTTATCGGCTCTTGATGTCCAGCCTGTTAATTCTAGTTTTGAACCCCAGCCAAGACCGTGATTACGACCAAGCTAGGACACGGAACAGCAACAAACAAGACCTTCACTTAATGGCTTAAAAATACATTAAATCAAAAATGTGCAAATTTAATTTATGCCTCCAGCAGTAATGTGTGTTTCATGTGCAACCTTCTTCCTCTGGACTGTGAGGAATGCTAAGCTACTTGTGTGTATGAAGAACAGGAGAGCGGTGAACAGGGCTGGACAGAGCATAATGCTATGTTGGAAAGGGGAAACCCCTCTGTCACGTACAGAAGAAAATGCTATACTTTGCCTGTTTTCCCCCTGAGTTGACCCTGGGTTTAAATAGATCCTTAATGTAGTTTGTTTCACCAACAATAATGTCTACTCTATGTCACCCTATGCCAACAAGTAGGCTACTCTCTTGACAAAAGGAGCACGCCATACAATGCATTTCATGCAATGTTTTTCCCATGAAAGGCGGGGACCAATGCGCTCAATTTTAGAATTAATCCTTCCTGTTGCACCAGCAACAAACAAACAGGAAAATTAAACCAAAGTTTTCCAAATGACCCACGGGAAAATTGTTGGGAGCATACAAGGAAGGAGTCAGATGCGATCACAGAATAGCGTATCCTGGCATCAATCAGTTTAGAATAGAGGGAGCCTGGGGCAGTGAGTCAAGGCTCCCTCCCATTTCCTAGGCTGCTTTCATAAGAGGCCTGACGGGAAAGGTGGTTTGGGCAACAGAAATTAGAGTACAGTGTCGAGAAACATGTGAATAGTTGGGATGTCGAGCACTGCTTCAGTGGCTGTGCTCTGAGCCCTTGTCTGCTGTGTCTGGGTGCTGTGACAGCTTTCTGCCCAGACTGGTTAATTTTATCCTTGGGTGACTTTCTCACAGGACCCTGGCAGAGAACCAAAGGAACCGGCCATGTTCTCGAGGGGTTGCCTGCCTACTCACTTTCATGTAGCTTGGCCAGCTTCTATTGTAAGAGCAATGGAAAATACAACATGAACTTGAATATTAACAGGAAAGCTCTCTATTTTAATGCATCCATTCTTAAGCGACCTCCGTTCAGCTAGAGGGCCGTTCATTGTGCTTTGCAAATTATTACAATAGTACTGTTACTATGGTCCTGGCAGTGCATCTTGGCTGGATTGCAGCTCAGAGTAGCCAGACACCTCAATTTATTTGAAAGGAAAGGGTGGTAGCAGAGACAGGCAGTATAAGCCCAAAGGGTATTTCAGCTGTGACGCATGCAGTCCTGCTGTACTGCCATCCTGTAACTCCAGAGGAATAAATACCTTTAATTGAAGACAACAGGTTCCAATGTTCCTCACACTACTGTCAAAACAGCGTTCACCACCCACAAAGTACATTTTTAAGTACTTATATGGAATAGAATGATGATAGAGCGATGAAAACACGCTGGGGGAAACCCCACACATTAGTTTCCTCAAAAACATGAATGAATAAATATACAGAATAAAGTCCAATGCAAGTGCAATCTGGTTTTAGGATCAGGACAGAGGGCACGTTTCCTGTGACCGGGATTGCTGTGGGGACAACTGACCCCGTGGGCTTCTCTGATTCTTTCCCACTGCAGCCAAACTGTTCTCTGAATTGCAATATACCCACTGGACTTCCTGTTTGCCTACTCCTAAATACCACAAGGACTTCCCAATCTCCCCTTGTTCCAAATGCAGATTCCCACCATTGACTACAGCCTGAGCATAATGTTCTCTCAATGCACATGTGACACTAGTAATATTATGGAATTACTGCTATGGTAAGGAAAACACTGCCTAGATCTCAGGGGTCGGCCTTGATATTACATAATGCAACCTGCCTTCACCCCATCCACCCACCCACCCACGAAATATCCCGCACAGAAATGCTTACATAACACTAGGTGGTTTTAATAAGTCATCTGATAAAAAATGTATTTTTTTACTCACGTGCAGAGAATTGACTGATCCTCGCGATCTGTGGAGAAAGCATACATATATCATGTCACAAATCTTCTTTAAGTGCGAAGGCCAGGCTGATTCTTATATGAAGTGAGAAGTATCTGAAGACAGTCTCAAAAAATTGAGAGCTTTCATCCAAGAATCAAGACGTATATCTGAAAGGAAACGTCATTGTTGGACAGAGGAAAGCACATGAAATTAATATGACTCTCAGTGAGTTCAGCAGCGAGATTACCATCGATTTATAATAACAAAAATAGCTAAATGTGAAGTCCTTGGGGACTGAAGGGGTTCCATTTATGGGTATTTCTCGAATGGCGTCCTTACACACGCACAAGCTGTGAGGGAGATTCTTGGGAGCGCTGTTGAGGGATGGCCATTTAGCCCTGGTTGGATCCATCATCACTGGAAGCAACTGGACTTCGGTTCAATAGATTATCTAAACACTACCGGTGGGACCGTAGTGTGATACCGCAGATTTCATACAATCTGCCTTTAGTAAATCACCCCCCCCCCCCTCCCCCCCTTATACCCCTCAATAGAGTTACTGCCGGACCTGTTGAACACCTATGCCAGCACAATATAATACGGCATGCTTTGTTGTAAACACTACAGGCTGCTATTCCTCATTATGGACACAACTTGGCTGGGATCGCTTTGCGCAAAATGCTGCCTGTTCCTGCTTCTTCCTAATTAAGGCAGAAGTGAAGGCATCCAGGTCGCTAAATATTTTCAAACGGATCCAAACACAGCAGCCGTACCGTCGCACTCTCCAGCCGGAGTCTAAACTAATGCTAAAGGAGCGAGCTGCAGGGAGCCAGACAGACGGGGATGGCAAAGCTCAGAGCTCTAAGTCTGTCAGCGGCATTTTTCAGATGATGTGGTGCTCCATGGTGGTGAAGAAAGCACAATTTACTGCTCTTTTCAGGTACACAAATTACCGGCTCAGGATCATCGTTATTCCAGTTGATGCCCAGCAAGGCAATTCATGCCAGTTATCATAAAGTACGCACATGGGCGTTTCACTTCCCTCTCTCAATTCACTTGAAAGACGATTTGTTTTAAGTTCCAATGAAGGAATGCGGGTCTTCCCAGTGGGAGCCCCATGATTGCAAACAATCAACATAAACACAGTCTCTGATAGCGGACAACTCAGCAGAGATTACAGTATGTGTGAGACGGACGTTTTCGTCGGGATCGAGTATCAGAAACTAAAGATCGTAGGTCACTATGATAAGAATAAGAGGTGTATGCAAAAAGAAGTCGTTTTTATTCTCTCCTGCAAGCTTCAAGAGGGATGTGTTCTAAACAGAATACTTAAATCCACATAAATTCTCAAGGCGTAGATACAGAATGCCACCTACTACTAGAATTGCAGAGCCGTTTTTTAGGCGCTTGTTCGTGTACAGCGTTCTGAATTTGAATAGCTACAGCCCTTTCAGTGTCACTCATTGGACAACCAGCATCCCTCAGAGCCAATGTGGAAAAAACACTAGCTGAGCTCAGACACAGCCACGCCCAGAAATAAACATTCCCTCTGTTTGTGTTCATCAAAAAGAGGCATTTCCTATACGCCTCTGCTTAATCATGGGACAGTACAATATGAACATCCTACCGATTCAGTGTATGGCTCTGTCTTTCCAACAAGGGTGATGCCATACTATAGGTGACCACAAATATGGTAGTCAACAAACATAATTCAGTATCTCAATGTTAAACACATACTGTAAAAGGGTGATCCACCACATATTTAACAGCATTAACACGATACACACATTATATGAATGGCAGAAGATATACTGTTGGACTTATACTGTTTTCTAGCACAAGATATGATAGAATCCATATTAAACATTCTATGAGGCAATTTCAATGGAGAATAAGTAAATACACAATAAACAGCTACAGGATAGTGAAGTGGATATTAGGAGTGAATGCTTATGTTAAGTATAATATTATATAAATCATACTTAATAATCACAACATTATCTTGTAAATGTATAAAAAATATCTTGTATATGTTAAGATTCAAGACCTCACATAGGCAAGCAGTTCATATTCAGAATGGCATCACAGGATATACACTCTGGCTGGGATGACTGGAGGAATGAGGATTCACGTAAATAACACAGCTCTACATTTCTGGTACTGCACAGTACTGGCATGAGTTTTGTGGTGCATACTGTCATAAAAGATATGCTGTACTTGACAAAGCTTCAAACGAACCTGGCAGAAAAATGTCAATTTCAATGTATATTTATCACTCCTTGTAAAATGTAGTCAGGAATTTATTTGTGAAATCACTGTGAATGTGGTTCCTCGTCGTTCTCACAGCAGTGCTCTACTAATTTAATCGTTAAGGACATGAGGTAATCATCATTTTTATTCTACTTTGGCACAGCATTCCTGAGATTGGAACTCAATGTTTTGAACATATAATGTGTGTAAGATCATGCTCCAGAAATTCCAGTCCACTTAGCTGAAGTGATGGAAAAATTTTATTTCTCTGTAGTGCAACAACAAGGCCCTCCAACCAAGAACACCTGTCTGCAACAGTGACAATACTTCTGCTTTTTTGCCATTCTGTGCACTTGATTGGCAGAGTAAGACCTCACAAATGATAATTTAAGCAACAGTGGCTCTGTAATTTGTGATGAAACCACAATACCACAGACAGAAACAGCATTTAATCTTGAGCTCACATACTTTTGACATTGCCAGTGCTGAAGATGGGGGATGAGGATGGCTATAGCCCATATCCTGGACAGGAATATACTGATAACAAGTGGATGAAAACAAGTTCTAAAAACAACTTGGCTTACATAACCCACATTATTTGCACACGTTGAACTGTGCACTGCTTCACAATATTTTATTAAAGGAATTATACAAGACAAACTGCTGTCTGAAAATATAATTTTAACATCTATAGTTTTTGAGAACTGCATGAGAGGTTGAATGGTATTAAAAGGTCTGTTGGGAGATTCTGCAGCAGGAAGTCTGTGACTCATCCATCCTCTTCACAGAACATTCCGGGAACCTAACTACCCAAGATTAAGTGGACATGACCAGATGAAAACTCCAGTGAGAGAAACCTGTTTTTACATCAGGACCTCACTGTTTTCGTGACAAGACAGACATGACAAGTATGCCACTCTGTATGCCGTCGTCATCTTCTGCTGAATATTAATTTACACTGGAGAACTCTTAACTGAGAACCAGAGCAGAGCTATGTGCAAGTGCAAGTTTACTATCATTATTGTGCACATAATGTCTACTTTCACACATATGACCAATTGTCTTACACATTGCTGAGAAGGCCCACAAAACTGCATGAAAATCAACTGCGAAACATTTGTACTACGAGAGCTCTGACTATCGAACACGACAACATCTTGTCGCTATCAGCTCAGGGTGATGATCTTGTGACAGACGATGCTGGCAGGTTGTAGCATTTCTGTACTTGCTAAAACAAGACATTTGACAGCTGCTGTGACAGTTTCCCACAGCAGCCCCTCAAAGCTGTCATGAGATACACTCAAGCAAAACATAAAACTCTTAGACTTTTGCCAAACACTAACGCCTCAATGTGATTAACTGTTAAAACCGTTATTATGCAGAACAAAATTCTCTTCAAAACCTTTATGAAGTGGCAGCTACTGTCAGTAAACTATTGGATAGTCTCACACAATGGCAATGCTGTGCTGTGGCTTAGTACCAAAATTGTTCTAATCCTTAGATATCTTAATCCTGTATGGAAATGATTCCAGATTCTGTCATTAGAGTAGCTTGAGGAAGACTGCACAATTCACAGCATTCAAAAGGTTGTTTATAGTTTATAGTTTTACTGACTGCTACAGAACATCCCAGAAAGTGCTTCTGCACTGGATATTGTGTGTTGGGTGCAAATGGCCAGCGTGGTTACCTTGCATCATGTTCCGGTAGGCATTGTCTGTGATGGAATAGATGTGAGGGGGCACTTCATGGCGTTTCTTCCCTTTGTACATTTCAATAATCTTCTCAGAATAGATGGGCAGCATTTTATAGGGATTTACCACCACACAGAACAGGCCAGAATAAGTCTGAGTAAGGGAAAAGAAGGCACAGTCAATACCTATAGAGCTACACACGCTCATGCAGTTTATGTGCTGAGGCAGGAAGAGAACGGGCAAATACTCAGAGTACACAAGTACACTCTCATTATGTTTAATGAAAGTAATTACTTAATTAGAATTAATTCATTTAATTATGAGAGGTTTAATACCAGGCTTTTGAGGAATATTTATTTTAGGAATATTTATTTTTCTCCAGGATTATAGCCAGATCAGAATTCACCTTGCAAATCTTGCTTTCACTGTCTCACAGGTTATAAGTGTTACCATATCCTATGAAAAGGGTCCCCCAATTTGGTTTAATAATGTTTAGTTGCATGTAATAAGAATTCATCCAAAAGCCTTGTGAGACCCATTTACTTGGACTGCACTCTATGCGGCCAACAAAACACTTTTTTGGGTTTTTCCCAAAGGACTTCAAAGGATCAGCTGCAATTATGTTGAGGGATATTTCAAGTTGTTATTTCACATGTGTTTCAGTCCTCTACAATCCAGGATTCAACAGTAACAATAATAGGGGTCAAACTTGATTTGAATCATTCAATGATTCTGCTCAGTCAATCACTCAATTACCACTGAATCATAATAAGCACAATGTTTACCTTCGTTGTTGCTTGTCACATGTCATACTCAGTATATTAGACAATGTGGCAATAAATTAAAATGTCCACCACAAATGTGTAGAATAATTATTCTTTGAGGAGGTGGGGAATATTGATTTACAATGATCAACCTGATCCACGGTGCTAAAAATACTGTTAGGCGTAAAAATAAAATGCGCTGTTCGCAGCAGGCACGTGCAGAGGTAGGGAGGTAGAGCCCAACTGTGGCTCGAGCCCCTGCCCCTTTGCCCTGTCAGTCCTAACGTGCCCTTTTGGCTGCAGCAGTTTTGCGATCGCAATCTCTCTTCCCAAGGTCTGCATTCGGTGCAAATGCGCTACATGTTATTTTCCTTCTTGGACAATGTTTATACACTTGTAATACATGGGTGTCATTTTGGGGATTGCACGTTTTCAAAAAGAAAATTTGCACTGACCAGTGCCTTAAATCATAATTTAAATAATGTTTGCCTCTCATTGCTCGCTTGCAAATGGCTCCCTTGCAAATAACTGCTGAAATTCAGCTTGAGAGCACAATTGGTCGCACAGTCAAATTTTCCTCTGGGAACTAATTACACCTGCACAATAATATGAACAATATGAATCATGCTTTACTCACGTAGATGAGCCCAGAGAAGTACCTCTCCCTCAGGTTGTGCAGCACAGAAGCCTCATTCAGACAGGTCAGCTCCGCCATGTCCTCCACCTTACTGAATTTGGGTGGGTTCATCTTCTGGATGTCATCTTTGTTGATGGTCACCTTCTTTGCATTGTCCGACAGCTCCACCAGCACTTCATCGCCATGCTCCTCTTTGATGCAGGCGGATTCGAACCCGTGTTTTTCAGAGGGCACCCACACCTGCTTCTTTGCAGCCCAGTCTGCTTGGGCCACAGGGCTGTTGATGAAGTCCTTGTCGAGGAAGAGAAACTTCTCATCCTCGGTCAAGCCTGCTTTTTTGGACATCTTGAATTCAGGGGATGAGCTGCAAAACATTTTCATCGGCTCCATGAATAGGTTTCAAATCATACAAATCTTTCTAATGAATGACTGATTAACTGTAGAAAGCTCAAATAGATAATCAATTAGTCTCTTTAAATAGCATATTATGACTAAACTGGGGTGCCAGTGTAGTATACAGCATAGGGAACTGGGCTTGTAACTGAAAGGTTGCAGGCTGGGGTGCTGCCATTGTACTCTTGAGCAAGGCACTTGACCTGAATTGCTTCAGTGAAATATCTAGCTGTAAAAAAACGGACTTTATGTAAACGAAAAATCGTAATCTGCGTAAGCTGCTCTGGACAAGAGTGTCTACTAAATACAAAAATGTAATAAAATGCAATAAAATTAAAACACACACCACACAATAAGTATTTATGAAATAAGTAGATGTGTTCTTTTTTTATTAAAATATACATATAGTGCACATACTGCCAACTATGGTTCAATAATTTTAAAACATATTATATAACTTGGTAACTATAGGTCTATGGATTATTGATACATTTACAAAAACTACAGTGGATTTCAGTGGTACAACTCACAGAACCCCATAAGAAGGAGACGTTTCTGAAAGGGTTAATGTCCTTTATCCATCAGCTGTTGTGCTCAATATTCTCATAGACGCAAAGCTTCCCACCCATCCTCACTCCACATAGTCTACACACATGTACACACAGTCACACACAGACGTCCCCCAGGGGAGACAATTACAATCCCTAATTTAGGACTGTGGCTGGGAAATGACAAATGTGCGACAGGGAAATATGGTTCCCTTTATCACTTAAAGTTTCCATGCACAAGAACACATACAAAATAGGAATACAGACTTAAATCTCATGCATAATCACATAATAGCTGCAGCAGCAGCAACCATAGCAGCTCTTCTCAGGAGCAGGGAAATGGACCCATGGTGCGATGACCATATAAGGGCACCTTCTCTGCTGCAGCCCTTTTTCTGTAGACCTAAACAGCAAAGCTAGTGAACTCCCAAACAAAGCCCTTATAGGGAATAGTATGCCTCCAGCTGGCCTCACGGTTTACGCCAAAATGATAACATGGAGCAGAGAGCTGCTGGGGGCAGGGTTAAATGTTACAACAGCTATTTTCCCCTCTCTTAACACGGCACATAGGACACTGAGAAGATGTTAGAAGGGTGATTTAGCTACTGTAGCTATCAGCTTGGGACGGACTTAAGCAGTGACAGGTGCACTAGAAACCTGTACCATTCCAAAAACATATAGAAAATACTGCAGCCTTATAATTATATAACCAAAGTGATTAAACAAATGTGTTAAAACGTTTTCAGATTTCACCTGACATCTGACAGTTGTACTTAAACAACTGTATAAGTGTGTTACTAGGCCTTGTCTTACTTTCTTTTTAGCCTTCTTGCAGAAAAGTATATGCCCGCTAATTTTTCGTCAAAGCTTAAAAAAAGCTTATGAAAATCCACTTTCAGTCGTTGCCGATTTCATAATTACATATTCTATAACCAACAACTGGTAAATGACATTAAGATTTATGTTCTTTTCAGAATCTTCCAGATTGTGTGCACTTCTAGCTATGCTCCATTAACCTTGGGACCAGACTCCCTAAAGCACCATTCACTGGTCAGTGCGTCAGCCGCAGCCAGAGACCACTCAATCAACCCAAACAGACCTTTCGCTCACAGGGCCTGCTTCAGACTGACCCTGATCCTTTGAAGAGGAGTGGGAACCAGGCAAGTAAACTACAGTTCCTCTTGGGAGCAATTTGCTCCACAAGTTCTTTTTTTTGGCATAATCCATAAAGCCACTGAAATGTTTGTATACAATAAACTTAACACTCGGTAAGGGAAGATTTGTTTATCATTAAACCATAACATGTTGGAATTTGGCATGGGAGCAAAACATAGGAAGATATGTAGACAACAGAAAGTTCTAAATACTTGAGGTATAAGGAAGTTTAAGTTACAGGTATAAATACAAAAATTAAGTGAAATTTGAATGATGGACTGATCTGGCCCCGATCCTGGAAATGATGTGTGCTTTCCTGTTTCTCTTTGATGCTAACAGAGTCCAAGAAGCCCCTCCCACCCTATCATGTCAATGCAGACAGCTCTGCCCCCCACTCACTGTAGACCTGGAGACAGATGTCTGAGATGTGTTGACAGTATAACAGTTTGCTGATAAGCACAAGCAAGAGTGGACAGCAATTTGTAGATGCCCTGGAAACAAAGCACAGCTGGTCTGCTTCGCTTTCGGAAGTTCCTGTTCGTCAACATTTGTCAAGAGATAGGGGCAAATGATATAACACGAAGTCTGCACATAGTAAATTAGAGAATACTGTATGCAACTTGATCTGGAAGAGAAGAAAATATCAATGTAAAATCTATATGATTTTGGCAGGTAAAATACTTAAAATCTAATTCAACAGTTTTCATTTAATTAATATTAATCTGTGAGATTAAAGACTGTGGTTGACTCAATGAGTCATACAGGAAAATGCTAAATTGCCATACTTAAACCATCTCTAAAAATGTATTTGTGCAATGGAATTAAGATGGAGCTCTCAGTATGGATCAAAAGAATGGATCGGTAAAACATTTACCCAATTCCACTATGGTAGAGGGAGGTTGTAAAACGTGCCGATAGCAACAAGATTGAAATTGTTGTTGTTATAATTATTAGATAGATATGTATTAAAATCATTCTGGTTATCCCGTTCTGTTTTCTTGACTTTCAGGTTCTCAGAGCCCTTTCATTATTTGTTTTTGTTGAACAGGAGGACAACAAGGAGGACAACATTATGAGGAGATCCTGTATTGCAAAGGCAAGAAGAGGAAGTGGTCAGGCTGATCTCTATTGCTGTGCTGAGAGGGAAACCTCAGAGGTAGAAACATTCACAGGCTCTGTGTTGCCAAAGCAAAATCAATCCTCGAACAATAGGAAAGAAGTGCTGACGATCTCTAGAGCTGTGACGAGCAGGGCAAGGCATTGTACAGGGGCTGAGATTACTGAGGAAGCTCCCCCTTCTTGAGCTGCCTTTTCATCATGAAGTGATAAAACCGAGGTAGTCCCTGTGGAGTAATCCTGGTAATGATCCTACTTTAAAAAATTTAAAAAAAAACCAAGGTTGCATTGCATCTTAGGGGCAAATCAAACAACACTAAAATGTTCAGCGTTAAATCAACTCTTACAGAGTACATATGGTCCCTGTTGGGCAGAGTTGAATTAACACTGGAAGTTTTTCTGTGTAAACGCTACCTGTGATTTCTGTTCTTTAGGGGCCACAGGGTTAACCAAAGTAAGGTAAAGCTGTTCTTTAGGGGCCACAGGGTTAACCAAAGTAAGGTAAAGCTGTTCTTTAGGGGCCACAGGGTTAACCAAAGTAAGGTAAAGCTGTTCTGCGAGAGAAGGACTAGAGGGAAAACGTTCTAAATAAAGACTTAGCTTCCTGCACAGTGACTTGCTCCATGTCCACTGATTGACCTACAAAGGTTTTCCAAAAACAAACAAGAAAATATAACGTTCCCTTTCACATGAGCTGAAAATACATTTTAATCGCTTGGAATAACATGCTATGGTGACATTTAACATAGCTATATCTATTCAATTTAACATGTTAGGGTGATATAAAAGGCCAAATTATGTTTTTTATTATGAAAATAATTATGGAAGGAGTGACATGAATGAGGATCCTTGGACTATGTATAAATGGGACTGGTGCCCAGGAAATCATGTGACCTTCTTACTTGCAGGGGTAGAGCAAGGACCCCAGAGCCTGTGAAAGGTTCTAATCTTCCCCTGAACTCCACCCACTGACTATCTCTCACCCATTTTCCAGACAGGGCGCTCCACATCCCTGTAACATTAGAATTACATTACGAACTTCTAATGTAATATTTCATTCCTGCTTCATTTTAGATATTATGAGGAGGAAAGCTTCTTTGTGGTCTTGGACAAGGGATCTCAAACTCAGTAAGCAGCCAATCTAGGCCTTGGACACATTGAGTATGGACTCTAAACAATCAATGACTTCTATAAAGTACATAGATTTTGAAACACACTGAAACCCAACAGACACTGGGCCTCCAGGACTCCAGTTTCAGATCCCTGGTCAAGTGCATTCATTCAGATTAGGCTAATTAAACCAGGCAGATCCAGTAATATTAATTCTGAGATAAAAATTTACAATTTTGCTGAAACAGGCACCAGGTTTAGCTTGAGACAACAGAAAGGCCACACCACATATTCAGAACACTACGCAATATAAACAAAACAAATAGTCAAATGAAAAACTGATTGTGAGAACATTAGAATTTCACTGTTTTGGCTGCACCCTCAAATACTTTAATGTCTTATCATTTAGATTAATAATATTTACTCAGACAGTCAGGAGTCAGTTGGACTTAAATGCCCGTTCTGGATCGCACAATCTGAACTGCTCACATACATTAGATGCCTCTATTTCACTTTAAAGTAACTAAATAATATATCCTTGTATGCTGGTGACCATATTTTCAACTTATTCTGAAGCAGCAAAGATCTCCTTTGTACAATGAAAGATGGATTTCCTACATGATGCAGGCTTGTAAGCCAGGATCAGTTCTACACTGCTCAGGAGAATTCAGAGTGGTTTTTCCAGACTTCCAAATCCCTAAAATCTCTAAAGTCTACCTGACAAACAAGCTGGTGTGAAAAAAATCAAGCCCTCCCTCTCTTCAACTTGAATTAACAAGATTAAACATTCAAACAGAAACAACTTTAAGGGATACTTCATACTTCCTCTTTAAAAAATATTTTATCATATCTTTTCAAATGTATTTTGGTGTTCGGTGTACAGCTGACAGTATCACTTAAAATGATTGATTACAATGAATCAGAAAGCATTAAAGGCTACTATTGGGTTATGTTTAATATCAAAACTGAATGACAACTTACTTCAGCCATAATTGCTGAACACCTTGGGGCTCTACTCATTAATAAACTTCATCATTTTCCTGCTGAATGATTACCTCTTTCTGCTCTCAAACGGAAAAGAGCAAACAGTTTGGTTACAGCCTCACATGGTTTTAACTGACTGCTTTAAATACCCATATTTGGAGAACAGGAAAACATTTTGGTTAGGGTTCAGCTTGTTTCTTCCCTCTTACACGAAAGACAGCTTCCTTCAATTTCCTACAGCATTGTTATTTCAAACAAGTAAACAGACCTCAGTAAGCCACGCTCTTCGCCAGGTCACAACATTGAAAACAGGCTGTCTTTCCCCTAAAACGGAATTAAAAACAGTTTTAAACAAAGATGCTCAGCTGTGTGAGCACAGGCAGTCTAATCCCCGTGGTGACATAGAGCACTGCCAAAGTAAACGCACAATTTAAACTGTAGCAGTTCACAGAGCCATGCTCTAAGGCCAAATATGCCTTGTATTAATAGCACTTTCTCTTATTGATAGGGTCAATTTGTCTTCAGTCCAAATTTATCTATAAAAATAGTTATTAAATTCTGACAATATGAAACAGGTGTAAACAAGGTAGACAGCCAAAGATACCAGGATAGCAAGATAATGGATGGAAACCTTTACATTCATTTTATGAACTGAATACAGGGGCATATCTTATAGTATACAGTCACTAAAATGAAATGTTGAATAACTAGTTCCACTTTGGAGGGAATGAAGACCACTCACTATTCAACCAAACTCAACATTTTTCACATACAACCAAACCTGCCAAATTGTTGCAATTTCTCATCACGTGTTTGACCTGCCTGTATTTTCCAAGACTTGACAGTTTCATGTTTATAACAATCCCTCTTGTTCACATAAGATAAGAAACCCCTAATCCTGAATGCAAGAGAAGGACAAGCACTCTAAATTAATACATCCAATAGTTCCCTTTAAAATACCTTTGGAAATGCCCTTGCGGTAGTAAATGGAGCTGTAACTTACACAGTAATTGTTTTATTCATGACAATGATGCATAGGAAGCCACAGCAGCATCCTCCTTCCCATAATCCCCTAATAGCCCACACACTCAAGGGCATTAGGCTAGTCACACTGGCTTTCAAAAACAATCACTTAAAAAAAACGAAAGCCATACCTTTACACTTTGTTGTTTCAATACAAAAACACAATTCATGCAAATAAAACGTAAAGATCAATCTAGTCTGTACATCAACATCTAGCCCTGCTTAAGTCTTCTGTAATTGCTTTCCGAATGAGCTCCTTCTCATTATTGTACATTAAAGATGAAGCAGGTCTTTAAACTCAGCATGAGTCAAGTAGAACGCATCAATGGCTTTATCTCTGCTAAACCTGCGTGACCAGAGCAATTCAAGCCCAGCAATGAAAGCTGTCTTCCTTTAGGTACCTGCTTCATGCTTCAGGTAACAACGGCAAAACGTTCACGCACACCACTTATAATACATTTACTAAACAAAAATGTAGTAGCACTTAAGTGCTACATCAACCAGAAACGATTATGTGCATTTATAAAAGGTGGACATTTACTCAAACCTGCAAGTTCACGAAACGCTGCGACATTATTTGAAATACTCACAAGATTTTCTACTTATCACCTGGATTTTGGGATTTGGAGAGTTCTGTGCTTGCGGGGTACTCCACAGACGAACAGTCCAAATTACTTAAGTCATTGTACACTAGAGTATTTAAACAGAGCCGCCCCGCTTGAGGGAGGAGCGGCACGCACAGATCCTCCTCTTCTTGCTCCTATACGCGAGCATCTATAACAGAGTGAAACTTAGCATACATGCTAACTGGCAACTGCATACTACCAGCTAGACATTACAAATACCTATGTGCGGACGCGCATTATGTAGCCATGCCAATTTGTAAAAAAACAAACAAAAAAACGCTAACAATGGCTTGATTCAAGTAGTCTGTTGTGAAGGGCAGCTTTTACAATAGGCTACCACATCCACGCAAAACATCAGTACACAATCAATTGAAAACATTTGAGGATGCAATCATGTAAATAAACTAGGCTATAGACCAATGTAGCCTACATGGTAGTTCTCTTTTTTATTGAAAAACATTTCCCCTAATCATCATACTCTGGTTTCCTGTGCGACATTCTGAATGCAGGCCATGACTACCAAATGAAGAAGAACGATCAAGTGTAAAAACCACAGTCACAGACTTCACACAGTAATGCCATTTAGTGCCACTGTGTAACTACATATGGACATTTTAAAAAGCCATTTCTAGAATGAATATTTGACGTAAATATATTTAATTTCAAGTCTGTGTGCACTTCAGGGCAAATTGGTGTATGATTATAAATGGTCTTGAACCAATGAAACTATCACATGAAAGCTATTTTAATTTTGAATTTAATTAACATAATACATGGGCTATCCATCTGGATGATTATATTGTAATCGAATTAGAAAAGAAACTGATCACATCCAATGGATGTTTTGCTTTTTTATCCTCTTCATTTTTTTCTATTAGTATGTTCTTATGATGTATAAGGAAATTTAAAGCAGATAGTATCATCAGAGCACAAGAGCATAAGAATTCAAATTGATTAGATTTAGTTAAAGATTCATTATTAGTGTGGAGCCCTGACTCAAACTGGTTTTTCATGACTTGATGATCAAAAGAAGGCTTTGACCCATGATAAGAAAAGCAGTGACTGCAAAAAATTAAACTCAAAAAGGTTTGATAACATAGATCTATGATACATAACGAGGATTCCATGATGTCGCTTCAAAATAGGCAATCATTGGGCACTTTAAATGTAATTTTAAATAGTTTATAGGGCCAGCAGGATGACAGTCTTTGGGGCTGGACATCCTACATATTCACTCCACAATCATATTTTTGTAATCATGTTGATTGCGTCATTGTTGTACACAGTAAAATGTACAATGTTAAATCATCTCAAATAGAGAGCGATCAGTCCTTGCCAGACTTACTGTTTGTGTTAAATTAATACTGATCAATTTACTGTGTAAATGAAGGTGGTAGAATCAGCATAAGGGATACTGCAGGAGAACAGATGTGCCAACCAATGTGTGATCATTATTTAGTGGGATTGACTCTAGGTGTGAATCCTAGTGCCAGACGCAATCCCAAAAAGGCTAACCAGCTTTTATCAAAGGTGGAATCCCTGCAAACGTAAGGAGGGTGATTCCTCCAACTTGTACACAACTGGAAAAACAAGCCTCACCCATTTGCGTGTCCCCTATCGTTATACACATTGCATTCCTCTTCAACTCCAAACTGGCCACCTTCCTCTTCTCTCCGATGCAACTTCCTATATAAGGACAACCTCCTATTGTGTCCAATAAATCATGGTTCGGACACCTGGCTTTTCCAGGGCCTGAGACAGATAGGTATGTGAGCAAAAGTGATGCTGAGTGCTGACAGAGATGGAGAACACCAGGGTTTGGATGGGGGCAGCAGTCTCTGGACATCATCAAGACAGGGGATAGAGCGAAGTGAGGAAGCAGAGAGCTGGGGGATCTGGGAAACAGGGGGTGAGAAACGCATGGCGCTGCGCAGGCTTTGCGTGCCATATATGGACAGTGGCGTCTGTGAGGAATCTCTGCAACATTCTCTGTTTGAAAGTGTAATGAAAGCGGCCCGGACCGCTGACTAAATATGGTGCAACGGCAATGCCATTGTGAAGACAAACAGTGCAGCAAGCGTGGAGACGGCTTTAACTTATTTATTTGCTAACATCTCCCTCTGTGTTGATTCTTTGGTCTGCACCATTTATCTAGAATCGATCAGCCATTTAAAGTTTTACCTCAGGCATGTCTCTCCAGCAAATTAAGCGATACATTTCCCAGAATAAAGACTTCAGAGGAATGCTAAATATCTTGATGAATGATGTGGATAACTGTAATCTGGCAATCTTGTTCAGATTCCCATACTTTCCTTTTTTTTTGCCAAGAGAAGCATGGTGTCGATTGCAAGTTTAGGATGCAAGCAAAAAAGGGAAGCCTAGTCTATATTCATTTTTTATCTATTATTGTTCACTGCACAGGTGTAAAATCCAGGGGTCAGAAAGTAAAAGTCCTGCCATGTTTTTCTTCCATCCATGCACTCAGCCAGCTGATTTCACTAATTAGTTCTACCTCCTGGCTGAAGAGTTGTGCTAATTAGCAAATCCAGGTGATTGTACCAAAATACTGGGGAGGACTTCTACTTTCTGAACCTGGATTTTACACCTCTGGCTCACTGTTAATGCACCTTGTCTCAGGTCTACTGTGAACAACTAGGAACTGGCACCAGGATATTAGACATTTTGCAGGATGCATGCTGACGCACAAGGGGATGGAAAAATCCTCAGGGGATCAAGTGCATGAGGTGTCTCATTCCTGCCTGAAAACAGGCTGTCAACTGAGGCGCAGCCAAAACACACTGCTATTTTCTTCAGTTGTAAATACCGCTGCGAAATGTAACCTTGATGGCAAGGAATAGAGAAGCCAAGGGAGGAGAAGCATATCCAGTTAATGAGGAATGAAAGAAGAGAAAGAGGCTTTTCCATTTCACTTGGAGCACCTCTCAACAAAGTGTATTTTTATATTTGGATAGTGAATAAGGATCGAGGTACTGACAGGGCCAGAACAGGTGACTCCCATCACAGGATCACAAAGAAATTAAAGTACAATTAAACCTTATAGTAAAAAGACTGCTGCACTTTCTGTGTGTCTACTGATTCATACTCACAGCACTGGAAACCCAGAATCACTATTAGTGTGTACAGGGGGTATTCCACAAAGTGGGATTACTGAGTTAGCTGGATAACTGCACTGAGTAAAACCCCGGAATCCTCCCAAATCTGGAACATGGACAAGTAAAAAGAGCTGTACTGGGTTTTACTCAGTGCAGTTATCCAGCTACCTCAGTAATCCTGTAAAGGACATGTACTGTATCTACTGTATATACATCAGAAATAAGAGATAAAAGAGAGATCTCAAAAGAGATGATGCATTCATAGTGTTTTTCAATGTTCTTGTTGGTTGTTCAAAGAAAATGATTAGAATATTCCCTTCACTATTCTACCCATAGAAGATCACACTATCTGAAGTCCAAATTCTTTGTTTATGGATCTTTTTGACCAAACTGGAATGCAATTTCATTCTAATTTAAGCTCAGAACAAACAACATTTCTCTCTGGAACATGCGCTGACACAAGTGGATCTTGGTTGACTACATTTGGATAGCTGCAAACAATTTGCATTTGTTACACGTATAACCTACAGCGAGCTTTGTTCAGATGAATATTGACTTGAGATCATAGAACTGTATTTTCTGATAATCACAGAGGATATCCGGACATAGTTACCCCTGCCCTGAGACAGAAAGCACCAATAAGATCCGGGAAGCACTGGAAGGCTGTGTAATTCCATTCCAATTGAAATTCATTATCAATCTTGTGCGAAAACAGTCAATCCAGAAAAGCACTGGATCAGGGGGATATGGAGCGGTGAGAAGATGCAGCTCTTCGGGTGCTACATTTAAAATTCCAGTAGCCCTGGAATTCCCGAAACCAACAACACCCACAAAATGCTTGGTCAAAATAAAAAATATCGATATTTTGTTAAATTAATAAAAAAATCTGTTTTGGTTGTGTCCACAAACATATACTACTAAATACTAGGCCTCCTACAAAAGAATATTTACTACGAACCATGTACAGTATAATGAGGAAAAGTTTGATAATGCTCATGAGCAGTAGATAAGAGTGTTCATTCCCCATTTATGGTGTGTGAGGAAATGACATGGGGAAAGCTGGCTGCAGCAGATGCTTGTGTGACCTGCACTGGGTCTCGGCCAAAGGTACACTGCTTCTCTCCTACATTCCTGTGAGGCTGCACAGGGGGATGGGTGAAACTCACTGCATCGCAGTTCGATGCAGTTATATTTTCCAACGGCATTTCGACAATATTCTGTAGAGTACTAACGAAATTCCTTTTTTCTGTCTCCATTTTTTATTTATTGGGAGGAAATGAAAAGATTGTCCTCTGAAAGCACAGCCATATATGGTTGAAATATGAAATGTTTGACCTCTCAGGTGACGCACCAAGCTAGAGCACTGCTTTCTCGTGCAGACGTCCCCCGTGGTCCGAAATTGAATCCCGACCACGCCAGTGTCGACTGGCTGGGATTCCCATGTGGGACACACAACTGGCTGCAGCATCGACTGGGGAGGAGGGCGGTTTACTCCACACCCAAGACTCCTCTGGTCCATCAGGTGCCTGCAGTCTGCCCGTAATAACCTTGCATGATCTGCACTCATCCAATGCAATGACTGCATGGCTACTGGCCTGCAGAGTGAAAAGTGGCAGCTGGCTGAATTCACTTTGTAGGACATGTGCATGTCTGTACTATGCTGAATTGAAAGACGGTGTTGCTGTAGAGTCCAACTTATCAATGCGGATGTGCGTTCCACAAGTTAAAAATGGGATTGACGATACAACATTTTTTGTTACATTATTGGTACTGATGGAAACTGTAGAAGTTACACAAATTTGGACGTGGGATTTCTGCTGTTTGCTTTCAGAATACATGAACTGGACTGATTATAGCCTTACCATTTCAGGGAATGTATGGGAAACGTTTCCACTGCACTTACCCAGCACAACAGCAATGCATGTGTTCCCCTGTATGTTACAAATCATGACAGATAGAGATCTGGGTTATACTCAAGCCCGTTCCTTTTTCTTTTTCTTTTTTTTAATAGAAGAACACATCATAGCTCAAAATTCTCCTTATACAGCCAGTGTCCATATCTGCAGACATCTGGCTGGAGTTCACTGGGAATTTATAGGAGGGAAGAGGGAAGGTTAAATTGCATGCCTTGTAAAATAAATCCCCCTCATCACATGAAATATCTTAGCTGAAATAAGTTGCACGTATGCAGTATTTCAGAGCTTTCTTCTGTCGTATAGTATTGACGTACTACGTACACCAAAGAAAATGTTGCAATAGTTAAAATGGTTTACTTTTGCATGCTTGCAATTCATTTTGGCCAACTAACTTAAGTGTGGTATTTGAGGCTGTGCTAGTTATAGTGATAGATGTGAATTCAAATTCTAATAAGCTACTGCCACCACGTGATGGGGAAAAAAACAGCAACTACAAATTTTACATCTATGTGTTTATCTTAGCAGACATATTCATGTCATCGCACCTACTTCTGCACAAAAGTCTGGGTTTTGCACTGTTCTGCTCTGATAAATAAGCACATACAGACTTTGTACTAAATATAAATATGCCTTTATGAAAAATAAAACCAAGCAAATGACTAAAGTGTATATCATAACCCTTCAAAACGACTAGAATTCTTCCAAGAAAACTTATTAATTTTGTAAACCTGTGAAATGGTGTTCCACACTCCTTCCAAGATATTCCAAAGCTAATGAACTGTGAGTGAACTGAACTCATACACACTGATGTGCCCTAACAAAAAGAAAAAGGTAAGGTATTTAAATTTATTTTATTTATTTATTTAAAGTCCCAATTTTTTAAATAAAATTTTATAAAAAAATGACCCTCTTTAACCGAAACATTTCCTGTAAAAATGTCATCCAGGATGTGCTCAACCATGGTTGAAAATAGAATGTATTTGCATCAAAAACCTTTGATCAATTTAGTAGTGTGTTATGGGATCAAAAGACTCAAACATAATACATTTATTTGATGAAACACTTTAAACAAATAAATAAAAAACAATATATTAAAAAAGGACATTTATAATGTATGATGTCAATTAAATAAGAACAACTGAACAAATCACAACATATGCAATAAAACTTAAGTACACAACACATCCAGTACCTGGCTACAAAGACTTAGTTAATAACATGCTGTCTGCAAGTTATTTCTTAGCTATTCAAATACAATACAGCTTTTTTAAATGAGCACTGATTGTGTGGCCTTTCTGCCCTTAGTGTAGTGAAACCAGACATAAAAAAACCAAAAGTCACATGGTTCATCCGACTGAAGAACTGAAAGTGAGATTCAGAAGCAGTTTGATCCCCTTTTTGGCAACATAAACATCGCGGTGGTGCGCACTGGTCACCTGTATCCCCCGTGCAAGTTTACAGCCTCTGTGCTAGTACTCCCAACTGGAACTTGTTCTGACATACCTAAGGGCAGAGAAATCATTGTATTTATTGTTTCAAATTGACTCTCCATCAGTTAGTCATGTGGCTGCTCAAACTGGGGGAAGGTGGGCAGGCCAAGAGCCACAGCACCAAAGCACTACTTACCCACATTTAAACACTTGTGTGCTATTATTATTGTAAACTGGCCCACGCTCATCCCCGCGAAGGGAGGTAAGTGAAAGCGAGGTCAGATCTGAGGTGGGACCGGCCGCATGGCTGCCAGAAGCTTTGTCTGCAGCTGCACAGTATCCTCACCTGCTCTGCTGGCTTCGCCTACTGGACATACAGCATTTTCTCTGGAGGTCGGCGCAGCTGAGCTCCTGAGGAACCGCTTACCTCCTTTCTCACCACCACTGCTCAGGAAGTGAGACAGCAACCCATATAACAGGGGGCTAGATGAACACAAGAAAGCACACGTCATCAAAGCAAACCACACACACACACACAATGCATACGCAATAATGCAATGCAAATGGAAGCAACAGATAAAAACGTAAACCGACAGAACGCCATATATACATTTTAAATTGACAATGTAAAAATATGTTGTCTAATTTATGTCACTTCAATAATGTTTCCTGTATGGACCTGGCTGAGGACACAACTACAGGAAGGCAGGGAAATACTATAAAGCCTTCACTTACACAGATCTGCAACTGGGGTCTTCCACCACATTCAGCTCATTCGTCATGAACTGCCGGTCCAGAGGTACCTCGGGTTGACCAGACTCTGTATTACATACAAAATGCTCTTAACAAAGTTAACGTTACGCTTTTTTAGCCAAGTTAAAACAGGTCATCAAATGCTGTCAGGATTGTTCTGGATCATACGGGGAGCTACGTACCTATCTTTAATATCTTACCATGTCATTAATAACCATAATATCTAGCAAGACCATCTTTATATATTAGTATACATCGATGAGATGTGGGGCTAGGCCAGACCAAAAATACGTTTAATATTACCTGAAATCAAAACGGAGGCGGTATACCGGTATTTGTTGAATTCCAAATACTCGCGGATCAGCTCATTTATGAGAAGATTCTCGTGGGACAGAGCTGGTCGAGCCTCACTCTGGTCGTCAAGTGCATTGAAAACCTCTGCTCGAATCCGTGCTTTCAACTGACCCAAGACGCCCCGAGCTTCAAGAGTTTCTTTCAGTGCTGGGTAGATTGAGAAAATACATGTACTTATCCTACAATTATAAGTTATCACTACTAGCTAGGTAGCAACAGTGTATTCTATAACGTTAGCTAGCTACATAATTCTACTCTGATATACAACCTATAACGTTAGAACCAATAGATCGGCTGACACAGGAAATATGTTCAACCAACTATTAGCTAACGATAGCTAGCTAGCATGTGCAGTTTATGCACGGCACGATTCTGTAACAAATCATCTTGTGGTTGTAATGGGTCAGATGAAAGGGTTCAGTTTTCGACGTGATCGCAATAGTGTTACCAAGGCTAACGTCTGATAGCAGAACAGAATCCACGTCACTAACATCAAATAACGTTAGCTAACCAGTTAAAGCAAACTACTTTATGGGGGGGGAGTGAACATAGCTAAGTTATTCAAAGACGCAGCAAGTTAAACATGGCTTTCAATTTCAATTCAGACAGTTTGCTAACGTTAACTGGCTAGCTATAACGTTTAGCTAAAGTTGTAGCTACTTTATATGAAATAAATAAAATAATTACTAAACATGCTCGCAAACTTGAATTCTTATTTGGACTACTCATTTATATACTAACGTTAACTGCAACTTACCAGATTTCAACTCGGTGATGGTCGCCATCGTAACAAACTGTTACAACAAACTGCAAGTTGAAGGGTTAGCCAGATATCTTCCCCAGGCTCGGACGCGTGCCTAGAGATATTTTTGACTAGCGAGATTATAGCCTAGCCGTTTTCCCAGTGTGTACATTACCGACAAAAGAAGTTCCGCTAAATTTATGGTTTGCCATTATTGGAGTGAAAAGGTCATGGAATATTACATAAACACCAGTATATTTTATTTTCTCAACATATATGGTTGTGCATGTTTTAAAGACGAAGCGTGACGGAGGTTACCGCTTGGACCTAACTGCTGAACACATTTTCAGTAGTCATAAATAGCATTTATTTTTCCATCAGGGGCTGGAGTGATGATCGCATAGCTAATCATTCAAACCAAACATGCCATTCGTAGTTAACTATGAAACTTAATGTAAACTGGATCCCGTGTCTTCAACCTCCAGCAGACCTAAAATGTCTAACGAGATAATGCTGCGCGGTTCACGTGCTCCTGTCAAGAGCTTTTTTTATTTTTTTATTTTTTTAGAAAGTACATGTTTTGTGTATCTATTTGTCTAGCAGTTGTTGGGTTTTTGTCATGGATTATCAATTGGGCAGACATGTATTCTTCTTCTTGGGAAATAAACTAGCAGACTGGTCTATTTTCTATTTTTCAGACTCCACAATGTTGGGCATTATGTTGAGCCACAAAATATTTTCTCAATCATAATTTATGGATTATGCAATTATAGCCTATGTAGGCCTACTCTTCGATCTGGGATTATTGTGGTTAATGGAACATCTGTCCTCATTCTTGCTGGTTAGTTCTATTTAGTTTAATTTCAAGTTGGGAACCTGGGTGAATTCACCAAAACAAAATGTTCACCATACTAGCTGTGCAGCAATGAAATCAAAATAGCCTACCTACTGCTAACAATTCAGAAGAGGTTTCCCTTTGAAATCCTGTATTTGTTGAACTCATCTACAAATTCGAGATAGCATGGTAGCATTTACTGAGGTGTGTTCTAAGAGCCAGGTTAGT
This sequence comes from Synaphobranchus kaupii, assembly GCA_029718625.1. Lineage (NCBI taxonomy): Eukaryota > Metazoa > Chordata > Actinopteri > Anguilliformes > Synaphobranchidae > Synaphobranchus > Synaphobranchus kaupii. The sequence continues at coordinate 31,827,792 of CM056379.1, forward strand.
GTCCACATAAAGAAAAACAGTCATTTTCTCAACATCTAGTAATAGATAATACTAATAATACCACACTGACAAATACCTCACATTTTCATGTTTTCTCTTCTGTTGTTGAACATGTTTCCAGCAGAGGATTTTTATAATGGTTATACACTGCCACCTGGTGGTCATATGAAGTATATGAATGCAATGTTTATAAAGACAGTTTGCCTATGACACTTCAAACAACTCTGTTCCTGGAGATCTACCGTCATGTAGGTTTTCATTTCAATCCAAATTTTTCACACCTGAATCGGCTAATTAGAAGCTCGACGAGCTCTCTAGTTGTTGAATGAGGTGTGCTTTGTTAGGGTTTGAGTGAAAACCTACAGGACGGTAGATCTCCAGGAACAGGGTTGGGTACCATTGAATTAGATTGTTCAAATAAGCTGTGGTTATGGCCTGGATTGAATATTCCTATAGCATTAACAATGTTGCTATAAAACCATGTTAAATGTGGTAGTGGTTAAAATGAGAAATGCATGTTTTTTACTCTTTGTGCATGGGAAAAAAGACATGAGAATGAAGAGACCTATTCTGTGTAAGTAGCCATGGTTTCAGAGGTGGTATGATGAATATCATGGAATTTACAACATGTGGCTGACGGGATGATACCATGGCTTTGACTGGAAGGGCTTAAGCCATTGGTGCAGATGTGATCTCTCGGAGATGACTGGAGTCTCGAGAACGGGAGCCCCGCCCAGCCTGAGGCGAATGTGGTTTGGGGCCATAGACCGTTTGGGGCTGGTGGGAAGAGCTTCATTAGTGGTTAAGGCGGAGATGAGACATTCTGTGTCCACATATTCATCAAATGTGGACGTCAATGCTTGCGTTGTTTAATTACATTTCTCTAGTAAAATAATAAATGTCAATGTGGTTTGAATGTTAGACTTGCTATTGGAACAAAATGGGCTGGTAAAAAAAATGAAGTTTGATTAAGTTATAAACTTTAATTTTTAGTCTATGTGATGGTGTCAGTGAAAAGTACCAAGAAACCTGAATTTAGGCACCATTTGTAGGTGTATATTATGAATGGTGTCAGTTTTTTCAGGTTTTTTAGAATTATGTAACTCCTACTGAGAGATGTGTAGGGCTGTACCACAAATGCAGTCAAATCTGTTTCACTATATTTGGCAATGTTACATTAAGCCAGTAGGACAGTCTGTTCTGTCTGCTGTTACAGGTGTGTTTTTCAGTGATTCTGTTTACTCTCAGCGGAGTCTGTCTCAGCTGAACACTGTTCTCTGAGTTCACCCAGTGAATTGTTCATTTTATGTCCTCTAACTTGCTCAGAAATCATTTTTGATCCTTTAGATATTTCAGAATTGTATCAATGAAATTACAGGAAATTCTTTTTGGGACATTCTCTCCCTCAATAAACCACCTTATGGTAATCCTATGTTATATGTTTGAATGAAACCAATCATAGCTGCACTTTTTACACTTTATCAATGAATGCATATCCTGATCCTCTTCTCCTGCCTTTTCTCTGTTTTGTTTATGTTCAACATTTAACTCGCCTGAGAGTAACTTTGCGAGATCTCTGTTTCAGATGTTCATGGGGTTCGCTTCCAAAGGCACAGCACAATTTATATGCGCATTCAAGGGCTTTTTAAATGTGAATTTAATTAAATGAGAGCACAATTTCTGTGGCTTGTGGAATTTCAAACCACAGATACAAACTCAAAATGTTCTTCGGTTTTATACAGCTCATTGCCAGAAATGTTAATGCATTTATAGTGCAGGTATTAATAATGTACAGTTGTGTTAGGGGAAAAGGACATGGCTGACTATGTATGTAAGGCCACACAAATATCATTAAATAGCATTAGAAATGTTAACCATATTCATGTGAAGCAATCAGATTTGAATTTAATAGGATGAATTGGATATTGGAGAGGGACGTGAACCGCCTGTTCAAGAGACAGAACCCCCGGAAGGCGGCCGGACCGGACTCTGTCTCACCCTCCATCTTGAAGTTCTGCGCTGACCAGTTGTCCCCGGTGTTCACTGACATCTTCAACACCTCACTGGAGTCATGCCACGTACCAGTCTGCTTCAAGACCTCCACCATCATCCCCGTTCCCAAGAAGGCAAAGATCACAGGCCTAAATGACTACAGGCCCGTCGCCCTGACCTCTGTGGTCATGAAGGTCTTTGAGCGCCTCGTCCTGGTTCATCTCAAGACCCATCACTGACCCACTCCTGGACCCCCTGCAGTTTGCATATAGAGCCAACAGGTCCGTGGACGATGCGGTGAACATGGCTCTTCACTACGTCCTACAGCACCTGGACTCTGCAGGCACCTATGCCAGGATCCTGTTTGTGGATTTTAGCTCGGCTTTTAACACCATCCTCCCACCTATATTGGAGCACGGGCTCTCCCGGCTACGAGTGCCTGTCTCTACCTGCAGGTGGATCACGGACTTCCTGTCCAACAGGATACAACGTGTGAAGCTGGGGAAGAACATCTCCGACCCCAGGTCCACCAGCACCGGCTCCCCACAAGGCTGTGTTCTTTCCCCCCCTACTATTTTCCCTGTACACAAACAGCTGCACCTCCAGCCACCAGTCGGTCAAGCTCTTGAAGTTTGCGGACGACACCACCCTTATTGGTCTCATCTCCAAGGGAGACGAGTCCGCCTACAGGTGGGAGATTGATCAGCTGCTGTCCTGGTGTGGCCAAAACAACCTGGAGCTCAACACTCTAAAGACAGTGGAAATGGTGGTGGATTTCAGGAAGAACCCAGCCCCCCCCCCCCCCCCCCCCATCACCCTGGATAACTCCCCGGTGGCCACCGTGGATTCCTTCCGCTTCCTGGGCACTATTATCTCTCGGGACCTCATGTGGGAGCTGAACATCAGCTCTCTTATTAAGAAGGCTCAGCAGAGGATGTTCTTTCTGCGGCAGCTGAAGAAATTCAACCTGCCACGGACCATGATGGTACAATTCTACACCTCCATCATCGTGTCCATTCTCACCTTCTCCATCACTACCTGGTTTCCCGCAGCTTCAGTCAGGGACAAGACTAGACTGCGGCGGGTCATACGCTCTGCCGAGAGGGTGATCGGCTGTGACCTGCCTTCCCTCCAGGCCCTGCACGACTCCAGGGCGCTGAAGCGGGCCAGAAAGATCATGGCTGACCCCTCCCACCCGGGCCACGGCCTCTTCTCACCGCTCCCCTCCGGCAGGAGGCTGCGGTCGATAAAAACTAACACTGTTCGCCACAGAAACAGTTTTTTCCCCACGGCCACCAGCCGAATCAACATGGCTCGTGTCCCCCTTTGACCCCCCCCCCCCCCCCCCCCCCGCAAAATTTTTGCACTGGACTGTTTACAGCACTGTCCCAATTGTACTATGACTTGTTTACCTGTATTATTGTTTACAGCACGGTCCAAATTTGCACTGTGACTTGCTTTTTTATTACCTGTATTACTGCACTTTAGAAGTCCTGTCTTGCACTGTCCGTCCTGTCTTTGCACCTAATGTTGTAATGTGGTTAAGCACTACTGTCGTCGTCACAAATTCCTAGTATGTTCATACAATGGCAATAAACGAATTTCTGATTCTGATTCTGATTCTGTATATGGCTGAAATGCATACAAAGTTTAACAAATATGCAGTTAACAGTGTGTCTGTAAATGCCTGAGTATGCCTTCGAGCAGACTGCAGACAGACCGTTTCAATGTGAATGACTAACTGCTGTGCCAGAGGACTGACAGTATATAATAAAAGCAATTAAATTAAAGTTTATTGTGAGGCTGAACACATAAACCCCCTCAAGCGTGTCATTTCAAGGATGTGGACGATGAGAGATTGGTTTACAGAACCTGCAGTCTTGTGGGTTATGTGAACCTGTGCATCATAATAATCTTCTCATAATCCAATTTTTTCCTCAGAAAAAGCTCAGGATCACCCAAGAGTTTCAGTTTGATAAAGTAAATAAGACCATAAATCTCTCGCAATATGGCCAACACTTGTACAGCATGTGATGATGTAAAGCAAAAGTTTGCTAGTGAATCAGATTAGCTAAGTGGTTAGTTTAAGTATTGATTTGTGCACTTTGTACAGTTTAAGTTTTGTATGTTTGTTCCTCTTTGTCCCTAAAAGCTCATCAGTCTCCTGATAAACTGTTTGACCATTAAAGACATCAATAACCAACTGTTTACAAAACGTTTATTCTTTTCGACATAGAGGAACAATTTAACCTTGAAATGTAGTCTACCAAAAGTAAGATTTAATACAAAAGTATAAATATAATACATTCTTTACATTTGCATTTTAAAAGCACATACATTTCTTTTTTACATAAAAATAGTTTCATCTTTTTTTATTTTTGCATATTGTCTTTACCAGTAAGACATAAAAGGTAAAAGGTCTCCTCTGTTGAAAATTATTGTACATTATTACACTAATCTTTTCAGTTTTTATATAAAAGCCTGCCAGAATGCCTCTTTTTTCAATTGGATTTTGGAGGCCAAGTGATAGAAAATAGAGTATGTAGGTGAAGAAAGAAAGATGAAAGAACACCAGCTTGGAGAGAGAAGAGGAAAAAGCATGTGGTGCCCCCTGTTGAGTAGCACAGGCACTTCATTCCATTTGCTGGCAAGCATTTGCTTTCTATATATGTGTGTATGTGTGTCACCAGTACCAGTGCAACAGCTATGGTTTAGCATTCAAGTTAAACGTCCTTCAAAAATGCAGTCTTTTTTTACGGTTTTAAATGTTTGCTTTGCTCAAAATAAAGCAAACACCACAAAATACTTGAAACCCAATGTTTTGGCTCATTGTTGTGTTTTGTCCTTGCACAACACTCATAAAATGCTTGCTAACATGCCTTGTGAGATTGCAATGACTCTCACCATGCAGGTTTTAAAGGCTAAGCTCGAAACAGTACTGAAATGAGAACTGATGTCACAGTATCTCACATTTTGAGAACTTTGGTGCATTATACAGATTACACCAGAGAAGGATTTAGTTAGCTGACCTCTTTCTGCTCAAGCTGTATTTACATTACAGTAATATGAGAGTTTAATTTTGGCTATGAATAGTTGTGCTTCTTCCAATAAAATGCTTTGGAAATTGATTGATATAAAATAGACACATGTATTAACACTTTCCTCCACAATTTTTGGTGCGATAAAAAACCTGTCCAATTTCCCTGTAGTGCTTCTGATCCTAGGGCTCCAGACTTTTATGTACAGTTATGCACAGCATGTGCTATACCCATGATTCCTCTCCAAAACCTACTATGAGCACTAGTATTACAGTCAGCCCTCAATGACACATGTTATTCTGAGATCAGCCTTCATGTCTTCAGCCCTCTATGAGCACCTGTACAGTCTCTGACATCACTGCACAGCCCAGAGCGAGAGGCCAGCAGAAATGGCGGTCATGACACCTTGCACTTTGCTACTGGATTTTTATGGCTTGTAAAAAGCATTTAAATTTCCTTAAGAGTCCTAGCTGCCCGAGAGCTTGAAATGGCCAGATGTCCCCCCTCTTTGATCAGGACGACAGAGAGGACGTTGCAGGACCTCTGGCTTTCCCCGCCCTGGATCCCTCTGGCTGGAGGGCTCACACCAGCCCAGCCTCCCTGCACATTCTGTAGAAATGGCCACGCTGCGTGATGAGATTGGATGGGGTGTCCATCTCTGTGATGTGCCCTTTGTCCATTACAATAACTCTGTGGTGGGAGATGAAAATTAATTTTCATAACGGTAGAAATGAACAACTTGTACGCCACTTTCCCATCTGTCTCTGATATCTAAGCCTTCCCGGTTTTAGTTACTCTGAAATGCAGTGCGCCCTATTGCATATTATTGTTTATATCAATCAACATTCATACTGTATTGCCTTTTTTAAATTGTTTTGATGTTTTACTGTTCTATCTGCTATATCTCTGTTGGCCACTTTTTGTTAAGGTGTTTCTAATAAACTCTAATGAACTGTTCTTTTGCTTCATACCTGGTATAGTCCATTATGGTGTTCAGGCGATGAGCGATGGTCAGCACTGTGCAGTCTTCAAACTGGCTGCGGATGGTGGACTGGATGAGATTGTCTGTCTCCAGGTCTACAGCCGCCGTGGCCTCATCCAGAACCAGGATCTTGGTCTTGCGGAGGAGGGCACGAGCCAGGCACACGAGCTGGCGCTGCCCCAGACTGCAGAAGAACGTGGAAATCGGGAATGTGAGTCGGAGATTGACATGGAGATGGAGAGAGGGATTGGAGACTGGAAGGTACGGTCAGAAAAAAATCTGTATTGAAACATGAGGGAATGTTCACACCTGAGGTTTTCCCCTCCCTCCGAGCACTCGTAGTTCAGTTTGTCTGGGAGGCCTGACACAAAGTTCTTGAGGTGGGCAAGTTCCAGCACACCCCACACCTCCTCATCGGAGTACGCGTCAAAAGGGTCGAGGTTCATGCGCAGCGAGCCAGAGAAGAGCACAGGGTCCTGAGGGAGGCAAAGGAAAGATAATGCTACTCTGTTGGAGCAGAGGTTGCTCAGCTGAGCAGTGGAGAAGATATATTATTAATTAGACCAGGCGAGAGGGCCTCCCTAAACCATCCCTGTGTCACTTTGTCTTGGATCTCTGTTGTTAATTGTTGTTACTCAGTTGCAAGACAGTAGGGGGGACCCTGCACATACACTCTCAAGAAACAAATAAAAATCTCTGTTATGTATTATGTGTACAGTGACTGATTCACAGTACCTGTGGGATAATGGTGATGCGAGACCTCAGGTCATGAAGTCCTATCTCAGCAATGTTGATTCCATCAATGTAAATATCTCCTTTGGCAGCCTCCAAGATCCTAAAAATTCCAAGGGCTAGAGAGGATTTCCCAGCTCCAGTTCGTCCCACAATTCCAACCTGAGGAGGACGAAGCAAGAGGGGTTGTGTGTGAGATTATGAGTGTGTTGCACAAAGGTATCCTCTTCTCCAAAAATGTTAAAATGTATACACGGACCTTTTCTCTCTCTTGGATTTGCAAAGATATGCCCTTAAGAGCCCATTCCAAGCCCTTGCGGTACTGCAGCCCATAGTCATGGAATTCAATGGTGCCTGTTTGAGGCCAGGCTGCTGGGAGGGGCTTGCTCTCCACCGTCCAAGCCGCCTGCAGGACACAGATGATCAGCATATGTTTTACAGGGTTCAGAATCTGTTGGTATCATCAAGGCAAACTTTAAAAACTGGATGCCCACCTCTTTGGGAGTGTCAGCATACTCCTTCACCCTCTCCACCGATACAATGTTGTTCTCCACATCTGTCCATGACCGCACAATCCAGCTCAGAATTCCTGTCACCTACAACACACAGAGAAGCCGCGTGTTAATTGCTGTAGTCACTTTTACTTACATAGCTTTCAGTAATTTTCATACTCCCACAAATGAACGATGATAGCGACTGCTGATTTTTACACCATGCTGCCAGATGATGTGACATCATAGAGGAAATGGCAGAGCAGTGATATTTTTCACACATTAGGGTCAGAATTGATCAATGTCAAATTTGTTGTGAGCTACAAAGTGAGTTTTGCTTACCTGGAGGGAATGGGACACAGCCAGACCCACAATGCCAGGACTCAGAGTCTCCCTCCCCATTACAGAGAGGATCGCAGCCGCAAGGACTACGGCATTGCCAAGGAACTCAAGATTCACTGCCAACCACCTACAGAAAACACATGGGGAAGTTATAATTTCATTCTCATAAATAATGTTGTGGACCCAATGGCCTGTACTACAACAAGAGTCTATTGTCCAGTCTTCAGAGTCAGACTTGGGCCACTAAAATGTCTATAGTGGGCAGTCTTGTGCCACGATTTCACTGAATCTGACCTGGTAGCCACAAATCTTGGGAAGTAGGAGGTCTGGTTGTGGTCGACCCTGTGGTTGGCCTGGAGAATGAACCTGGGTTGTTCCCCAAATGCTCGGATCACGCTGGCTCCCTGCACCGTTTCATTGAAGTGGGTGTAGATGGGCGAGCGGCTAACGGACTCCAGTCTGCGCAGCTGGCAGGATGTGGCCACGTAGAAACTCTGTAACACAGCGGAAAAAAATACACAGGCTTTGGTGAACCTACGATACCAATAGTGATTATTCAGCTTTCCCAGTGGCTCTGAAGACTGCTTGGGTCAGCTGGTGGAATAAACTCTGTCTAAAACCAGAACGAAGATTAGCAAAGTTCAACAACACCACAACTCGCTCATGTTTTCCGAGAGACACCTTGTGCGCACCTGAATGAAGGCGTAGAGTAGTGCGAGGGGAAGGATGACCACTGCTGCAAAGGGCGTTGCCAGCAGCACGATGATACAGACTTCCAACAGCTTGAACAGGTAGCTCAACATCATCTTCAGCCCGTCGGGAATCATGCAGTCAATGGCGTCCACCTCTTTGGAGAAGCGGTTGAGCAGGTTGCCGCTGGGCGTACGCTCGAAAAAGGACATGGGGGAGTGCAGCACATTGTTCAGGAGGTCCAGGTGCAGGTGACGGGATGCAATGATGCCCCCCACCGAGATCGCCACCGTCGTGCCAAAAATAGCCACCCCTGAAACCAAAACAAATTCACTTCACATCAGCTTCGCATGGCTTACTGACCATACTGTATAATTATAAATACACAATGGATGGAGCAAGAGATTCTGTTTGGACCTTTTGGTGAAATAAAGTGGTCGCTCACCCTGTGCAAAGCCTAGGGCCCCATAGACGCCCAGCTTCAGGTCTGTATTGAGTTGTGTGCCGTTGACGATGGGCTCGTCAGCCCACAGGCTGAGCCAGTAGTTGTAAGTCAGAGATGCTGCCTGCTGGAAGACGTACAGGAAGAGGATGGGCAGGATGAGGGCCAAGCCAATGGTCTTGAAGTACTCCATATACATTTCCAGCTTCACCTGCAGGAATCCACAGAGGCAGCAAAGATCAGGATACAGAGCAATGGCATGACCACTGCTGCTGACAGAAATCAGTAAAGACTGCTTATTTATGACAGGGCTAGCATACATGCACATTTACAATGAGTGAAAACAAAGAGAATGATCATTATTAGACCTACGATAAGGGAGCAAGAACGCTTGAGAGCCAACAGTGAACTCACCCTGCCAGTGCGGGCCCGGTCCACCTCCGTCAGCTTCCCGAGGTCCTCTGGGACCTGGTCCTGGTCTGTATCAGATATGGGCTCCATGGTCTGCAGGCTGGTACTGACCGTGTCACCTCTGTGAGGAGTGAACAAAACAGGCTTTACTTTGGCATTTCGACTTTTACCACAGTGCCCTGGAATGCCCTATGAGAACCATTGTTTCCATTTTACTGTCAGATGTTTTACCCGGAGCCTAAAATCAACACAGGACTCATTAAGTTGGGAAGAGCAATATAAACCCAGCAGCTGTCAGTGTGCATACCCAATGAGCTGCTCCTGGGAGAGGTCCCTTGACACAGGCATAAAATCCGTCATGCTGAGCCTTGAGGATGACTTCCTGGTGCCTGCAACATGGCCACACAAGAAGACGTACATTATTGCCTGTGAACATTGTCATATTTATTGTTGAAATGACAATAATAATAAAGATAAATATCAAAATAAAGATCAGACATCAGAGGGATGACCTCATAGTGATTAGATTGTTATGCTTCAGTTTATCATGAAAGCGTCATCATTACAACTGCCAACTGGTGGATTTGAGGGGGGAAATGGACAGAACGACGGAAAAAGGAGAAAAAAAGGGGTTCTTTCATAAGTAATATGTAAATGATTAAGGCTGGGGGGGAATGAGTGCCTCATTATAGTTTTGGAAGGGCAAGGAATTTATTTGGTCTCCATAAGAAGTATAACTAATGGACAGACAATGCAAGCCATCGCAGTGAGTTTTGAAATAATTTCCCTTATTATATTCCGCAAGCATGCTTTGACAGGACCGGTTAAAGCAAAATATAAAGAAAGCGGTTTCCGAGTTGAATGCCGAAGCCTCCAGTGGCTTGCTGAGTGCAGTGGAACAGCTCTCACCTCTTTGCACGGAGCTTTCTTTGCGCTCAGAGCTGGCAAACGCGTGTATGAAGTCGGCAAAGGCGCCATGCCTGCCCAGCAGCTCCAGGTAGGAACCCATTTCTGTGATCTCCCCATCCACCAGCACCAGGATCAGGTCCGCCTGGGGTAGGAAGCTCATGCCGTGTGTCACCAGGATGCGGGTCTGTGGGCACAGCATCACAGTGTTAAACCATTTGCTTTGGATAAGAAAGCAAACATACTGTTGTGATTCATAGATCAGGTTTTGGTGTATAAGATAGAGGTTTGTCTGTGGGCATTAGTGTAACAGTGTGTTTGTGGGCAAGAGCAGTGGGTGTGTGTGCGTGTGTGTGACTGTCTGTAGGCTTTACCTTGTCTCTCAGCACGCCTCTTGGCCCGATGACTTTGTCGAAGATGTGCTGACCCACATGAGCGTCCACAGCAGACAGGGGGTCATCGAGCAGGTACACATCAGCCTTCCTGTACACGGCACGAGCCAGGCTCACTCTCTGCTTCTGCCCACCCGAGAGGTTCAGACCCTGAAATGACAATAAACGCAAAAGGTGACGTTTCATCTCCTCAGCCATTTATTTGGGTGCCATTGAAATGGTGGCATGGAAGTATGTCCAACCTTCTCCCCAATCTCAGTGGCATCGCCGGCAGGCAGTATCTCCAGGTCCGGCAGCAGAGCACAAGCCTCTAATACCCGCTGGTACCAGCTCTCCTTCCTCTCACGTCCAAACACAATGTTGTCTCTCAGAGCGGCGTTCTGAATCCAGGCTTGCTGAGGCACATAAGCAACTGAACCCTGGGAAGCAGAGCAGAGGCAGTTGTGCAAAGGAGCTGGACGAAAACCTTAGCCTGGCTTAGAGTCTTTCTATGGTATGCTAATTTCCTACCATAGCGTCAAACAGAAAAGTTTCAAACTATGGTAGTATCATAGTTTCAATTTTGATTTGAAATGATTTTCTACAGTGAAAACAGACGGCTAAACAGACGGCTTTGTGTACCTTGACTAAGACACTGCCACATCTCTTCTCTGTTTCCCCAAGCATTGCAGACAGAAGAGAGGATTTTCCACTGCCCACGTGACCCACCACTGCAACCAGAGAGCCCCGCGGCGCACGCATGCTGAGCCTGTAAACATGGGTAGAGATGATGAGGTAGGCCTGCCGAACATCATGAACTCATTCTTGTAAAGTTGCGGTACGACATCCCAACTATGCAGCCTTGATTAAATTGTCTGTGACACAAAAACCTTTTAAAATGTCACAATATACTGAAACTCACTCACCTCTTGAGACATGGAGGTCCCTCTTTAGACCAGCTGAAAGTACCATTATCAACCACCACTGCATCGCCATCTGAGAGAGAAAGAGAGAGAGAGGGAGAGGGGGGGGGGGGGGGGGGGTTAAGTTGGAACTTAAACTGATAGTGGAAGGCTATGCAAATACTCATTTCCAGCAAAAAACTATTTATTACCTTTCATTTGACCTTTTATCTTGGCCTTAGCTGCTTTGATCTCAACACTCTAATGTATTACCAAGAGACCTCAGAGTCTTACAGTAATATAATAAGCTCAGCGAAATCACATTAATCTTTTCTCCATTAAAAAGAAATGTAGACAGACTGTAAAGTGACTTGTCGAATTATAAACTGCCTGTAATTACAAGATAATTCTTGAACTTCATTTTCAAAATAGCTATGGTGTGGTTTAATTAGCAGTCTGGGGACGGCGCTGAGAGATTAAGGTTTTTTCGACAAAAGACTGTGCCTTACTCCATAGAATGCTTTCATACTGTTAGTACAGCTGAGTGTACTGTGGACGATCCTTTAATAATTGTAATACAATTCCAAGACGTGGATAGAGGCCCCTCAGGTAGTGCAGTCTCATTGAGATCCAGAGTATCTTGTCAGTAGGCTATACATCTTACATCAGAATATCTATATTTTACATCACTGAACATGATGGAATTGTCATCGATTTGTAATTGTTCACATGCCAACATGCACCAATTTAATTAAGACAAACTTGACAGGACAACTCACCTGGGCTAAATGTCTCTTTGTTTACACTGTCAGCCTTTAGTTCTTCTTGACAGAGAAATTTCCCAAGACGTTTCAGTGACACCATGGCCTAAAACAATTAGTGAATTAGCATCTTCCAAACATCCTCACAAGGAACTACCTTTAAGAACTTAATTTATTAGTCTCCTAAAATTGAATAAGCAAAGGCTGTATTTGGTGCAGGTCAAAGGTTAATATACAGTATATCAGTAAAACATATTATGAGCCAAATGGAATTAAAAAAATAATTAAATGTGAACTGTTTGTGGAACCCTCACCTGCATGGTAGTGCTCATAGCAAAGGGCAGCTGGCTGAGAGGAGTCTTCAGGATGTTGATCAGAGCCATGGACACAAAGACCTTCTGTGCATCCAGGACATTCTTATCATCACTCAGCACGTACACTCCAAACATCGCAAACGCAATCTGAGGGGAACGCGGGAGCGTGCAAGGTTAGCGTCGCTGGGCTACCGTAAATTAAGTTTAATTAACTGCGAAACATTGTGAGGATAGCCTGGGAGTGAATTGTACACACCAGGAAAGATGAGGAATTGAATGAAGCGATGGAAATGGAGTAGAGGATCTGAGATTTCTTCAGGGCTTTCAGCTCACGCTGCCTGTAGCCCAGGACTTGCTCCAGGAAAGCCTTTTCCCAGGCGTAGAACTTGAGGATTTTGATTCCGTTCAGAATCTCGTTCATCAGCTTGATACGTCCATCCATGTACTTCATTTGAACCTCCTAGTGACATGCACACATAGAGCAGAGACCAGTTAGCCTCAACATGTCATGTAAACAAACCAGCCATGAACTACGAAAACAACTACGGTACACATCACATGAAACGTAAAGCAAAGACTTCTTCAGTGCGACTGATTACAGCTGGGCGAGAGAGATGAAATGCAATGAAGTGTCGGTCATATCGTTGAACAATTAGAAGTTTTGAAATGGGAAAATGCAGAAGAGGAATAAATGTGGCAAACACATTCTAATGTGTACGTCCAATTTAAACTATGGCCAAACGTCTGTTGTTTGTTGAAAACAAAATGAAAAATAAAATTTTATATACTTTTTTTGTGGTCGTTTTTCATATGGGCAACATGGGGACTTCAAAGAATTATAAAATGCACGTCCAGCCCACACGCCCACGTCACTTTCTTTCCCTTTGTTATCTAAAACAGCTGTGGGACACTGACAAACTACACAGGATGAAACGTTGATTTACTAACAGACCAGGCACAAGAGAAACAAACATGTTTCTCATCAGCGCCATCTAGGTCTCGGGTACCTGGAGTTTGCTCCTTTTCTTGGCGATGAATCCATTGAGTGGGAAGATGAGGATGACTGTAGCGATGCCGGCCAGGGCAGATGGGCCTAAATGCTGAAATTTAATTAAAATTAAACATACAGACAGTTCTCAGACTGGGTCTTCAGCAAAGTCCTGCTTTATGAACTCAAAAAATCTACTGATTCAAAAATACTGCTCATGATTTAACAAACATTTACATCAAATTTTCCATCCATCCATCCATCCACTTATCTCCATATATCTGTTTACACAATAATCTGTTTACACACTAATCATTACAGTGAAATTCAAGCACTGATAAAATACAATATTGAAAAATTAAGATGTAAGTTTATTTATTTTTTATTTTTTTTTATTTCAGATTTTTCCCCATTTTTCCCCAATTTAGTAGCCAATTGAACCCCTATTCTAATTCAGTTCCCCCCGTAGCAACCGCTAGAGAATCACCGCTGCACAACCCTGTCAGCCGGCAGTAGGACGGAGATCGCCACACCCTCATCAGGGCGCGACTCCTCCAAGGTTCCTGACCGTAGTTCCAACTCGCCCAGGGCCGTTCTATGCGCAGCGATTCTCTCCGAGCCCCTCCCCTCACCCGGAACAGCCGCCAATTGCTGCTTCCACGGGGCGCCAGCCATGCTGGGTTCTGGCAGGACCGGGGCGCGAACCCCGGCGGCGCTTTTACCGCTGAACTACCGCGACGCCTGTAATTTATTTTGTTTATGTAAAGCTCTACCTGCCAGAGGAAAAAGAGACAAAGTGCAATCTCGATGGGAGCCAGCCACACGGCGTTGAAGTACACCACAAAGTCCATGAGCTTCTGTGTGTCGGCTGACACCAGGTTCACTATCTCCCCTACGGTGCAGGTCCTCCGAGCAGCGCTGGTGATGACGAGCGACTGACGGGGAAACAGCACAGGGAAACAGTCAGCGCGCGCTCTTCGCTCAAAGGAACGTTTGCGTATATTTTTGTGCCATTCCCATTTCCCTTCTGTCTGTCAGCCCTGGGAGACGTACCTTCCTGTAGACCAGGCCCATCACGGCAGTCTTTACCCTCATGCCCACGGTGAAGCAGCTGTACATGTACTGGTGGTTGAAGACGGACTGGAGGCAGGAGAGCATGAACATCAAGGATGCATAGAAGTAGCCCTTCCACAAGGGGGCATCCTCATCCCTCATGAAGCCTAGCAGAAGACTGTGGGGTTGAACACAAACAGGCAGCGGGTCACAAACCTACTCTGCAAACCGCAAAAGTTTGACAATCTCAATCAGGAAACACATACTCCTAGTAATCTTGTCATTACACATTTTAGTGTTTGAAATATGTAATAAAACATAATCAATCTTGCTGCTGTTATGTCTCTTGAGGTTATGTGAGAAATATGGCGTGCTTTTTCATTTGCAGACGTCACATTTCCAGCATGGACTGTGTTGATGGGATTGTGGTTATTATAGAGGGCAGTGGTCCACACACACACACACACACACACACACACACACACCAGCTGTGCTTATACAGCAGTGGGCTTCTTGTGGCTGCCCTGGACTCACACTTGACTGGCAGCTCTCTTAGTGCGGTCGCCCGGGGATGCCTCAGCATTTCTGCCTTTTAGAGCCTCCATTCTGACGTTGATGTCTCAGTGTCCCTCACTGGATGCTGTGTGGGCGACATTCCCTCTCCAGCTTATGGGCCGCTGTCATAGTTAACACTAGCACTAGCATGGCTACACCACACAGGGCAACAGAATTAGTCCTGTTTGACTGCTGGAGCAGTGGGTGAACCGCGCACTTTCAGTTGTCTTCCAGTCTCGCGATAATTATTTATTTTATTTCAGCAACACTTAGTTAATTCTGAGAACGGCCACAAGTGTAATTGTTCCATATATAATCCGACCTTGCAGGCCATAATGTCCAAGGCTGTATGAACCTACCCCAGTGTGCCAAGGAGAGCAGTCATTGTGTTCATGTCTCACCTGAGCACCTGCGGGATGGAGAACATGAAGGCATCGTGGATCACAAGGCACAGTGTCCCCGAGAGAAAGTAGGGCCCTAAGTTTCGGGCCAGAGTCCTGAGCAGGCAGAACCCAGAGCTCTGCTCCTTCTGCAGTTTCCGCAGGAGCTGGGCCTGGTCCGTCAGCCTGGAGCCCGGGGCCACGCCCGCGCTCATAGACTTCTCCTGTCTGCACAAGGAAAAACAGACAGACGTTTACATTAGGGATGGCCCGGCTCTGTGCCTTCTCCTTTCAAGGATTCATTTAAAACAGACAAAGGAAAACCTTTGTCGATGTATCTCTCGCTCTAAAATAACTCATTGTCAGTTTCCACCAGCTGTAAAAACATTCTGACCTTGTGTGTTTTTACATGTGAGGAAAGCAATTTGCATGTCAAGTTACGGCATTTCATGGAAAAGCTTCAAAGCTGAAGAATATTAATTGGCGTAAAAAACTGTCACAGCTCCACACTATGTCCTCATGGGATTTTCTCACTTGCCATTCCCAAATCCCAACAATTGCTTTACAGCCAATATTTCTCTTTCTTTCGGGCCCTGCTTGCCAATAACCAAACACCTGAATTGAGAGAAAAACTGACTTTCAGGGCTCTATGAATTAAACCCCTGGCTTGGTATTTTATTGAACCTATTCGGAGGTGCAACATGTGGGGGGTGGGGTTGGGGGAGGGTGGAAAACTTTCTCAGTTTCTCCAGTGAAATTGCAGCTGTCTTCATGATGAATGAGTGAGATGTGAAACTGTAGGTTGTCCTGCATAAGTGTGCCTTCAAAGTACAGAAATAATGTATAATAATACAGTGCATCAAAGAACACAATGCTAATTGTTGCTTTTGTGTTCAGGTTCCCTAAGTTAGAAGGAAGCCCTTCAACAGACACAATGCTATGGTGTCTGCGCCTTACTGTTGGAGCTTGGTGCATTCTGCAGTCCACTCCTGCTCCAAGTCTGAGATGATTTTGTCTGACGTGTCCTCCTCCCGCAGTGACCACAGATCCTCAGCCTGGAGAGGACTGCGGTATCCCTTAATCACAATCCTGTGGGAAAAAGACAGATGGATGGACAAACAGACAGGAGAAAAACACTCATTAGAACAGACTTTTCTGATCCAGATATTGCACATTATTTTAAATTTCAGGGCTTTGTTTGATTTATTGTGTTTTTTGTTGCACGTTAAAATATGATTGCAACCTACAACGTAAAAATGACATTCCCAGCCCATTTCATTACTTAAAACCAAAATTTTCTCATTGCATCTCTTGGTAATAGCATGAATTCATGAAAAATAAAAGGCCCTCTTACCCACTGAACCACCAGAAGAGAATCTTTGAGAGGAAGGAGGCATCTTGCACTGGGCATGGGTTCTGTGGGGATCAAACCCAGCAGGCTTAAAGCAGGGCACCACAATACCCACCATTCACAGATCAAGAGAAACAGGGCAGCACGAAACTTCTTCTAGAAGGTTTTCATGGAACTTAAGGACCTCATATCTGCAGCTGTTAAACAGAGCTCAACACAGTGACGAGGCTGTGCAGTGACAGGAGCTGAACACAGTGACAAAGCTGCGCTGTGTAGAGAGACAGGAGCTCAACACAGTGATGAAGCTGCATAGTGTAGAGAGACAGGAGCTCAACACAGTGACGAGGCTGTGCAGTGTAGAGAGACAGGAGCTCAACACAGTGACGAGGCTGCGCAGTGTAGAGAGACAGGAGCTCAACACAGTGACGAGGCTGCATAGTGTAGAGAGACAGGAGCTCAACACCGTGACAAGGCTGCGCAGTGCAGAGAGACAGGTGCTCAACACCGTGACAAGGCTGCGCAGTGCAGAGAGACAGGAGCTCAACACCGTGACAAGGCTGCGCAGTGCAGAGAGACAGGTGCTCAACACAGTGACGAGGCTGCGCAGTGCAGAGAGACAGGTGCTCAACACAGTGACGGGGCTGTGCAGTGTAGAGAGACAGGAGCTCAACACAGTGACGAGGCTGCGCAGTGTAGAGAGACAGGTGCTCAACACAGTGACGAGGCTGCGCAGTGCAGAGAGACAGGAACTCAACACAGTGACAAGGCTGTGCAGTGTAGAGAGACAGGAGCTCAACACAGTGACTAAGTTGCATAGTGTAGAGAAACAGGAGCTCAACACAGTGATTAGGCTGCGCAGTGTAGAGAGACAGGAGCTCAACACAGTGACGGGGCTGCGCAGTGTAGAGAGACAGGAGCTCAACACAGTGACGAGGCTGCGTAGTGTACAGAGACAGGAGCTCAACACAGTGACAAGGCTGTGCAGTGTAGAGAGACAGGAGCTCAACACAGTGACAAGGCTGCGTAGTGTAGAGAGACAGGAGCTCAACACAGTGACTAAGCTGCATAGTGTAGAGAGACAGGAGCTCAACACAGTGATGAGGCTGCGCAGTGCAGAGAGACAGGAGCTCAACACAGTGACGAGGCTGCGCAGTGTGGAAAGACTGGAGCTCAACACAGTGACTAAGCTGCATAGTGTAGAGAGACAGGAGCTCAACACAGTGACGAGGCTGCATAGTGTACAGAGACAGGAGCTCAACACAGTGACAAGGCTGCGCAGTGTGGAAAGACTGGAGCTCAACACAGTGACTAAGCTGCATAGTGTAGAGAGACAGGAGCTCAACACAGTGATGAGGCTGCGCAGTGCAGAGAGACAGGAGCTCAACACAGTGATGAGGCTGCGCAGTGTGGAAAGACTGGGCTGGTAAACAGGGGCAGTTTCTGGCTCCTCGGAGCAGAGAATAAACACAAGCAGATGGGGAGAGGAGGCTCTGAGGTCAGCGGCGGGCAGGCGGATACGTGTCGTCACCGGGAGACGCTGCACACAGCAGCGGTTTGTGCTCCAGAACCTGCCCCCACACCGGAGCTCTTTTTGGGGCCATGAGTAACTCTGCCCAGGATGTGAAGGGGACATACTCCAATGGGAGAGGCTGCTGGGTGTGTCGTGGTCTCTCTCTCTCTCTCCCTCTTACTTTATCTCCCCCCCACTCATCTCCCTCATTCTTCCTCTCTTTCCCCTCCCACTCTTTCTCTCTCCCCTCTCGCTCTCTGGCTAATCTCAGCCCCACAATACCAGGGAAACATTGGCTGTCTGCTCTCTGAACCTACTTACCATTTCTATTGCTCTCCTGATTATTTCCATAAATTATATTTTAGGGAATAATGCCTGTATATTAATAACAGGTTGGGACTGAATGGGAATTTAGAATTCTAGGAGAAATTTAGGGTTTAAAGTTGTAGCATTTCATTTTTGAAAAAGTTTTTATCACTGCAGAATTTCCCATCAGTTTGGAAGAACACAGACAAGCATGTTCTCCAAGGAAGAATTTGCCAGGCGGGACGTCTAACAAGAGGGGTCACTCTTTTGTGATGAGATAGCAACCACACTGCCAGCTGGAGCATTAGTACATTGGTACATTGGTATATTGTCAGCTGGCCGATGATACAGCCAGCGGCCAATGTAGCATTCTATGCGTTTGCCAGCCACAGCCTGATACTGTAATGATTTGATACCAGACATTGGGGTGCCGACTACACTGGGAACCAGTGTATTAGCCAGTGCCACTGACAGTCCCAACTTACACCATTATGAACAAACAGGGCAGTTTTTTCTTACCTTGACAATGATGGGTTTCCCAGAACTTGGGGGGTGGTCAGCAAAGCAGGAGAGGAACAGCTGAGCCATTTGCAGGGAGAAGTATGAGAAGAAAGCCAAATACCGCACAGCATCCGCTGAGAAGCCCTGCAATGCAAAGTGCTCCATATCAATGCTCTGCCCGAGACAAAGCCTCAGATAGAACAGTTCCCACTACATTTCAACAAGCTGTTATGACACCGCACACGAGGATAATGCAAATAATTATTAGTACATTTTACTTCCATGAAAATAGACAACAGGTAGCTAGGGGCTTTAACATAACAACAAAAAATGTCTGACTGTGTGCATGACTATAAAGGGACAAAACTAATTTGATCTCCCCAGGGGCTCTGCTGACAACACAGAACTGATGTCATAGGAGAGAAAGGGAAACATTAGATAAACACCAACGCCACAGGCAGGGATTTCCCATAATCCCACAGAGTGGCTCTTCACCACATCAGCCGCACATTTCCTGTGATGGTATCCCAACCGTATCCTTCCATTTGTTACACCGAGGCTTAAGCACCAGATCTGTGACACATCGATGGGCCCGCAGCAGGATCAGTTACTAATGAATAGGTTGCAGAGTTTTGCTAAACTTAACCTCAGAACATGTCAAGGGTAGTGTACACCCTGTTCCGGAACTGCCTGGTGGCTCCTTTTGAGGGGTGTGCTATCTCATTTTTGCTTCTGTCCTCGCATAGGATATTGTATACCACAGTACATGGTGGTGTGCCAGGATTAATGGCCTCATAAAGCTTATTTTGAATGGTTCAGCCAAATCACAAAACCTAAGCCTTTAATGGTCCCGGTTAAACAAATGAATTCCGCATGTCAAATTACTAAAGGTTCCCAGTCACGCTAAGACATATCTGTAAATAGAAAATCCATGGTTTTGAAACCAGCGCACCCTTTCAGGGTGGAGGAGAGCCAAAAAGCAGCATTAACCATTGGTAAAGATATGAGGTTCCTGGGGTACACATGATGTGAGGCTTTTTCTGAGGTCTGTGTTTACCCTCTATCTTTAAGTCTACTGCTGCTCTTGGTCCTGTGCCAAGACATGTACAAACTGGAGCAAACAGGCTCTCTCTGGTGTGTTGTGGCCACCAGTGAGAGAAGAGGAGGGAACAGGGGCTGAGCAGGCCTGGAGAATATCCTCACTTTGGCCACAGGAGCTAGCGGGGTCACTTGCTATGAGTGGGCAAGAAATATAGGTCAGCCTGACTTTCTGGAGGAAAGGGGTTTCGCAAGTATGAACTTCATAAACCCAACTGCTTTCCAGAAAGAAGTTTAAATAGCACAGTAGCTATGGTCAAATCTATGCACTGCAATACAGGATGCTGCACAAAGGTCACAATGTTGAATGGGTGTGCTATGCAGTAGAGAATTCTAGATCATGCTAGGTCTCTGGTCTTAATCTCAAGAACCATATATTCTACTATGCTGGAACCTACACAACAAAGGACTTTCAATAAAAATTAAATAAATTATATTTTTGAAAATATTTTCACTGTGAAATGTTTTGTTTTCCAAGACATTCCGGGTCTCAGAAGCATATATAAAGTATGCACATCACTTTTAGTGTACTACATGCTGTTTTGACTATTGTAGAAATAGAAGGGCACACTGCAATATAATATATTTACGTACATATTTACGCATATCTGTGAATATATTCCACTTCTTCGCAATACTAATAAAACTTGAGACACGGTAGCTAAAACGCAACACGGTCAATTTGTAAGAGAACGAAACAATATTACAGAGAGGCCGGACCACTTTTCGAAAACCATGGACCGCCGTATCGCATCTGTGTAATTTCTTTGTCAGGTTATCCAGAATAACATGTTGGCCTGTTTTCCTAAACAGCCAGCACAAGGCAGGCGGATGTCGCACGTGCGCGCTATGACCTTCCATGGCCACGGACACCTTGCCATGTTGGCCCGGAAAAAGCCTTGGCAGGCCACAGAATGCTCCTCTAAGTTTGGATGCAATTATGCTGTCGGCGGCCGAGCCTGTAGAGGGCTGTTTTTTGCACCGGATCTGGACATCGCTTGTTGCCTTGGCTTATCACAGTGGTGATAAAGTGGCGGTTTCTGGTCTGAACTTGGAGAGCCGCGTCTCGCCATATACGGGACCAGACCATTCATCACGCCTGTCGACAGTGTGGGGAATATTGCACCAGAGATTGTAAAGTTATAAATACGTACGCGTATTTACGGAGATGCAAATGTCGGTATTTGCATACAGACACATGTGTTTTAGCACATACTTGTCTGTCCTACTCAGACGCTGATTGCTGTGTCTGAAACAGTGTGAATGAGCCAAAAGGAAAAAGGGTAAATGAATGCGGGCGGCCGACAAACAGCGGAGATCAGCAGCGGCTGTGGCGTCCGCAGACGGCACGTGGCCTGTGCGCTCCGCCCGGACGTGCCACCAGCGATGCTGCCCTGCCACCACGCAATCTGTGGCTCCAGACAAAAGAGCCACTGTGCAGCAGCCCGAGTGGGGCGGCGGGCCAACGGGATGAGAGGGCGTGCAAACAGATAAACAGGAAACCAACCCGCTTCCAGAGGAAAGACTGAAAGACTAAACGCCACTAAGTGCCATATTTAAATTACAAAGAGTTGGTCATGAAGGGACTGCATGCAGCGGGCCGATTGCATTAGTATTATGGAGTACCTCCAGTACCTCCATGAATAACATTTTTACAACATTCTTCTATTCGTATAATATGAACTATAAAAATGAATATAATACAAAATAACATGACGTGATATCTGAAATATGGTGGCTGAAATTAGGTCAGAGGGTACAAAAGTAGATATCTGTAACGTCTGAGAGACCATGTTCAGTCTTATTTAGGAAATTGTGAAAAGTACAAAAATGTAAGTACTGTATAGATATAGGGTATGCCCTGCCCGCCCATAAGCTGGCGGATGGCATAACTGCCATGCCAATGGGGTGACGGACATAGGAGCGTTTGGGAGCCTTCCTGCAGTGCAGGGTGTGTGCACAGGAAAGAGGGTTGCAGATTGGGGACTGTGCCACTGTGTCATTTCTCTCACCTCCTCCACAGCCAACTGGATCTTGGCTCTCAGAGGCACCAGAGAACACAGCACTGCCAACAGCCAGAATAGGAACAGGAAGATGGAGGAGCGACAGCCTCTTATCCTCTCCAACTGAATGATGCAAATCGCCAGTACCTGAGAGAGAGAGAGAGAGAGACTGTGACAAAATGCTCTCTGGCATGCATAGCAGCCCAGCACACTTTGGTGTCGATACCTGACCCATCTAGGAGGAACAAACAAACCACACCCCTACTCCTGTCAACACCTGTTTGCTGATTGGCCCAAAATAGCGGTGTCAATACGGAGGTTTTTCCAGATTTTTAAATACACAGTCCAGCTATGAAGGGAAAAGCCAAGGTGATACCTGCATTAATCTACCTATCTAACCAACTAACTATCTATCTAACTAATCTACAAAATGTGCCTATTGCTGATATCTTTACCTTTATGGTGTGCAACATTCTGAAAGTTAAAATAGTTGGTATATTTAGGCATATTTTTATTTGATTGTTTAATCACTAAGTTGCAGAAGGCAATAAAAAATTATAACTTTTTTTATTGATTTCTACATAATGGACCCCATGCTGTACGACATGTCACACTTACGTATCACATATCAAACAGTTTGCACGGTTATTTCAAGCAATATTCTCAGGAACAATCTATGGACAGGTTGCTTTGGCTGATTTTGGAAAGAAAAACTAGAGTTCCCAGACCACAACTGCAGTTAAATGTGTACACATTTAAGCTTTTGACAAAGATTGCACTATTTTACACCACTTTTGGTCTCAATAGGTTTCCACCTCCAATCCACGTGTATCATATTGCTCTGTTCAATAGCCACAGTCTGTCCCATATCATGAGCTACAAATGGTGGTGGTGTTTATTTGAAATTGCCAAGACCCTGTTTGCCACATGTTTTTTGATCAAGAAAACATCCTTAGTCATGGCAGCTCAGCTCTGAAAAAAAAGCTTGTTGAGGGAGGATAATACCATGCTGGTAAAAAGGAAGGAAAAACCAAAACCACAGCGCTATTCCACCATGACTCAAAATGCTCAAAATGAAGAAATTCTCCAAGTATCCAAAGAGATGAACATCAGCTTTAACTTAAAATGCAACAGCATATACAATACAGTAACTGTAGTGTTTGTTTATGCAATATTAATGTTTGTATTTGTATTATTTGAGCTTAATTTCCAATTGAATTCACAGGGCAAGAGGGACCCCTGTTCAAGAGAGGTGGGTGGAAGTAACTGCCTAACTTCACCCCAGCAAACTCTATGTGTGCCTAGTAATTACATGGTCTGTGTTTGGTGTTTGAGAGTAAATAACGCTTTTCATAATGGGTTGCTGGGAAGTGTTGATGTCACATGCACACTTTGAAAAGAAAGACAATTACCAGGGACTGAGGGAGACAGATATTGGTACATGTACACAAATGTCAATACATGGACTGTACCAGGGAAAGGAATGGGACATGGCTTAGCAAGACCAAAGCACAAACATTTCCTGCTCAAAACCACCTTTGAAGTGACATAAGCTGTAACTTACATAACATGAAATGGGGTAACGTGGTAGGAGGAGAAAAAAAAATTCAGTTCTAAGGAATTTAAAAATAGCTACATTCAGAAAGTGATATTATTGATAATTATGGAGTCTATGAACAGGCAGCTGGAATTTACATTAGTCTTCAGAATATGAGACCATTTTTAAACTTCTGAAATAGACCAGAACCTTTAAAAAAAGTCTACTTGTACACTGAATTCACTTTGGTTATTCATGCCTGAACAGTAACTGATATTGACTTTACTGTCTGAGGAGACCACAGGTGGTCTGGGAGTCTGATTCTCAGAGAGGCTGTTTGTAAAGGAGGCCTGTTTAACCTCTTACTGGGAAGCAGTGAACTGTCTTCTAGCCTCCACAAGAGATGCACTGTACCCCATCCACCAGCATGTCCTCTGTCATAAATCCCCTGACTTCTCGCTGACATGGTGCTATTTAATTTACATAACCTTTGATATATGTTAATTGCTGAGTGTGCTCTCCCCTCGTCTGCCACAGCAATGGCCGAAAGACAACATTCACATGAGTTTCATTTTCTGAAGTCCAGCAGAGGCAAGGACTGTCCTGTTATAACCTGAGCTACTTGATGTTCCTCAGGACATGTATAGAACCCTGCATTCAACTGGTCAAACTCTACAGGATATAGACCTCTACCATGTGACATTGTATAAAGTGCTTATCTAAGAGGCTGTTCATTAGATACATTTGGTGGACATGCAGAGAAATGCTTGTAACTGTACCACAGTCAGACTGCGGATGATGGGACTGAGCAGGAACACCATGTGCTGCTGGATCTCCTGGTTCCTCTCCAGAAGGATGTAGAAGAACTCAACGAAGCCGAAAGAGGCCAAGAGGAATCCGAAGACCTGCGCAAGAGCAAGGTAGGCAAAACCACAGAGCTCAGAAAACAGCCCAGTTTACAGATTGGGTCATTTTTATACTTGTCCGTCGATGCAAGTGCACGAAAAGGTCATTTTTCCTAAAACAAGCGAATGCAATTACTGGCTGTTTCCTTCAGCTTCTCCCACCATGTTCTGTGGGAATATAGCACTCTGCGGGTCTATTCTGTAAACACTTCCACACTGTTATTTTACATGTACATATGTTACAGGCTTTCCCCTCCCTTGCTAGAACGTGAAGAAAATCCCACTTTCTGGATTATGTTTAACACAGCCTTGTATTCTTTTACGCCAGATCTGATCTCTGAACTTCATGGTGTTGTATAACATTAATGAGTTTGCAGTGTACATCTCTTGTGGTTGGCTCACCATCTTGGCGCTGCAGAGGCAGGAGACGCTTATATGGCCGCGGTCACGGCAGTACAGATACAGACAGTAGAAGGGTGTGCACACCCAGAGGTAGATGCAGGGAACCCACACCAGTACTGTGTTCTGGAAGCACTGGGTCAGGTCTGGGTTGGGAGTATACCATGTTCGGTTCCAGTCCTGAAGGAGACAGAGGCAGCCAAAGATCCATTCAACAAAAGAGTTCAAGAAGACTATGAGCTGAACAAACCCTTCCCCATTATTTTCTGACCTTGTTGGTCCTAACTCAGAAAGATATAAACGTGCTTTGTGGCAGTTATTTTACAACAGTCAGGTACTGAGAGATAATGAGCTTCTCTGAAACCTATTCAACCGAGAAAGTGAGAAGCAGCCCTCACAACTTGTTTACTCTGAAGAAATAAAGAGCAGAACCACAATTGGTCAACAAAATCTCTGTTACGCCAGCAATATTTCTTGCAGCTCAGTGAGCTGAGTCAGTTTTGGAATTTTTTTACTCTGGCTCACTTCTCTCAGGAGGTGGCAGTTAACACATTGGGCCCATTATGGGCGGGACCAAAACTTTATATCCATGAGGTGATCCAGAGGTCTGAGTGTCGAGGAAGTGGCCTGATTTTAAGATTGCGTCAAGACAAAAATACACCTGAAAAACGCTAAATGTTCTGTTGTGTTTATCTTTCGCCCTCCCCTTGTTTACTGACGGCTTGCTGGCCGCTCTAAAAGAGACGGGCTTTCAGCAGCTGTGAGGTCCTGAGGAGACTGGGCAGGAAGTGGTTAAAGGTCAGAGCACAGAAAGCTCCCAGACAGACACCCGGGGCGATGAGGGGACTGACCACAACTCATTCCAGCTGCAGAGCCATTACACAACACCTCCACACGCAGGGCCAGCAGCCCAAACCGCCGACTCCTCCAGAGGCAGGTGAGGTTTCGCAGTGCTGCTGATGGCTCAGTTTGGGACAGCAGTGCTGCCTCCTCTGCCCCACACACAGGCAAACAACAGGCCTGTTAAACCCTGTGCCTCTCTAGGCAAGGCCATTCTGAACAGCCACGTCCCCCTGTATCTCCATGATGTCTGTGTGTTAGGTGAGCACTTATTGATACTCTTGCTGTCCTTATACATGCACTGACCTCTCTGTTAATTATTTTCGCTGAGCATGTCTCTACAGAGCTGCAAAACCCTTCTGCTGACGCAATTCGTGGCTGGAAGAGTAAATAAGGAATCGCAGTACAGGAAACAGTATTAAAATAATACTGTCATGTTTTTAGGTCAATATGTAAGAAAGAAAGAAAAAAAATTAAATATATAGAGAAATGAACCAGGAATTAACGTCTGGAAACAGACCTATTTTGGTTTTCTGAAGTTCAGCATTTATGGTCACTTGTTGAATTGAGCACTGAACCCAAATGTACCAAACAAGGTCATGTGACATGGATAAGGAAATAGATCTCAGTGCCCATGATGTAAGAGATCACATACACTGGACCCTTTCCTGTTATTATCCTGCTATCTGTGAATGATCCCTACAACAGTTATCAGTTGGTTACTGAATCTGCATGGTTATGACATGTGGGCTGGCTGACTATGTCTCAGTGGGGAGAGCTACTCACAGCAGGGAAAACTCATTGGCTCAAGTGAGCTGTAAATTCAAACTAGCGTATAAAAACCTACTTTAAAGGGGAATGCTTTTATTTTTGATGAGGCTCATCGATTTGTCTGTGGCAAGGCCATTTTTAAGACAATTTAAAGTGTTTGTCTTGCTAACGCATCAACCTGAGGAATGTTCAACCACAGATTAAACATCTGAGCAGGGTTTCTGTGTTCACTGCACAATTCAATGTCCAGAACCCCATGGTCTTATCTAATCTCTCTGACCAGATCTATTAATTTGTCATATTTTTCTGACATTTTAAATGCAGGAATTTAATATGCATGTTGGAGGAGTAACAAGCATCCAAGTGTAATGTAAGTGTATTATCTGGTTATGGTCTAAACACTGTACTAATGACAATTTTATAGACTGTTATTTCAGGCTGCAGCTGGCTATGATCCAAGAGTATGTTTGATTACAAGTACTTTCATTTAGACAGTGCTATTCCATAATAACCTGAACTAAAAAGCTTGAAAAAAGGTTAGGTCACACTGAATTTTAATATTGTGGACAGTTCCAGTCAGCTTAAAGCTGTGCAGTATCAGATTAGAAACCTTAAGGGTTCAAGGGTTAAAGAACAGGAAATAGGAAACGTAACCAGCTAGTTAATTATTAGGATCTGTCATTTTAGATGCATATATAATGTATTCCTCTGTAGATGTTTTCTGGGAAGGCAGTGTTTTGTTTATGCCAGTTGCAGCTGAAGGAATTGAGTAAGATGTATAAGTGAAAAAGTATTCAGATAAGCCACAAGGCGGTTTTGATGGCTTGGGATCTCAGAGTAAAGTCCCTCTGACTGTGCCAGACGTGATGTCTGCAGAGCACATGCTCTATAGAGGTTTGGCTAAATTTCAGTGGCACTTCCAGCAGATTTCAGCACCCCAGGAAAGCAGAGGGGAGCTACATATTTAAATCAATCTAATTAAACAAATCATTATTACAACAAAAATAAAGAGTGCACCAGTTGACCTTGCGGTCATTGGTTAGCCACCTAAGTCAAGCTCTGTCCCTACGGCCCCAGTCAGATAAAACGATGCAGTGTTTTGGAGAGGGCAGAGTAGTCAAATTGTATTTATTTTTTAACCATATTCTATTTTTCACTGGTATATTTCATACCGGAAGGTGTTTAAATATGACCATTACACCCATGGAGGAGGGCTGCGGCAAGCCTTTAGAACGGGAATGAGCACTCCTCCCACTCACTTCCCTTTGGAAATGAGCGTTGCACCTCAGCAGTGGAGCCATGATGCTCTGTCTCTGGCTGGCTGTGGTCAGCCGCTTGGCCAGTAGAGTCCAGTCAATTCACCAGCGTGCTGTCGCATCATAGTCACTGCTCAAATCAGACTTGAATTCGGAGTTGCATTCCTTCCACGAATCTGCGTTTGCACAGGTACTTTCATTCATAAAAGTTGGCCAGTGTATGGATTCATTGAAACTGGGCAGAGCTTTGCACTTGTGATCGAACACAAAGTATAGCCGATAACAATTATGCCCATCATTCTGGATCCTATTCACAAGACATAAGACTACCATAAAGAGTGGTTCCTGTCTTATTCCTTTTTAGTCTGGCATGCAGGACCTTGACATGACATGACCCACAGGAACCACTGTAAAAGGCAGCACCGTTTAAGGGGAGGCTTTAGCATGATTACGATGAGTGCACAGATGATTTCTGCGATAATGGGCCAAACCTGTGAACAAAACTTAATGGACTTTGAATGTCTAGACTGAGAGCTTCCTGAATTAACCCTGTGCTTATCTGAGCTGAAGGCAGAACCTTTACCCCTGCACTCAGAATGCAGGCTACAAAAATGAAAAATCAGCATTCAGCATAGCTGGTGTAGTATTGTCCCGATGAGCATCCAACGTCCATTTTCGAACAGAGACACAGAATGTGTATGTTTGCTTGTGATTGATAAGCGTAGGGCTTACCGGCATCTCTCACTTGGCTGGCCGTGGTGCCCTAAATTGTGTGCCCCAAAGTCTCTGCAGCCCCATGGGGTTGTAGCCGGATTCTCAGGTTATGCCCTGAGGTCACACAGTAGTCCTGTGCCAGCTATAGTATATCAGGATTTCCAAACATCTCCAAACAGGTCTGCTGTGCAGTGTAAACAAATGCAATGTGTGTGAGCCCTGAGATTTCAGTCAGCTAACCTACAATGAGTAATGGATTAAATGCTGATTAAGCACTTTAACATCTGAACACCCATCATCACAAAGAGCTACTCAATCACATTCAGTTGAAATTGCAATCATTGTCAGTTACAAAGAGCAATGTGTTTGCAAATAACTAATTTGTCATGAAAGACTTGAATCAATTGCATTCCTCACCTGCTTAATTGGTTACAAAAACATCAGATCTTCTTTAAGGATAACAACAAACTAACTTATATTAAACACAAATAATCATCAACTGCAACAATCCACATACAATAAATTATATTTTATTATTAATGGCTATTTTTTGGCTATTTTAAAATCAATTATACTGCTGATTAAAAAGGTGACCAGGACATATTTTCAAGTGATTAAGAGAGGGGAGAACACAGTTCCAGAATATAATTTGTTCTTGAACATATTCGCACTGGTCCCTGAATATGAGTCTAGTTATATAACAAGGGGTGACCTTTATCCTTCTTCACATGCCATCTTGTGTAAACTGTGAGTTTGCACGTTGTTGTCAAGCTTGAATACTCTTTTGGGTGCTTTCTCAATCGAGCCAAGTCTTGGCTGACCTGATAATATGATTTTCTGAATCATAAAATCGTTTTTTTAAATTTCATTGTGAATCATCACCAGTCACTCTGCTACTGCATTTCACAACATAGTGAGTGATATTCCTTCAGTAGTTTCGTAGCTGCGGCATAGTGCATTTACGAGGGGTTATTATTCGGAAGTAAGCAGATAAGCTGTGAGTAATCAGTGCTGTTATTGACAGAGGCAGACAGGAACAATTAAGTGCTGTGACTGCACTGTAATTATCAATCTTGCCAATGACTATAACTGATAAAAGGTTTTAGTTCTAACAAGCAGATACCTTTAAACCACAATCAATTAAACATCCAGGGAGACATTCCTGACTTAGTAACTTACGAAAACATCCCTAGGACAACTCTGACTTGACTTATCACAAAGAAAACCCTGCAAGCAGTACAATATGTCAGTTTGCATATACTAGTTCTAAATAAACTGAAATATCAAAGTTAATATTATCCGAGGGACCTTTTTTTAACTACGTAATGAATCATAAAAGATGACAAACTATAACAGGGTTTAATTTCAATAAGGGTTTACCTTTAAACCACAATCAATGAAATATACATTTTGATATTCCTTACCTGAATTCATTAGTTAATAACAAAATCATCAGACTGTCCCTAGGATAACCCCCAACTTACGTGAATTTAAACACTGTAAAACTTAATTTAATTTAAACAAGTAAACTTTATAACCTGCAAAACCCCACATTCAGTAAACATTTTATTATTATTTTCTGTTTAAGAATATCAATTTTAAATAAGTGGAAAAATGAGAAGTTGGACATCATGCACAGTTACTAAACCTCATCTTCTGGCTGGCTGTTAGTTCCCATGCAGCAGGTACTTCTCTTGGTGTGTGGGGTCGGCCCCTGCAGTAAACTCACCCAGAGGGGGTCCAGGCCGTTGTGACTGCAGAGGGCATCCATCCACGCTCCTGTCCACCTTGTTCCTCTTCCCACAGTAAATCCCCGCGCTTCGAGCAGTACGGTGCAGTGCACAGTTGTTCGGTCGCGTCAGCGTGTGCGTCTGTCTGTCTGTGAGTCAGTCTCTCCCGTGTTCTGTGAGCACCGCGCTCTCCTCTTCGCCTGCACCTTGCAGATGTCTGAGCCCCAGGCTGTCAGACAGCCCTGTTTATGAGTGCCGGCCTGCCAGCTAGTCTCCCCCTATTAGGTGGGTGGAAAGATTTCTTTACTCTCCCTCTCTCTCTCTCTGCTTTCTCCCATGTGTGTTGGATCTGTTTCAAAACACCACTGAAACTCCCCCGGAGAAAGGATGACAGGACCCCACCCAAAACCCCTGCACCCTCCCCCCCCCCCCCCTCCCCCTAAAACCCATTCCTTCTGTGCAGCGTGCCAACTCCTTCCTGCCTGCGACTGAAGGGACTGCTTTCTCTATGGAACTATTTGTGTTGTAGTATTTGTTCAGTCACTGAAACTTCTGACCAAGTGCCCTGAAGTCAATGTTATATACACAATATATGCATTCAAAATGGCCAGCTTATGTAATATTTAGTTTAGTGTATCAGTGTATGGAAGCAGCAGACCAAAAATGTCAAAATGTGCTGAACCTGAAAAGTCTGTCATGGATGAAATTCAGTGCATTCAGTGCATTTAAAAGTATTTTGCTACTTCATATGGGACTTACCTTTTCTTATGGGAAAGTATTGATATAGAAAGTGACCAAGCTTAGGCTTTCGTCTGCCTTTCCCAACGTACAGGACAGCACTAGCATGAGAGTGACATGCACGTAATGCTGTGTAATATGCCTCCTGCCGTTGTTGTGCGGAATGCAGCACGGTACTGCTTTCTCTTTGGAGAGGAGGGTGTGCATGTGTGTGTGTGGGCAGTGTGTGTATGTGTGTGTGTGTGTGTGTGGGTAGTGTGTGGGCAGTGTGTGTGTGTGTGTGCGCGGGGGGGGGGGGGGGGGGTATTATTTATTTTGATGATTACTTGTCAGGTTTTACATGTCTAGTATAAACAGCAGCTGTTTATTCAGCGTTCTTTGTAGTCTACTCCAAGGTACCACTAGACTGTATGAGGAGAGTCATGGTCAAGACTAGGGAAATTCAAAAGCTTAATGGAAAGTATTACACTGTCTAGTAATTACAAAGGGCCAGCACTGAGAAACATGGAAAAAACCGCTGAATGACATTTCAAATTCATCACTGTCCAGCTGTCTGAGGGAAATGAAAAAGAGATGTTTTCCTTTAATGAGAGGGAAATAGAGGTTTGTCATGTCACAACACAAAATGTCACCTATTTTTATCTCAGCTTTTGTTGTGGCATATCTATCAGACATTTATGCAGTATTGTGTCAGGAAAATGAGAATTTGTTGAAAACTATGGTTCCTGAATCCAGTGGTTTTTATCACGGCACGGAACCAGAAACCAGTTAAAGAGAAAAAGCTTTAATGGGTGGTCAGACAGGCAGAGTTCAGCAACAGGCAGTGGCGTGGCGTAGGGCAGGCGAGCCGTAGTAGTGGGACAGGCAGAGTTCAGCAACAGGCAGTGGCGTGGCGCAGGGCAGGCGAGCCGTAGTAGTGGGACAGGCAGAGTTCAGCAACAGGCAGTGGCGTGGCGCAGGGCAGGCGAGCCGTAGTAGTGGGACAGGCAGAGTTCAGCAACAGGCAGTGGAATGGCGTAGGGCAGGCGAGCCGTAGTAGCGGGACAGGCAGAGTTCAGCAACAGGCAGTGGAATGGCGTAGAGCAGGCGAAACGTAGTAGCGGGACAGGCAGAGTTCAGCAACAGGCAGTTCAATCCAAAGGAGGGGCGAGAGAGCAGGCAGGGACTGGAGCAGGACGAGGAACAGGCAGGTCAGCTGTGACAAACGAGACACAAAGGAGACACGACAAAAGGTTTAACACAAGACACATGAAACACGGGATGGATGCAGCGAAGGGCAGGTGGGAGGTGTAATTGAATGGCCGAGGGACTGATGATTCAAACTATGGGGAAAGGACTAATGAATCTGGGGGTACGTTTTCGGCAGGAGACACGAAGGGGAATGTCCCGGGATGACCCCCTGTAACGGGGAGCAGGGCGACAATGACGGTCAGCCTGGCTCTTCATCCCAGAATACAGCAGGGTGGTCCGAGCCCTCCTCCAGGTCTTCCGTGCCCTCAGGATGAGCGTGGGCAGAGGGCACCTCTACCTCTCTCTCCTCATCCGGGAACAAGGGGGGTTGGTATCCCAGGCAACATAAGAAAGGGGAGACCCCCGTGGAGGAGACGGGGAGGGAGGTGTGGGCATACTCCACCCATGGCAGGAAACCAGGTGGCGGGACTCTGTTCAGCCAGACAGCGAAGACCCTTCCCCAGCTCTTGATTTAGACTCTCCGTCTGGCCATTGGTCTCTGGGTGAAAACCAGACGACAGGTTGGGCTTGGCCCCAATAAGGGAGCAGAAGGCCTGCCAGAACCCGCTGGTGAACTGGGGGCCTCAGTCCGACGTCACCTCCAGAGGTAGACCGTGGAGCCGAAAGACGTGTTGAACCACAAGTTCTGCAGCCTCCTTAGCGGTGGGTAGCTTGCTTAGGGGAACAAAATGAGCACATTTAGAGAACCGGTTTACTACAGTGAGGATGATGATGTTACCCTCAGATGGAGGTAGGCCGGTGACGAAGTCCAGGGCTATGTGGGACCAGGGGCGACGAGGAACTGTCAGGGGCTGGAGGAGACCACTGGGTCGAGCATTGGACACCTTGGAACGTGCACATGGAACGCAAGCGGCCCCAAACTCCATAATGTCCTTTCTAGAGGTGGGCCACCAGAATCGACAGGACAGCAACACCACCGTGCGGGCAACCTCAGAGTGACAGGCGAGGATGGATGCGTGGGCCCAGTTCAGGACCTGGGGACATACAGCCTCCGGAACATAGAGGCGGTTGGGTGGAACATTATCAGGCCCGGGTTCGGCCCTCAGCGCCTCCTCCACAGTCCGCACGACATCCAGGGTCACGGTGGCCACCAAACAGCTGGAGGGAAGGATAGGACCTGGACACTCCTCCACCTCGGGGGCCGCATGTAGACATCTGGCTTGACGTTCTTAGCCCCTGGGCAATAAGATAGGGAGAAATCGAAGCGGGAGAAGAAAAGGGACCACCTGGCTTGACAAGGGTTGAGGCGTCGTGCCGAACGAAGGTACTCTAGGTTCCGGTGGTCTGTCCACACCAGAAAAGGCATGACCGCTCTGTTCAGCCAGTGTCTCCACTCTTCGACAGCCAGCTTCACGGCCCCCAGCTCGCGGTCCCCAATGCTGTAATTGCACTTAGCATCCACCTCCGCGATAAACTGCCAAGTGGGGTCAGGCAGTGCCAGCACAGGAGCTGAGGTGAAGTGGTCCTTCAATTTCTCAAAGGCCGACTGGGCTTCCAAGCTCCACCGGAATGAGACCCTGGTGGAGGTTAAGGCAGTCAGTGAGGCGGCCACCATGCTGTAGTTACGGATGAATCTCCAGTTGTCCTCTGGACACGATGAATCCCAGGAACTGGACGGTGGACTGGTGAAACTCGCACTTTTCAACCTTGATAAACAGCTCAGTCTAAAACATTCATTCTCTGAAATAACTGAAGTAAATGCTGATTTTCGACACACTATTCTAATTTCTTGAAATACTGTTTTGGGGGTTTTCTGGAGCCAAAATTATGAAAAATGAAACAAATAAAGGCTAGAAATATTTCACTTTGTGTGTAATGAATCTATAATCTATGAAAGTTTCACTTTTTGAATGGAATTATGGAAAAAAAACAACTTTTCCATGATATTCTAATTTTTTGGAAAGGATCTGTATGTAGATAGCAGTGGATATATTTTTTGTAGGGGTTAGGAGGAAATGCAATTTGCTGAGAGAAAGATTTTCTCTCACAGGGAATGATTCCCTTTTTAACTTATTAATTCATGAGTTACAGTCCCACTCCCACGGGGCTTCCTTTTTGGAAAACAGTTTGCGTGGCCCTCACTGAGCTACTGGGAAACTGCAGATAAGACTGTGATGTAATTCTGTCACTGCGCATAATGATAATGGCACTTGAAGGCTGTATCTCATATTGACCATTCCCAGTTTCCTTAATGAGATTAATGTTGTCTGATGGTGTGAGAACTTGTTATCAAGAAATCTTCCTAACTTAGGTCATCCCTGGTTTGCTTTGTATCTGTATTTACTAATTGATGTGACTTTAAAAACACGTAGGGCCTGTGTGTCTGCGTGCGCATGCGTTTGTGTGTGTGTGTATGTGTATGTGCGTGCATTACATAACAAATGGAGGATAATTTCCCACGGTTGATATTTCTTTCCAATCATAATGTAATGACGGGGAAACATAGAATTATCGGGGAAACATAGAATTATCAATGTAGTACCGGTCACCAAAAATATAAATAGATACATAGATCCAGGAATTTAGCAAACCAGTTCCAAACAACAGCTCCACCACCTTATTATGTCTCTGACCAAGGGCTGAAAAGAGTGTGTGTTTGCTAAGAGAAATGGTCCGAAACATGCTGTCCTGATTCAGGGAACTGCAGCTGCTCACAGAACCACGGCAATAGCTGGGGCACCGCAATCAGTCCCCCTTGATTTCAGAGGAAAGTCTGCTGTTTATTTACTTTTGGCAATTGCCCAAAATTGATACTTAGAGCCTTCACATATTGTCACTACTGGATTTAAGTTAAGGTTGAGTGGAGAAATTTGAATTATTGTGGAAGCTCTGCTTCGCTCGGCCGATGGGTCTCAGACCATCGCAATGGACACATACAGGGGAAGTGTAACACTTAAGCAGGCAGATGAATCTAGTTGAGAAATTTAGTTTGTTCTTAATTTCAAGTCTAATTCACAGTCAAATATCATAAGACTTCTTTCTCAATATCTAGATATGGGTCAAAATAGCAAACAATTGTCTATAAAAGGACTTGGTCAAGACAACACATTCCCTTGAATTCCTGTCCGCACCTCAGGTCTGAGGGAAAGTTAAACGATGCTCTTTGGCCTCCAAAATAAACTTCACAGTCTGTGTATTTCTAGGCTTTAGGGCATATCTCAGTGTTTTTGCAAGTGTTTGTCTGCTAGGTATTGCTGTGCAAAATTCCAACAGAGCCACTCTGATACAAAAATGCAACGAAGGACCCCACAAACCAGTACCAAAGCCACAGTGAAAGTTATATAATAGCTGTGAGTGTGTCATAAACAGGGATGCAAGTTCTTTTGAAGAAAACAAGGGCCTGTTTACGCCAAAGAGAGGGAAAGAAGGCCAGAGTGACACATGGGTAGTCTGCTGCTGGACCGCGGCCGCATGCGGTCGCAGTGTGTAGTAGCGTCGGGCTGGCAGGCTCTGCGAAACGGGGAGCCCGTGCCCCTGCCAGCCTAAGAGGGGGGGAAGCAGCCCAGCAGCCCAGCGGTGGTTAACCAGACCAGGTCACCTACACTTCCTCTGGCCTCTCTCTGGAGGAAAAACAGTCTAGTCAAAATAATGGTGTCATTTTGGACTCTAACACTCAAGCCAGGGGTAAATATAGTAACACCAGAGAATAGGAGGGTCAAAATTGTTGAGGCAAGTAAAAAAAAAAAAGGTTGAAAACTCCCAAGTTTTTTTCCTCCTCCTCTTTAAATAAGCAGTGTAAATGCAGCGGCATTCTTCCAGGAGGCAGTAAAATGAATTCAGATGTGTCAGCCTACACAGGGTATTATAAGTCCCTTTCTTTCTCGTTCAACTGGCTTCTCTCCTTCATTTGCTTACAGTTTCTGACTCTTTGTCTCCCTCTTTTGCTGGATTTCCCCAGCCCAACCTCTCCCTCTCACTGCTGTGGCAGACTGTTGCATGGCCGTCGGTGTGAATGAAGGAGAAAATGTATTATTCCAGTCTGTGCTCAAGTCTACAACATCATCTCACGGGCCAATGCTAGCCCCAGTCTCAGAGACTGTTTACCACCTTGCCGGATTGACAATTGCAGGCCCAGTTTTTTCAGTCTTAAGAAAAGGAAACCATGCAGCTCTTCAGATAAATATAAATTTGTGAAAGTAGTGGTCAAGCTGCCTTTGTGTCTCATAATGACATGTTGATAAACAATAGCCATTCCAGTTCTCCAGGTTATCATCAACAGGTTCAACTCAAGTGCATTGCGAAAGAAACCTAAGGACTAGAAGTGAGACACAACAGAACACCGAAAACGCAGAATAGAATTACACAGATGGTGTTGAAAACGGTGGTAAGTTGTGAAAAGCACAGAGGAAAACCACGTCGGGAAGCATTACAGCCAGTGAGGTAGCTGTGGTAAACTCTCATCAGGTTTTTTCTCCTGTGTCTTTTCTTACAGAAATCCCTTACTGAGATTATAGTTTGCCACTGAACACGTTACACTGGAACACCTGCAATGCTAGTTAGGTAAATTGGGGGACAAGTAAATTGCACAATAACCTCAGTGCTACAGTGAGTTCTCTTATTACAGGATGATAAAACTTAATTCAATTTTTGGTGTTATTTGTTGTTTTTCAGTTTCAGCAGGGTATTAAGTGTTCGTGTATGCCACATATGGCCCTTTTCCACCAGAGGAACCTTTTCGGAAACTCAGGAACTTATTCTGGAACTCAGGGTGGAGTTTGCTGCACTGAACATCGCCGATTGGTCAAACACAATATTTGCGAGAAACACCAAGCAGACCAGGCACCATTTTTAAAAATACCAGCAACGGAATTTTTTTTTTGCAGCGGTTAGAGAGAAAGCGATAATTAAAAACAATAATAAAAGATAAATAAAAGGTTAAGATGACTTTGATCAGGCTGCTTTTCATTTGTTTAAACTTAATTGACATCATCAGCGACTTATCAATTACGTCACTTCTCTGGCATGTGTCTATATTTCATCATCATATCAGCTCATCATACCGGCCATAATCTTAACATTGTGCTCATACAGATACGTTTAAGGTGTTAGATTAAACAAGTGCCGGTATGTTTGTTGTGGAGTATAAACATAAATCAATAAAAAAATGAAAAAATGACAATACACCAAAAAATTTCACAGCAGGTAACATTCCTGCCTTGTTCGGAGGCGTCACTGTGCACGCACAGAACCTTTTTTTATTGACAAATATAAAAGGGTTTTGGTACAGAACATCATGTAAAAATATAAACAGCCCACTACAATCAAGAGAAATATGTGAAAATGGGAAAGTAAATAAATGAAGGTGAGCAAATAAAGAAAAGAATGAAGGAACATAAGACGGATCATGTCTTACTGAATATCTCATTAAAACATTTAGCTAACAGCGCAGAGACTTTCTATTACAGTGTAATGTAACAATTGGAAAGAATAGGTTTAGATTTGTAAATTTGCATTTATGAATATAAAATTTCCCCATTAAAATCATAAGATTAACCAGATACTTAAGAGACTTGCGTTTATGGACAAAGTAAAATCTTTATAGGTCAGCAAGAATTGGTGTTTCAAGTATTGGGTCAGCCGTCTTTTAACCCTTATATTATGTTGAAATTTTATGATGTCTTTTATGTTAGGGGTGAAATTGACCCCAAAAGTTTATTCTGACACAAAACTTAATAGGACATTTTTTAACCTTATGTGTGTCTCCCAATTGACTGGCCATTTATCCCAAACTATTAAAAATCTGTGATGAAATCTCATTTTAGAGTCTGAAGTAAGTGAACTGTTTAGAAGTTTAAAACCTGTATTGGAAAGTGCCACAAGAATCACCCACACACAAAAAAATCCGAGATAAAAAATAAAAAAGGTTGTATACTTTCTTTAAGAAATTGACCCCGGAAATAATATGAGTGTTAAGTTCCTATAACCCGGAGGAAAAGGGCTAATCATAGTCACAGATGTAATGTTTCTAATCAGCTTGGCCTGATGTAACCCGCTTCAAAATGGCAGGAACAATGCTTTCTGTCACACAGCACTGCAAGTTATAAAAGATGTTTACAGATTATGCTGAAAAAACAAGAATGGATCAAACATTTTATATTACTATAGTATAATACCAAACATATAACTACAAGCACAAACTGGAGGAAATGGTGAAGTACATGAAAGATGAAAACAATTCTGTTTGCTCTCAGGTTGTTAGAGGCAATCAAATTAGCAAGGTGCACTGAGAAATTAACTATCATACAGTTATACGGACTCAAATGACACATGATGCTACGTATCCCCAGTGAAAGCAGTGTATCTGGAATGGAGATGCTTTATAACTGAGATGCTTGTAGCTTGTGAAGTGATGGGAGAATACAGCAATTTTGTATTGTGAGCCTGAAACCTTTATTGATTATATAGTTCAATTACTGCACCATTTTTAAATGGACCCTTTTGTCAAGACCTGCACAAAGCCCGTAGTTACTGTTTCTAATCTTTTCTTTTGCCTCCAAAATAAACTTTCCATTGGAAACAATGCAAAAGCTGTACAGTCTGCATTTTAACACAGCCAATAAAATTCAACTCAAGAAGCCATTGTTTGTCATGAAACTCTTGAGTATATCAATGTTCTTTATATGTAGTTAGACGGCTAGTGCCAGTTTCATCCCACTTACCAATTGAGTTGTTCTATTGGCGTACCATAGACAAAGTGCTTAAAAAAGGGAGTCAACATTAATCAAGATAGGTGCCAGTGAGCCTTTTATGTTACCGTGCATTTTTTAGTGCAAGCTTACATAACATTGTTATGTTCATTATTTGGTAGACACGCTCTGCAAAAAAAGCTATATGTCAATTTCTATGGGGTACACTGCGGGCTGGCATTTTTTCAAAAGGCTGATGTTGTCCCCAGCACAAAAAATGTGTGTTATTGCCATTCGCAGAGCCTGCTGAGTGGAGAGCAGACAGTGTAGTCTTTCCTGAGAAGTGGTGACAAAGGGAATTGCCATCGAACTGTAAAAGTGAGGGGGAAAAAGCGAGGGAATCTGTAATGGTGAAAAAGATTAGATTAAAGGATAAGTTCGCTATTTTGGACCTTGGACCCTATTTGCGGTCTGTCTTCCATGAATCTGACACATTGAGTCCATATTTTCACTGATCGGTCCAGTATTGAGCTAGCTACAGATTTCCTGTAGGCTCTCACTGGGCTACAATAGAAGTCAACGGGGCAATTAGAAATGTTATGGAAAAACAACGATAAATGTGCTTTTATAGCTCAGTGTGTATTCTTACGGTCTCAGTATGCTCTCCTGTGAAATGTAGGCTATCGCAAACGCAAACCGAACGTTGAAACAACAGTTC
This sequence comes from Synaphobranchus kaupii, assembly GCA_029718625.1. Taxonomy (NCBI): domain Eukaryota; kingdom Metazoa; phylum Chordata; class Actinopteri; order Anguilliformes; family Synaphobranchidae; genus Synaphobranchus; species Synaphobranchus kaupii. The sequence goes on from CM056379.1 coordinate 31,867,396, forward strand.
CATTTGAAACAGAACTATTTCTCCGACCGCACTACCTCGCACTGTAAACTTCCGCAGTCTAGCTACGTTGTAGAGAGGCCGCTTGAAAAGCAGTTGATCACAAATCCTGACCTCCCGTTGGAGTTTACTAGCTAGTAGCCTACAGCAGAACTATTTGTAACGCAGTGTTTGTAATCATCATTTGTAATAATTTACATTACCTGCGCAACTTCAGCCTCTCTCTCTTCTCTTGCTCTCTTATCATCCATCTCTTGTAGTTCCGTGTCCGTGTATTCTGGCTCAAATCTGTAGCCAGTAACGTCAAAGTCAAAATCGAATTCTTCGTCTTCGTAATCATTATAGTCATCCATCATCCAAGTTTTTTTGTGGAAATTGTAGCCTACGTTGCTGCAGGTAAACAAACGCAGACTGCTCACATAGATAGTTTCGTAAACGGCCGGCACACCTTCCCGCTCCCCCACCCCCGACACATAGTACTCCGCGGGAGCAGCGAAAACAAGCAACAGAGAAATGCTTACTTCCAAGCCATGCCAAGCACGTAAAAATGTTCGGATTGAGATACATTTCACAGGAGAGCATACTGAGACCGGTAACAATACACCCTGAGCTTCCCGTCTCATTTATTGTACATGAAAGCACATTTATCGTTGTTTTTCCATAACATTTCTAATTGCCCCGTTGACTTCTATTGTAGCCCAGTGAGAGCCTGAGGAAATCTGTAGCTAGCTCAATACTGGACCGATCAGCGAAAATATGGACTCAATGTGTCAGGTTCATGGAAGACAGACCGCAAATAGGGTCCAAGGTCCAAAATAGCGAACTTATCCTTTAACATTTAATCAAGTAATTTTGTATCGGTTTTTGTTCCACAGCTTTATCAGCAAATGTTAGCTGGGCCAGGTTTTCTTAGCTACCAGCATAAATTGGATTGAGGCTAAGGGTGTAACGTCCCATTCCCATCCTGTCCGTTTTCCGTGTTTTGCCCTTTCCCTCCATGTCATGTTTGATTCCCTTTGTCCGTGTTTTCCCCATTGCTGCAGACTGGGCGTGTTCCCTCCGTTTGTTTCACTCCTTTTCCCCACTCCTGTCTCAGCCTATCTCCTTTCTCCATTGCAGCATGCATTCCTCTCACTCCACTTTGTTAATTACCCACTCACACATTCGCATGCTTTTCCTGATTGTTACCAATTACACTTCCCTATTTAACCCACCTGCTGTCTGCTATCCAGGGCTAGTTCATTACCCTTGTTTCGACTCTGTAACGTTGTTCGTTTGTATCCTGGTCTTTGAATCCCTGTCCTGTGCATCTAAACTTCAGTTGGGTTCTGTCTCGGTGCTTAAATGCACACTGCCTGCTGTTGTTTGCTAACCAGTCCTGTTTGTATGCGGTCCTACCTGCCGCACATTGCCTGTCTCGTTAACGACCACTCTACTGTTTCTGCCAGTCTGTAGCTGTTCGTGTTTCCCTGATTGTGTTGCGGTACCTCCGCTCCCACCTGACGTTGCGCCCACAGCTGGGTCTTCTGCTCCTCCATTCTACAGTGGTTCCTGTCCGGCCATGGCTACCGCCATTGTTACGGTTCCGGTCGCATCTACTGCTGTGACCCTGCTGCCTCAACCGGACCAACCCGAGGTCCGCTGCACTGCTCTGCCTTGCTGTATCCAGCCGCTACCCCTACCTCTGCTTCAATTACCTGGTTCCCTGTCTCTATTACACCCCGGTTCCCCCTCCTTTACATTTCTTGTATTCCATAACCGGTTGTCTGTGTTCTATGTCCTGATCCGCCAAGTCCAGTTCCAGTTCCAGTTCCCGTTTAACCCCATCCAGTGTCCCGTACCAAGTCCAGTTCCGGTGTGGAACACCCAGTGTTCCAGTAAAGTCCAGTTCCGGCTTGGAACATCCAGTGTCCCGTACCAAGTCCAGTTCCGGTGTGGAACACCCAGTGTTCCAGTAAAGTCCAGTTCCGGTTTGGAATATCCAGTGCCCCGTACCAAGTCCAGTTCCGGTGTGGAACACCCAGTGTTCCAGTAAAGTCCAGTTCCGGTGTGGAACACCCAGTGTTCCAGTAAAGTCCAGTTCCGGTTTGGAATATCCTGTGTCCCGTACCAAGTCCAGTTCCGGTGTGGAACACCCAGTGTTTCAGTAAAGTCCAGTTCCGGTTTGGAACATCCTGTGTCCCGTACCAAGTCCAGTTCCGGTGTGGAACACCCAGTGTTCCAGTAAAGTCCAGTTCTGGCTTGGAACATCCAGTGTCCCGTACCAAGTCCAGTTCCGGTGTGGAACACCCAGTGTTCCAGTAAAGTCCAGTTCCGGTTTGGAACATCCTGTGTCCCGTACCAAGTCCAGTTCCGGTGTGGAACACCCAGTGTTCCAGTAAAGTCCAGTTCCGGTTTGGAACATCCAGTGTCCCATACCAAGTCCAGTTCCGGTGTGGAACACCCAGTGTTCCAGTAAAGTCCAGTTCCGGTTTGGAACATCCAGTGTCTCGTACCAAGTCCAGTTCCGGTTTGGGACTTCCAGTGTCTCGTACCAGGTCCTGTTCCGGTTTGGAACAACTCCTTGTTCCCGTGATCCAGTTCCTGTTAATCCGTTCCAGTTTCCCGGCTTGGAGCAGATTCAAGTCCCGGAGATACTCCTGACTTTATTGTTATTGTTGTGTAATGTTCCGCTCCCTTCCCGTTCGTTTTCCGTGTTTTCCTGTTTTCCCTCCGTGTCATGTTGGATCCTTTTGTCCGTGTTTTCCCCGCTGCTGCGGACTAGGCGTGTCCTTCCCTGTCTTGTTCGTCTGGTTGTTTTGTCTTACTTCCGCCTTTCACTCCTTCCCCCTCGTTGCATGCATTTCCTCACCTGGTGTTTCGCAATCACTCCCGTTTTATTTCCACACCTGTTCCTTATTTAGTTCTGTCATTAACCTCACTATATAGTCTTTCGGCTGGCTGCCAGTCGGCGCCAGTTCGTTAACTATCGTCACTTGGTGTTGGTGCTCGTTGTGTTATCTGGTCTTTTACTTCGAACTACTCGCTTGGTTGTGGGATATTATCCCCTTACAGCATTTGGTTCCGCTCGAAACTACGGATTGGTAGTTTACCTCCCCAGTTATTTCCTGTTGTGAATGTAGCTAACCTGTTTCCCTTCTCCTCCACCTAACCCAGCTCCCACTCTTCAGCAGCAGTGTTCGTAAACCCGGTGTTCGTTGTGTGTGTTGCGGTACCTCCACCTCCTGCTCGCGTAGGCTCCGCGGTGGCGTTATTCCTGGCTACCCTCCAGCTGTTCCTGTCCGGCCGAAGAAGCCACCAAAGTCTTCGGTTACGGTTCCGGGAGCTCTGGAGACCAGTCAGCTCCATCCGGACCTACCGCAGCTACGCCACACTACCCTGCCCTGCCGTGCTTCATCATTCACCTACCTGCCAAGCCCTGCACCTCCGTGAGAACCTCCCGGTCCTTCCCGTGCCTTTCCTTGCACTAATCCCCCTCTGTTTTTGTTTGTCCTGTACCGGTGCAGTCATTCCGGTCCAGTTCCAGCCCTGCCGTAGTGAGTCGCTCCCCTGCTAGTTCCAGTCCAGTCCAGGCGTGAGTCGTATCACTACCTGTTCAAAGTCCAGTTCCGGTTTGGAACATTCCGTTCCAGACGCGGATTCCTGTGTGGACCTCCCGGTCCAGTTCCAGCCCAGTCCAGTTCCGGTTTGGAACATTCCGTTCCAGACCCTGATTCCAGTGTGGACCTCCCGGTCCAGTTCCAGTCCAGTCCAGTTCCGGTTTGGAACATTCCGTTCCAGACCCTGATTCCAGTGTGGACCGCCCGGTCCAGTTCCAGTCCAGTCCAGTTCCGGTTTGGAACATTCCGTTCCAGACCCTGATTCCCGTGTGGACCTCCCGGTCCAGTTCCTGTCCAGTCCAGTTCCGGCTTGGAACGATAAGTTCCAGATCCTCCAGTCCAGCTCCGGCTTGGAGCAGCCCGCCCCGGGCTTCCAGGCAATACCTGTGTTATTCTGTGTGTTGCCATTCCTGTACAGTGTTGGGACTACCCCAACACTTAATTTATTAAAAACTCCTTTTTTGTGAAACTGTCTCCTGGTCGTTGCACTTGGGTTCGTCCCGTATCTGATACGTAACAGAACGAACTGGCCAAAAACATGGACCCAGCCGACCTGGAGCAGATTCGGCACGCCTTCTCCTGCCAAACTGCGGTCAGCGACCAACAGGGCCGCCGTTTGGATGACGTGTTGGAGGTGCTGAGGGGCATCACGGAACAAGTGACGCAGCTGACTCTTCACCAGCCGCTTCCGCGTATACCTTTGGGCCCTACACCGCCCGCACCGGATCCACCGGTGGACCCTCCTGTGTCTACTTCATTTCGTGAGCCCCGCGTTCAACATCCAGAGTTATACCGCGGGGGATTGGGAAAATGTCGCGAATTCCTTATGAAGTGCGACATTGTATTCCGGATGCAGCCCTCCTCCTTCGCCTCCGACCCATGTAAGATCGCTTTTATTATGAGCAGCTTGGGAGGAGGTGCCCTGGAGTGGGCTACATCCATCTGGGATAGCCAAGTCGCGCTCTGCAACAACTTCGCTGCCTTCACCGCCGAGATGCGGCGTGTGTTTGATCACCCTGCCTGTGGGCGAGATGCAACTCAGCGCCTACTTCAGGTCCGTCAAGGGAGTCGTAGCGTCGCCGAAATGGCCATCCAATTCCGTACCCTCGCAGCGGAGTCCGGATGGAACGACACCGCCCTTCAGGGGGCCTTCCGCCAGGCACTCAGCGAGGAGCTTAAAGACCAACTTGCCACCCGTGAAGAATCCACCTCACTCAATAGCCTTATTAGCCTGGCCATAGCAATTGACAACCGTCTCCGTATCCGGGCCCGTGAGCGAGGGGGGAACCCCGGTCATCTACCACACATACGCTCTCACCCTTCTGCTTCTGGATCCAGGGCGGCGTCTGGGGTCTCCGAAGAGGAGCCCATGCAACTGGGCAGAGTTGCGGTCAACTCCGAGGAGCGCCAACGTCGCCTGCGATCTAGATCCTGTTTTTATTGTGGCAAACCTGGCCACCAGATCGCCTCATGCCCCATTCGCCCAAAAGAATAGGCTCGCCAGTTAAACTGGGCGTACTGACGAGCCCTATCATACCCTGCCATGCAGCCCAGAATCGCCTGGTCTTTAAGGCCACTCTCCTGTGGAGGGACAAGTCCGAAGTCTCGTCGGCCCTCATCGACTCTGGGGCCGACGCCAACTTTATGGACACCACCTTCGCCAGGAGGGCCGGCATCCCCACGGAACTACTACCCTCTCCCATTACTGCCTTCGCCTTAGACGGTAGGAGTCTGGGGTTAGTGACCCACTCCACCGTTCCCTTACAGCTCGTCTTATCCGGCAATCATCGGGAGAGCATTCAACTCCTGCTCATCAACTCAACACAATCCTCCATAGTTTTGGGTCAGACCTGGCTCCGCCTTCATAACCCTCATATCGACTGGCAGGCCGGTCGCATCCTGGCGTGGAGTGGCCACTGCCTGGCTAGCTGTCTCCGTTCCGCTCTCCCCCCTCCGGGGTCCAAGAATCCCAGCACCAACCTACCCGAACCCGATCTGTCCAACGTTCCCAAACAATATCACGACCTCTGCCTGACCTTTTCCAAATCACGCGCTCTGTCCCTACCTCCTCACCGACCTTACGATTGCTGTATAGACCTGCTGGCGGGAGCCAAACTTCCGTCTGGCCGTCTCTACAGTCTGTCGGGGCCAGAGAAACTCGCCATGGAGGAGTACATTCATGAGTCCCTCGCCTCGGGCATCATCCGTCCCTCCTCTTCTCCTGTTGGTGCTGGGTTCTTTTTTGTAGGGAAGAAGGACGGCTCACTACGGCCCTGCATCGACTATCGGGGGCTCAATCAAATCACCATCCGCAATAAATATCCTCTCCCCCTCATTAACACTGCTTTTGAACCCCTCTCGCAGGCCGTCATTTTCACCAAGCTCGACCTCCGTAATGCGTACCACTTGGTGCGCATACGGGAGGGGGATGAATGGAAGACTGCCTTCAATACCCCGTTGGGCCACTATGAGTACCTGGTGGTCCCCTTCGGCCTTACTAACGCCCCGGCAGTCTTCCAGGGCATGGTGAATGACGTGCTGCGAGACCTGTTGGGGAAAACTGTTTTTGTTTACATAGACGATATTTTGATTTTTTCCAAGTCCCCTCAGGAACACATTCTCCATGTCCGGGAGGTTCTCCAGCGTCTCCTTGAGAACCAGCTCTTCGTCAAGGCAGAGAAGTGCTCCTTCCACGTCTCTTCAGTCCCGTTCCTCGGCTTCATCATTGAGGAGGGCAGTATCCGGGCGGATCCTGTCAAAGTCAAGGCGGTGACGGAATGGCCCCAACCCACCTCTCGTAAGCACCTGCAACAATTCCTTGGTTTTGCTAATTTCTATCGTCGTTTTATCCGTAATTACAGTGTCATTGCTGCTCCCCTTACCAAACTCACCTCCACTGTTTTTTCTTTCTGTTGGAACTCCGAGGCTCAGCTCGCTTTTGAACAGCTTAAAGCTCGGTTTTCCTCGGCCCCTATTCTTTGTCACCCTGATCCCACCCGTCAATTTACGATTGAGGTGGATGCCTCCGACACCGGCGTGGGGGCCATTCTGTCCCAACGTGCCGCCTTGGACAACAAACTCCATCCCTGTGCCTTTTTCTCCCGGAGGCTGTCCTCCGCCGAGCGAAATTATGATGTCGGGGATCGGGAGCTTCTTGCCATAAAGCTGGCTCTTGAGGAGTGGCGCCACTGGCTGGAGGGGGCAGGTACCCCCTTTATTGTTTTAACTGACCACCAAAATTTAATTTACTTGAAGTCTGCTAAGAGGCTTAATGCCAGACAGGCTAGGTGGTCACTTTTCTTTGCCCGTTTCAATTTTTCTGTTTCCTTCCGCCCCGGTTCCCGCAATATTAAGGCGGATGCCTTATCCCGTGTGTTTTCCCTTCCCTCCAGTCCTGCTGACCCCGAGCCTATTCTACCAGCGTCCTGCGTGGTGGCTGCGGTCTCCTGGAGGATTGAGGAGATTGTGAGGTCCGCCCAGACTTCCCACCCTGACCCCCGTAGTAACCCTAACTCCTCCCTGTTTGTTCCCAACTCCGTCCGCTCCCAGGTCCTTGAGTGGGTTCACGCCTCCTGCCTGGCGTGTCACCCAGGTGTTGCCAGAACGACCACCCTCGTCAGGAGGAGCTTTTGGTGGCCCACTCTCAAGGAGGATACCCGTGCTTTTGTCCTGGCCTGCGCAGTGTGCGCCAGGAGCAAGGCTTCCCACCAGCCTCCCTCTGGTCTTCTCCTTCCCCTCCCTGTCCCGGGCCGTCCTTGGAGCCACATTGGCGTGGATTTCGTCACCGGTCTGCCTTTGTCAGAGGGCAACTCTGTCATTCTGACAATTGTGGATCGGTTCTCCAAGGCGGTTCACTTCATTCCCCTCCCTAAGCTCCCGTCCGCCCTCGAAACTGCGGAGCTCCTGGTGGTACATGTGGTCAGGCTGCACGGGATCCCATCCGACATTGTTTCGGACCGTGGGCCCCAATTCTCCTCCCAGGTTTGGAAGGCGTTCTGTGTAGCCCTGGGGGCCTCGGCCAGTTTGTCGTCTGGCTTCCATCCCCAGTCTAACGGCCAGGCAGAGAGGGCGAACCAGGACCTGGGGGCCGCCCTGCGGTGCGTCACTGCTCGCAATCCCGCCTCCTGGAGCCGTTTTCTCCCCTGGGTAGAGTACGCTCACAACTCCCTTAAAAGTGCCTCCACTGGGTTGTCCCCATTTGAGTGCTCATTAGGTTACCAACCCCCTCTCCTATCGGCCCAGGAGGCCGAGGTAGCAGTTCCCTCCGTTAATTCTCACATCCTCAAATGCAAGCGCATTTGGAGACTTGCACGCACCGCACTCCTGCGTTCTAATTCCCGTTCGCAGCGTCTGGCGGACCTGCACAGGACCGCAGCCCCCAAGTACAGGGCCGGTCAGCAGGTCTGGCTATCCACATCCAACATTTCCCTTCCCTCCTCCTCTAAGAAACTTCGGCCCCGGTTTATTGTTCCCTTCCCTGTTGTATGTCTCATTAACCCAGTTTCTGTTAAGCTCTCCCTCCCTGCCTCCCTCAAAGTTTACCCCGTTTTTCATGTGTCACAAATCAAGCCTGTCGCCTCCAGCCCCCTCAGTGCCCCTACCCTCCCTCCTCCACCTGTCCGAGTCATCGACAACGCCCCGGCCTACACGGTGGACCGCATCATCGACATCCGCCGTAAGGGTCGGGGTTTCCAATACCTCGTGGACTGGGAGGGGTATGGTCCTGAGGAGCGGTCGTGGCTCCACAGGGGCCTCATCCTGGATCAATCACTGATCCAGGATTTCCACAGTCGCTTCCCATCCAAGACCAGGCCGCCAGGTACGCCAGGTGGCGTACGTTGAGGGGGGGGTACTGTAATGTTCCGCTCCCTTCCTGTTAGTTTTCCGTGTTTTCCTGTTTTCCCTCCGTGTCATGTTGGATCCTTTTGTCCGTGTTTTCCCCGCTGCTGCGGACTAGGCGTGTCCTTCCCTGTCTTGTTCGTCTGGTTGTTTTGTCTTACTTCCGCCTTTCACTCCTTCCCCCTCGTTGCATGCATTTCCTCACCTGGTGTTTCGCAATCACTCCCGTTTTATTTCCACACCTGTTCCTTATTTAGTTCTGTCATTAACCTCACTATATAGTCTTTCGGCTGGCTGCCAGTCGGCGCCAGTTCGTTAACTATCGTCACTTGGTGTTGGTGCTCGTTGTGTTATCTGGTCTTTTACTTCGAACTACTCGCTTGGTTGTGGGATATTATCCCCTTACAGCATTTGGTTCCGCTCGAAACTACGGATTGGTAGTTTACCTCCCCAGTTATTTCCTGTTGTGAATGTAGCTAACCTGTTTCCCTTCTCCTCCACCTAACCCAGCTCCCACTCTTCAGCAGCAGTGTTCGTAAACCCGGTGTTCGTTGTGTGTGTTGCGGTACCTCCACCTCCTGCTCGCGTAGGCTCCGCGGTGGCGTTATTCCTGGCTACCCTCCAGCTGTTCCTGTCCGGCCGAAGAAGCCACCAAAGTCTTCGGTTACGGTTCCGGGAGCTCTGGAGACCAGTCAGCTCCATCCGGACCTACCGCAGCTACGCCACACTACCCTGCCCTGCCGTGCTTCATCATTCACCTACCTGCCAAGCCCTGCACCTCCGTGAGAACCTCCCGGTCCTTCCCGTGCCTTTCCTTGCACTAATCCCCCTCTGTTTTTGTTTGTCCTGTACCGGTGCAGTCATTCCGGTCCAGTTCCAGCCCTGCCGTAGTGAGTCGCTCCCCTGCTAGTTCCAGTCCAGTCCAGGCGTGAGTCGTATCACTACCTGTTCAAAGTCCAGTTCCGGTTTGGAACATTCCGTTCCAGACGCGGATTCCTGTGTGGACCTCCCGGTCCAGTTCCAGCCCAGTCCAGTTCCGGTTTGGAACATTCCGTTCCAGACCCTGATTCCAGTGTGGACCTCCCGGTCCAGTTCCAGTCCAGTCCAGTTCCGGTTTGGAACATTCCGTTCCAGACCCTGATTCCAGTGTGGACCGCCCGGTCCAGTTCCAGTCCAGTCCAGTTCCGGTTTGGAACATTCCGTTCCAGACCCTGATTCCCGTGTGGACCTCCCGGTCCAGTTCCTGTCCAGTCCAGTTCCGGCTTGGAACGATAAGTTCCAGATCCTCCAGTCCAGCTCCGGCTTGGAGCAGCCCGCCCCGGGCTTCCAGGCAATACCTGTGTTATTCTGTGTGTTGCCATTCCTGTACAGTGTTGGGACTACCCCAACACTTAATTTATTAAAAACTCCTTTTTTGTGAATCTGTCTCCTGGTCGTTGCACTTGGGTTCGTCCCGTATCTGATACGTAACATGTTGTTTATTATCTGTGTACAGCTTGGGACTACCCCAAGCTATAATAAACTCCCTTTCCTTATACCTCTGCCTCCTTGTCGTGCACTTAGGTCCAGCCCCCCTGTTCAGGGTCGTGACAAAGGGTGTCATTTGGGATTGGCAAGGTAATGTTAGTAACCTTACCTGAGCTCCATGGTCAAATGTTGGAACTTTCCTTTACACACGTAAACAAAACACCCGTAAAAACATTAACATATTCTAGCACTGCTCCATGGATATTTACTCCCCCATCGTATCAATCCATACCCATTACCTTGAAAAAGCACATGTTACATGCCATACACATTTTATTCATAACTGTAATTTCATTATTAATTTGAGTAACAATGAACTTTATTGATAATTGTGTTAATTTCTTGTAACCCTTTTTAATAATTTCTTTGAATTAAAAAAATATGTTTTAGTAAGCTTTTACAATTTTTTTAAATTTAACTATAGCCTGGACCTTCAATTACTGATTGTCAAAAGTTTCACTTTTCTGAAAATAAAATCTGTTAAACTATTATCATAATTTGTATTAGTAATTATAGGAGGAGACCGAGGTGGCAGTGTAGACTTCGTGAAACCCAATTACATAATCGTTCATGAAGAATCAGTCATATTTTTACTTATCTGAATGGCATAAATGGGCTTCTGTGGTAGAGAGCTGTCAGTGTAATGCAGTGTTATAGTGTTATAATACAATGAAGTGCCCACATACAGTATTATTTTGCAGATAACTCTTCTGAGTGGGTAATATACACTGCCTGGCCAAAAAAAAAGTCGCCGTTGCACCCGTCATGCATAGTGCCCACTATACAAGCCTCTGGAGGCAGTGATATGATCTGGGGTTGCTTCAATTGGTCAGGTCTAGGCTCAGCAACATTATGCAGCAATAAAATGAAGTCAGCTGAGTACCTGAATATACTGAATGACCAGGTTATCCCATCAATGGGCATATTCCAGGATGACAATGCCAAGATTCATCGGGCTCAAATTGTGAAAGAGTGGTTCAGGGAGCATGAGGAATCATTTTCACACATGAATTGGCCACCAGAGTCCTGACCTTAACCCCATTGAAAGTCTTTGAGATGTGCTGGACAAGACTTTACGGAGTGGTTCGACTCTCCCGTCGTCAATACAAGATCTTGGGCAAAAATTATTGTAACTCTGGACGGAAGTTAATGTTGTGACGTTGCATAAGGTTGTCGAAACAATGCCATGACGAATGCGCGTCATAATCAAAGCCAAAGGCGGTCCAACAAAATATTAGAGTGTGCGACTTTTTTTTTTGGCCAGGCAGTGTACATGTTCAGATAAGCCAGAGTACTGTATTTATGATCATAGTGTGCCAAGACAATATTTTATCAGTACATTATATTTTACCAGTCTCGAGTACTTATTTGCATCATGACATAGGCTTATTCAAGTACCAGCAAGTCATATAAGTGACAAAACACATCATTGATCTAGATTCTATCAACAATCACCTTTAACTTTGACTCACAACTAAATCTACGCACTTGTTTTGTTCTTCTCAGTTGATCACAAAAATTAAACAGTTTCTTCTTCACCAAAAAGTCACAGAATTCACTGGTATAAATGGTATTTGTATTGTCTGGAATATTATTCTGACATGTTTGTTTCCTGACAATAGAGAGGACTAAACATATAGTTATTTTACATGCATAGGTAGGTGCTTGATATATTAATCATTGTTGTACAGAAGGGATTCATGATTAATCCCACTGAGACTGTGACATAATCTACTGTGTCACTGGCATCTGAAATGGGTCCACTCACAAACTGAGGCCTAGCTGATAACTGCGAGGTGGTTTACTGCTGGCTCCGAGCTAGCAACTGTGCAGTGTGAAGGCGCAGCTTACATTGTGCAACCAGTGAATTGCTGCTGTTTGTATGAGGGGAGCCCTGGCACGTAGAATCATGCGTCACAAATGTCATTCGGGTTTGTCCATCCCCGAGAAACATTTTATGCACTTCCTTAGCTAACAACACTTCCCATGAATGTGGTTGAAAACAACCTTAGTAGCCACAGCACAGACATTCTAATTAGCTGTTGTTAAATGGTCTCCAATCTCAGCTTCTAACTGCCTCCTACTCCTCCCTAATCATCCCACAAGGGATCTGCATTTTTTCTCCTGGTAATATCTTTTTTGTGCTGTTATAGCACCCTAAGTAATAATACAGCATTCAAAACATTACATTCAGAAACGTGTGAGTCCTCATGCATTTCTGAAAAACACCATAAAAGCATTTTTTTAATTAAGTTAGTTAATCTGAAGAAGTTAATTAATCTGTTTTGTTCCATGTAAAAAAAAATTTTTTATGTGTGCATCACATGAACAGTGAACAAAATGAACCATAAAATTCGTCCAAAGAAAGCAATTCTGTGATGAAAATAAAATAGGTTTTAAGGTTATGAAATTCTATGATGAAGCTTATACAGTCAAGCCGGAATGTCTGCACTCCCCTTTCACCTTCTCCACGTTTTATTACGTTACAGACATATTCTACAATAGATTGAGTTCATTTTTTGTCTCAAAATTCTACACAAAATAGCCCATAATGACAAAGTGAAAACAGGTTTTTAGACATTTGTGCTTATTTATTAAAAATCTAAATGTAAAATATCATATGTACACAAGTGTGCACACCCTTTGATATGACACCCAAAAGTGAGCTGAGGTGCATTTTGTTTCCACTGATACTGCTTGAGATGTTTCTACAACTTAATTGGAGTCCACCTGTGATAAATTCAATTGATTGGACATGATTGGGGATTGCCAACACCTGCCTATATAAGGTCCCACAGTTGACAGTGCATGTCAGAGCAAACTCCAAGCCATGGGGTCAAAGGAATTATCTGCAGACCTCAGAAACAGGATTGTGTCAAGGCATAGATCTGGAGAAGGAGCTCCAGCGTATCCTTGTGGAGATGGGAGAACCTTTCAGAAGATCAACCATCCAGGCAGCACTCCACCAATCAGGCCTTTATGGTAGAGTGGCCAGACGGAAGCCCCTCCTTAGTAAAAGGCACATCACAGCCCGCTTGGAGTTTGCCAAAAAGGCACCTAGAGGACTCTCAAACCATGAGAATCAAGATTCTCTGGTCTGATGAAACCAAAATTGAACTTTTTGGCCTGAATACCAAGCGTCACGTCTGGAGGAAACCAGGCACCGCTTATCATCTGGCTAATACCATACCTACAGTGAAGCATGGCGGTGGCAGCATCATGATGTGGGGATGTTTTTCAGCAGCGGGAACGGGGCGACTAGTCCTGATAGAGGGAAAGATGAATGCAGCTAAGTACACCGAGATCCTTGAAGAAAACCTGCTCCAGAGCACTCTGGACCTCAGAATGGGGCAAAGGTTTACCTTCCAACATGACAACGACCCGAAGCACACAGCCAAGAGAACAAAGGAGTGGCTTCGGAGAAAGTCTGTGCATGTCCTTGAGTGGCCCAGCCAGAGCCCAGACCTGAATCCAATTGAACATCTGTGGAAAGAGCTGAAAATGGCAGTGTACCGACGCTCCCCATCCAACCTGACGGAGCTTGCAAGGATATGCCAAGAGGAATGGGCAAAAATGTCCAGAAACAAGTGTGCCAAGCTCGTAGCTTCTTTCCCAAGACGCCTTGAAGCTGTAATCGCTGCCAAAGGTGCAGCAACCAAGTATTAGGCTAAGGGTGTGTACAGATATGTAACCCCTAAATAACCTATTTTTGTCAGTAAAATAAAATTGCATATTTTCTAAAAACCTGTTTTCACTTCGTCATTATTGACTATTGTGTGTAGATGTTTGAGGCAAAAAATTAACTCAATCTATTGTAGTATAAGTCTGTAACGTAATAAAACGTGGAGAAGGTGAAAGGGGTGTGCAGACTTTCCGGCTTGACTGTATATGAAACTTTATTGTTCCTACAGAAATGTATAGACCGCACAGAAAAAGGTTACACGCTGGTTTGCCTAATACAACATGAAAGGCACCAGACAATTTGCCGGCATCTAGCTGGCATCAGCCTTTAGTGCAACATGTTGAAAGACAGTAAAGTCAGCTGTTTAACACTTATGAAATGGCAACATGTTTGATGTTTTATCTATAGGCAGCTCTGTTTTCAGTAACTCATTGGGGTCAATGACAGTCTACTCATGCCTCAACCATGGGTTTCCAAAAGCTAAGAAGGTGGTTATGTTGGAATGGGTTTGAATAGACCGGCAACATTAGCCAGACTAATAAACCCTCATTCCATTTCTTAACAAATCTTAATAGGATGCTGTGGCCTCATGCAAATAGAAAACAGACCTCACCAAAAATAGCACATTTTGGAAACCCATGGTTGAGCCCCCCCCCCCCCCCCTTGAGGCTACCCATTACTGGAAATTTTATGACACACACATCCTACTCAATGGTGTCCCCTGACGTACATGGATTGTGCTATGACACTTACAGTGGTGGGATAAGTGTTTATATGGACTGGATTTATTTTTATTTAAAGTTCATGGCTAAAAATACCTTACAGAGTTGAAAGGGAAAGAGGAAGATGAAAGTGTTTACTGCTGTCAATTTTACTCATCCAGAATGTGTTTTTAATGTATTTTAGGCGCTGTAATTTGAACAGAGAATTTGTGTTCAAATAAAATAATTAAATAAATAAATAAATAACCAGACAGAAAAAAAGCACTGTACACAGAACATTTGTGTTCACCAATGACTAGAAAATATCAGCATGTTGTTTGTCACAGACAAATCACTAATCGCTCAAATGATCTGTTACGCATATATAAAGTGTGACGATAGATACAGGAGTGCAATTTGTCTTAAATTTCAAAATGAGCCAAGTGGGAATTGTGTAGACAAGACAGACCCACCTCAGCAAAGAGTGGGTCCTCTCCTACTCAATGGTTCTTATTTATTCCCAGCTTACACAGCCTCCTCCGGATCAGAAGACAGCTGTTTTCCATATGGGGTCTGTAGCAGTTACACAAGAACAGCAGCAAAATACGTACATGTAAACACAACAATTATGCTAGATTAAACTGGCAAAATGCCCTGAAGCCATCTGAATGTTTTCACAAGTATGTTTTCATATAGAAACCCAAGACGGTCAGCGACTCATTTTCCTAAACAAAAAAGCCCCCTCCTTTCCTCCCCACAACAGATCAGACTACTCCCTACTACCTTAAAATCACTTTAAAACCAAGAAAAATGTTATTCACATTGCTTTCATTGTATTATTTTATTTTGTTGTCAGGGGATGGGTGTTTTTTTTCAGGTCATTGTAGTGCAAAATAAATGAGCTGTATCTTTTTGTAGATGTCCCTTACATGTACAAGGTGCATTGTGTAACGTAAATCCCTGGTAATCCCTCTATAAAGGCGAACCACATGGAGATACTTCCGGAGCTGTCAAAAAAAGGCTATGAGTAATTCCTGAGGCATCAGACCGACATCCTGTTGGTCGCAGGAAATGCTAGGTAAATGACAGACTTGATAAATAAAGGTCTGGTTCCCCCTCACACTCTTTAAATACTGCTCTGTGCTGCTGTTTCCTCTGCACTGAGTCTCTGACAAACTAATGCATTTTCAAGATGTAGCAAAGTACTTACACTCTGCTGAGAATGAAAGCAATGCACAGCGCCATACCAGCGGCTAAAAGGTTTAGTGCTGTAGCACAATAATACCTGCTTTGTGTGTTTGTGTTCTTTTGCTAACTTGTTCCGGAAAGCTCACGGGATGATATAAAAGAATGTGTAAACTAGCTTTCAATAGCAAATAATATATTTTCAACAAAGATCCCATTAGTGATAACGATAACATCCTGCCATTTGATCAACACATTGCATTAATAGGCAAAGCTTAAATTCTAAATTCTATTGTGTGACAATTTGTGTGTGACAGTTGTATAGTTGTTAAGATACTGGGCTGTTAAACATAAAGTTGGCAGTTTTATTCCCAGAAGGAGCTCTATTGCAGTAATCCACCACAGTTCCCAATTTGCTTCATTGATTATGCTGTTGGGTAAGTGAATATGGTAACTATGTATAGTAGGTTCCTTAAATAGGAGTGCCTGGCAACAAATACATCGTATTGAGGTATATGTAGGCAACCTTATTTTGTAGGCTAATTTTGATGGAAGGGGATGGGGGATTAAAAGTTGAAGAGAGGGGCTTTTAAAATGCAGTTTAAAGGGAGACTGTCAATTAAGCTATTTCCGTCAGGACAACTCACATATTGAATGTATAAATGAATATATAATTATTTTTGTTTGGCGCTGAATGGATCTGCTCTATGTACAAACCCCAATTCAAAAAAAGTTGGGACAGTGTATAAAATGTAAATAAAAACAGAAAGCAATGATTTGCTCATCTTTTTTGACCTTTATTCAATTGAAAACAGTACAAAGACAAGATATTTCATGTTTTAACTAATCAACTTTATTGTTTTTTGTAAATATATGCTCATTCTCAATTTGATGCCTGCAACACATCCCAAAAAAGTTGGGACAGGGGCATGTTTACCACTGTGTTACATCACCTTTCCTTTTAACAACACTCAGTAATCTTTTGGGAACTGAGGACACTAATTGTTGTAGTTTTGAAACAGATTTTTTTCCCATTCTGGCTTGATATAAGACTTCAGCTGCTCAACAGTCCAGGATCTCCATATTTTGCGCTTCATTTCACACGTTTTCAATGGGAGACAGGTCTGGACTGCAGGCATTTTGCCGTATACCTCAACCACGTCCTCGTTTTTGAAAGACTACAGTGGCGTCAAGTGGGCGTGTAAATTACATAGGCGCGTAGGCGGAGCCAGCGAGGGAAGAAATGCTCCGTCTGTCACTTGTTCTGAGTAGGGACGCATCGTATATCAAGCTAGCTATCATTGCTATTTTATTATAATGTCAGAAAATGACATTGATAGGCTACGTTATTTTCTAAAGATGTTTTGGCAAACTAAACCAAACAGGACTCAAGTGCTGTCGGTTACAGAGTGGAGTGGCCTCCCGTATTGCCTTTTGGGGGGGTGGGGGGGCAACCGGTGCGACTGCCCCAGGCCCAGCACTTCATAGGGCCCCGTGGTGACAGGAGAAATTAATTTAAATAATACCCATTTATTTTTTTTAAAATAAAATAATATTTATCTAAAATAGCCTATATATCTTTGTGAAGCACACCCAGACACACGGAAATACATTTAGCCAAAATGGCGTTTTGGAAAGTTGACGTTATGTGGAAAGTAGCTATAGGCCGTTATTTAGCCATAACGCTCTGCGCTTTTAGTTTGCTCAATTTCTCCAGTTAAAATTTAAAAACGAGCATAGCTATATGGACCACAAATTGTAGATTGTATTATTGATTGTGGTGGAGCATAAAATAATTGCAAAGAGTCAAGATGTTGAACACATCTTTTTCATTGTAAAGAGAGACAAAATGTTTGTCTCTCTGCAATGTTAAGACACATCGAACATGTCTTCACAAACATTGTCAGAAACGTAGGCATACTATAGCCTAATGGGAATAATGATTAGAATCATCCGCTTGAAAAAATGCTGAATCAAATTCTGGTAGGTGCAACTTGATGCGATCCATCTCTTAATATGCTGTCAGTAGCCTATTTATAAACATATTCCACCCTCTGCCTGCTTTTTACCTCTCTTTACAATGAAAAGCTAGTGTTCAACATCGTGAACCTTTGCAATTATTTTTTGGTCCACCTCAATCAATAGAACAATCTACAATTCATTGTTCATTGCTATGATCGTACCACAACCCACTGTATTATTGTTTTAATTTTAATTGGAGAAATTAAGCAAAAGTGTGGTGAGTTATTGTTAATTACAGTATTTCAATTCAAGGGCATCGTAATGGCATAGCCTACTAATTCTTCAATTGGTTGGTTGTGTATGGTTGGTTTGTGATGTCGTAGCCTGTAAATCCTTTGTCATAGTTACCTAATCTATTTAAGCCTATGACGGGTTAGCTATGACATCATCGCGTTAACAGCTGGGCCCCGCATCGGTTGACTTGCCCCGGGCCCCGCCCACCCCTTGAGACAGCCCTGCTTATTGAATCACCCGGTAAGGAACCATGTCAACTAACATTACATTATGATCCATGACCATGAAAAGTAGACTAACATTAACGGTTTTGCTTTGAGCATTCAATTACAGAAGCAATTTTAACGATGTCATTTTCTAAGCTAGTGTCGTTAGCTGTTGTTAGCCACGGGTTTCTTGGCATAAAACAAATTGGTTTTTAAATCTGTTTGCCATGTAGTGGGCTATAGTAGCTAACCTTGCATTAGTTTATGGCAGAAGGTGGTAAACGCGTCAGTTCCCTGTTATTACCGACATCAGTGAGTTCGAGTTACACAACAGGGAAAGTTTTGGCTTTGCTTGTAAACATAGCTTAAATAGCTAACAACTACAACAATGTTTTAACTTTTAATTGTATAGGCTATGTTTATCATTCTGTATCGGCATGTCGGCCGATACAAAAGCAAGTTTTCCAAAATGAATGGACGTATTTGCCCTGTTTTTCTGGAGACTGAGCTAATGGTGGTGGTATTTTTTTAACTGTATTAGTGGCTAACTTGCCATCGAGTTATGTGGCCTCTCTAGTCTCGAAGAGACGCTGCGTTGCAGGCAGGCACTAGCAGCAGGACTAGCAGTAAAATGCTCAGCCCCTCCAGAGATTTCGGCCTCCACTTTGGTAACGTCATTCGGTGGGCGTGGCAACCTGTTGTCAGAACTGTAAAAGTGCCTTGGCTGTTGTAGTTTGTAGTAAACCAGGTACCTGGTACATGCACAGTAGTTTGGGGCTATATCTCTGCTCTCACTACAGGTAGAAAGTTGGGTGGAATTACCCTTTAATTTAGCTCGCTAATCCCTTAATCCCGCTTCGTAGTATACCCCCTGGTCTTCCCTTATAGTTTGTTGAATCCAGACATAATTGCCTGAGGGGAAAAATTATGCCTCTAGTATATCTGTAACATTTGTTCCTTAGTTACTGCATGGGGGTGCAGCACTGTCACTTATATACAGATCCTTTCCAAAAAATTTGAATATCATGGAAAAGTTTTTTTTTTCCATAATTCCATTCAAAAAGTGAAACTTTCATAGATTATAGATTCATTACACACAAAGTGAAATATTTCTAGCCTTTATTTGTTTAATTTTTCATAATTTTGGCTTACAGCTCCAGAAAACCCCCAAAACAGTATTTCAAGAAATTAGAATAGTGTGTCGAAAATCAGCATTTACTTCAGTTATTTCAGAGAATGAGTGGAGTGGCTTGACTCGAGGAATCCGACAGTTGTAGCCTATGTCCCGGATACGTCTGTACGTGGTGGTTTTTGAAGCACTGACTCTGTCCACTCCCTCTGCATCTCCGCCAAATTTTGAAATCGTCTTTGCTTGACAATCCGCTGAAGCCTACGGTCATCTCTTTTGCTTGTGCACCTTCTCCTGCCACATTTTTCCCTTCCACTAAACTTTCTATTGATATGCTTGGACACTGCGCTCTGTGAACAGCGAGCCTCCTTATCGATGACCTTTTGTGGCTTACCCATCTTCTGGAGGGTGTCAATGATGGTCTTCTGGCCAATTGTCAAGTCTGCAGTCTTCCCCATACTGAACCAAACTGAGATAAACTTTGCAGGTGCTTTGAGTAAATTAGATGATAGTGTGACACTCAGTCTAAAACATTCATTCTCTGAAATAACTGAAGTAAATGCTGATTTTCGACACACTATTCTAATTTCTTGAAATACTGTTTTGGGGGTTTTCTGGAGCTGTAAGCCAAAATTATGAAAAATGAAACAAATAAAGGCTAGAAATATTTCACTTTGTGTGTAATTAATCTATAATCTATGAAAGTTTCACTTTTTGAATGGAATTATGGAAAAAACTTTTAGAAAAAACATTTCCATGATATTCTAATTTTTTGGAAAGGATCTGTATGTATACACCAAGCTCACCCGAGCCCTTTATCCTCCTCCGTATGAGACACATGCTAAATGTTCTCTGTAAGTTTTGTTATCCATTCTAGACCTATATGTATACAAGTGATCTGCTGTGGACATTATCATTTCATATCATCTTCTCAATGTTTGTGTCTGTCTGTGTTTGCATGTGTGGATAGGTAGGGGTTGGTAGTAGGTGGAAAAGGGTTGGATCGGGGTGTATATGTGTATATGTCTCTCCTTATGTAAACCCACACTGGGGTATGATTTTTTGTTGTTACACTAAGTAATTGAAAAAAAAACCAATGACATTTATACACACCAAAAATAACACAAAGCACTGTTGTGATCAGGTTACAGAATCTTCCTGGACAGGTAATCTGGAGATATGGCTCTCCGTTCAGTCAAAGCATAGTTTATTCTCTGCAGTGTTATTGGATCTTATCCAGAGATGTAATGTGCTGCATAAACATTGGTCCTCATTCATGAAACATTCCTAAATATGTGCATACATTTACTGTATGTATGAATGTGTTTTGTACGAAAGATTTACTCCTGATTCATCAAACTGTATGGAAAGGCAGATGTTCATACATTCTGAATCATTGTAAATGACTGGCACTTGCACATTTTTTCACGATTAGCATAAATCCACGCCCATTAATTGCCATATATGGAAGTTTCATTTACAGGTGCATACTAATTCAAAATGGCCCAGAAAAATCAACAGAACTATTATTCCAACAATTACATTTTTATTAGCAGATGTTCAGTAAAGGAAACATTTTTTTTAAAGTATTGTCAGTACTGGTGTCATAGGAACTGGTAAAGTAAAAGGGCCTGGCAGGAGATCAATGCAGGATCACGTGAACTGTTAAGGTAGTAAAAAAAAATGGAGCGACATTAAACTGAAGGCAAAGAAACGCATAGCTGCGCACAAAAGTACCACAGCTACAGGAGGTGGCCATGGACCAGCAACCATGGACCCGCAATTTTATGAATATATTCTTAATAAACCAGCCGTCTCTCAAAGCGCCATACGCCAAATGAGTGCCATGACTAGCTGCCCCACAGAATTAAGCTGTCGTGGGTCCCACCAGGCCAGAGCCACGACGTTGAGAAACACACAATTCGCATCACATAGCTGCACATTAATGGAGTGATACCCCTTTCTATTCATACGCAAACGTATCATTGGATGGAGCCTTCAAACGTATCATTGGATGGAATTTAACATTCATTTTGCTCAATTTAGTCCTAATTTAGCTCAAGTTTTACCCAGATATAACCGGTTAAATTTTTTTAACTTTTTGACCAAATTTAGCCAGTTTTTCACAGGAATGCAAGACAGCGTTTCACTGACTTTTCAACACAAAAATGTTGCGCAGTCTATGGCACTGATAACATTGGCAATGTTATACATTTAGTCTTGTGAATTCAACAGAAAATAAAAATAAATATTAATAGAGTAATGTAATGGTGTTGTCTGTGGGGTAGTCCATCTCGATTGCTATGATTGACAAGTGCCATTTTTCTTTTTGGAATGTGTAGAATACTAGATCCCTAGTAATATATTATGATTGATCGACTTAACTATATTGATGATATTTTGTCTTTTCCTCTAATTGACCATTTGTTTAATATGGACCATGCATGTTTCATATGGGTCAGCTTGTGATGAATTGCTTATGTAGACCTTTTAATCAATCATTTAAATATTGCTTTATTCCCTATTGTGTAATTGCACTAAGTGGAAAGCATTCCTGAATCTGTTAATTGTATTTATTGGAGAACGATGCAGGCGCTCCCTTTTTGATTATCTATTTTGTATAACCTGTTCCTTAATAGACTAATGAATTGTAATTTATCAATCTGACCCTGTTGAAGATGTTTTGTCTTTTCATGTTTGATATAATTGATGTATTAACATAGAACACAGGTGTGTATTCCATGGGTGTGTCTGTAATGTTTTTATTATGTAGACCTGTGAATTCTGGTTACGGATCGTTTTTCTTTCCATTGTTTAGTTATATAATGAGAAGATGCTTGTGTCAACCACTAATTGTACCAATTATAGAACACCTGTGCCAGCTTAATTGATGTGCATACCATAATGATCTGGAGTAGACTATATGTGTCACCTGTTAACTTTTACACCTAGAAGAGCGAACCTGAAGAAGGACTGCCGAAACGCGTTGTTCATCTTTCTCTTGTTTGTTTGTGCTTCGTATTGAATTTTGATAAATTAAAATAATATATTCATAATAAGGTTGTTCCTGTGTTCCTGTGCGGTTTACAATGACCCATCAATTATTGGACAAAGCTCAGTGTGCCACTTGTTTTTTGGACGTACTCTTGCTACAACCTGCACCTCTATTGAAGAAACACGTGTGCATTGAACTATTTTTCTGTTGGTAAAAATAAATTTATATTCTAATTGACATTCAGAAGCTACATTCGGCATTCTGAATTTACGAATGTGGTACGCGTGGTCCTGAGCAGGTATAAAATTTGTTTGTACCTACAAACAAATCTCAGATACAAAAGCTTTGATGAATGCCAAAATACAAGCAAAATGGCTAATACGAACGATTTATGCACAAATTTGTTCTGCTCACACTTCATGAATGAGGCCCAACCATGTTATGCACATGCAACTGCATCACGCCTATCAAGTTAACCAAGCCCTGACATAGTTCAAACATGTCAAGACCAGCCAAGATCAGTTAGATTTTGCAGCAGATATCACAAACTACCTGGGGAAAAATGACTGAAATTTCAGACGGTTAATTGTGCAATTTGCAATTAATTTAGATACATGCAACACTTACAAGAAAAATAGGTTTTAACCATAATGGTTTCACCCAACAATTAATTAAAGCATATGCTAATATGGTTATGAAATAAAAAAATCTATATCTTGTGATAAATAAACATAGTCTACATACACACATTTATTTAGCAGAAGAAGTCCGTTAATCCAAAGAGATGCTTGAACAGATCTCAACACAGAAGCTCCACTGGCCTCTATGGCGCCAATAGTTTAAGCAGTGACTGAGATGTAGGCCAGAGAAGCAAGAAGCGAGACTGGAAGGGGTAATGAATGTTTTTCTTTTGGGGTTTTCTCCAGTGTATGTAATTTACAGAGAAGCTCATTGAGAAACCTAATTTAGTGCTTCTTAGAGATTTGTCTCAACCTGAAAATCATTAGATTCGCTTGCAGGTACCCACAACCAGGTGCAGATATACACAAGAAAGAAATGATTAAATCTGTCTCTTTTTTAAATGAGATGCTGCAAGACCTATTCAGACAGAAAAGAGGTTGTTAGCTTACTTCCCCCAGACAGGCTCACAGTGTATCACTGATGCTAGTGAACACCAACTGTTTTGAGTGATTTAACAAGGTCTGTGAATGAAGAGAAACATTTTTTCAAGTGTAAACACTTAAATGAAATGGCTCAGAGGCCAATATTGTTGCTTTTAGCTGGCCTTATATTGGAAACTATAAAAAGGGTTGGGTAGTTTTCAGGAGACATTCACATTTACAAAATGTTTTTTTTTTTTTTTTACTAGACAACTTGTCTTTTCCAGAAGCACACCACTAAGCAGTAAAAATGGATAGACTGTTTGAAAATATACCAATGTTGCATAACATGAGTGGAGTCAACCTCGCTTGTTACATGGTGAGTGACTGAGACTGGTTTTGAGATGGCACGACACTACTATCCGTGAATACACAAAGGCTCATGCTCCCAAACCACAGAAGGGGGTTGTTGCCCAAATGAATTACATCTGGTTATCTAAACAGACCACATGTCACACCAAACAATTGAAGTTTAAAAACCTCAGATTTAGAGGAAGATCCTGAAATGTACCAAGAGTCGGTCTAATTGGCAGATTCTGTTAGGTATCAGCTACATTCTTTGGGCAGCAGTGTAGTATAATGGTTAAGGGACTGGCCTTGTAACTGAAAGGTTGCAGGTTACTTAACCTGAATCGCTTCAGTATATATCCAGCTGTGTAAATGGATGATACGTAAAACAAATTTAAAAAAAATGCTAAAAAGTTGAGTAAGTTGCTCTGGATAAGAGCATTTGCTAAATGCCTGTAATGTAATGTAATGTAATGCTTGATCCCTGACAACCATTCTGTGGTATTGTTGTCCACCTTAACTTTCTATGCAACACTGTCTAAAGTCCTAGGTGACCTAGAACTTCTCGATACACCTTTTCTGCACAACAAAACACATTGATGCCTAACTACCATGTATTGTAATTTAGTATGCTACTTTATCCATTGAGCAAATGGCATTATTTTCACTGTCCATTGTTGCTGTTCTTAACTGGGTCTACCTGTTATTAGAGCACCTGACATGTAATCACAGCCTCTTAGATGAGGCGTGTAATCAGACAACCCATCCATAGTCCTAAACTAAGCCATTTTGTGATTGAAACAGCTAAGAAAGATTAAGATTATACTTAACATGGCTCTGGAACGGCAGTGAACTGCGCCTTCATGACTGACCTGTTAGTACTTTGCTCACAAACCGTCTGAAATGCTAACGCTTCTAAGTGTATGGGTACTTTATCAAATTTGGTCGTATGTGTAATTTATAGACCTAGTTGCCGTGAATGAGTTATTGTATTTTGCTACAGATCCATAGCTCATTTGTGATAATTTTTTCTTGTTCGATCTACTGATAATCGTCAAGGTATAAGCCCTTGATGGGGCGGGGGTTTGAGGGTCTGGCTGACAAAATGGTCTCCAATGTCAGAATGTTAAAACGGGTTCATGTATCTTTGATTGGGAGATTGGAGTCCTCAGGTAGATTGGAGTCCACATAGATTGGGATACTCAATTACAGCCAGGTCACAGAGTATTAATCAATGAGATATGAATAGTTTACGGTACACATTAAACTTCTCTGTCTTAAACAATGCAGTTTGGAGGCACACACCACTCTTTTTCCTCTCTGGAAAATGTTTGGTGTTCAGCTTCTTGCACAGAGGTAGATTTAGTGATTAAGGCCCATTTATAAATCTCACTTTTGTCTTCTGATAAATTCTGATAATTATTTAACAAAATCACGTGTACCACTATTATTGGCACCCCTGCATTTATATATAGAATAAAGTAATATTTGGTCACATATCCTTTGCATGAATGGATCTCTATGGGAATTGGGGGGTGGGACTAGATTTAGCTGTAAATTACACTGGAACAGTATGGAACACATGATTGGCTAAATGGCTCTAAGTCATCAAGGGTCTGACATATCAAACAAGCCTTAAACCATCACTCTGCTGCCACACATACAGTAGATATGGATGGATAACTTGAAGGGTTTCTTTTCCATAGAGTTTAATGGGAAAATTTGTCAGGAGAAACAACCCTTAAAGTGATCCATCCATATCTATTGCATATCTGGCAGCAGAGCGATGGTTTGAGGCTCGTTTGATACCTCAGACCCTTGATGACTTACAGCCATTTTACCAATCATGTATTCCATACTGTCCCACATAATTTACAGCTAAATCTAGTCCCACCCCCCAATTCCCATAGAGATCCATTCATAAATCTGAAATACGAGTTAATCCATTCACTAACGCTGTCTTTATTCATAAACGCCACCGATCGCTACAATGATGTGTACAACACAATCGATTGAAGATTGATAATGGTAATTAGAACTGAGCCTAGCCTACTATTTACAGTCTTGCAGCCTACAGTGAGTAGTCTACATCTATTCATGTGATGAAATTAGCTTCACTTTCTGTTCATAATAAATTGCAAATATTTCAAAAAAGTAAAGGATTCTCGTTTTAACATTTGTGTGCAGCTGGATTTCAGAGGAAATATTTTTAAATAACCCTCAGATATAATTATGGAGGGATTAGTCTAGTATTTTACTCGCAAAAAGGTGATGCATTTCATAATTTTTGACGACTAGATGCCATTACGTCGCATACTGGTACTAAATGGTACAAAGTGCAGCCAATTTAAGTAAATATTACAAATTGTCCACATCAGCATCGCTTTTGATGCATTAGTTATCGCACCTACTTTGTTTGCCATATACGGACTAGCTAGCTAGTGCAGACACAGACATCAATGTAATTTAGTGAAGAGATAAGTTCTTATCACTATACGCACAATGGGCCTCATTCATGAAATGTGAGCAGAACGAATTTGTTGGTAAATCGTTATAAACTATTTTGTTCGTATTTTGGCATTCGTCACAGTTAGTCTATCACTCCATCAATGTGCAGCTCTTGTGATATGTCTGTTGCTCAACATTGTGGCCCAGTGGCCTGGTGGGACCCACGATAGCTTCATTCTGTAGGGAAGTTCAGTTGGTACTTGTTTGGAAAACGGTGCTTGTGAGAGACGGCTGGCCTATTGTTAAGAATATTAGTCAGATTACACATCCTTGGCCACCTCTTGCAGTTCTGCTGCTTTTGTGTTGCAGCTGTGCATTTTTTTGCCTCCAATTTAATGTTGATCCATTTTTTTACTACCTTAACAGTTTGTCTGATGGGTGAACCTGCGTTGACGGCATGTTATCTCCTGCCAGGCTTTTTTACTTTACAAGTTCCTATGACATCGCTATTGACAATGCTAAATAATTTTATCTGCTAATAAACCTTCGATTTCAGTGTGAATAATGAATCATTTTTTCTTTTGATTTCTCTGGGCCATTGTGAATTTGTATGCACCTGTAAATGGAATTTGCAACTTCCATATATGCCAATTGATGGGCGTGGATTTATGCTATGTATGAACATACGCACGTGAATATGAATAAATCTGCCTTTCCGTACGGTTTGCTGAATCCGGCGTAAATTTTTCATAGGTACTTTTTTAAATATATGCAAATATTTAGGAACATTTCATGAATGAGGTCCAATAAGAGTGAATGAATGGGCCAAGTACCTTGCGCAAGTGCTGCCCATACTTGACACTGCAGGCAAAATAGGGACAGGATCTGACCTTCTCAATACTTTCCCCCTGTGTCACCAGGCAATTTTCATCACAGATTACCTGGATGTGGAGTGGACCCCTTCGATTCACATAGCTGAGTGGTTGGGTAGAAGGAGCACACAACTGCACAGCTGCGTTTGTCATTTTTCTTGTTACAGACAGGTGTAAGAAAAACGAAGGAATACAGTACCCCCGGGATCACAGTGCAGTATAAGAACAGCCATTGGCTGATGTTTTGAATAGCTTTTGAATAGGTTATGCTCATGAACGCATTGCTTGGAAAAGCCCTGAATGAACAACTCACCATACGATGGGCTGCGACTTAAACCTAGTCTGAGAAATTGGGTGGTGTAGGTGGGAATCACAGACTAATCTGACCCCAAAATTGCCATCAGCTGCACCAAAATTGTACTGCGCTGCTCAAACTGGATGACAAAACCTAGATGCTACCAAAATCAGACCGTCCTACCAAACTGGGAAACCGGATGACATGGGAAAGTGACCAAGATGCCAGCTCCAACACTAACGGATACAGCTACACTAGCACTCATTAGTTGAAGTGAAAAATGTAGGTCTTTTATTTTTTTATTCAACTTTTTTTCATAAACGTGTTGAATTGATTGTGTTGTTACAGGGGAAAACTATATCAATGCAGTTTTAAAGAATAAGTGCACCCACTGTCTCAGCCTGTCTCTGTCTACTACACAATTTTGAAAAATACTTTGTGGTGTGAGTGAGGGAGAGGGCTGGGGGCGGAGGAGGTGTGTCCATTGTCATTTGCATTTCTGAACGTACAATGTACAAATGATTTTGTATAACTCAGATCAAACATGAATCAAGACTCAACAACTGCATGGCCTATTTCTCACCTCAAATATTTTCAGAAACATATTTTAGTGGACTATTTAGGTGGAATGAGAGAGTTTATGAACATGACGCCACATGGCAATGGCTTTTGTTTTTATTCCCATCTTCAGACACACGTTTATAGCTACACTGTAAAATAGTCCAGATCACACTTATACATTTTCCACAAGAAAACACTTTAAAGATGAACATGAACACAATGTTTTCGCAACTCGCCGTAATATATAATATTATTTTTGGACTGGGAAGTAGCAAAATATTTCACAATCCCCTCTGCTGGGGAGAATGCACTTTACCCAGTCCAAAATTGGCTTTGATATAAAAATAAATAAACACATTTACAACTATGTTAGATTTATCAATGCATGCTTTAGAAGACAAATCCTTACTTTACACATGTTTAATTAATCAGGCATGACTTATGCCTGCAAGCACTTCTGACAAAGAAATCTATAATTATTTGATAAATTAGGCCTCAGTGCTTAAAAGAGCATTATGCAGGATTATTACCTTGAAAATATTATAAAATAACCATGAAAATGGTCTATGATGTACTGGCAATCTCTGTCTTTGCACGGATTTGCTGAATCCATGCTCCTCTGCCTGTATTTATTATTCTAAGATGTGTCCAGGTCATTTCTGGGCATGACACTCTTTTCTGTGTGGGGAGGGGTGGGTGTGGTTACAGAGCCTGTGGGGTGGGATCAAGGGGCCAAGACTGGGCTTTCGTTCTGAAGCTCACTTCCTGGTGCTGTTGCTCACTAGCGCCACTGCGGTTGGCTCCAGTATAGGTCTTTCCCCATGTAAGTCAATGGCAGCAATGTGGTCAAAATACTCAGTCAATAAATTTTTTACACAAAAAAATGTAATTGCAATAGGTGCCTTTTCTTCATCTCTGCCTGTGCATGTGCTGATTTTTTTCAAATATTGTGTCGTTTGGACAGGGTATTAACATTTGTTCAGGACCAATCAGAGGGACAGGTTGAGTCCTGGGATCACTGGCATAGATAGGTTCTATATGGTTCTCACTGCCAGGACCAATCAGAGGGACAGGTTGAGTCCTCTTTGGCTCCACGGAGCAGGCGCAGTTTGTACAAACGGGTGGCGAAAAAGACTTCCGAGCTTCAATTCAGTTTTTACGAGGCCGTGGAAAGGCAATGGGTGACGTCACAGTGGCTTTGTCCATATTTTTATACAGTCTATGGGTGGGATCAGTTTTCAGCGGAGCTAGCTACTGCAATGGCAGAGGTGAAGAAGCACAAGTACAGCGAAGCCAAACAACAAGCCGACACGGAAGCAAGAAGCTTTTCCTCAATGGCGATAGCTGAAGTTTAGCAAGTGGATGAAAAGTGATGCGGAGTTGGCGTGTTTTTTGTTGGACCTGTAAGTAACATCACCTTAGCTATCCAGCTAGCTAGGTTAGGTAGCTGGCCAAAGTCGGGTACCTTGAATCGGTGGCATGGAATAGTGAGAAGGAAATTTCTTTGATTGTAAACACAGGGCCACAGCAAGGCTATTCTTTTTAGGACTAAGGACTAATCCTGCATAGTCCACCTTTAAAGGAAAACTTTAAGCTAGAACACTTACATCATGAGTAAATGTGTAGCAGTGATGTGCAATTCAATCAAGGTTCATTATCTGATATGTGTAATATATTTAAGCATTAGATCACAAGAGTGTGTTGTTGCAGGATATCATCATGGCTTTGACGCGCAGCAATGAGGCCGCCTCATTACCCAGAACTACTTTCGCCAATCCCTTTTGTGAGAAGGGGCAATGCATACACAGCCAGCTAGATTGAAATTTACATTATTTAGCTAGTTAGTAGTAGGCTACTTAGATAAAAATCTAAAAGCAAAGTGGGAGAGCGTGGCCACGCCTCCAATCCCCGGCAAAGCCACGCTGTTGCCTTCCGGACTATTGAGGCTGCTGGCATGGCAAAAATCTGTATATCCTCATGATAAATTATTGATTACTCTCAGTATGAGTATTGCAAAAACGTTGATTAGCAGGGATTCAACGCAAAACCCCTGACCTGTTGTCCCTAAGGAGCTGAAACAAATATCTGATACTTAAATTTGGTGCTATAGCAAGTTGAAGACATACTCATATTAAACTGCACTGTGCCTGCTGTGGCAATATCACCATGTGATGTCATGTTGTCTACAGAACTCGAGTTTAGCTGCGGAAAAGTGAAATGCTACACATCATTGTGAGTTTAACAATCTGGAAAATCGCATGACATCAGGCAAGATTGATTCCCCTAGCAATGATAGAGGAAGGGGCAACTGGTCATCTACTGAATTACCAGGCAGTAGGCCTACTTCATTTAGCTTGAATTTTATAAAGGCATAGATTTTAATACTATACCAGCGCTCTGTGTTCAGATTCAGCAACAATGTAATGCAACATTGTATTTAGTTAAGTACCGCTACAACTTTGCAACAAAGAATAGCCTAAAGGAACACGTATCTACAATCAAGAATGGCCTACATGGATTCAATGAAGCTTTCCAAAACAATGTTCCCATGGTGAATGAAATGGTGTTACTGTCATACATTGCTGTAAGTTGCAATAGTTGTCATCTCAGCAAGCTAGCACCTAACATTTCCCAGCTAGCACTACGGCAACAGTAGCTACTTAGCTAGTTACATAGCAAACATTATTACTGCAAGTTACGGTATCTTACACATTACACAATATGTTGTGTTTGCTAGACAATACTCAGCTAATGTTAACTTAGTTGCTGTATGCCTAACAGAAAATCAACCAGTAAAGGCTAAACAGCCAAACTAATGTTAGGTTCCTTGACCTTGGCAGCATATAGGCTTGCAGTGACTGCTGACAGTGAGAAATATTTTCTTAGATGTTAAAATTTGATTTATTTCCACACAGAGGCGTTTATTTATAAAAAATATATACGATTCCTTAAGATCTTTTCCAACCTGGCATGACCTGCTTTGTCCTCCAACCTTGTGTAGACATACTGACTCATAGTAGCCTGGAGGCCTTTTTCTGAGTCCTACCACAGCTATGCACAGTCTGACCAGAGCCTAGGAGCAAAGGTGTACACATTGTCTCATCTGAAAGTGTGGCATGTGTCATCATCATTTCTCTTACCTCATCCAGTACAAAAACACAGAGGATAGTGGAAAGTGTGGCTGAGATGTATATTATGTAGTATATACAAACAGTGCTACATCATTATCACAGCAAATAGTGATCGCAGTGATATACAGTTACACACCTCTGACTGCACCCATGACTGAGATTAGTCTGTTTGATGAATCCATTTCAAAACGTAGAGTAAATTTTTTTTTAAAGTAGAGTAAATTTATTATAGCTTTGATGCAGCTTTATGAACTTCCATGTTGAGTGCCACAGTTACAAGTTCATTTTCAGGTTGGGTCATGGCAGTTTTGATCATATTCCAAAGAAAGGTATATAATTGGTCAGGGATTAACCTCACAAGGGCTCAGTAAACCAAGTGTCATATGTCCTTCCACGGATAATGCTTTAAACCCTTTTTCAAAATAAAGTAGGAGTGACTTGACTTACCCTCTATGTCAAGAAATTAACGACAGGTCTTGTCTAGTAAAAGTTCCACGCACCTATGAGAACTACAACCGACTGAGTCTCAGCTTTGTGATGTTCAGTCATCCATTGGACCCGTCCCACCCTCACCACCACCTCCACCCCCACCTTGATCCTCCTATATTTATTCAGTGCCATCGCAGGTCTATAGCAGTCAACCCCATCATTCTTGAAATGTCTGAGCGGATTCTTTCACAAACATGAAAAGTCTTGTCCTTTACTCCCCCAGTCCAGAATAAAGCTGTCATGTTAATAAATTGCCTGGCACCAACATAAACCACAATCTATGTGGCACTGCCAATGCGTTTTTCTATAGGACCTAAAATAGATTTGCTTGGTTTAATTTCTTCTTTGCACATTTTCCCACGTTAAAGCTCTAGGAATTTACACAGCATTTATCAAAGTATCCCAAGGTGCAAGAAGGAGTGAAATGAAAACATTAAGGGGTAGATATACTAGCATCCCAAATAAAGGGTGTTATTTTGCAGGCGCAGCCAAAGTATTTGCAGTGCATGCGCTATCATTTCACACATTGCGGGTGATCAACTAAGAGTCATTATGTAAATTACTCCAGCCGCAAACAGCCATATTTAAATGAGAGATTTTGCGTGTTTGGAATGGTTATACTGTAAGAAAATGGCAGCAATGTTGCCGTTTTTATGGTATTTTTTTACAGTGTAGGTATAGGCTCTTACACTGAACGAGCTGGCGGTTTATTATGAACTGTTTCATTGGATGTCTCTTAGTTTCTGCCGGGAGTTACAGATGTCAGGACTGAAAAATGATCATAACTATGCTTACTAGCACTAAGCCTACTTGTGCTGCATGAGTCACATAAAATCACATAAAATTTCAATTTGATCATGGGTTTTATTTTTATAAAGTTTTGATTTGCTTGTTATTCACTGCTTGTTATAATAGACGTTGTATTGTTTGTTTGATTCAAATACTAGTTACTCTTGTATTCTGTAACACGATTTGCTTCATGATAAAAATATTCTTACTGTTCATCTACAAATTCTCTTTGGCAAACCGGAACGGAGCTTTAGAACGTAGACAGCAGTGAATGCACGTGAGCTTGACAATACATGTCTGACAGAAAATATTTCTGACTTTTTTTTACTTCACTGTAGTGGTGATAAATCTTACAAAAAGCAAGTGCTAGTGTATTGTTAGCCTTTATTGATCGCCGTATGAGGCTAGAATGATGAAGCCAGCAGAAACCAATAGTACTAATCCATAAAAAATGTACTTCTGTTATTTGTTCAATCAAATGTTATAGAGTAAAGCTTTCAATTTTGGTCTGTGGCACAATTAATAATTAGTCCCCATTGTTATGCAATCATTCAGAATGTTCAGTTATGGATATTCTGTCACGTCCCGTGCCTCTGTCCCGATTTCCTGGTTTTCCGTTTCTATGTGCATTCCGTTCCGTGTTTTCCCTCTCTCCCTCCATTTTGTGTCTCCACTTCCCCGCACCTGAATTGTGTTTCCTCATGTGTTCTTGGCTCACCTGTTTCTCGTTGTCTCGTCAGTAATCTGGCATATAGTCTCCCCAGTTTCTTTGTTCTGTGCCAGATCATCTTGTGCCCTGCCTTGTGCTTGTCATATTTCCTTCCAGCGGTTTTGTTGTTTCCTGTCTGTTCCCGACCTGTTCCTCGACCCTGTGTTCAGTCCTGTGTACCCGTCCAGTTTGTCTTCCCCTGCCTGTCCAGGCTGCTCCTGTCCAGCCCTTCCCGTCCAGGCCAGCTCGTGTTCTCCTGCCTGCCTTGCCTTCCTCGTCCTAGCCCTGCTCCTGCCCTTCGCCCTCCTGATCCCCTGCTCTGACGGATTCCCTGGTTCTGACCCCTGCCTGTCCCTGGACTTCGCTTTAGCCTGTCTGCTGCCCTGTCTTCATTATTACTTGCAATAAATATCCTCCTTGCGGAGTTTCTTCGAGTTTTCCTCTGAGTCTTGCATTTGGATCCAATCCAGTGTTCTAACCATAACATATTCCAAACACACCCGTACTGTCTTGTACAATGACAGCTGTCATTTTATTGATTCCTTGTCTTTTAATACCAGCTTTCCATTTGTACTAAAATGTACCAGCAAATACATTTCTCAAACTTCCTTTCGGGTTTAGTAAATCACGTTACACGTGCTAAAGTAATCTATTTGCATGACCACCTTCCACTATTTAGCGAAATAACGTAGGGACACCCGCAAAAATGATAAATGAACATATCTTTCAATGTTAGCACACGCATTCCTCTTTACACCTCGTTAGTTGATCACATTTTTTACATGTGTTTTTGTGTACATGCAAACCTTTTTAAAGGTTTTCAATCGACCCCTTAGTCTCAACTGAGTGAAGGACAGCGCCGATGTGCAATTATAGCCTACATTCATTATATACAGACTGCGAAAGGAAAGAATGTCTTGTTTCATTTTCAGAATAACCATTATTATGTATACATTTATCTGAAATTTTAAATAACATGTTACTTCATCACTTTAGGCGGATGCATTTTAACAAATTCATTGAATGTTTAAGAACACTGTATTACTGTGTTTCAAGAAAGCACATTCATCTAGGAATATTTAATTCACAGAAGCATATTTGATATGCAGTTCAAAGGTCGTTAGACATTGTAAAGTACTGCAGGAATTCTGAAATACCTTCTGTAACAGCTGCATAAAACAAGGGAATGGGAATTAGCAAAACATGTACTGAGGGGGAAATTGACCCAATATTTTCAATTTGTGCAAGACTGCCATCTATGGATTAAAGACTAGTGTGTAAACCTTTCATTTTCTTCAAGTGAAGCTAAATAATGACAGATATTAAATTGAACTAAGATTTACTGGCCACTATTCTTCAAGAGTAAATGAGGTCTTATCTCAGATTCTTTAAAATTTAAAAAAAAAAAAATCTTTCTTTGTCAATTTCCTCTTGGCTACAATATCCAGTATTTTTTTTTATTGTATTGTATTGTATCATAAGTGGATTTATAGGGCATATAGCTAGTATGATGTAGTTATAAAACTTGAAAGATCTTTCTTATATCACAAGAACTATCAGTTGGATAAAACGATGAGGTTCCCACTTTTAATGGTTAAAAAACAATAAATGACATTTCCGCCTACACTGTCAGACAAAGACTCTAATGTGGTCTTTGTGAATTCTCCTCAGAAATTATTTTCCAGAGTTGGAAATTGAGCTTCCCACTAGCACAGGTTAGTCCCCTGGTTCACAGGTTTGATGCATTAGCTGACTGTCATTAACTGGTAGTTCACATGGCACATGGTGTGACACAATTGGCTTTGTTCCATCAGGGTTAGCTTGGGCTTGAGTCAGCCAAGGTTCCTCAGGTTTCAACTACATTAGGTCCTCCCCAGAATGTGCAAAGTAGGCATACAGTGGGCTAGAAGTTGAGATACCATTTTCCTGTGATTAATGCCAACTCACCTCTAGTGTGTGGCCTAGGCTTGTTGCTGGTTTGTGGGAGATTGCACTGGATAATCCAGCTGAAACGCTCCTTGTGTAGAATGCATGTGACAGAGCTGTAACTAGAGAAGCACAATTGTGGTTCAAAATCAGGTATCAAAAGGAAATTACATGACATGAAAATTGTACACTTAGCGGTCAATTTCCTCAAGGCTTGCGTGTACAAAATCACGTGTAAATCAGTTACCACCCGCAAAAATCGTCCAAGGTGATCAACTAACGAGGTGCAAAGAGGACTGCATGTGTTAAAATGGATACATGGATTTTTAATTTTTGTGGTTTAGCCTGAATGAATATGCAAAATTGGGCATCCTATGTTATTTCGCGAAATAATGGGAGGAGGTCATGCAAATAGATTACTTTAGCTTTTTACTTTTTACTTTTTCCTCTGATCAATGGTATCACAATTAAACTATGTAATCTTCTCATTTTTGTGAGCATAGAAGACATTTTATAAACAATAAATTTAATTTAACCCTGCACTTTTTGGTCATGCTAATTGAGGTTGACAATAATTCTGGTGGGCACTGTATTTATGGCTGAATGAAATTTTTAATTCTAGCCACCATATTCAATATAATTATAATTTTGGGAATTTCTTCAAAGCCATCAGTTAAAATCTTTACTAGAAGACAAAGTTTGAACAATGGAACGAGTGTTAGACATGTCAATCCAACAAATGTTGCAATGTATCATGGTAACTTGAGAAACCCACAATGACTCACTGGAAATCAATACCAGAAGTACCACTTACTATTGAAAAATACACGGTTTCTATCCCAGAGGAAATTGTACCCTCAGAAATAGATGCTGGGAAAGTGGCTGGCAATAAAACATACATAAATATGATCAAGAGTTTTATATACTCACATCGGACATTGTCACATGATTATCACAGATAACAAATTCATATTGTCAAATCACTGATACAGATTCAGACTTCATTATAATGACAGTATGACCACCATGACTTGCAAGGTCACAAACAGAAGATGAAGCAGGATGAGACTGAGAGAGAGAGAGAGTCATGGACACAGCTTTTTTCCCCAGCAGCCTCATCACTGCCTCAACAGCAAATCACTGTAATCATGAATAAGGAAGTTGACACCCTATGCTTCTGCAAAGGAATGCCACAAGCACATGTCTGATCTAACCCACCATGTCATTGTTCTAAGGTTAAACAATGCGAGGAGCAGCAGGAGTCTGAAATTAATGTACACCTGTCCTTAATTAAATAAATCACTCATAACCTCACCTTATTATATTGCTGAATATGTTATTCAGGGGGACTGCAATACCACATTTCTTTTTCTGATTAAATGGGGAAGGGTTGCCAGGGTTGGCTTTCTCAAATTGTCATTTATTGGTGTAATCTTATTTACATTTTCCCCTTGGAATCACATACTTTGCTAGTGTTTTTAAGGGCTCTTTAGAGCATGGCTTTTTATATTTTGTCACATGATATCATGGTTTTAGCTTCTTTGGTTGACGGTTCACCAGAGGGGCACAATGAAATACTCACTTCCCACTGGCAACACCATTTGGCCAATTACGCAGGATACCCAGGGCTGTCACCGTGGGACCCTTGAACAGATATAAACAATAACAATATTCAGTTATCCAGCAGTCCCTCATATAGGCTAGTAGGGTTTTAATGACATACAGTGGCAATGTTGGGTGATGCCACCCCTTTAGCATAACTCTAATGACATAGGAATTAAAGGCATTTTTCTGGGTCTTGTCAGTTTTGAAGACAGACGCCATAAAATCCCCCAATACAAACTTCACTTTGTCTCAAAAACAGTGATACTCTGTTGCAGTCAGCTTTAGTGTCATAATTTGCATACCAACCGTATATACTCTGTTGGGTGTCAACAAATAGTGATCACTTTGACTGTATTATACCTCATTATGCATTTTTTAAATATCTCAGACAGACTGTCCCAGTTTAATTTGTTTATATATAATTTCTAGGTTCAACCTGGTCTCCTGGATGAAAGTACTTTTAATTTTAAAGGTACTCAAAACAACACTAAACGGTGGGGAGTACACGGGGAGTGGTAAGTCACAATTAAGAAACTGATGCTCATAGCTGTTTAAGGCAACAGGTTGGGGTGAACTATGCCATGTGAGTGTTGTATGGTGTTGTTGGCTTGTTATTTCAGCGATTGGGCTCTATCAGGTTTGGGCTTAAAATTTAGCTGGAGCTTTTCGGGCTGGTTTGGGTCAGGCCGTAAAGATGTTGGGTGTCGGGCCTCCTCTCTAGCCTGATGTTGACCTGGGAGCGACAAAGGGAGGTTTATATTTCCTGCTCAGTCAACTTGTAACTGGTACCACCATCTGCCATTGCCCATGTTAATGTAACTGAAGACAGTGGAAACAGCTGATTAGTCATGTGATTTGATTCTATTCGCATTTTCATTTTTGCTGTTTACATACATTTATTCAACACGACATGATTTGCATTAAAACACTTGGAAGGAAACATAGCTTATGTTAGGGTTCTATGGCAGGGCATTGCTGCCACATTGAGTAATCATTTTTCCTCGTGTGTATTTTTTCTCAGTATAACGAGAAACTTTCGTATGTCGGAATAACAAGAAAAGATCTTGTTATAAGGAGAAAAATAGTTTCTCATTATAACAAGAAACTGCAACATCTTGTTGAAAACATCTTGATATAACGAGAACAGCTGGAAATTCCACGGACACTCCAATGATCCCAGTCGTCATGTAGCCTGCATGCCCCTCGAACTGACCAATGATAAATAACGTGACCTCAGGAGGGTCAGACTGATTCTTTCTTCTGTACAGCCCCATACATTTCAGAATTTGTCTTAGTTATTCTTCTTAGTGCTCAAGCAAAACAAAATCTCGCCATGTCTCAACCCAAGACTACAGTAAAAACTTGATTAAGTCATGCGCACAAACCATTCTAAGAGTTATTGGCCTTCACTGAACATATTCTGTGTATTGGCTATGTTTTATTCTTGTACGGAAAGATGTTCTTATGTCGTTATAATGAGAAAAGGATCTTGTTATAATGAGAAAGGTTTCTCGTTATAACAAGATACTGAACGGAATATATTTTTTCACTGTGGCAGTAATGCACTTTTCTATGCCCTTGTCTGGAACATAGGTAAGACACATTTTGCTTTTGCAGGCAATTCAACTGTTTGTACCCCTTTCCTAAGATAAAAAAAAAACTGTACAACAGATACATTTCTACATTTTAACTAGGTACATTTCAGGGAAAATGAAAGCAGGCCTACAGACTACTGCTTTGGGTGAACAGTTATATGGTCTGCTTTATGTTAAAGTCATTCCCATGTGTTTGCCACACGCTCTAAAGACAGTCAGAGGTGACTATGATGTGCAGTGCATCTACCCTAAAATGAATAATTCTCTGCTCATTTGGCTCAAGAAAAAATCCATAAGATTTTTAACCTTTTTACTTTGGGTGTGTTCATGCCAAGGTAATTTTGGCTAATTATTATTTTCTTCAATTTAAAAAAAGTGCCTGGAATAGTTAGTCTGCAAGCTCACGTTCTTAGTTACTGTTTCAAAGTAAAGTAATCAGGCACACCTCGTCATTAAATGTAAAAGTTATTGCTGGAAAGTTCTAAGCATGTGCCAGCATTGCCTCAAAAATGTCTATAGAGGGGATTCAGTGAGGTTAATTTTCTAAAAGAATCGTGTTTATCCAGATATTGCTGTAAGCACGTGGAGTTGTTTATTCAGTGCTGATGCTGAAGCTACAATGATGAATTTGTGGCATTCAGACTTTTAGAAGTTTTTTTTTTTTTGCCTTACAATGTATAGAACAAAGCATATTTAATTACCCTAGCCTTATCAGACTTCAAAATTGATGTATGTTGAAAATGACTGCTGCAACTGCTGTATAAAACAATGAGATAATGTTTTAAGATTAAGGTTTTGGTTTTAAAAATAACGTAGCATATAAGCCAAGCCAAAAAATGTGATTATCATTTTACACATTAATTTGTTCATATGTGATATCTGTCTGTACACTCAATGATTACAGACAAATCTTTCTGGCGAAATTGTTTACTCAAATAATGATGGGGCAATTATACACACTTATTGAACCAATATTCAAACAAAAAGAAAGTGAAATATCAAGAGGGTCAGTTTTTTTCAAAGAAAATAATTTTTTTCTATTCAATACTAACAGTGCATGTCATCTGACTTGGAATCAGTATTACTGTTGATTAAGTGAGGGTTCTGCAAACATGCAGTATGTGGCCATGGTTACACTGTGGTCATCACAATGCACATACTAATCCAGAACATCCCACAGGCTTGTTACTGTCCTAACACCACTGTTTCACATTTATTTATGCAGCCATTTTATCTCATTTCCCCACATAATGCTGCTAATTCAGAGGCCATTTAGTCTGGCTAATTAATAATAAGGAGACATGTTTGTAAATAACAGATAATCTTGCATATTGATGCAGGGATTTGTAAAATAAGGCCTAATTCTCCCACATGTGCCTATAACTCATATACATGCACTTACTTTGAACTGTCCGCTGCAGGAAGGGTGGCCCGGTTGTATGAACTGTAGTATTTTTCTCCTGGGTGGTGGCAGAAAGAATTAGCTTTTAACAGCTGAATATACGGTGAAATATTTTTTCCTCCTGTAGGTATGCAACCGACAATGCCGTAAATCAAGATCATGATTTGAGAGGTTGCGAGCCTAGATCGCATACATGCTAGACACCAGAAATCATCAGCAACAGTATACTCATACTGCTATGTATCTAACACACAGTATACTCATACTGCTATGTATCTAACACACAGTATACTCATACTGCTATGTATCTAACACACAGTATACTCATACTGCTATGTATCTAACACACAGTATACTCATACTGCTATGTATCTAACACACAGTATACTCATACTGCTATGTATCTAACACACAGTATACTCATACTGCTATGTATCTAACACACAGTATACTCATACTGCTATGTATCTAACACACAGTATACTCATACTGCTATGTATCTAACACACCCGCTCTTGTTATTGCTTGAACTAAACCTCCTTAGTGCTCATAATTGGGGTTCACATGAGTGGTGACGCATGTGAACGCCTGAGAACGAATGACATTGCATTGCAACTGGGGTACAGCTACCCATAGTGCCCACGGCTTTAAAGTGGTCATCGTACCCTTCAGAAAATGCTATGCTATCTGCACCGTGTGGGTGTAAATCCAAGGACAGTGCAAGATGTCGATGCCACAGAATCATAAGGATGAATTCACAGCTGTTCTGTACATACGGTCACCACAGAGAAGGCTTAGGCTGGCAGCTAGCCAAACCTTTTGCTTTCAGCAACTTGAACAAAGTGTTCATTCCATGGGGCTCTAGTTCTCCCAGAGGATCACTGTGTCCTCAGGGGATATTCCGTCCTCTACAGGGGGCAGGGCTCCAGCGTAGACGCTGAAGATGCGGGACAATAGGCGCCCAAGGACTGTAGGTCAAGGACTTTAGAACTTGCATCCAGGACGAAAGTCAGCACGTGTGTATATGGTGACTGCCCATTTTTCAAATATGCCCTGTGGACTTTCCTGGATTTTAATTGATAAATTTGAAGTCACTTTAACCCTTGATGTACTTTAACGAATGCCTCGTGGAATTTAAAAGGGTGTGTCCAATTATCCGATTAACCAAGTACCACACAATTTACGTGCATCAATGATGTCAACCTCAGTTGAGTGCAGATGTTTTGTTGTTGTTGTTGTTGTCGTAGGCCCTCTTTTCATATTCATATAGGAACCATATCGATAGCCCTGGTGGATCAGGACGGGGCCCTGTAAGTTCTGCTCACAGAGGTGGGGCACAGGTTCACATGTGTGGGCTATTTTCCTCAAGATGAAGTCAGAGGAGACCTTCCAGGGTGGTTCAGGTGTCAGACCTGACCCTAAAGGGTAACTCAGTGTAACTCTGCTCTTTGTGTGCCCATTGCCTTAAATAGCCCCTTCACCGTCAGGCCCAAGAAGGACAGAACTCCTGAAATGGTTAAGAGTCATTTTCCTGCATACTGTTGTTAGCTTGAGGCTTTAGACAAGTTAATACATCGGATGCGAATGGGGCCTGAGAGATGGCCTCTTCCCCTCACCATGGTGATTCTGCCCAGGATACCTTATGAACATATTAAAGGTCAGAGGTCACAAAGCTTATACATGATCATATAACAGCATAATGTTATCATGAGCATTGGTGTGCATTGCTTTCTACTTGCTTTTAAAAAATAAAATAAAAATCTCCCATATTTTGCTCAAGCATGCCTTCCAGCACCTAATGACATCATACTGTGTACCTAAGTGAACTACTGACGAGCCTTGTTCATCAATATAAATAAACAGTGACACATACCCTCTATAAATCTCTGATGCCTGCTTTTAGCTCTTGTTGCAAAACAGTCTATAAATTAAAATCACCAGTAATGTTGCAGAGACAAAAACAAATTTGAAAACCTAGGATCCATTTAATATTGGCAACAGTCACCCTGTGAAAAATAATACCAAAAGGAAATGAAACAATTAATTAACAAGTGATTAACTATAGATTAGTTCAGTGTATAATTGTTTCCCTTTTTTCATCGTGCAGTCGGCCTATGTTTTCTCAGTTTTCATTATCGTTCAAATGTCTCACGATGGTACAACTTGGATGTTGGAATTTCAGTTTGGACAACTGGAATATAAGACTATTTTGACTCTATGATATTTCTTCCCCTATTGTTATTATATTGTTCCATTTTTGCAAAGTCCTGGTTTGACCTATATATTGTATATTAGAATGCACAGTATATTTAAAGACTGAAGTAAAATCAGGTACATTTTATTGATTGGTTATTTCTATCACGTATGCATCACTTCATGCATTGGGATACGAAAGGAATTGCTGTGCATTTAATGCAATAAAATATAATCTCCTAGACATAAGTTACCTGATACAGCAGAAGACTGCAACTAAAAGTTGACCTACATAGATTATTTTTATTTCAGATAAATAGTGTTGACAGCTTCACAGCAAGATGCAAGTCTTTAAAAAAAGCAACAAGTGTACAACTACATTTTTGGCTCAGTGTTGGGTGACAATATTACCATTACATAAAACATGAGTGACGACTCAGTCATGATGCAGGTGGCAATAACAGTGAACCATAAAAAATTAACAACTAAATTAGCCTCTCTTACATATATTTAAAGATTTGTCGGGACTGGGGGTAATTTTATCAGAACTGGGCTTTTATAAAATGAATCTGAAGGTTAAAGTGACGGCTTATGATGTTTCTTAAGCCTATGATTTTGAATGATGTGAAGTCATTGCACAATTGGTTTAAAGAGGGCCAGAGCTATCTATTGTAATAATCCACGGGCTGCCTTGCCCAGATTCACTTTTCAAAGGAATCTGTTGAAATACTGACCAGAAAATCAGCAACATGAATTTTAGAAAAGCAATAAACTATGAATGGCACTGTCCTATGCACATGAATTATTATGATGGTAAATTCTGAAAGCATGAACAATATACATTTATTTAAAGTCATAAAAGCTTTCGGATGCAGATCATTTTACTCCTTGGCAGTCATAATCAGGCCTGTCAATCATTCCCACTGAATCAGACACTTTTTCTGTCAAGCAAAAAGCAATACAATTGACAGCATTGACACATGATACTACACAACGGGGCAATTACATTTTAATAATGCCGTAATCTTGCATCCCATTGAACATTTTTGTCTCGAAAAGTCGATGAAACGCCATCTATCATTCAGGTGAAAAACTGGCTAAATTTGAAACTGGCTAGGATGTGGCCCGGCTATATCCAGGTAAAACCTGAGCTAAATTAGGGGTAACCTGTGATTAACCTTGTCCGTTTATGTCAGAGCATGTCAAAACGTCTCTCAACCTAGATTTTAACCTCTCTAGATGTCTTGCTCACTGGGATGCTATTATACAAAATATTATATATTAGAGCCTGTTTGGTGAAACACTGAGTACCTACAGCACATGGTAACCTATGCTCCTTAAATATAATAATGAATCCAAATATATGGTTATACTTTCGGATGAAACAAAAACCAGAAACGTCTCTGACACTCCAGGGTTAGGTTTGCCAGGGTTGAACAGGAATGTTTGGCTGGGCTTTGTCTTCCCATGAACTGGGAAGAGGTCCACAGGTGGTCCAACCTATGGAAAGATATCGCACCTAATGTGAGACCAGCTTTTCAGGAAAAAATATCCTCTTAAATTTGTGAAAGACTCTACCTGTCTGTCAGACACATGTGTAGTCTGCCTTTGCAGGTCAGCACTTATTGGCAGAAACATGTAATAGTTCCATATGAACAATCAGCTGGAGCAAACAGCAAGGGAATGGGGCAGAACTGGTTCACTGGAACACAATGGCGAGACTTGTGTTAGTGCTGAATACGATACCTTTGGAAAACATTCATTAACGTTTGTTCCTTTAATATGCCTTTAGTCCATTATGGTTCTTTGTGGTGTGGTCTGGGAAATAAACTCCGTTGTGGAGCTGGTTGGGTGACTTAGGGTCAAACTGACACCGCGACAGCTACGGAAGTCCTTGAAGCAGTAGTCTGTCTGAACAGATTTTCACCTTCTCCAGTCACCACAACCATCAGGCCCTTGCAGAGGGCAGGCTACTGTGTGAACTAAATACTAAATTAATCGATGCATGTGCTTGCACAGCTGACAACACCTGCAAACTGTCATGTTATAAATTTGTGCAGGACTAATGTGCCTCTTTAACAATGCACTCCAGCCTGGAGCCTGAGAGGAGTTTCCCAGAAGTCTGACGTCACTAGTTTAATTGAGCCAGTACAGTGTTTCAGAAAGGATTTCTGTTACCTTTAATATTCAGGTCACCAGGGAGGGGACCAGAACAGAAAAAAGCAGTAAAGTAGGCTGACAGTACCCATTGCCAACCAGCCACCATACATTGTCAAGTTTATGGAATTATGTTATTAACTGGCTGTGGCCATTGATATCTCATTAGTCTTTCATTCTATCAAACAATTTTACCACTGACATTCTGTCATTTCAGTGGGGAATAGGTGACTGCTTTTGAGGATCACTGAGAAATTAATGTTTCTGTAGTAATACAGAAGGAATTTGAAGCAGAAAGAATGTAATATTCATATAAAAAATGTTATACATGTAATTATGTTGGTAATTCAAATTTAAAAAATGCTCATCTTATTCCTGCCATTTCTTTAGTCGTTTTATATTTTGCACCAATAAACTGCCAGTTTAGAGCTGGAATAACAGTAACGTACCATAATTGTTGCAGGGTGTCCTAATGTCACTCAGGATCAAACACCACAGTAAATCTCTGAGCTCTCAGAGCTCCCAGCAAAGCAACATAGCCTAAGAAAAGCTATGAGCAGAATCCACGTGTTCCCTCAATTGGTATCAACAACACACGATGCAAAGGGCTGACATCACCTTGGTGTGAATTCCTGATTTACCGCTTTCCTAACATGGCCAAGACTGCCACCTACCCACTTTTAAGGACAAGACATTTTAAGGTTGACTGTCAAGATATAAAATGGTCATAAGCAACAGGATATGCCCTTTATGCACTGGTATTCATTGTCACTGATTGGCTGTCTTACTATAGAACCTCCCTTTTTATCTTCAAAAGTCAAGTAACATTTTATTGTGTTTTGAATGATACTACTCATGTGAACTACTCATTCGAAGTAGAAATTGTATATTAAAAAATTTCTTTCTGAAGTAAAATGAAATTAGGACGTGATACACAGTTCTTTAAACATTTTAATACTATATATAGCTTCTGTGTATATTTAATTATAAAAAAAAACACTTTGGTACTTAGAGGGACTGAGTGGGAGTTGAGGGCCGTTCTTGTGTACAGGTTTAGTGCACTGTATATAGGTTCTGTTAGGTCCTGC
Organism: Synaphobranchus kaupii; assembly: GCA_029718625.1. Lineage (NCBI taxonomy): Eukaryota > Metazoa > Chordata > Actinopteri > Anguilliformes > Synaphobranchidae > Synaphobranchus > Synaphobranchus kaupii. The sequence continues at coordinate 31,912,220 of CM056379.1, forward strand.
TCTGGGATCCTGCAGCTGTGTTGGCACCTCGGAGAGCCATGCCTTCTATCAGCTGGAGCAGCTTATATGAGTGACCTGCTGCTTCGCTGAGTGTAGCGTGACCCCCTGAGCACATTAATCAGCATCACGTCAGTCAGGTAGGCAGGGGGCGGCTGTACCAGCATGATTCCAAAACCACGCTGCTGCTCAGCTCTGTCATGGGCCTCAATGTCTCTTCAAGGTTTTAAGTATAGCTATTAAGCTAATAAAGCCCTGTGGCCCACTGAGAGTAGTTTACAGAGACCCTGAATATCCTCTCATTTAACCTGTTTAAGGGGAGGTACCACTGGTGATTTTGAGGATTTCCTTACCATATGTCGATTTTGAGATATTCTGATATTTTTTTAACTATAACTACCCTAGTTTAATAAAAATATACAAAACAATGTTCAACAATAATAATAAATAGTTCATTTCAATGATTATTTATCACCTTCGCTAAGTATTCAGTGCAAAAATTATAGCTTCTTTCATGTTAAAAAGGATTGGAATCAGTTCCAAAATTCTATACCGTAAAGTGCAAATAACTTATTTTATATACGTTCAAGCTTTATAAAAGACTTTTAAAATGTGTTATTTGTAATTTAGACTGTATAATGCATAATACATTTATATCGCATACCTGTAACTGATGGAAAATCCTTTTTTTTCAATTGCAAATCTTTAACAGCCATTTTCTCAAAATTACATATTACCCTTATGCCAGAAACATTTTCGGAAGTTTGCTAGTAGGTACAGACACAAAATTTCACGTGCTGCTTCCTAAAGGCAATATTTGGTCATTTATAGAGGGATTTTTTGATAGCTTTTTCCCCTCATTTTACATGGTGTTTTATATCTAAAAACAGGCGAAAAACACATTCTTTTGACATATACATAGTATTTTTCACATAATTAATCAATAAAACTATATTTTGACAAATGCCTTTGTAAATGACCAACTATTGACGTACCGGCCCTGAAAAGTGATTGGCGTATTGCGCAAAATAGCGCATTTTCTACTATATAATACCTAATTTGGGAAACTTAACACAAAAGTCATAATACAAAAATATCTTATATTTCTGTGTATATTCCACTGGTAAAGTTCAAAGGGATTTTAAGGTTTCATTAAGTACGTTTTTGTGATTGGCCAAAGTTTTGTTACAAAAGTGTATTTCAGGTGTCTCAAAGCATGTGTTGTATAATTAGTTTCAGTCTCATAGTAGGCGTTGTTCTCAACTCTGAGGAATGCATTTTGGCAATGTTATCATTTGTGTTTCTAGCACATGTATTTGGCAGTCACTGAAATTAATTAGGTCACTGAAAACACTTTTTTATGCAATTCTTACTCACTTTTCGATCTTCATTGCAGATATCACCTCCAATCATGTTGCTAATAGTGGTATTGTCATTTTTGGGGGGCGGGGTGTGAGGTGTGTGTGTTTGCATGTGTGTGTGCGTGTGCGTGTGCGTGTGTGTGGAGGACATCACATACTGAAGAGAGCTGTCACTGTAAAGGCACGGCAGGAACGTAAAGTGGGCCACTGGGAACGCACCCATCGTTCCTCTCACCGTGATGCCTGTGGGCTGAAGTCATGGCACTCTTTCTGTGGGTGTTACATCACTCTCAAATCCATGTTGCGCTGAAGGTGGCTGGCCCATCCATCACCCGGGCTGTTTACGGATGCCTTGACAGGTCTGTAATGCAAGGGTGGCAGTGGAAGGTTACTACAAAAGCTCCTAAACACCTGGCCTGGGTAGCTTTGGCCTGGCATGCCTGCTCCTCCTGCCAGCCCTGTTTAGTGGGGATCTTGCTCTTTACACAAGTCTCCCTAAGCCACGCTGTCAGCCCACCTGATTGAAGCGCAACCTAAGACTGCCCCCCGCCCCGAACCTCATCTCTCTTCCACGAGCGCGGCTCATAAACATGCCATACTTCAGTTTCATTAGTTGTGTATTTCTCCCTTGGCCAGTTCACCAGCACACTGCTGACAAGCAGGATCTTCGTGATGTGATTACAGATTTTCGCATTACATGCAACCTATGCAGTTACTGCTATTGTTGTTGTTTCTTGTTTCCACTGAGAGAGGTAGCACGTAGCCTTTATTGTTGCTGTATTCAATCTTGGACATTTGTTGCTTTGTCTTTGTTGCTGCAGGAGGACTATGAGTACATGTACATGTATGTGACATCAATTGTCTGGACACCCACAAAGCTAGCATATGGTGGACATTTACTGCCCGGCTGCTCATTTTTGAAGTTGTAACTCGTGGGTTATGACCTCTGTGGTTTTGTGTGCTTAAGATCAAGCCTATACAATTCTCCATTGCACGGAGTGCATTTGGCTGTCAGCTGATGAATGCTCTCGCTTGCCCTCGAACCATGAGGTAGTGATGACACACATTCGCAGCAGATGAAGTGCCTGGACCACCCGGCTCTGTAGTGCCTGTGGCTTGACCTTGGGGAACCATTTTAAACGCAGATGCCAAACAAAAGGGAAAAAGGACAAGTCGACCTAGCTCTCCTGGGGCGGAAATGTTGCGCAGGAATTTCTACATTCACTCATTAACGGTCTACTTTAATTGCATTCTCCTTGTCGACTGTCCTTTTGTTTGTGACCGTGTCCTTGACTGGTTTTATCATTGTTCGGGTGCACAGAAGGATAAAATTGCTGCTGGGGTCGGTTGTACCCAGGGTATTGATTCCGTCTTTGATTTGTCACTTTCACAGCAGCCCTGAGAATGACCTCTCAAAGTTTAGAGATGGTGCCACACGGAGCCGAGAACATCAACACAGTTTCGGTATTGATCTGGCGCAAATTATAGCTTACAAACCCAGCTCGCGAAAAATATCATCTGTCTCAGCTGATATCAAAGAAACAAAATGCTCGCAATGCCATCTAAGAGCTTTGCTCAAAACATTCTGCCTAGTTTTGAAAAAAATGTGACAGATTTATAGCAATTCTTTTATTTCTTAGCTATTTGAAGTATCTGTTTAACACATTGTTCAGTGAATTTCTCGGAAGACAGATGGGGATTTTGCATGCTTCTAAACAGAAGGAATGAAGAAATTTTTAAGCTCAGTAGATCAAATTCAATACTTAGATTTGTCATTGAATTTCTTTTTTTTATCTTGTTAAATAAAATGAAATATTTCACTGAAATATTTTCATATATCTCAGTATATTCTCTGGCATGACTTTAAAGAACTGAGAGGACAGGTTAGAATAAAAATGATTAAAAACCTTTGCCTTTACTTTGCAACAAAGCAAATGAAAATCCAATATATTTACAGTGAAAACATTATTAGAACATATTGTTAACCTTTTCAATCGCTGAATGTCTTAAGTTGCAGATCTCGGCTACATTTGACGAGAGAGTTGTGCTACTGCGTTTGATCATTTTTAAATGGTGTGTGGCTTTTATAAGCAACAAATAATTCAGTTTTCTTTCTGGGTTACCACCTTTACCTGAGCCAGTACTTCACAACACCGGAGGGAGACTTCCTTTTTATTTATCTAAATTGGAACCCAGGTCTCAGAGTGTCACTATCTTCGTATTGAGCGCGGCTAGGCAAAGAGCACCTCGGATGAACACGCATACATGGACATATGTGGGTCGGTATACAAAGTGGGTACTCAGCAGAAATAGAGTTGAGGGCATGCTGCACGGGCAGCCCAGGTATGGAAGGGCAATGACTGCAGCGCCGCTCCAGCGAAACGCTGCCCCTCTCGCCGTGGTTCATTAACGGCCTAATTGACATGTCGGGATGGTGTGCATTTCATTGATGAGAATTTTCAGGTCAGACTCGTGATCTCCTTTGCCGATCAGCACGTCACCCCGCAGCTATCCCGGAGATATGCGAGATCAGTTTCAAATACCCCGACTGTTCCTCCCCAGAGTCAAACTCCTGCGCCGGAGCCCTGGTCAAAATCTGTCCCCCTTCAGGAACGCAGCCGAAGGTAAAGCTCTGTCATTTGCTATTCTTTAAAAATGAATTCATTTTTGAGCAAAGGTGAATTATGAGCTTCCAACATCTGAAAATGATTTATTTGTGTACATTCAATGTAGAATATAATCTTATGCATGTACCATATAAAGCAGTATGGTAGGGTTGTCAGTGTCACAATTATATTAATTTTGTTTTTGTAAAATGTGTTCTGGGGACTTTATTTGCTTACATAAGCAAAGTATGCATAAGCTGTTTTGTTGTTCAATTGGTTTTTTGAAGACATATGCAATAGCTACTCCTAATTCCAAGTGAATTTAAAACAGCGACTGTTATTCTAACAGTAGTCAGCGCTCAATAATTTAAGTGTTACTCCTTTTGAAAATAAAATGGCAGCAGGACACTGCATTCAAAATTATGCCTAAACCGATATTCAAGCGATTTCAATGTTTGCATAAAGCATGAATTAATCCTCACATTAGTACTTAGTTAATAGTTGCATCTTCATGAGTGTCCAAAAGAGAGAAAGAGTGTGTAAAACCTGGGACTGACTCTGAAAGGCAAGATGTTCACTCTTTGAGGGAACTTTGAACTTGTTTGTGTGTGTGCGTGTTTGCGTGCATGCCTGTGCATGTGCATGTGGGTGCGTGTGTTTGTGTGTGTGTATGTGTTAAAACAGTCATGTATTCAACTATGTAATCTCCGTAGTTCTTGGTTCATTACTGGGGGACAAACCAAAACTACGAATGATCGGCAAAAAAAAAAACTATGAAAAATCGGCATCCTTTGCAGATAATACAGGTTCCCTCCATACATTTCAGTATTCAAACATTCAAATATTGATCATATCTTGAGAAAATCAACAGTAAATGTAGAATATAACTTCTTAGGTCTGCTCTTCTGGTATTGCCATTTTGAGCCATAAATCCAAAAACTGGACATTCACCCTCCACCCACGATATTGATAGTATATGCTTGGTCATGCATAGAATGGGCCTCTGGTCTAATTCAATTTCCAGTGTTATCAAGAACCATTCCTTTTCTCTGAATGGCATGTGCGATGTGCAATCAACTGATCTGGGGCAACATACCACCTGAAAAGTCTGGCAGGTATTTTAGCCATGCTTGTGTTTAAATCAAAGCTCAGCCAAGTGTAGGGGAGGGAGGGCTTGTCACAGGGTCGGGCTGGGTGGGCGGGCCTTTGAAATGTGTTCAGAGGAGCGTGTGTTATCTTTTCTCCTCGGCGTTGGCCATCCAACCCCGTGTGTCGTCCACCCAGATTTGGCGGCAGCTCAAAGGGAATGCAGGGAAATGTGATCCATATGGTGGCACTATAAAGTCCACCCCAAACCTGAGCCCATATCAGAACCAGCCAAGCCTCCATAACCGCCTCCCATTGACTTTCCACTCTTCTCAGCGACAGCGGTGATCCACCTTACCCAGAGATCTTCTCAGCGACAGCGGTGATCCACCTTACCCAGAGATCTTCTCGCACCTGACTTTCCCCAGGAGAGGCTACTCAAAGGGTATGTTGTCCTAAGCAGGAGAGACGCCTTTAAATCAGAACTCATCATTTGTAGAATTTGGATTTGCTTGTGAATAATACTGTATAGTCCTACCTAGCTCTGATCATTAACCATAGGGATACATTTATGAAGGAAATATTTGATTCTGTAAAGATGTGACTGCTGCAATCATATATGTTTAAAACTATTTCACAAATCCCTCCTGACATCTGATTGGATTTAAAGGTCCAGATTTCCAAGAATACGTGTGATTTCTTTGTGTTTCTATAAAATCATAGACTTATTGACAGGAAGAGAACACTTGATTATCAGCCACTAGAATGAAACAGACTAAACCTAAAGGGTCAGTTAAAGCTGTGTATTATAGTCCTGCAGTTGAGTGTTTCATTGAAGGTATTCCCTGGATTAATTTAAATCTTCCCTCAAAGAGGTTGGATTTGCTATGAATTTACTGTGCCATGTGGCGTTCCTGCTTCTGCTGGGAGGGGTGTCCTGCCAGAACAACCGCAATGCCAAACCAAGTAGCAAGCTAAGCAAGAAGACCAGCAGCCAGAGCGCAGAGCTGACCCCAGGGGATGAGCCCCAGTCCGCGCCGGTGGTCGTAGATCTTAGCAAGGAGTCTGGCACCAGCGGGCGGTCCAGCTCACAGCAGGCCCCGGCCCTCCCGAAGCCCAGCGATGACATGAAGCTACACTTCCTGAAGAACACGCAGGTCACCTGCAACGATGGCACCGCAGCGGGGTGAGATGCACTGACATGCTTTTTCCTCCTGACCTCCCGTGTGCCGACCTCCATGCACAGTAACTACACTCTCAGAGATAAAGGTACAGTCGGGCTGCGCTTTTGTTCTTTGAGGAACAAATTTACCATAAATGTACCCTGAAAGTACAATAATGTTCTATTTTGGGACTAATAAGTACCTATTAAAGCAAAAAACGTTACAAATTAATTATGTATTGTTGGCTAGGGGTACAATTTTATGTACCTATAGGGTACCAGCCCCGTGACAAGCGTTTGGACCTTTTTAGGTACTTTTTGTACCTTTGTTTGTGAGAGTTTAAGAAACTGGGTAACAATGAGGGTGCAAGGTGAAATACTGGAGGGAGGTGGAGAGTCTGCTCCCCAGGCAGGTTTTAGTCATGCTTTGCACAGTAAGATTTGTGCATTCCCCATCAATTAGAAACTATATTTTATAGATTGCATTGTAAAATGTACTTTTTTACCATAGATATATGATCAATATATAGATTCCAAAAGGTGTCTTTGTTGATGTAAAAGTGTGTCACAAAAACATGATAAATCATACAATTTTATCAATCAACAGAGGACCCTTTCTGAACAAATAAAATATGTATTGATAGATTTTTCACACGTCTAAAACTGTGTTCCTTTTTAATTTCATGCACTGTGGTGATAGAACGGCTTTGTAAAGCAGTGCCACATTAGACTTTACCTTTTAAATAAGCTTATAAATTTTGGTACAGCTACAATTTTCAAATAGAATAGCAAGTAGCAGTTTAAAATGTTACTTTTAAAACATTTTCTACATTTACAATTATTACAATCAGAGGACAATCAAAACACGTGGACAAGCCATAAATCCCATTTTTAACATAAACATGGACGATGATTAATTACTTCCACCTTTTGACAAGGAAATGCTTTCCCAGTGGGATATATTTCCAGGCAAGGGTCAGAGTTTAGTTCCAGGAAAAGAGGAACGATGACGTAATGTGCTGGTTTATAAATGGCTGTTTCTCATTGTGTGTCATTAATATGATTAAAAAAGAACAAAGGTAATTTGCTGAAATGTAAATATTTATCTGTATAATACTGTCTGTCTGTGTCTGTTGTGTGTGTGATGGTTTTTATCCCTGACGTGCGCTGACTGTTTGGTCTGCAGATTTTACTTAAAGGAATCTAAAGGAAGCAAGCGATGGCTGATATTTTTGGAAGGTATGTATTTTGAACTCATCTGGTTAATTTTATCAAGGGAAGTCACTGTCCATGAATGTTGCACTCAGCGGCATTTTGACTTGGAGGTCACTATTTTCAATGAGTCTTTTCCATCATTTTAAAGGTATCTTCTGTCTCTGTAAACTGTATTTAGAATCTTTTTTTAACCGTAGACACTTCCCAGGTTTTAACATTTAGACATTTTAGATTTTTAACTCCCGACTCATTCGACAAGCGCCATAATAAAGTCAACTTATCATAACGTTCTGCACTTTTTCAAGGAGTATCAATGCTTTTATGCCTGTCCTAGTGGAGTTGTACAGAGCAATTAGAGAGTTCAGTCAGGTGACTGTAGCAGGTGGAGTTGCAGGTGCATGCCTCAGATAATCTCAGTCCATTCTCCACAGGCTTGTGTTAAAGGCTATTGCCAGGATTCCCCTTCTCTACTCATCTAAGGCTAATATTAGGGTCTTATTTTTAGGTGGTTGGTGCTGCTATAACAAAGAGACCTGCAATTCCAGATATAAAAATATCCCTCGTCTCATGAGCTCATCAGAGTGGTCTCAAACCCGCAAAGGTACGCAGAGTACTCTCTTTTGACTTTAAACATGCATACATTATCCACTCGGTCCATTCCACTTTAAGACCAACTTTATTCTATACACTAGTGCAATTTAATAGTGAATTAAAATGAATTGTTATTGAGCAGTTGTGTGATTTTCTCTCTTTGCAGGAACAGGAATACTGTCAGCACAGGCTGATGAAAATCCTCACTGGTGGAATACCAACATTGTGTGAGTTTCACAAACATCTGCCTTTTAAAGTAAAAAAAAGCAAAAGACGCGATAAGTAGGTAGTTCGTTTTCTGCTTCATAACCCGTTTTTGCTTTGTGTTTCATTGTGTTAAGTCTATTCCCGTGTCAGTGTACGCCACCTGTACGTAGCAATGCATTTGGATTTCCTATGTGGAAGGTGGACATTGAACACGCAAGAATTGATTGGCGCTGTGTACCTGCCATTATTTTTCTTTGGATGGTTTTGGAGTATCTTAGTGCCTTTGGGTTGACATTTCACTAACTCTAACGTAGGATGTGATAAAGAAAGTGTATGACACCTCTCTGAGATGCTGCATGCGTTTTTAATGCTCATTAATGGTTTCACTGATATCCAATTGATGTCCATGAATACCATGCACAATTGTTTTTTTTCTTCTCGAAGCTAGGATGATAGCCCCTAATTTAAATAGGTCATAATTCATTGGACAGTGACACATTTTTTTGTTATTTTGGTTTTGTACTCTAATGAGTGCAGACTTTAATTTGAGGGATTTTCATCAATATCGGATAAACCGTTCAGAAATTATAGAACCTTTTGTACATGCCCCCCCCCCCCCCCCCCATTTCCGGGCATCAATAAGTATTGGACAGTTTAACATAATGTAGAATAAAGTAATAAATTTTAATATTTGGTTGCATATCCTTTGCATGCCATGACTTCCTGATGTCTGTGACCCAACAATATCAAAAGACTCTTGATATCTTATTTTCTGGTATTCCTACAAGCGATACTATAACCTCTCTGCATTTGAATTCATCTCTATGGGTATTGGGGGTGTGATTGGTTTAGCTGTAACTTACACTGGAACAGTATGGAACACATGCCTGGCTAAATGGCTCTAAGTCATCAAGGGTCTGACATATCAAACGAGCCTTAAACCATGAGTTTGCTGCCAGATATGCAGTAGATATGGATGGATAACTTGAAGCGTTTCTTCTCCTGACTTATTTTTCCATAGAGTTCAATAGGAAAATTTGTCAGGAGAAACAACCCTTAAAGTGATCCATCCATATCTACTGCATATTTGGCAGCAGAGTGATGGTTTGAGGCTTGTATGATACCTCAGACCCTTGAGGACTTACAGCCATTTAGCCAACCATGTATTCCATACTGTTCCAGCATAATTTACAGCTAAATCTAGTCCCACCCCCCAATTCCCATAGAGATCCATTCAAATGCATATAGGTTATAGAGAGTATATCGCTTGTAAGAGTACCAGAAAATAAGATATCAAGAGTCTTTTGATATTGTTGGGTCACAGACATCAGGAAGTCATGGCATGCAAATGATATGCGACCAAATATTAAAATTTACTACTTTATTCTACATTATGTTAAACTGTCCAATACAGTTAGAGGCCCGAAAATGGGGGGGGGGGGGGGGGAGTTATGTACAAAAGGTTCTATAATTTCTAAACGGTTCATCCCATATGGATGAATATACCCTCATTAAAGCTGACAGTCTGCACTTTAACCTCATTGTCATTGTATCCTTTCAAACTCAGAGTACATAACCAAAATAACAAAAAATGTGTCTGTAATGGGGACGTGACGTGTGAAGTGGGAGGAGCCAAACGCAGCAAGGGGAATCATTAAGCCCTTAGGCCACTAAGGCGGGATACCCCGCAGATAAGGGAAGGAGACAAGACAAGGAACACACACACACCACAGCTACAGACCAGCTCAGTTACACGAGCCAGAATTTAAACGCCCAGTCTCCATACGAGACGCAAGAACAGGCGAGTAGCACAATGGCACAAACAACACACACAGCAAATAAACAAATAAAGAATATGATTTAATGAGAAAGAACAGATAATAAATGTAACAAGGCTAAACGGCTCGCAGTCACATGCAAACATGTCCACAAAATCGCCCGGTCTCACAAAGAGACGAATCGCACCGAAGGGCAACCAGAACTAAGTTCTGAACAGAAAAAACCCAAATCTCCATACCCGGAGAACCAGCACAAAAGACGAAAGGACAGCTGAAACGAAACTATAGGCTATATGACTGACACAAGCACAAATACAAGCCCTGCCTCTCAATAAGCAGAAATGTAACGAGGCGAACAGGAACAGAGATTTAACGTTCCATGGCGATGATAGGCTCGCAGTCAAATGCAGAAAGCAAAGCGGTAAACACCCGATCTCCCAGGAGAGAGAAACATTTTACAGGTGAGCCGACGGAACACCGTCGTCCCATAACTACGATCCATATAGACTAACGCAAGCTTAAGTTGGAACCGCCTTAGCCTCTCAGTAAATAAAAATGTAACGAGGCGAAATGGAACCGAGATTTAACGTTCCATGGCTAGTTTAATAAGTAGCAGTCAAATGCAGAAAGCAAAGCGGTAAACACCCGATCTCCCAGGAAGGAGAAACATTTTACAGGTGAGCCGAACGGAGCACCGTCGTCCCATAACTACTATCCAAAAGACTCACGCAAACTTAGATTGGAACAACCGCCCTAGCCTCTCGGTAAAGAAATGAATAAATTAAACGAGGCGAAAATGGAACAGAGATTAACGTTCCGATGCTATATAAAGACACGCGCAGTCACACACAAACACGTCCACAACAACGCCCAAGCTCCATATAAAGAGACACACCCGGAGAACGAAACAGAACAACAGTTCCAAACAAAATCGTCCCGCAGGTAAAAAGGACGTACAGGACGGCTGCAACAAAAGACCTACGCAAAATAGCACGACAGCCTCAATAAAAATAAAAACCCTGAGTCACAACAAAGGGGAACGTAGTCCACGAGAAGGACAACAGGGAATAAACGTACCACGGCTACTTACTGGCTCACAGTAAAACGGAATTGAGTAGAAGCAAAACGCCAGGTCTCTAAGAAAACCAAACAGGCGAAAAATGGAACAAAGAGCTGCTGCTCTATACTTCTACGAGCAAATAACTAAATAGAAGCGAAACGCCTGATCTCCCAATGGGAAGATATGTGCCGAAAGGCGAGCAGAACTACTGTTCTGAACACAATCGCCCAAAACTCCATACACGGAGGAAACGCACAAATAAAGGCAAAAATAGAGCAGAGATTAACGGTCCCAAACTCCTACGAGATAACCAACCACCAAGCCAGCAAGAAATAAGCCCTGCCTCAACTAAGAGACGATAACAATAGGCGAGTAGCCAAAAACGGTACGAGAACTCACAGCCAACAAAACACCACAGTACAAACAATTAACAATCATCAATGTCGAAGCCCCGAACGTAGAAAACGGTAGGCTTATATACCCCTCTCCAGGTGACAAGCAACAGGTGTAAACGCTAACAAAAGATCCGACAACTCAGCAGGGCGGAGCAAGCATCTACCAAAAGGGCAGCGCCCTCGCGTGGCCACCAAAGAGAACGACCGCAAGGGGAAACAGGGTCAAAACCATGACAGGACCCCCCCTCTAAGGGGCGACCCAGGCGACCCCAGAAATAAAAACCATGCGGACGTTCCTGGAGAGAAATACCCGACAAAACACATACAAATATTCTTATTTTATTTTATTTTTTTTGGAAGGGAAGGGAGGGTGGGACTAAGGGTGAGGGGGGTGAGGAACTAACTAGTACCCGGCTAAAGTACCCTGGAGAAATCCTCAGCACCCTGGTTCCTGACTACCTACCCAAAACCTTACTAAAACCTATCTTATCTTCCTGAGGCGTGCCGGGCAAGAGGCGACTTTGAACGCAGAACTCAAGGGCAATGGCCTACAAACCGAGACCAAAGCCCTTGAATGCGTACCCCTGACAGGGATAAAATCCCCACCCAGGATTACCCCGAAAATAAAAAAGGCAAAATAATAAAGTAGTGGGCCGCAGGGAAACCAAATAAGGTGAACTGGCCCACTCGGCGCCTACCTACCAGGGTAGCTGGAAAACAAACAAACCCAAGGGATACTAACAAAAACCAAGAAACAAACCAAAGTTAGCCATTAAAACCCCTCTTAAGAAAAAAAAATCCCCCTAAAAAGCCGCTGGCCCCAGTAATGGCTTCGACATTCTGTAGTGGGGACGTGACGTGTGAAGTGGGAGGAGCCAAACGCAGCAAGGGGAATCATTAAGCCCTTAGGCCACTAAGGCGGGATACCCCGCAGATAAGGGAAGGAGACAAGACAAGGAACACACACACACCACAGCTACAGACCAGCTCAGTTACACGAGCCAGAATTTAAACGCCCAGTCTCCATACGAGACGCAAGAACAGGCGAGTAGCACAATGGCACAAACAACACACACAGCAAATAAACAAATAAAGAATATGATTTAATGAGAAAGAACAGATAATAAATGTAACAAGGCTAAACGGCTCGCAGTCACATGCAAACATGTCCACAAAATCGCCCGGTCTCACAAAGAGACGAATCGCACCGAAGGGCAACCAGAACTAAGTTCTGAACAGAAAAAACCCAAATCTCCATACCCGGAGAACCAGCACAAAAGACGAAAGGACAGCTGAAACGAAACTATAGGCTATATGACTGACACAAGCACAAATACAAGCCCTGCCTCTCAATAAGCAGAAATGTAACGAGGCGAACAGGAACAGAGATTTAACGTTCCATGGCGATGATAGGCTCGCAGTCAAATGCAGAAAGCAAAGCGGTAAACACCCGATCTCCCAGGAGAGAGAAACATTTTACAGGTGAGCCGACGGAACACCGTCGTCCCATAACTACGATCCATATAGACTAACGCAAGCTTAAGTTGGAACCGCCTTAGCCTCTCAGTAAATAAAAATGTAACGAGGCGAAATGGAACCGAGATTTAACGTTCCATGGCTAGTTTAATAAGTAGCAGTCAAATGCAGAAAGCAAAGCGGTAAACACCCGATCTCCCAGGAAGGAGAAACATTTTACAGGTGAGCCGAACGGAGCACCGTCGTCCCATAACTACTATCCAAAAGACTCACGCAAACTTAGATTGGAACAACCGCCCTAGCCTCTCGGTAAAGAAATGAATAAATTAAACGAGGCGAAAATGGAACAGAGATTAACGTTCCGATGCTATATAAAGACACGCGCAGTCACACACAAACACGTCCACAACAACGCCCAAGCTCCATATAAAGAGACACACCCGGAGAACGAAACAGAACAACAGTTCCAAACAAAATCGTCCCGCAGGTAAAAAGGACGTACAGGACGGCTGCAACAAAAGACCTACGCAAAATAGCACGACAGCCTCAATAAAAATAAAAACCCTGAGTCACAACAAAGGGGAACGTAGTCCACGAGAAGGACAACAGGGAATAAACGTACCACGGCTACTTACTGGCTCACAGTAAAACGGAATTGAGTAGAAGCAAAACGCCAGGTCTCTAAGAAAACCAAACAGGCGAAAAATGGAACAAAGAGCTGCTGCTCTATACTTCTACGAGCAAATAACTAAATAGAAGCGAAACGCCTGATCTCCCAATGGGAAGATATGTGCCGAAAGGCGAGCAGAACTACTGTTCTGAACACAATCGCCCAAAACTCCATACACGGAGGAAACGCACAAATAAAGGCAAAAATAGAGCAGAGATTAACGGTCCCAAACTCCTACGAGATAACCAACCACCAAGCCAGCAAGAAATAAGCCCTGCCTCAACTAAGAGACGATAACAATAGGCGAGTAGCCAAAAACGGTACGAGAACTCACAGCCAACAAAACACCACAGTACAAACAATTAACAATCATCAATGTCGAAGCCCCGAACGTAGAAAACGGTAGGCTTATATACCCCTCTCCAGGTGACAAGCAACAGGTGTAAACGCTAACAAAAGATCCGACAACTCAGCAGGGCGGAGCAAGCATCTACCAAAAGGGCAGCGCCCTCGCGTGGCCACCAAAGAGAACGACCGCAAGGGGAAACAGGGTCAAAACCATGACAGTGTCACTGTCCAATGAATTATGGTGGCCACTGTATGTTCAATGACAGTGATTTTCACCTATTTGAGTAGTATCTTATCATCATAAATGGTCGTCCATTGATTCTGTAGAAGTGTTTCTGAGTATAGCTGAAGTGAGTTATGGCGATGCGTTGTCTACAGGTTTATTCCATACTGCTCCAGCGATGTGTGGAGTGGGACTGCCCCTCCGCCCAAGACCAAACAAGGAAAAGACGCTGGTAGGATTAATCTCAATTTAAAACAGCAGCACTACGGACTTTGCTATGTTAATGGACAATCTCAGTGAACACATAAATGTAAGATGGACATTTTATTTTGCTCAGGACTTTTCTCTGTTGTATTTCACAGCTGAGTATTCCTTCATGGGCTCCTTGATTATCCGGGAAGTGATTAAGGACCTTGTTCCCAAGGGCATCAAACAGGCCAAAGTTGTCATGTTGGCCGGCACAAGGTGAGCCTGCTTGGAATCATGACGGATTGAAATTCAACCCCAGTGGGTATCTCTGGCCAGGCAGAGCACCTCCATATACAACACTGGCTGAAGGTATTTTTGGTACATCCTGTTGTTCACCAGAAATATGTTTACTGGACCCTGTTTACCATGAACAATGACCTAATGTCTACAATTGTCCTCTCATGAAATCAGGCATAAACTGGGATTCAATAAAGACATTGTCGTTTACCGTACCTAACAATTAAAAGCTAGATTTCTTTCTACGCGACACAGTTTGGCGTATTTGGCAAGCAGTCATTAAAACAAACTCACCATACTGAGTTTGTGATGAAAAAAGTGTAATGTTCGTGCTTAATTGTAAGTGTTAAGAAAAATGTAGAGAGAAGACATCGTTCTGAAGACTGTAATAACAAGGTTATTGTTATTGACGTTTTGTGGAATGAGCTCAGCACAATTGCAACAAAATGTATTTTGTAGAACAGCTTCATTTTTCTGGTTACCCCAAAGCTGTGTGATGTCAAGACTTTTTATTTAACTACATACCTAGGTAGTGCTCCACTATGGAATGGCATTCAAGGAGAAATCAATGAAAACGGTCCACGTCTATCGAAAGGAAAACAGTCTACATCTGTGTGTGCATATAGTGCTGGGGGAACAGGTGTACTGCTGAACATTGAGAAGGTGTCCAGCCAGCTGGAGCAGCTGGGGGCGGACGCACAGGTGCGAGGTCTGGTGGATTCCGGCTGGTTCCTGGAGAGCAAGCAGCAGAAGGCACCAGAGTGCCCCGACACCATCTCCTGCACCCCCACGGATGCCATTAAGAAAGGCCTTCGGTAATACAAGTACCCTAAATGGTGTGATAATCCGCCAATTCAGTATTTGCAAACCAGGTTTTGCTGTCAAAACTCAACAGTAGGGATCAGGATACAGTCTGCCAGGGAAACAAGATGAGCACAATCTTTGTTACTTGAGTATTAATGTTTTTTTAATGCCAATTCAGTTATCACTGGTTTTGCAGCTTTGTGCTATATAATAGCTTACGTCTATTTTATGCCTGGTGTTGGAGCGCTCTCCTTTGCCTTTACAGGCTGTGGAATGGGGTGATCCCAGAGAAGTGCCGTCAGCAATACAAGAAAGGGGAGGAGTGGCAGTGCTTCTTTGGTCACAAGCTTTACTCCTCTCTGACCTGTGAGTGCCTCTTCACTTCTTCACTTCTTCATCTTTAATCTTTAGATTAGTTGGAAAATCTATCAGAAAATGTTACAGCCTCACTGCCTGACAAAGAGAATTTAAATGAATTTGAGTGTCCACAGAAACATCTCCACACAGACCTCAGATTTTTGCCCCTCTGTGTCCCTCTATAGCCCCTCTGTTTGTGGTGCAGTGGCTCTTTGATGAAGAGCAGCTACGAGTGGAGAATATCTACATCGGGGGCCAGTCTTTGTCAGAACAGCAGTGGACATACATGCAGAACTTGGGCAAGGAGCTCAAGAACTCACTCAAAGATGTCACGTGAGTGCCACAATATTTAGCTAATTTCTGCACAGCCTTAACAAAAGCATGGGTGGAATAGCAATAAAAAGTAAAGCTAAACAAACAAGTCTATGCATTTATGATAAACTAATTGTCATGGTAAACATTTTAATATATTTGATCATTTCAGATACTTAGGGCCTGATTTACTAAGACATTTAGCATGTGCAAAACCTTTTAGCACACACAAAACTAATAACACAAGCAGTGATTAGTGCAAAACAAATACTATGACCAATCATTGGTCATGCTATTGGTCTTGAGTGAACCAAATGGTTTTGCACATTCTAAAGGTCTTAGTTAATCTTCCCTTACAAAAATATAGGCCTTCTGGCAAATTTGCGTCAAACCTTTGGCAAGCTCATGCAAATAAGCTTTGTGGAAACTGCCATTGTTGCAAGAAGTTCACCAGAATTTCACCACTACTGGTAAAGTCTGGCAAATCTCTGGCAACATTTTGTGGAAAACAATTTAGTTTGTGGCAAATGCACTACATATTAGCTGAAAGTTTGCAGCATACTATCCAGTTTTGTAAGGGAGGCCCTTAGCGTTCTATATTTAACAAAAATGGGTTATTTGAACATTCAGCCATGTACTTTCAAGATTACTGCCTTGTCTATTCTCATCCTATTTCTGAAACAATATTCCATATGTGTTTATTGAGGTTTTCAAAACATAAATCTTGTAGAGGTTGATTACTAATGTCAGTGTTATTGGTTCAGTGTGTATTGGAGCAACCTGTCTCTGGCTTACTGTGAGACATATGCTTTTCAGGGCGGTGTTTGCTCCCTCCTGCTTGTCCCACACATTGATCACTAAAAGGTAAGGATATCTGAGCTGGGCCTGAAAAGCACATTAACAAGCATTGCTCCATCTCTCCAGAATGAGCTCATGCTACTCTTTCTGTTTGGTCGTTCATCATGTCGCATTCTGTCTGTCACTGAATGCCAGTTCATACTTTCACTGTCCACCAGCTGGGCTGAGCCTCACTCGCAAGGGTGGTGGAGTAAGAGGCGGGGCCTAGGCTGGGGCCAAAGCAAGGATGAGGGGTGTGGTTAACCATGAGTTGAGGTCACCTGGGGGCGTGGTTCGTTCTAAAGGTGGTGATAGGTTGAGGGGTATATTTGCAGTGTTTTGTAATCTAATGCATGATAGGGTGGGAAGATAAATTGACCTGCATACTGGCATACTGACAGGGACTAACCCTAGAACCTTCTGTGAGATGTGGGGAGCCTGATCAGAGTGTACTCTCGGTCTCTAATCATTCACTTTCTCTCTCCTTCTATCTCTTTCCCTCTCCCTCTCTCTCTCTCTCTTTCTCTGTCGCTCACCCTTCTCTCTCCTTCTCTTATACAGTAACTGGATGGATTTACAGGTTAAGGGAACCACTCTCTCTCGAGCTCTGCAGTGTTGGGACAAGAGCCTCCAGGAAGCAAATCGAAACAGCAAGACCGCCCTGAAGGGCTGTCCTATCTATCTGATTGACAACTGCCAGTGGCCTCAGTGCAACCCCACCTGCCCAGCTCTGATTGATCTGACCACCAACCAGGAGCTCACGCTCCTTCAGGTGCTGGCAGGAATGGGCTTGGATCTGAAAAAGCTGGGCTTGGACCTTAAGCAGGAGGGTAGCTCCTTAACTGGCATGGTCAGTAATGGCGGTTAGATCCAAGACCCAGGTCGGGGTATGCACCCAACCGTTAAACCACTGTGGTCCTTTAAGGGGAAGAATTATGATGTAAACATAATGTACAGATCTAAATCTGCTACTTGTGCCATCTAGCATTCCATTGTGCTCCACTGTAATATGGTGTTTTCACCTGTAGTATGTCACTGGGCATCTGTTTCCCTAGGCACCGTCAGTGGCCAAAGGGAAAATTATCTGCTTGTCTCTGAAATACCCCAGTTAAACATGAACGCTAAATACCCGTATATAGCCATCAAACCTTTCAATGCTTTCGTGTAATCGTAATGAACAAAATTCAACTTCACAACTTGTGAAGTTGGCACGTGTGAACACTGGTAAGATGTAGATTAGTTAGGGGGACATCTCCTGAAGCACTCAAGGCTATCAATTTCCACTCCTAGTCTCTGTAACCGATACCTTTCCCTTTTGATTGACTGGGCCGAGAGCAGTGCTACAGTACACCTTAACTATGCTTGGACATCACACTCCACTGGGCTGGAGAGCCATTTCCTCTCCTCCTTTAGCTGAGTTGTGTGCATTTCATCTAATGCTGCTACTGCTATTGATAATGTAAAGCACATGAATACATAAACATGTTCATGTACAGATTTCTGAATATGATGTGTGCATGCTGTGAGAGCAGGTCAGTAGAGCAAGGGTAGTATATTGGGGCATTACTCTGATAACCTCCCATGTGGCTGTCATAGTGATAGCACAGGTTTTTATTTTTTTGTTTTACAACATAGTTGATTTAGACAAAACTAAAAATGCTAAATTGATAATTTGAAGTGAGTGTGATACTGATGTCTGTGGATTCCTTTGCTGCAGGGGACATTCCCTGGTCCGTTTAGAAGTAAAGGTCAAATATTTGGTTCCTAAACACAGAGAGCATTCACCTCTCAGTGATAAAGTTTAATGTTAAAAACTATTTAATAATGCACATTATTTTATTTTAGAATAATGTCTCTGTGATTTCAGTAAAATGTCATAAACTGTCCTCTTTCTATAAAACAAATTTTGCAGCCTAAAAAATCTCATTTGAATGTTAACAGTACAATTTCTAGAGGTCACATTAAACATATTTATTGTTCATTATATTTGTTAATCTATATTCAGTAAAATGAGTAACTAACAAGATGTTTATTCTTACATTATTATATGAAATTGGTTATTATATATTGTATACCGGCACAATAAATGAAAGAGTTCAAAACCTGGTGTTGTTTTATGTATTACATCTAGTCTAATTAGTGCACAATTATCAGGGAGTCATTTTCCTATTTGTTCTATTCTCTGTCAGATTCTTGCATCCTTGTATGGTCATTTGAATGCTATTCTATTCATATGGCACTGGAGGGCGCTCTATGCCTGTTTTAACTGACAGGATTGTTTTTAAATACGAAATACGACCCAAGAAATAATTGTTTATTTGTTGTGTATTCATCATTTAGAAATAATATATGTGGAGTAGCATTGTGAATAATTATACCACAATAATACTTGAAGAATTTAATGTTCATGCAAATGTTTCACTAAATTATGGTGTGTATTTATACACAAACACTATCAATTTAAGAGAATCAGCATACACACTCCAAGGTCTTGGCATAGAGGTGTAGAGTCAGTTTTGTGTTAGAAAATAAAGAGTATAAAATAATTTAAAATAAAGAGCAACTAAAGAATAAAACCATGCACACTTGGAGCATAAGCAAGTATGCAGGTTTTTATTATTTATTTCCATATATTCGAGCCATTGCCACATAATGATGTTTAAACATATATCCCTTCCCTCAACGTTGTCAAAAGAATTCCCTGTAATGCAAAACATATGACGTCTGTGAGAGCTACATTAACCGCCAAACCTCACAGAGATGTACTCATGAAACTGTGATAAAGTGAGCTATTTGATTATCTACAGAACTGGACAGAGAACAGCTGGCTTTATGACCCTGGAACAAGCTCTCTCTCTCCACTCTGTCCATGCTCCACTAACCCAACATTCATTTTCCCATGACCTAATCATGCAGTCACTGCAAGGAAATGGTCAGCGGAGAGTGCGAGGCGGGAGTTTCCATGGTAATGGGTTCAGCCCAACAGCAGGGCTCTCTGTACCACAGTACTATACTTCTTTTCTGCCCACCGCACTGTAGCACTGGGTATGATGTTAGAATGGAAATATATGAAGTCACTTGGGATAATATTGGAACTGAACGGAAAGACGAAGTGGCTAAGGTTTTCTCCAGACTGCTGTCGCAATTTGTTGTCACAAATGGTTAAATTCAATTTAAATTCCCAGTTTTAGTCCAATGGTGCCTTGTGGTGTGTAGAAACCTTTTAGAACATTGTGAGCATCATGCATTAGTAACAGCATATGTGCCATTTTCAATTAATTTATGTATAAACGTGAAAAACAGCCTTTAGTTTTAAGTGTGTGAAAGTATGCTTATCCTCGTATCAAGTAACAATAACAGAGAATTACATTTGGGGGAATAGCAGAATTCTGGAAAAAAAAATAGCTCACTACCTTGAAGTTTATCGCAGGCTATCAAGTTGTTATGGGAATATACTGAGTCCCTGTTTGTTTTTAACCTGTGTAATAAAGATTCTGTATTCACTTTGTCAAATAAAAAATACAGTGCATTTAAGGTTTGAAAAACAGTGGGCTTTGGTAAACATTGCTCACTTCTTATGAACAGCAGTGTGGCATAAAAAAGCATCAGCAACATAATGATGACTATCTAATCAGACTGGCTCCTTGTTTATAATCTCTTACACAAGTCAATATACTTAATTAGCTGTGTGATTTCCTACTAAATGCAATTCCACTAACAGACTAAAGTGAAACATTTGGAGCACATTCAACTGTAAAAAAAATTTTCGCTGTCAACAAAATTGCCAAACCTGATAAACGACTGGCTTAATTGAGGGTAAAATCACAGAAACCTTCAAATTGACAGTTGTAGACAAACATCCCACTTGAATCGCAGCAGGTATTTGACTTTTGATGTCCATGATTTAGGGGACAATTCAAAGGTTTTGCTAAAGTAAATATCCAGTACAAATATTCACATACAGATATAGCATGTCCATATATGTGCTGATTCATCCTGACTATAAGATATGGGTAGAAATAACTGCTTGTGCTACAAATCGAGTTCTAAGTCAGCTGTAAGTGGGTAACATTGCTTGATATACATGTAACTTTTTGATGCTTCCTGACTTTGCCACCTAAGACACTATGGGGTATTTTTGGAACAGAGTTAAAATTTTACAGAATTATATATATGCATATAATTGAGCCCCATTGCCATAATCGAGATTTTCCCTCATGTTTTGAGGATGGTGGTGGAGAACACTGTCTAACACGTCGGTCCAAAATCTCCCATAGGTGTTTAATTGGGTTGAGATCTAGTGACTGCGAAGGCCATAGCATATGATTCTCATCAAACCATTCAGTGACCTCTCGTGCCCTGTGGATGGGGGCATTGTCATCCTGGAAGAGACCACTCCCATCAGGATAGAAATGTTTCATCATAGGGTAAAGGTGATCACTCAGAATAACTTCGTATTGATTTGCAGTGACCCTTCCCTCTAAGGGGACAAGTGGACCCAAACCATGCCAGGAAAATGCCCCCCACAGCATAGATTAACTGTATAATCGGTATACAGCTAGGTTGCTAACATTGTGCAATCGTAATCATCTGCTTGGCCACTATGTTGAAACAGGCAGGGCAGGGCAGAAATAATTTCTTCTTTTTTTATCCCTGTTCAGTACAGCTAATTTAGATTATTCATGGTATGAAGAAAATAATTGTAACTATTCAATTTTGGGGAAGGAATACACAAAATAGTTTGTGTAAAATATCCATGCATGCACATTGGTAAACAACATATCCTATGTTTCTGCTTCACCCTTCATGCCATTACATATATTTTTGATACTGAGCCAACATTTAATGAAAATTTAAATGAACTGGATAACCATTAAATTCTTCATAGCTCTCTTAAACATGACCGATGTCTAATATAATGAGCAGCAAAACTCCAGAATTTTGGCTCTAGTATTTCCTGTGGGAGTACTTTTCTTTGCCACATGCTCATTAGCATAATTTATGCTATGACCCTTCACCCAAGCCCTGTATGGACAATGAATTTGAATTTAAACTCAGTTGACGGTTTGCATTGCCTCCCTTTCCTATGCTGATCTGTCTTGTTCACTACCAGGGAAGTGGGAAGTGACTCTTTATGTATGACATCATCGTGGTTATGTACCATGTTTAGGGCATTGTGCAATAGAGGGCCCACTATGTCAGCTAAGTAAAATAATGGAATATCTCAATATATTATAAACCACAGAATGTAACAAAATGAAAGAATATTCAAGATGTAAAATAAAAGTCTAGTGGAAACATGCCGGCTAAGCAGTGTTAAAGATCATCAGAACTACTCCTTGCTGTCATTATGAGAATAAATCGCCCCCATATATTTAGAAGACAACATATGAACATGTAATTGTGATTTTAACAACTGTGGCAGGATTTCAAATTTAGAAAAAGCTAACATGAAGACTAAACGTCTGTATCGGCTGAAGCGTTTATACTTTACACATTTCCTACTGCAGGTTTAGTATAAATAGAACTTCCTTCCACAGCATGAAGCAGGCAGTGACCTAAGTTCCTCCATACTCTGACTGTTTTCTCATGGTTTGGGGCCTCTGTCTACATACACGTGGCAAAGCTATGGAATTGTCTGATAGAAACCAGGACAGCCTCTAGAGATTGTGTCTGGTGTGGTGTGACGAGGTGACGAGGTGGTGAGCTCTTTTATTTTGTACTGTACCGCTTGGTACCAGTCTTTGGTGTCAAAGTTGGGCTGCACTGTTTAAACAAAAAGCAAGTTTTTTGTTATCAAAACATTGCCAGTGTTCAGACATGTATTTTAAAGGTGCGGTACACTCTGATAAGTAACTAAGTAAGCAAGTGAGTCAAAGGCAGTTGAGTCAATATATTTGATAATTGAATTAAATTTAAATGCAAATATCCTCACTCTTACAGTTAGCTGTACATAACTGGTATGTATAAAACTGTACACTATAACACACATGAGGTTCTGCTTAGTACTAAACACTTAAACTCTAAAGTGTTCGATTTACTCGATGACGGGACACAGGGATTTAGGCAGAGTGTGCTGACCCCTGTCAGTTTCTTACAAACCATGCACGTGTCATTTGGGGGCGAAGGGTGCTATGTTTATGAATGAGGTCAGGTCAGGGAGTTCAGCAGAAACACTGAGCTTACATTGTGCCAGCCCTTCCACGCCTCCATAACAAAAATATAATAAGCTCTTGTTTAATTTAAAGCCACACCTCCACAGAGGTCATTGCTCACAAATACCACATATTTCCCAACCAAACGACCTCATTCTTGCAGGTTATACTAGAGGAGCCTTTTTCATATGCCTGTTCCTCTTGTTTTTCTGCCTGTGGAGAAATGTGCCTTTCTGAGTGCCGGGCCCCCAAATTATTCACTGATATGGGAGAAAGGTTTTGCTCTCAAAGGTACAAGCCTCAGATAATCAAACATATGACTGACAGAGTCAACTGATCTGTCGAAAAGCAAAAGAAGAATAGATCAGGGTTCAGAAAAGACTTACTTTGTTGCCCGAAACATCAGAGAGAGGCAATATAAATTAAAGTCATAATCAAGCAAAATTGGGAAATTTTACGTGGTGATCCTGTTTTGAAGGATCCAAGATCCTCTGGTCATCGGTTTATAAAGTGTCCTTCAATTTGTGACAAACTTGTGTGCAGCAACCTCCACCGGGAAAAGAAAAGCACATTAGGTACATTTAGGTGTGGTGGGTGTAATCACTGTTAAAACATACCACCAACCAAACTCTTCTATGATGTCAATGACCCTAAAAGGATAAAAATTTCAACAGTTTTAAACTTTTAGTCTAAGATAGTGTCAGAAAACAAATATGCAATTAAAGCAGAAAATGAGGATTATCCGATGGCCAGACAGGATAAGGCGGTCCGTGGGAGTTATGTTGTTTCTCTCAAAGTGATGGCAAATCAGTGGGAGGTGGTGACAGTTAAAGAGATTACAGCAATGAGAATCATTTTGGATTTTTCTTTTTTCAATAAAAGACACAACTTTTCCAGGCTTTAACGAAGAACCGGATTTTATACCTTTTCTCTGAAGCTGTTGAATAACTACTGTAATTTGATTTATGATTTCAATGTTACTATTGAAAAAATATTATTTTTTTGTATCTGCGTTCCTCCCTTAACAGTTATTGTTGATGTGGGTGTTTTGCCCACCCTCTGATTGCCATTCCACCAGGGCAATCACCTGTTTCATTCCATGAAAGGTATAAAGCCTTGCATTCTGTACAGAGCCTTATACCCTGCTGAAGTCCATGGTTTTAAACTGTTTTGATAGTAAGATAATGAACTCTTCTTAGCTTTAAAAAAAAGAGTTTCATTGATTTATTTTGTTTTTTGACATTTAAAAAGGATCATGCTCCCATCGATCAACCTTTTCTGTTACCCTTGAAGCAAAGCAGCACTCCAATGCTTCCTTCTCCTTAAAGGGATAATTCGGAATTTTGGACATAATGTCTCAATTACGACTTACCCATGATGTAGTTGATTGATGGAAACCATTTTCAGCTAATTCCATGCGGTCCCTTCTTTTGGACATACACACATTGCTAATGCTAACGCAACTCTAAGGTAACCGGTAACATCCACTACCAAACGCACTTAAACACTCCACAGTGCACCCAAAGCAAATAAAATATGATGACAGTCTATCTGGGGAGCGATACTTTACTTTACCTACAAATGTATTGCCGGCACTGGTCGACTACAACAACAAAGAAGAGCAACAAGTTGCAATGGCCACGTTCGCTCCGCTGTCGTACTTCCACAGAGATTATAGGTCAACACAAAGTAAAGGATTCAACTATAGTTTGACTTAAAAAATGATGGTATAAACACTCAAAATAACCCTGATAGACTGCTTGCTTTGGGTGCACTGTGGAGTGTTTAAGTGCATTTGGTAGTGGATGCTACCGGTTACCTTAGAGTTGCGCTAGCATTAGCAACGTGTGTATGTCCAAAAGAAAGGACAGCATGGAATTAGCTGAAAATGGTTTCCATCAATCAACTACATCATGGGTAAGACGTAATTGAGACATTATGTCCAAAATTCCGAACTATCCCTTTAATTTATAGATTGTTGATGGGCATTGTTACAATTATAATTTTGCTCATGTCCTTCCTCATAAAGAAGATATAAATACATTTTCAATACTTACATAATCTTAACCTGTATGTATCAGGGACTCCCAGGAAAACCCCAGTATATGCTGATTTTTGTTCCAACCAATCTCTTAATTAATTAAGGTTACTGAAAGTTCCATACATTTCTGCAGAAACAGATTTAAATACAATTCCAGGTTGGCTGATTGCCATTTGACCATTACCATTACCACTATTGAACTCTTCATTTTCCAGAGGTGTAAAACTCAGGGGTCAGAAAGTAAAAGTCCTGTCATTTGTTTCTTCCGTCCATGAACTCAGCCAGCTAATTTCACGAATTAGTTCTACCACCTGGCTGAAGAATTGTGCTAATTACCAAATCCAGGTGACTGGAACCAAATACTGGGGAGGATTTTACACCTGTCATTTTCCATAAATGGCTTAGCTTCAATTAGCAGATGTCCAAATGTTCAGTATTTAGAACGTCACTGATTTCAGCTGTAGGGCCATCAACTAAACGATATAATATACCCCTTTCAAGAATAAATAATTTACAACAGCACAGTACAGCATATAAAAGTTTGGTCTAAGAACTGGTTCAATCAATCAAATCACTTAGCTGAGTTCAAAGACTTTATTCTTTCTAACATCAAGATCTGACTAAATGTGGCATTAATAGGGTAAACCAGCTCACATTAGTGTCTAATTAAAAAAAAAAAAAAAAAACAGTTCTAAAAATTGTGATTAAAGTTATGGGGGTTATAAGTTATAACTGCATGCACAGGGGTTCTCCAGGCCCAGGGTTGGGAAACCTTTGGCCTATAGCAATTCACAGATGTGCAAAAAAGATCTTTGTCTCTTTAAGAGGAGAGGGAAGGCGGGGCAAGTGTGCCTGGACATCAGGCTCAGAGCTCCGCTTTTTTTTTACTGAAATTCTTATGCTGAGAGTTTGGTATTTCCTCTGAGCTCACAGAAACTGAACACTCAACTCTGCGTACTGTCGGCACTGAGGGGGAACTTTCAAACGGCAGATAAGGAGGAGCTGTAACTTCTAAAAAGCCACAGAAACAATTTTGGAACTTCACAACAAGCTTTACAAACTTTACTTTTCAGAAGAGGTGAGAGGGGGAGTGCGAGTCTGATCCAGCTGTGGTATAAGAGTGAGGACCCAAGAAGGCTGAGTTTTGGGAGCTGGGAGAGACTGAGTCACCATGGGCTAGCCCACGTTGCTGGTGCCCTGTTCCGGTCTGGACGTAGTGAGCCGTGGAGAGTCAGGATGACTGTGTACACCTTGAATCTCAGGGTGTTCTGGCCACTGGTTGTCTGTGTGCTCACAGCCTTCCTGCTGCTGCACCACTCTTTCCGCCTGGGTCCCGACCCAGGATCTGACGGGTGTCCCGACCGGACACTGGGGCTCCTCTCATTGATCAAGGTCATTTTGGCCTTTGCTCTCTGCTACTTCCTTTTCAGGTACTGCTCATCTGAAACAGGCAGGACAAAGAGGCGTGTCCCAGAGACCACCGAGGGCCCAGCCAGAGCAAGCTCCTCCAGGAAAGAGCTGCTGGAGGATTACTATGAGAGACAGGTACGCCTGTCACCGCATGTTCTTGGGCATAGTAAGGCACATGTGGCCAAGCTCGTGAGCGAACTGGTAAGGGCGGGACGTTCCGAGATCCCGCCAGAGTCCTCTCTGGGTCTTCGCGGGGACTTTGTCCAGATTGGCAGCGCCTATGAGGAGCATAAAGTGGGCCATCCTGACTGCTTCGACATCCTGGTCCCGCTGCGGCTGCCCAGAGGCCTGAAGCTGGAGCCCAGGAGCTGTGCTGGAGAAAAGGGAAGCCCGCCCCTCTGCAGTCTGGAGACTCCCCGCAAGTCAGAGTGGACGAGGCGACACAAGGCCTTCACTGAGGCCTTCTTGAGCTCCAAGGAGGCAGGCAGTGCGTTCAGACTGACTCCGGCGCCCGTGGTGCGTTGGTTTTACCCCACGGTGCAGCGGTGTCTCTCTGCTGTGCGCTACCCCTTTGAGCAGCGCTGCTCCCTGGGCCTGTCGCTGAGCGAGGACCGCATACTGCTGCGCCTCACACCGCGCTCTGACTACGTCTGCTGCCACATCTCCATGGGTGTGCGGCTTATCCCTGCCATACCCCTGGGGGACGGCGTGTTTCTGGTGGCTACAGTAAGGGGCTCCCAGCAGGACGACCTCTGGACGGTGTACTTTCCCCGGCAGGAACAGAGGCTCCTGAGTTGGCTTAAAGGCAGGGTGCCATCTGGCTCCTGCCACCTCAAGTGTCTGCAGATAGTGAAGGCTGTACGGGACCTGAGTGGACAGGCCCTGGATAGCCGCGGGGGAGCAGAGTGGCGGGCCGTGCTGTCCTCCTATTCCCTGAAGGTGGTTTGGCTGCGACTGTTGCTCAGTACGGCCCCGGAGGCCTGGGAGGAGCGCCATCTCTTGGAAAGGATAGAAGACCTACTGCGAGGCTTGAGGGAGAGCCTGCAGCAACGCTTCTTGGGGCACCTCTTCCTGGGGGGTGATACTGGGCTGCTGCCAGATTTTCTTGCCTTGCCGAAGCCCTTCAAGGACACCGCTTCCGCCAATCTCTTGGCCAGCTTCAACCCAACCTCTCTGGACATGGTGTCTGCCCGTTTGGCCTATTCCTGGACACATCTGCACCGGCTAATTCGTCTTGGGTGTCCCCACAGGGAAAGCCTGGGACGGGGTGTGCGCTGCAAGCATATGGATGCTGAGTAGAACTAAAAGACAGTAAAGCTCAAGTAATATCTTTCCTTACTTTCTGGTTTCAGAGAAACAGCCAGGATAGATTTAAAACATATTGTACTGAGGCTTGCAATGATTATCTCATGATATTTGATTGTTTTATTCTGGAATGCAGTTAAAAGTGTGCAGAACACAAATACCATCATCTGCCTATATTTAATATTGATTTAATATTTTTAGTTCAGAAGCAGAGAATTTATTTAACTTAATATTACTTGAAGCAATTGCGAGAGCAGCTTCCACTGGGGGTACAAAAATGTTTTTTGCAACATTTTAGCAAAACCAGTCTTCTTTAAGTGTCACTTGACTTAGTCATAGGAATTAAAACTGGCTATTTTTGAATAGTTTGGTGCAGGGCTTGCAAACTACTATTGGGTGTGATGTAGCATAATAGGAGTATTGTCAAAGAATAGCCCAGTAAGGGTTTATTCTACAGAAACCATGACAGCTGCTCTGCATATTTCTGTCAAAAGACCAGAAGCTGGAGGCAACTGGGAAGACTGGCCCTACTATCTGAGAAAGACTATCACAGCTCAAGACCAGCTCTCAGAGGGGACAAGCCCTTGTTTTATCCATGCTTTTATACATTCACAGCAGCAACATGTTAGATGGTAGAAGTTATATAGAAGTGTGTAATAAAGTGTGTCTGTATTGTTGCATTTTTAAATCTGATCATCATTACCGGTACAGACTAGTAACAAAATAGCTTGTTATTATTAGACTGTAGAATAGTGAATGTTTCTACAAGTTGCCTTACCAGTATTACAAACTTAAATACTTTAAGCTGATGTAAAAATGATTATACATGGTTGAGCTGTCTGAATTTCTTCCTTAGTTCAATGACGGTTTGTTAGTCAGAGCCAGCGGCTATGTGGTAGCTGCTTGCACGGCCTCCGATATGAGGTAATGTAATGGATGTCAACATCCATTCAAACAAAGGGAAACAATAGGCATTATTTAAATATATAAAGCAATGGTATTTCAACTGTAGCTCAGTTTCATATTGAAATGAAACATGTTTTTCCATCTTGTGGTGTTTGGGCCCTCTCGGCTTGGCATAAGAGAAGTGTGTCAGACCACTGCCACGTGATTTTTAACCAGGGCCATGATGGCCACACACGCGCTTGCATTGTCAGGGAAATAAAAATGCATTGAATATATGAAACTAGCCCCAATGTTTTGCGCAATCTTATACATTATTGATGAAAACTTCAACCAGTTTGTATCGTTCTGAATATTATTATGATATTAATAGCAGCTACAATATTGCTGGTCTAGTCTCAGGTTTGCTAAACTTCTTTTCCATCTCTGTATACAGTATGCCTTACAAACTGCCTCTGATCGCCACCATTGTATATCGCTGGTTGGCATTCACATGCTCCCTAGGGACACACCTCCACGACATGTTGTCATGGAAATGCCACTCAGCATTTAGGGTCACTCTACCCTGCTAGTCTGCTAGAAACCCTGATTTGCCACTGGGAAATCAGGATAACAATCGACACAAATCAGTGCTTTGAGATTAGCAATGCAAACCACCCACTTCATCTATGATTGCTGGATATTTGAAAGAGGAAAATAAGATGTTTCCAACATCTCCAAGGCACAAGCCTCTGCTCATTTCCATCCCCCATCTAACTTCTGTAAATTGACTTACTGGCTGTTTAACAGCAAAACAGGATGCACATTAAGGAACCTCAAAAGATACTTCCACTTGCTGAAACCTAAAGTTGGTGCAACCAGCAATTATTTAATTAACAAAGTACAAAAAGTTGTTGGGCTGTCCCTCATGTCTGAGAGAGCAAGTTGCAATGCTTTGCTCAAGGGTAAAATGGCAGTTTGCCATTTGCACCCCCTAGACCTTCAGACCCGGAGAACAGTGCTTTGACCATAGGAAAAGACATAAAGACTACATCTTAAAGAACTAGAGCCATTATAATAATATGCCTCAGAATGGTCATTCATAGGGGTGTTTTTGTTAGTGATTAGAGTGTTGATCAAAAGCTGGATGTAGACACAATCTTGTGGTGGACTGCTTTATACTGTAGTTAACTAAACTTGCGTTAGAGTAAAAGGATAGCGCTGTCTCTCTTCTTTTTCCTTCAATGGAAAAAACAATACTTAGGAGGTTCCAGGTTTCCTCTGTATGACAGCCTACTTTTAATTGAGATTTATTTAATGGGCTATGAGCTGCTGTTATTAATGCTACCACACATTTCCCACTTGATACTGCATAAGAGCAAAAGTAGTTTGAAAAACAGAAATGGGTTTTCTCATTCTTGTCCCAGTAGTTTTTGCAGAGGGAAATTTTCCCCTTGGCCAGATTGCAATTCGTTCCACGCCGTGGAAATGACTCATCAGCATGTATTGCACTACAGGGGCCCAATGTCCCTCAGAATCATACCAATGTACATGTCCCTAGAAGTTTTTTTTAAATTTTTTTTTTACATTTTAATCGGTCTCAGATTTAAAATCACACTGAAAGATGCTGTGCCTTTTTCGGTTGTTGACGTTCTGTTCTCTGACCTCGAGGAATGCGGTGATTGCAGTAATCATAGATGAGCTGCTTCGATAAATAGGGAGTTTCAGAAAGACAAATAGAGAGTGGCCTCTGTAAAGGAAGGGAGGCAGATTACTATCCCTGAACAAAGAACGATACAACTGCAGGAGTGCATCAGCTTGATGGAAGCATCAAAAGAACAGCGAATTGCAGTCATTCTTCATGACTGAACTTTCATCAAGTCGTATATACAAAATTGAGTCCATTCATTTTTGTAAATGCTATTTTTGCCTGTGATTCTAGCTTAGTTAATTGTTATGCCCATATCCACAAGCATGACCTGTGCTGGCTGGACATATCCCCAGAGAGTTTCATGCGAATGCTCTGCATTGAACTCCACCAATTGGAACTCCACTGTTTCCAAGGCAACCCTGGAACTAATGGAAATTTCTAAAGTTGTGAAGTGGCAGATGCATGCGCTGATAAATTGTCGTGAGTCCACCTCCAAAATACATTGCTGTCTATATGCAAATGCATGCACATGTAGACCCATCATTTTAACTTAATTCTTTGGTTGCATTAGTGGAATAGAGGAACAACCTGATGGTAACCTGATGGTAACCTGAAAGTTTGAAACGTGAAAATCCATATGCGTTGAGTTCAAATGAATGACAGAAAATGTTGAAGCTGTTTTACGTACAGTATGTGCAAAATCTGTTTAATGAATATTCACAAGGGGGAAAGATGTTTTTTGTGAAAAAATGTATCATGTTCGTAAAAAAAATCCTAACCTGCAATATTAAGCCAGATAGCAGGACGAGGAGGAAAAGCACAATACACAAGTACATTAACAATAATTTACTCATATGGTCTTCAACTGTGGTCCCGGAGGTCCGCAAAAGCAGTCACAGGGTCTGCTGAGTTTTTTTTTTCACCACAAAAGCAGCACTCAGCTGTATTGT
This sequence comes from Synaphobranchus kaupii, assembly GCA_029718625.1. NCBI lineage: Eukaryota > Metazoa > Chordata > Actinopteri > Anguilliformes > Synaphobranchidae > Synaphobranchus > Synaphobranchus kaupii. The sequence continues at coordinate 31,943,585 of CM056379.1, forward strand.
ATTCAATTGAACTATGGGCCTAATGTGCTTTAAGACTGGCTTTATTTTCTTTTACCGAAAGTAGGAATTTGTTCAAACGTGTATCATGTATTAGATCAGTGATATCCACTTTAATAAATGTGAGTTCCCCAACAGTATACATTTTGTATATTCTAAATATACCTGTATGCCTAAATCACAAATGGAAGGTGGAAATTATGGCTATCATATGATACATATTTTATTAAGGGCCTGTGTTGTTGCCATTTTTATGATGACATTACTTATTTTCCTGGATTTTAATTGAAAGGGTACTGTTTGCCTCAGGAAACGAAGTGCACAATTTTGTTTATTTATTTATATATTTCTAGTGTTTTTGTAAATTCTGTATGACATATTCATACAGGACCACACAAAGTCATATAGGCCCACACAACGAATGCTGTCCCTAATGATCACAGAAAGTGAACAAAAATCTACATATACACAAGGGATATTAGTTTCATGCACTCCAATTTAAAATTATGTTCTGACCAGATTTAGCATTTTGTTTTCAATGAAATAACTATATTTAAAAGCAATGTTTTTTATGCAATGTTTTTTAATGGAATGTTTAAATGTTTTTTAATGTCAGCCATTCTGCATGTCATTTCAGGCTTTTGTCAGTTTTGTCAGAAATTGTTTCCTAAAAATAAAAGTCATTTTGAAAGACATCCTGGTTATGTAAGAATATTTTAAGAAACAAACATTAGCGTCTAGGGCACAACACCTTTTAACTATATCAGTGGCCTTTTGCAAACTGCATGCTTTGAACAATAAAATCAGATAAATAGTTAATAAATAGTTTAAAGACACAAAGGCTGCCAATGATACTTTTTGGTGTCGCTTCTTCCGATTTGCAGTTATACCACATAGAGGTGTATGTTTCTCTTACAAACCAGCCGTTTTTTCTGTGTGAGCTGTTTGTGTATTTGGCCGACTCCCTCACACCCGCTCCTATCCAGACAGAGTGGGAGTTGAGATTCATTGTGACTGGGAAGACTTCAGACGCTTACTTCACCTGTCCCTGGTGAAAAAGAACATTTCATGCTTTCCTTCACACACAGCAGTCCAACTGCAAAGAAATGGAGGATACATATTAAAATGCTCAAAATGGCTACATTTCCGGTCCAGTCAAGGTCTGGATAATAGAGGCTTACAATGTTAGTGTTGTACTTGGTCCAGGAGTCGTAAGATTACATGGAAGAGATGATTTTGTCTGGGCGGACCGACAGTGCATCCAGAGTCGCTGAAGCAGTAGCATAAGCAGTGAAACCGTCTCTGGTGCCACATCCTATCAGCATGACTGGGGGGGGCAAGGCCTTGCCCTCTCCCTCCCAGCAGCTGGAGAATGTCCACGGTCCACCGTTGGGCGGCGGGGGGAGGGGTTGGGATGGGCGGGTTGTGTTCATCCGGTGATGCATTTAGCAGAAAAACATTTTTAGAGGTTCTAAAGACAAATGTGAACTCTTACCTGTACCCCTGCTCATATTGTGATTTTTTGTCTTTTTGTTACCTTCACAAATGAATTAAGGAATTATGAAGGCTGTAGTACAGCTGGAAGAGCTATGGACACTTAACTTACGTCGACCGTGTTCCTCCTTTCGTCCTCCTGCGGGATTATAAATGCCAAGGGTCCGCAAGTCACTGCACAGTCATGCAAACATGACCACAGAGCCATGCTTGTGACACGCGAGCCCACACCGTCCCACATATGACTCACCACTTCAGGTCCAGTGAGTAAAATCTATGCGTGTAATACTGTAAACGAGCAGGTGCTGATTCTGCCCACAAGCCTTGTGTTCCCTTTGCCATAGAGTGGGAAAAAAATGTCATTTTGTTCATGTGGTGGGTTTTGACTTTCTCCTGCTGTTATAGGATATTACAAAGAAAGATAAGAAATGTTATTTTATCATCACTACTCGAAGAAGTAGTTAATTGTTTCTGCTGTAGCTGTACTATGGTATACATTTATGACCTCCTCCTGCAGTATGTTAAACAAATTAAGTGGCCAGTATTCTGCACCAGTTTCATCGAAGTAAAGATTTTGATTTAGCTGCTGTATTTTGAGAATATATTTTCAAACACCAGAGGTCGCTATAATCTTTCTTTATTTCTCATTTGTTTATTTCCTTTCCAGTAGAGATGCATCTGATTACTGAAATAATGTTATAATGTCGACCTATTTTCCTCCTTAGATTACACAATTAGTAATTAATTATGAGACAGTATGCTGTGATGAATACAACTATGCTGAGATGAAACTGAACGGTTGCATTTAACAAAGAAAAGGCTTAAAAATATTCAGAAATGCTTTTGAGTAAAAAATATTGATCTTAAATATGGTTGAAAGAGATAAATAGAAATTAATGGATAGCTCTGTATCTGCAACCTAAAAGTAATGCACTCAGCAAAGTGGGGCCAGCCTCTTACAAGGGCAAGGTTACTATGCACTGACACAGCAACAGATGATGGGTCCTGTCGTCTCCATGGAAACGTACTTTTACCTTGGTTTCATGCATTAAACAGTCCACCTGCTCAGGTTACTGCCCTCAGCCACAACCAAGTACTCCAGACGCTTATGCGTATTCTAACACTACTATACTAACTATACTATACTATACTCACACGTACACTCTCCTACTGCTGTCCTTGTCACTGCAACTTGAAGCCCAGGCAGAGCCCTATATGCAGTCACATAACAATTGGTTGTGGTTGCAGATACCCTACCCTGTGAATGTACTGTCAGTGCCTCAGTCTCTTGCTCTCAGCATTTTGTCTGCTATGGGGACATTGGTATTAGACAGTGACTCTGGGCTGAAAATCCCACATATATGAAACAGAAATACAAACATTAATGCCAGACCAGTAGAGGCTTCTGTAAACCCTCATGACTCATTTGTCTCCCAGAGATATGCAGGGAGGGGAAATATGGGGAGGAGTGACAGAGCAGCACAGGGGAGAAGAGAAAAGCGAGTGTCTTCTTTCAATTGTGAGGAGTGGGCAAGCAAGAAAGGGAGAGAGAGAGAGAGAGAGAGAGAGAGAGAGAGAGAGAGAGAGAGAGAGAGAGAGAGAGAGAGAGGCTAGTTGGTGGGGATGGGGTTGTAGAATAGAAGGGGAGAGACCGAGACAGACAGAGAGAAAGAGAGAGACAGAGAGAGAGAGCGAGAGAGAGAGAGAGAGAGAGAGAGAGAGAGATGGTTGGGTGGTTGTAATGTGTTGGGGGTGTGTGTGTAACTCTTGGCATGGACTGTGTGAGGATGGAGAAGGGTACTATCACGGCTTGGGAGAATTAACTCCTTCACTCAAGAATTATTTCCCCCTTTTTAAAAAAGGCAAAGTGGACCCAGAAGAGAAGCATGCTGTCCTGGCTGGGCTGTGGCACAGTGGGGCGAGAGTGAAGTGAAGATGGCGTATATACAGGTAAGTTCCAGCGACTAGATCACCTAGACTAACCCAGGAGCATACGGTGCACTCACATAGTCGCTCACCCGTGCACATACACAGGCAGAGCAGGCATCTGAATCCTTCCCTTATTCCATACCTCTGCCATATCCCTCACTGCACCTGTCTCTCCTGCTCATTTTTATTTCTGAGGACTTATATCTTATAATGTTGGATATGCATTCATGCTCCAGTTGGTTTTAATATATACGAGAGATAAAATCTTAATTTTTAGTGCTATTGGCTGTTTACTATTATTTGTACTATTACTATTATTTTTCAGGCATGTGAAATTAGTTTGATGGGGTAGGCTATATGGTTTATGTTTATGTTGTTGCTTTTCAGTTACAGTATTGATACATATAAGAGTCATATGAGAGAATAACAGTTATTATGTAAAAAGCCAGGAGGAAATGAAGGTAGGCTACTTCACTAGGCAGAAATGTTTTACTTCTGCACATTTTTCATTGAAAGCTCACAGAGATTCCAACAGGTTGCAGGGCCTCAGTAGCTTGTGTAATGGAGACTATTTAATTTGATGAAAAAGTAACTTCTTATTAAATTTCTGACATGTGCCTACGTGTGTGCATTTGTGTATATGTGTACTTGTGTGTATGCATGTGTGCATGGCATGTCTGTGTGTGTGTGTGTGTGTGTGTGTACATGTGTGTGTCTGGTTGTGTGCATGTAGATGGGCTTGTGAGTAAGTCTCTATGTGTTTCTTGAATGCATTTTTTTTTCTGAGCGCATGTATATCATGTTAAGTCACAGGACGTGTCTTCCTTCAGGCACGTCTGTGTCTGTGTGTCTGCTGTGCTTAGCAATCCCTGTCTATTAGATGAATGCTGTGCTGTGCTGTAGCTTGGCTGCAACTGGCTGTGGTTTTGTTTTGCCCAGCTGTGGCAGTGCCAGTGGCTCTGAGGTTCAGAGTGTATCCATGACCAGTCCTCTCTAGCCTCTGGTCGAGGGTCCATCAGCTTAGACTGAGCAGCAAGTGAGGGAGGGGGGAGGGGATTCAGTGCTCACGCCGCTGTTGCCGTGGCTACAGCAACAGCTAATTGCAAGGACAAGAGCAGTCTGGTGACAAGGAGACCAGGAGCCCAGGGGCTGCATCTGGGAGGAGTCTGGGTGGGGGAGACACACACACACACACACACACACACACACACACACACACACACACACACACACACATACACGAACGCGCACGCACACACACACACACACACACACACACACTTGCAGCTCAGACACAGAAAAAAAACAAAAACAGTCAGAAACAGATCTGCCACTGGTGCTCAAAACAAAACAGAAATACTCCACCCTAGCATTTCCATAGATCACTTGTCTCAATATGATAGATAGTTTATGGATTTATTATATCAATATGTCATAATTATTTAGACGAGTTTGATGTATATGACAGAAAAAGTTACGTAATCTGCAAATGTTAGAAGGCAGGATTATTGTATTGAATAAGGCTTTCTGAATACCATTCCGGTCTGATAAAAAAAACATTGGGCTTTCTGTAGCATTCAGATGTTGAATCCCCATGAAATCAGTATCTATAGTAACAATATTCAGCTGCCCGATATAACAGTTTTTACAGGATCAAAATAAAAACATTCAGTTCAGTAACTGTAGTTTCTGTTGTGAATTTGAGATCATCTGATAATGTGCATGTTTGGAAGCAAGTCCATTGAATCTAAGCTGTCATTTTGCTTTCCCTCTCTCCTCCATCCCTTTTCTAAAATGGCCTTTTCTGCGGCTGTGAAAAAGGACAGCTGGAACCCATCAATGAGGTAAGAGCAAGGTACAATGAAGATTAGTCTGTATCTCATTCACTCTTGTAAAGACCTTGTTGCAAGATGCATACCAAAGCATTGCAGTGGTCTCCAGAAACAGGACACCAGACAGGGGCCCATGAAATGGGAGACTGGTTATTTCCTACTGAAAGGTGTTACAGTTTGCGTCGCATTCAACAGTAACTAAATGGTTCAATCTCAGAAGAAAACGTACTGCATATAATCATGTGTACATATTGAATTTCTCAGTAATTGACATTTGTTTTCACTTGAGTTTGAGAAAGTTCAGGGACGTTACAGCCATTCTTTCAGTTGACTATACTGTTTCATACTGTGTGGTCAAAGCCCCATCTGCTTCAGTCTTCTGTTGTTCTGGCTGTTATTTTCATCAGTGAAATAAACTCTCATTTTTTGGGGGCGAGTCCTTACCCTGTAGCCATGTCCTACTAAGAGTTTGATTGATGGAAAGCTGAATGGTAAAATAGGGTGAAAAAGGTTTTCTTTGAATATAATATCATCTTTTCTGTCCCAGTATGCATGCCTCCGATGTTCCAAATTCACTGTATATATGAATATATATTGCAAGTCCTACCTGGTAATAAATATTAAAATAACAATTTGAAAACTAATTTAGATGCTCATGATGAAACAAAATGAATTGTAATTCCAATCTTCGTCGGACATCTGATGAATCGGGATTGTTTTTATGCAAGCCTTGGCATGAATGTATGAAATAATTTGTGTATGAGAAAAGAGAATGGAAATACATGAAAAGTGTTTGAGTCATAAACAGGCAAGCCTACCCCGCGTGTTTGTTCAGGAAGTTGTGAATGTTTGTTCAGGGCACTTTGTTGTCAGGAAGCAGGTGATTCATCCTGTTTACTACATGTCACCACAGGGGAAACTCATCAAGGATTGGGTACACTTGCCAGAAGATGAAGGCATGAATATTTAAAAGTCAATGAATACATTTAATGTGGAGACGTTTAAACACTGTAAAACGAAGGTTACGACTGTAACCACGGTTCTATGAGTTCCGGATGACCATTAGGGTCATCAACAACGAATGAACCTTCTAGGTGCCAAATGCATCGAGCCTATTATACCAACATTTGTCATGGACATGACCTCCACGTAGTGATGTAATTCCTCCCTATAAAGGGAGACACGTCAATGCGGAAGTCCTCAGAACCTTTCTCGCCCTTAAAGGGTCCCGAGTGACCATGACCTCTAATGGTCATCCATAGAACTCATAGAACTGTGGTTACAGTCATAACCTTTGTTCTATTTCATTCCTCCGACTATTAGGGTCATCAACAACGGATGACTAATACCAACACGAGGGATAGTCATACCTTTAAGTGGATGCCAAGGCCACCAGCAGGATGGTTGATCTGACTGTTGAACCCGGCACCACGTTGACGTGATAAAACCTCGAGAATGTGCAGGCGGACACCCAAGTCGCTGCCTCACAAATTTCTTTAAGTGGTACACCTTTCAGTGCTGCCCATGAAGTAGCCATACTTCTTGTTGACCTACTCTGGACAATCATAGACAAGGGCCTAGCACTAGCCTCATAGGCCGTAGCTATCACTACCCAGCGGGAGAGGCTCTGCACCAAGAGTGCTTTTCCCTTAGAATTGCAGTAGCAAACAAAGAGTTGCCCTGTACGTCTGATGGAAGCGGTAGCTTCAACGTAGCATCGCAGCGTATGCACTGGACATACCAAGTGGGCATCCCCCAGGTCCTTGCCTGGTGGGGGGTGATGCGCAGCGAGCTCGATTGGCTGGTTAATATGAAGTGCTGAAACAACTTTGGGCAAAAAAAAAAAAAGATGGATTGGGCCATAGTGTGACTCCTGAGTCAACTGGCCTTCACCTTAGACACTGCGCTGATGGAGAGAGTGCAGAGCTCACCAACGTGCCTAGCCAACGCCATTGCTAGCAGGAATGCCATCTTAAAGGGAAAGCCATTTAAAGGTATGGTTATATCAAGAGGCCCATAAGGCTGACCCATGAGCATTCGCAAAACCAAGGGGAGATCCCAGGAGGGAGCCACCAGGGACCTCGCAGGTCACAGCTGCTGGGCACCCCTCAGAAACCGGCTGACAAGGTGGCTCTCTGCAGGCTTGTTGTGCACCCATACATGCCTGCTGGATATAGCAGCAGCATCAACCTTCAGTGTGCTGGCTGCCCTGCCGTGATCAAGCATGGATTGCAAACAATCCAGTAGGACAGGAACAAAGTACGGGGTCCGCGCCTTTCTGTAAGCACCCTATGCAGAACCACTGCCTTATATATCCATAGGCCCTACTCGTGGAGGGGGCTCTGGAATTAAGAAGTGTCCACAAGGACAGGGAACCACACCCAGTTAACGAAGGGTCGGGCTCCCACGATCCACAAACAAGGCAGAGGAGCATCTGAAATCACGGTTCCATCGGCCTGAGCTATCGAGAACCACTGGGGACAGTGAGTGGACTCCCGAGAGGCGAACCGGTCTGACTGGCACGACCGGACCGTCGCCATACCAACTCCACCTTGTGGCGGAGACCTTGGTGGTTTATGTGATAAACTGTTGAGGTGATACTGACCTCACTATCACATGTTTTCCCGGGGCACAGATAAGAAGTGCCTCAGTGTGGGAAAACTGCTCTGTGTTCAAGCACATTGATGTGGTCTGACTGATGTGGTCACAACCACAATCCCTAAGCTGGCCGGCTAAGAGGCACGACTGCACGACAGGCTCAAAGCCTCATTTCGAGGACCATGTTCAACGCATAACGTCGAGCACCGTGGCTATGAGGCGGGGCGTCAAAGGTGCCCTCATGCCCCTTGAATCGAGCAGCAATCTCATTATTGATGGACTAGCTTAAACTTAGCTGGCTCTTGCCATAATTGACATTGATGCCCAGACTGGAAATGTGTCCTAATGACTGGACAGTGTGTGAAAGCACCATACTGCATGACTTAGTACATAAGGTACAGCAGGCTTTTTAACCCTGTCAATTGGAGCTGTGATAGAACAGTGCTCCTACCGCAGGTGAATATACAGGGGGCCAGAGAAAAGTCAGAATGGGATGACATTGAATTGATATGCCCGACCTTGGAACGCAAAGTGCAGGAGACGATGATACTCCACTCCGATAAGAATGTGAAAGTTTGCGTCTTTCAATTCTGGCCCCACAGGTCCAGGACTGGTCAGAGGAAACCGTCCTTTTCCCGTAACAGGAAATAGCTTGCATAAAAGCCACTGAGCCGTTCGGAGGGAGGCACCACTGAAACGGTGCACTTCTCCAGGAGGCCCGCATTTCATGACTCAGCCTCCCTGACTGGGTGGGGTCCAGGACATGTGTATAACTGACCCCGGAAAATATTGTGGGCCGCCGTTTGAACTGGAGGCGGTAACCTTTTGGAATCGTGGAAAAGATCCACAGGTCTTTGTCCAAGGTTCCCTTCTTATATGAGGGCTGTGCGTGACTACGAGCCATAGGCGGGGTTCAATGCACAGAAGAGTATTGGAGGGGGGGGGGGGGGGCATCTGCCGCCCATGTATCTCAATGCCTCCACAGAGTGCTCAAGCATCTGTCTGGCTACCTCCATGGAGACCTGGCCGGGATGACCGGCTGGTCTCGGATGGTTCTCTTCGTGGCGTCAGTGCGAGGGGACCGAGCCAACCACCTGACGCCAAGTCACTGTGAGCAAGGACATCACACGACAAAGTTCACGTGTCATGACTGCAAATGCTTGAAGAGACGCCTTGCTGGTCGAGGTGTCGACCCCGCATTAAATAGCATTTGCGACTGTGCGAGCATCAACCAAGAAAGTGACTTCCAACCCGCGCCATCTTGGCAGCCGCATCATATGACCTACAGAGCAGCTCATACGTTGCTCTGCATTGTGGCCTAGGGCAGTGGGCATCTGCTCAGACCGCCTCCTTTGGGGATACCACCAGTGTAAGCAGATTCAACAGTGGGCATGCGGTCCATCCCATGGACCCCAGCGTCCAACATGGACGGGAATTTCCAACGATCTTTGGGCGCCCGCTGTAAGCCAGCACTTATGTAGCTCTGCCAGAAAAATGCTAGATCCTGGCATGGCAAACTGCGCCCCCTGGGGGGCCCGGTGGTGAAATCTAGATGTCTCCTAGTACTCGCCTGAGTCTAGAGACGAGTAGCCCACTGAACCCTCAGTGGAACCTGAACCTTCCACCGACCCTTTGTCGGATTGGTCAAGTGTGTCAGACCAACTCTGAGAAAACTGGTTGTTAGACGGCGCTGTGGAAAGCGCATCAAACCCCTAAAAATTTGGATCCTTATACGAATCCTCTTCTGCTGGAGGGGGACCGTGCTGGGGAGCTGTTTCCACCTTTGTACGGTCTTCCAGCATCTCAGACAGTTGCTGCACTGCAGAGAGCAGCCGCATGATTTCTGCATAGAGGTTGTTGCCCTTGCCAGTCTTGCCCTTTTTTTGTGAAGGGCCATCAGCGGCGGTAATACCCTTGTGTTTGGGGGCAACCCCTACCACGGATGGCGTTCTGCCAGGTGGCATGACGCAAAACGTAGCGGGTGGTCTTGAGTAGGGCAAGCCGGGGCAGGAGTGTAACGCAAAGGCCAATCGATGTAGCGCCCACGCTCACCGATTGGGGCGCGATCGCAGCCAGGACAGACTTAGAATCAATCACCGGAGCTCTTGAAAGGAAAATAGCACCGGTGGTACACTTCAGGCAGTTTGGGCTCCGGCCTCCCTGGGAGGGAGGCGGCCCCGGGCAGGAGCCACAGCCTACAGATTGTAGAAAACCCAATCCCACTGGGGTGCACCCATGCCCAGGATAGATCTGAAATCAGTGAAAATACAGAAAGATACAAACTTGTACTTGCTGTATACAAACCTGTTCACTGAGTAGAATATGTTTCACTGGGGCGCGACCACCAGAATTGGGGTAACCCGGGTACCCAGAGTACAAAACAAACGCGGTAGCACCTTGTGCTTAACTTTACTATGTGCTAAATGTAAACAATAGCCCAGTTTAATGCTAGCCAATAATCAGAGAACGATACCCTGTATCTTGGAATCAACCAATGAAGCGCACCCACTCACAGATTGTTAATTTAAAAAAATAAATAAACGCGGCAGCACCGCGTGCTTATGCTAAAACGTAAACAATAGCAAAGTTTAGCGCTAGCAAATACCACAAAATGATATCAGTATCTTAGTAGCAATGCTACCAGTGGATTATCGCATACAAGTGCTTATCGCCGCCTTTGGAGGACGAAAATAATCGTAGCCCCGACCGAAGTCACAAGGCGTTTAAGGGATAGCACCAGATACAAACCATCTCACGTCTCACTCTGCATCGGTGAGAAAAAGAATAGGACTTCCGCATTGACGTGCCTCCCTTTAAAGGGAGGAATTACATCACAACGTGGAGGTCATGTCCATGACAAATGTTGGTATAAGAGTCTCGATGCATTTGGCACCTAGAAGGTTAATTCGTTGTTGACGACCCTAATGGTCGGAGGAACGAAATAGAACCATTGCTTAACTCCTCTCACATCTAGAGAAAAGTCACGCAAGTCACTCCAAGATAGACTTTGATCACTGTGTTCTACTGAACATTGGAGCTTCTTCTCCATGAAGTCGGAAGTTTACATACACTTAGGTTGAAGTCATTAAAACAAATTTTTAACCACTCCGCAGATTTCATGTTAGCAAACTATAGTGTTAGCAAGTCAGTTATGACATCTACTTTGTGCATGACACAAGTAATTTTTCCAACAATTGTTTACAGACAGATTATTTCACTTTTAATTCACTATATTACAATTACAGTGGGTCAGAAGTTTACATACACTAAGTTGACTGAGCCTTTAAACAGCTTGGAAAATTCCAGAAAATAATTTCATGGCTTTAGAAACTGCTGATAGGCTAATTGACATTATTTGAGTAAATTGGAGGTATCCCTGTGTATGTATTTTAAGGCCTACCTTCAAACTCAGTGCCTCTTTGCTTGACATCATGGGGAAATCAAATGAAATCAACCAAGACCTCAGAAAGTAAATTGTGGACCTCCACAAGTCTGGTTCATCCTTGGGAGCAATTTCCAAATGCCTGAAGGTACCATGTTCGTCTGTACAAACACTAGTACACAAGTATAAACACCATGGGACCATGCAGCCGTCATACTGCTCAGGAAGGATATGTGTTCTGTCTCCCAGTGATAAATGTGCTTTGGTGCGAAAAGTGCAAATCAATCCCAGAACAACAGCAAAGGACCTTGTGAAGATGCTGGAGGGAACAGGTACAAAAGTATCTATATCCACAGTAAAACGAGTCCTATATCGACATAACCTGAAAGGCTGCTCAGCAAGGAAGAAGCCACTACTTCAAAACCGCCATAAAAAAGCCAGACTACAGTTTGCAACTGCACATGGGGACAAAGATCTTACTTTTTGGAGAAATGTCCTCTGGTCTGATTGAACTGTTTGGCCATAATGACCATCGTTATGTTTGGAGGAAAAAGGGTGAGGCTTGCAAGCCGAAGGACACCATCCCAACCGTGAAGCACGAGGTGGCAGCATCATGTTGTGGGGGTGCTTTGCTGCAGGAGAGACTGGTGCACTTCATAATGTAGATGGCATCATGAGGAAGGAAAATTATTTGGATATATTGAAGCAACATCTCAAGACATCAGCCAGGAAGTTAAAGCTTGGTCGCAAATGGCTCTTCCAAATGGACAATGACCCAAAGCATACTTCCAAAGTTGTGGCAAAATGGCTTAAGGACAACAAAGTCATGGTATTGGAGTGGCCATCATAAAGTCCTGACCTCAATCCAATCGAAACTTTGTGGGCAGAACTGAAAAAGCGTGTGCGAGCAAGGAGGCCTACAAACCTCACTCAGTTACACCAGTTCTGTCAGGAGGAATGGGCCAAAATTCCAGCAACTCATTGTGAGAAGCTTGTGGATGGAAACGTTTGACCCAAGTTAAACAATTTAAAGGCAATGCTACCAAATACTACAGGGTGTATGTAAATTTCTGACCCACTGAGAATGTGATGAAAGAAATAAAAGCTGAAATAAATGATTCTCTCTACTATTATTCTGACATTACACATTCTTAAAATAAAGTTGTGATCCTAACTGACCTAAGACCGGGAATGTTTACTAAGATTAAATGTCAGGAATTGTGAAAAACTGAGTTTAAATGGATTTGGCTAAGGTGTATTACATTACATTACATTACATTCATTTAGCAGACGCTTTTATCCAAAGCGACGTACAGTAAGTGCATACAGAGACATCATTAAGATCACTACAGAACAGACAAGACAAAGCACATCCTTCCCATAATGTAGCAGCTATCCCTAGTAATGTCGCCTTGCTGTAGGAGAGCAAAGTGGTCGAGCAGGAACATAGTTCTGGATTAAGTCCTGCAGGTAGGCGGGGCCTGTCCTATTGGCTGCAGTGTAGGCCAGGGTCAGAACTTTGAACCTGATCCTGGCTGCAACTGACAGCCAGTGGAGTGACCTCAGCAGGGGGGTTACATGGGAAAATTTTGGGAGGTTGAACACAAGCCGGGCAGCTGCATTCTGGATCAGTTGAAGAGGCGCAGGCTGGTAGGCTTGCGAGCAGGGAGTTGCAGTTGTCCAGGCGTGAGGTGACCATGGTCTGGACAAGAAGCTGGGTGGAGTAGGTGGTCAGGTACGGTCGAATCCTCCTGATGTTGTACAGGAGGAACCTGCAGGACCGAGCCGTCGCTCTGATGTGCTCTTTGAAGTCCAGCCGGTCGTCCAGGACCACCCCCAGGTTCCTTGCAGAGCGGGAGGCAGCCACCACGGTCCCGTCAACAGTGATGGAGAGGTCATGTAGTGGGGAGGTCTTGTGTGGCATGAAGAGGAGCTCTGTCTTGTCAAGGTTGAGCTTCAGGTGATGGGTAGCCATCCACTCAGAGATGTCAGTCAGACAAGCAGATATCCTCTCCTTAACCTGTGGGGTAGAGGGAGGGAAAGAGAGGAAGAGTTGAGTATCATCAGCATAGCTATGGTATGAGAAGCCATGTGAATGAATTATTGAGCCAAGAGACTTAGTATACAAAGTGTATGTAAACTTTCGTCTTCAACAGTATGAACAAAAGTCTATGTGACCTTGTATAGCAATCCAAACTTTTCAGCATCACCAACATTGGATTCACAACTCTAGAAAAGTTAATGAAAAAATGTGCTAGAGAAAACATGAACTGTGTGTTAAGTTGGTCTTACATGACATTCTACGTATATTCCTATAGGCTGGGTAATGCAGCTGTGCTTGAAGGTTTATTCTTGGTCTGCCATCTCAGAGACTCATTATATCAAGTGTTATCTCTTTTTGTCTGTCCATACAATGTTCAGGGTCTCTTGTCCAAACTATCCAACTTTCTGCTGTGTCGCTGGACCTGTCAGTCATGCTGGCAGTCATGTTGGGAGTGCAGCTGCTGTCTGCCCAGTGATGAGGAGGTGGAGATTTTGGGTCCCTTTCCTGCACAGACACCAGCCTGGATGTAAGTTTCCCTGCATGCAGGTCCAGTACATGAATGAAAGGCCACTGAATTAAAAGCATCAGTGTAACAACTTTTATCACCAGTAGCTACTAATGATAATGATGTGTTTATTTAGTCCCTTTCACCCTTTTCAAGGATCTCATAGCTCTTTATAGAGAAGGGGAGTGGAGGTGACTCGTCTCAACCACTACTAATGTTTAGCATTGAAACATGGCATACATTTTGCACCAGTATACTCTTCTTCCATTTATTTATTTTGATCTATTTTACACAGACTATGTACACTGTCTTAGTAAGTGTTTTAGTTTTGTAATGAAACTTAAAATAGAAAGTAGAAAAAAAAATTGTCTCAAGTCTTCTAAATATAAGACTAAAATGCTTGTTAAGATTGACTTCCCTGCTGATAATTTTGCATGTTTTTGGCATTTCTAACAGGATTTAGCTGGTCGACCAACTGACCAGCCTATAGTCAGCTTGTCCAATAGTTTAACCTGCTTTGACCTTAGCTGTAATTTTCAGCAGGGTTATATTTTAGTTTTTGCACTGTATAATTAAAACATAGATTTCAGAGTAGATTTTAATGTTTTTAACAGATAACAAATAACTCTCACTGTAACAAAAATGACAAGGCACACAGGCATGCAGTAGTACAGTACATACATGTAGTGAGATTACTAATCAATTCAGGTGTGTTACAAGATTAAAATTAGGGAGCACGGGCTTGATTCACTTCTTAATCTCTATAGAAAAGCATTGAAAGTCAGAGCAAGTTGTGGGGAGGGAGTCTCAGTTCTTAATTGCCTCACATGAGAAAGCTGACTGTGCAAATCAGGTGGTTCGCAAGGGAGCAGCATAATCACCTCTCGTGGTGGTCCTTTAGACTCTGTTGTTGTGAGAAGAGCTCGATATAATGTAAAAGGTGCAGTTATAGGTGCAGCTGTAACTTTAAAGGTGCAGTTATACATTGTACAGCCAGTTATAATTGAGGATGATTAAATAGCCATAAACAGCCAGAGATGAAGGATACCAGGTAACACCCTGCCAAAGCGCCACTGGGTCTATAATTTTACATTTCATGCAAGACACATCTTCCACAGCGCAGTGTCCCCATCATTACACTGCACTGGGACATTTGTTGTCCTACTTTGCCCAGAGGAAGTAGCCTACTGCCCCCTAGCAACCAACTTCCAGTAGCAACTTGGTTTTCCCAGGAGGTATTGAGTAGCTGGAGCTCTCCAGTGGGCCTTTCTGCTGATAATTACCTTACCTGAGCAGAGTGTTCAATGACTGTGATTAATTTGTGGCCAATTTTCTGAAAAATGACGTGCTTATTGCCATCTGTTATTTGGGCTCATTTGAGGAAGCAAATGCAATGCTTCTGTAAAAAACACAAGAATGCCCATGGGGAGCCTTGGACAGCAGCTTGCCTGTGAGCACAGATGAGTAACAGCCGGGCTTTAGCGTGGCACATCTCTTCTCAGTTGATCAGGCAGGGATAGGATGGTGAGTCACAGCCGGTGGGTGGGGTGTGTAAATTAGGCAGCGCATGAACCTGGAAAACTTGTCATTTCAGGCTTCCTCGATGGGGAAATAACGTTGTCACTGCTTACAATCAGGGATGGCTTGGGAAACTTCCTGCTAAAACTGTACAATATGAAAGATTTGGAACAGGAGGGATGTATTTTTAATGGTGTAGTATATATTGTGGTATAGATAATTGCATTACTTATAGTAGCAGTCATTGTATATTGTATTTGCATGCCATTTTATAGTATGGTAGCAATTCTAGTAGTATGATTTGTTTAGCATACTACACATGCGTTGCATTCCGATCTGAAGAATTACACCATTAATAAAGGGAATGTTATGGTATTATGTGCTGTGTTAAAGTACTGCTGGTAGGGTGAGAGTCCAGTTAGACGGCATTAGCAGCAGTAGAATTATAAGTAGCAACAGCAGCAGCAACAATAGTGTGAGTAATATGATGATATGAAGGCAGAAATACTATCAGCTGTAGTGGGAGCAACAGACGCACAAAGAGTTGTGCTGCGGAAGGGTTAATGTGAGTTTATATGATACTATTGTACACCCATTCTACAGTATTACCATTAATGCAGCTTGGCTGCATTATTACAAAATCTGTTCAGTTGGCACAGTAGGGTACTACTTATGATTGAGCAGGGCTCATATTGTATGGTGTATCTTGGTAGGCATAATATAAAGTATGGTCTCATAAGATGGAAATATGTGTAAAATACACAATTTCATGTTGCTTGTTCATTTTTACCAGTGACCCATTGTTGAGTCTTTGTAATATTAGAATGGAGTTATGATTCCACAAGCATCTTCATGAAAGTATTGCATTTCTTAACATAGAACAAGCACCAAATGCTATATGTGGAGAATATTGTTTGCACATGTTTGAAAGTCTTTGTAACTCAAATGGAAATGTAATAACAAGATTAGTCTTCTCAGCAGACTCATTTTATATTGTGGCTTGGAAGGGGCCAGCCAGTAGGTGTCAGTCCTGTCTGAAGAGCTAATGGAACCGTCTGGATTATTTTATGGGAAAAGATAACACCCAGATCATGCTTTATTTGCAAACATATTCTGCTAGATGAAAGCATTTCTGTATTTGATTTCTGTATTTTTTTTACAATTTTGTTTTTCAGCAGCAATTATCAAGAAATTACATGTATTACTGTATTATCGTCATATATTCTATTTGGGTACTAAGAAATGCTATAATAGGATTTGCATTTTTGGAATAGGGATGCCAATCAATACATGTAATAAGATGTTTCAAAACCTTTTTATTTGAAATTTGGAGTTTCAGTGTTCCATTTTAAATGCTAATTTATTTTTAATGTAGGCACACAATTAAATTATCTTGTGACTATTTCTACAGCACTCTTTCAATTTCAGCGTATGCTCAAGTTTCAACTGGCCCAGGCAGTTCTTGCCTGCGATTAATGAGGTCTTAGATATTTACAGCAGTTCCTGATGGCCTGCTGGCTGTACAATTGTTGGTATGGAGGCAATCACGGTTTTGTCGTTTAAAGCAAAAAACATTTTTACTCAATGTAACTCCAAAGCTAGTACAGCGATGTTATTTTATGCCTGCATCGGCTATACTAATAGGTAGATTCATTATATTGCATATATTCATAATTATAAACGTAAAAATCCGCTTTTATATCCTGCCAGAATCTCTCTTTCTCAGTTCAAAAGGGGTGCCTCACTCCCAGGGCCAGAGAGGCATGGTTTAGATGCAGCTGGTCTGGCCAAGGTGTTACATACCACACTGCCCGTGTTGTTGCATGCCTGAAGTTAGCCAAGATACTTGCAAACTGAAACTGAAGCTATGATTACGCCCTGTGATTACCCCTGTACCAGCCATTGCGAAATCAGCATGTCAACTTAAACAAAAATATTTTTTTAAATCTAAAATACCCTTCACTGCACCAGAAAACTGTCTTGGACAATCAAAAACATATTCTAAAACATAAATAAGATTTTTTAAAGTCTTGCTTTCTCTGTTTATATAAATATTTTCCTATGGGAATCCTAACCACCCCTACACCCCCTAGTATCTGAATAGTGGTATCATCCACTGCCTATCATCCACTGCCTATCATCCACTGGATCCTGCATCATGTCACCATCTTGACGTCATTATTTTATTTTATTTATTTTTTGTGGGTTGGGGGGGGGGGGGGGGGGCTATGTTTTAATACTCAGTTTAATACTCAGGGTCTGGTGCTGCTACGGAGCATGTTTTTGAGATGCCATCATTTTCTGGCAGCGGCAGTGAGTGTTGCTGTTTTCAGCCTCCTTATATTTCCACAGCACAGCTCTGGGGATCGCAATTTCTCAGTGAGTGAAATTCCTCTGCAGTGACCCGTGATCACACCACTGCTTCACTGTCTCCTCTCTGGGTTCAATGTTGGAGTCACTGAAAGCAAAGCAGTAGACTGCTAAGCTACACTGTTCTGGTCAAAAGCTGTTGTTTTGTTCCTGGAATTCACTTGAAACAGATCAACCTCTCCAGGAATATAAATCCTCTCACCTGGCTCATGTCATGTGTGTTTTGAAGTGTTGGCATTCCTGATGCTGTCTCCCATCCACACTTTGGTCCTGATTCTTCAAATAAACCCTCTCCCTCATTTTTCCTGCAGTCTCCAGTCTGGCAGCTTTCAACCCCCTTTAGTTTATTTTGCCCCGCAAAGCCATGTGTTTCAGATTGCACCATCAAATCTCCCCGGGAGCTGAAATCATGGACACAGAGGCGCCTTTATACTTACTTAAGGAATGCCAGGAGACCAGGCCTCCACTAAGAAATCCTGTATATAATTCTTACTTATAGGGAAAAAACAACAAAACAGCCATATTTTTACACTGGTACAATGTTGAGGCACAAAAACTGAAAGCTTGAGGAAAAGCAACATTGCTGGATTCATAGTGCCAAAGGAGCATAGTGCCAAAGGTACCTATTTGAAAATGGCAATGACTTCCTGGCTAAAGGGTGTCTTTACTTTTGTACATCCTCACGTGCACATATAAATTGCAAAAAATTAGCCATTGTATTACTTATAACCCGACTGTTTTTCCAGATGAAAAATGAGGCATTTTCCCAGATCTTGTCAGTGGTTTAATATGATGCTTTGTGCTTGATTTTATCACCATTTTTATTCATTAAGGCTTCACTGGGCAACAAAGAACTTTTCTTGCATCTTGTCTTCTAACACCAAAATCAATACCCCTCTCTTCAGAAGGCTTAGTGGTATCTCAAAATGAGGTGCTTCGCTGATTCAATATGGCCACAGTTGCCGCTCTAGGATAGTGAATTTAATAACAGCGCTCTCTTGTGTCCATCAGGGTCAATGACTGCAATGGTGAAAAAGATTCAAATTCAGAGGTATTGGCTTATGACCCCCCTGCTACACCCCAGGACAGCTCTCCGGACAGGCATTGCTCCGGCTCTGAGGCATCCCGCTCCACCTACAGCTTGGCCCGAAGGGTGTCCAGTGAGTCTCTTCCATACTCAGGCCTCTCATTCTTCAGAAACAATTTGGGGTGGATCACTATTATATTGTTGGTGCAGCAGCAGTTGTGTTCATTCTACACTTTTCTTCTGTCAGGTCTTGAGGCTCGAAGACCCAGCTCTCCCCTGGTGGACATCAAACCCATTGAGTTTTGGGCCATGGGTTCCAGGAAGGAAGCGGTCCAGCCTGCGGTGTTGCGGAAACCCTACACGGCGTCTGAGGACTACTCCCGAAAGCTGGAGCCTCGGCTGTACTCAGTGGACTCCAGCGGCGATGACGTGGACTCGCTGACGGACGATGAGATCCTGCTGCGTTACCAGCTGGGCATGCTGCACTTCAGCACGCAGTATGACCTCATCCACAACCACCTGAGCGTGCGGGTTATCGAGGCGCGTGACCTGCCCCTGCCCGTGTCCTGCGATGCCGCCCGCCAGGACATGGCTCACTCCAACCCGTACGTCAAGATGAGCCTGCTGCCCGACCACAAGAACTCCCGGCAGACGGGCGTCAAGCGCAAGACCCAGAACCCTGTCTTTGAAGAGCGATTCACATTCAAGTTGCCTTTCCTGGAGGCTCAGCGCCGCACGTTACTGCTCTCTGTCGTTGACTTTGACAAATTTTCCCGCCACTGTGTCATCGGCAAGGTGGCCATGCCCCTTAGCGAGGTGGATCTGGTGAAAGGAGGACACTGGTGGAAGGCCCTGGTGCCCAGTTCTCAGGTAAGGCTTGCAATATCTTTAGTACACTATCAGCCTTTCGACAGGCTTACACATCGTACCCACAGTCACCCCAATTAACTCTTAGGGGGATTAGAATTGTGCAAGGGGGGAGAAGTTATGTGACCAGGCACTGCTTTTGTGTGATAACGGTGAAAGCAGAAAATGCCACCGTTCCTTTCTGGGTCATTAGCCTCAGGTTATTGTAAAGCTGGGCTTAGTAGCTATAAACATAAAGATCTGCAGTCGAGCCCCATTTTGTTCACGTGAACACACAGAAATATCTCTCTGCTGTGAAATTTGGGTGACTACATGACTCTGATTCTAAGAAAGTATTATATTTTAAGAATATCATGAAGTCTGAGAATGTTTTCTTTTCCCCATATACTGATTACATGCCTAAATAGCTTTATTCTTCTTGCATTGCTTAAATTATTCTTTTTCTCAACCATATAAATGACATAAGTCTATATGTCATTGTTTTCTTCACTCAGATACGATATTTAAACCCACCAGAAACACTGAGCTAGTCTAACATATTAAAACACAAAAAGTTCCAAAGACATCAATAGTTTAAAGAAAGAATAGCTTTAGGGCACTAAAGACATCAAATGGTATGGCATATCAGGTACAGTATACAGTTTTATTGGCAACCTGATTTAATATTATCAAAAAGTGCAGGATTAAATTAATTGTTTATGAAATGTCTTCAATGCTCAGAAAAATGAAAGAACAAATCTTTAATATTTTTTACTTTGAAGAAGTTGTATGTCACAATTATTGGTTTTGAGGTATGCTTTTGGATAATTGTCCTGTTCCAACCACGACCCACTTTTAGCCATCTGGCAGAGACAGCCAGATGTTGGTCTAAAATCTCCTGGTATTTGATAGAGTCCATGATGCCATGCATTCTAACAAGGTTCCCTTTGGAGGAAAAACAGCCCCACAACATCGCAGATCCACCACCATACTTCACAGTGGGGATAAGTATCTTTAACTCTAACTTATTATGCCAAACCACCTTTGGTATTTATTGCCAAAAAGCTTAATACCATAGAACCTGGTTCCAATCGACATACTGGTGACATTTAGCAAACTCCAGGCACTTACATTTGTGGTTTGACCATCTTCACTGTGCGTGGGGGCAAACTACACTTGCATCCTCTTCCAAGGCAGGTTCATCACAGCTCCAGTTTCTTTACGCTTCTTAATTATTGCCCTAATGGTGGGAATAGGTAGTTTCAGATGTTAAGCTATTTTTTCTATAGCCATTGCCTGATTTATGAAGCTCAACAACGTTTTGTTCCACTTCATTTGTGTTCTCTGATCTTCCCCATGTTGATGGATGACTAAGGCGTGTTGGCCCATGTGTCACCTCATATGTATACCCTAGTGAAACAGGAAGTTGAGAATGACTATGTAATAGTTCCTAAAAAATCAGGTGTGCTTAAAAAAGTAAAATATGAATGGGAATATATTCTTCAATTAGGTTTTGTTTGTTTCTAGCGTTACCAAAAATTGTGACATGTTTCTTTGAGAAAAAATTTTTTCTTTGAATAATTTCACTTAAAGGACCACTGCCACATAAAATCTTTAAAAAATGGAATGTATGCGTTCTAAGGGAGTTTTGTATGGTAAATCCAAATCTGTCAATGATTTTCAGTTACGGAAATTTCCTAACAAGTTATATTGAAAAAATCATCTTGGATGGGAACACCTCTAAAAATTCTCGACTACGTAATCCATGTGACGTCATCTGAAGAATGAACGTCTTGCTGCGTCCGATCGACCGCCATATCTGTACACGCAAATATTCTACTCGAAATATGGCAGATAAAGATAATGATTAATGATTCGTCTGAGGGATCTGGGAGTGATATATTTTCTGATTCAGAATCCTCTGATCACATTCCAGTAGTTAAAAACCACAATCCACAATCAAAAACCATTTTTTTCCTAAGGCATAACTACGCAAAAGTGGAAAAAAAGAGAAAGAAAAAAACCACACACAACCAGTTTTCCTTAATTTTTGGACATTTGCATTTCATCCCATACAGCAGAACCAAAGAAAAAACTCTCAGCAAAACTAATTCCTAATATTGGCAGTGATCTAGATAATAAACACAGATAATAAATAAATACGCAGCCAAATTGACCTAGTTTAGACCCATGTCTGCATCGTCAGAAAGTGATGTTAAATGGTGGAAAAGGGTGATTAAACGACGCCTTCGAGCGAGTTGTCTGTAGCATACCATATCAGCCTAACAGCCCTAAGCCACAACTGGGGCCTAGGTAGTTAAAACAATAGGACTTACCCTCATTTTGTTCCGCTTTTCAGCAGCTGTTCTCCCAGTTTTCTTCCTAGCCATCTCATCACCAGCACCAGTCTGAACATTGCTGTATGTCAGCACTGGAATGGCATCAGGCGCTTCAATTTTTTCATTCCAAACTGGGAATACAGGCAGTCTTCGAAGTGTGCACTGCACACTACACTTGAATTGCTCGGGCCTTCCACCTACCCCTGGTCAGCTTCACTTTTGTCGTCAATAATTTGTGAAGATTCGCGTCTTTGGGAAACAAATGGAGGCTTACTCCATCCTTTGTTGTATTGCTACAACTAGCTACAACGCATCTTGTCGGCATTGTAGTTATCTAAAGCAAACTTACAAACTTTTAAAACCTCCAGAAATGTTATATAATACAAGCTAAGAATAGGAAACCACGCGTGTAAAATCTATAGAAAGTACTGAAAGCCTGATTTAATCATTCTTGTTAGGTTCCCGCAGGGGGGACTGGACCCACACGCAAGACTCAGAGATGGCTCAGGGGAAAACTCCACCAGAGAGTACATTTAATGGGAACATAGGCAGGGACAAGACGGAACATGACAAAGGCAGGAACTAGGCGTGGCAGGAACTAGGCGTGGCAGGAACATGGACGGGTCAGGAACATGGACGGGGTCTGTAACAGGAACGTAGACGGCACTCTGGCCAGGGGTCAGGAACTTAGACGGCACTCTGGCCAAGGGTCAAGAACGTAGACGGCACTATGGACGGGGGTCAGGAACGTAGACGGCACTCTGGCCAAGGGTCAAGAACGTAGACGGCACTATGGCCGGGGGTCAGGAACGTAGACGGCACTATGGCCGGGGGTCAGGAACGTAGACGGCACTATGGCCGGGGGTCAGGAACGTAGACGGCACTATGGCCGGGGGTCAGGAACGTAGACGGCACTATGGCCGGGGGTCAGGAACGTAGACGGCACTATGGCCGGGGGTCAGGAACGTAGACGGCACTCTGGCCAGGGGTCAGGAACGTAGACGGCACTCTGGCCAAGGGTCAAGAACGTAGACGGCACTATGGCCGGGGTCAGGAACGTAGACGGCACTCTAGCCGGGGGTCAGGAACGTAGACGGCACTCTGGCCGGGGGTCAGGAACATAGACGGCACCCTGGCCGGGGATGGCACAGGGGCCCGCAGTCAGGGCCAGGCACTCAGCCTGGGGTTCAGGAACTGAGCCTGGAGGGAAGAGAGAGCCTGGAGGGAACGAGGGAGCCTGGAGGGAAGAGCGGGACTAGGAGGCACAAGGGACAAAACCGCAAAACAAGACATGACGAGGAGGTACATAGTGAGAGGGTACAAGGCGAGACGGAACATGGCGAGACAGAACATGGCGAGACGGAACATGGCGAGATGGTACAAGACAAGACCACAAGCGGGAACACAAGCTCATAAGCAACACAAGACGAGCAACACATGACGGTCCGGCCCCGAACAAAGAGACGGGGCAGACTATATACACAACATGATGAGGACAAAACGAGCAACAGGTGGGTGAAAGCTAACAAAGACACAAGTGGAAAACACAATGCAGGTGTGGGGAGTGCAAGACACAAGTTGGAGGGTGAGAGGGGAAAACACGGATGGACTGTGAAACAAAAGGAAAACCCGGGACAGAACCTGGGGACCTCACAGTTCTCTAGATGATGTCAGAAGGTCATGTGATCTACAGCTTGACAACCTCGATTATTTTTAGGGGGCGGGGCGTAATTAGGTGTGAAAGTCATTTAAAATTGGCTATAATTTTCAATCAGTTATTTTTTTCAAAAATACATAGATGACTTCATGATGAAGGGACTCACATTTATCCCAATACAAAGCAAAAATTCCGTATTGCAGTGGTCCTTTAAATTACAGATTAGATTTTTCTCATATTTTCAGTGTAAAGATGTGGGATGCCGATTATTCTAAAAGACGTCCTTACCTCATCCATTTGCATGGAAGTCTTGGCCCTGTCTTTGGCACTGCCCCTGTCTGCAAGCCGAGAAGCATTAAAGCAGATGTTCCTGAAAGTAAAATAGTAAAAACAATCAATCTAGAGCACAAGGTTTGTAGACAGAATAACAGTGTAATTCAAGGTAATAACAGGGTAATAGCAGAGGGAATGGAAGCCCAGAGCACCATGACTGTCATATCTGCAGTTTCACAGTATTCAGGTATTTGGTGAGGGCACTCTCTCAAGACCTGTAGTTATTGACATAGGATATAAGGAATGACCTGCATAAAAGTATGGGATGCTGTATCCCGCCAAGCCCTGTCTGACATTCCAGAGGAACAGCCACACATTAGAATCTCTAGAGGTGGTGGCTGATTTCTACAAAAACAAATATTTTCCAACTTTCCAAAGACTTCACCAAAGCTCACCAAATGTGTGTTGCACGACTAGGGCAATCATGTCACTGGATTCAGAAGTATATGGATTCTCAGCATAGCTGAAATAGCTATCATAGCAACAGCAGAAGGCTTGTTCTGGTTATTTGTTAGTTGACTGAGTGAGTAACTCAAAACTTGGACAAGTTTAAGTATAATATTATTTCTCACTACAAGGTGAGGTTGTGTGTGAATATTCTCTTTATAATAATAATAATAATAATAATAATAAAGTACTAACTTGTTTGATTCCTTATTGAACAAGAATGAGCATGCTAATGAATAAGTGACATGCATTACATATCACATGCATTTATGTATTATGAGTGGTAAAAATTGCAATGATATTATATTACCTGTAGCACTAACACCAATATTCTGTATTCACACATTAACCAATCATCATTATTATTTACATAGTTAGCTTATGTTCTATCATTGAAGATAGTGTAGCTAACATTTAAGACTGCGTCCCCTACATGGGAGTGCTTAGCTAAGTTTCAGCGTGTGTTTAAAAGCAGTAACATGCTTTTTGCAAAGGATATATTTTGGATATATATTGCTTTTTGCAAATTATATATTTCTCACTGAAATAACTGTCACCATGTTCATTCAAGATTTCTAATCGATCTTAATGCTTTGAGTAATGCAGTTAAATCCATAGTTATTTGCATAGAAATTGTTTGCCACCCCATGGGTGGCTGTATGGAGGGTTTTTTTTTTTGCTTGTTTTTGTTACTCCGTATGGATGGGCTTTCTGTCTCAGTTTACGTACGATTTATCTGTATTACAAACCTCAATTCCAAAAAAGTTGGGGCAGCATGTAAAATGCACATAAAAGCAGAAAGCAGTGATTTGTAAATTTTCTTTTATATATATTTAATTGAAAACAGTATAAAGAAAATATATTTAATGTTTTACATTATAAACTTTACTGCTTTTTGTAAATATACGCTAATTCCGAATTTGATGCCTGCAACACGTTCCAAAAAAGTTGGGACAGCGGCTAAAAATAGGAAGTTCAAAAAACACCTGTTTGGAACATTCCACAGGTAAACAGGTGATGCTATCATGACTGGGTATAAAAGGATATCTTATTTTCAGGTACTCTTACAAGCCATACTATAACCTCTCTGCATTTGAATGGATCTCTATGGGAATTGGGGTGTGGGACTAGATTAAGCTGTAAATTACACGGGAATAGTATGGAACCGATGGTTGGGACATACTGTCCCAACGTTTTTGGAATTGGGGTTTGTATATTCCAATGTGTGTTTCAACTAGTTATTCAACTGGTGGCCACTTATTTAGTTATTTTACAGTTTAAGTTTGTAGTCATCATGCCACACGACAGGTGTAATGATTTACACTTTGTGAGTGTTAAAATTTCAAGGTGCTAAAATCATCCAGTTAAGACAAATACGTTTACACACCTCAGACAGTTAAAAGCCAGGCCTGCTTTCTTACAGGAGATACACTACTGAAAATCAGAGAACTTTTGTTTGTGTAGGGGTTGGCTGGGGCAGTTCTTCCATTCAGATTTCTATGTAAAGGCATGAGGAGTGGCAAAACACATAGATTAAATGTACAGTTTGTGGCCTTTATCATTGATAAAAATGGGGGTTTAGTTATATATGTCATATGTCATAGTCAAACTTCTTTCACACCAATAGGTTATTTTTTTAAAACTCTTTGCAACCGAAACCTATAGCACATAGCAAAGTTGCAGCTTCGTTGCAGTCTTTTCTTTCTGAGTAGGCTATGGAATCTCAGACCCTTGATGAGGGGTTGTGCCGAATTGCGATGAGCCAAACGCGATAACAGAAAAAAGGGATAGAAAGTCCCTGGCAGTGCCAAATAATAACACACCCCTATAAAACGGGCTAGCCACGTAAACACGGGCACAGCTAAATCTCGAAATAGCTAACGCTAAAGAGATAGCGAAAGAGGACAGAAAAAACAAGACACCTTCGGTACGTGGCTATAACGCCCGATAAATGGTGAAATAAATGAAATAAAAATAAAACTCCCACTCTCAGAAATGAGAGTGGGAGCGAAGGAGAGGGAAGAGCAATAAGGGAAACTAAACCCTAATTCCCCTAGGCTTCTAAGTGGAAGAAGGTCTGCACTGCGTAATAAAATAAATCTTAATTCTCACAAAAGCAGAGAGACAAAAACTTACTAACCCTAACCTCGTGAAAACACGAAATGACAAAAAAGCGCCAGGAGGCGGAAGTGAGGGGTTTAAATACCTGAGAGGTAAAAGAACAGGTGAAACGAATAATTAGCGGGGAGAAGGAAAACTCCGAAATGGAACACAGAAAAATCCGATAGACTGAAAAGAAAAAATGGGAAAGAGATAAAAACCGTAGCAACAGAGGGAAGATAGGTGAAAACCATGACACTTGAAGACTCTTGTACCCCATTGGTGGATAATTATTTTCACTTTAAGTAGTTTACTCCTGCAGGCGCCATAGTATTGTGATCTCAGATCATGCCCCACTCATTCTGGAAATGTATTTCTCTTCCAAAATGGTCAGTGAAATATTTCTCTGAGCAAGACACAGTTTTCTTAGAAATCAATGAGTCACCTGTAGCTACAAAAGGCACTGGCTGGAAGGCATTGGAAACCTATCTATGTGGGTCAAATTGTCTCTATAACACTGCACTTAGGAACAAACATGTCAGAAAGCAACAACCATGCAGCTGACAAAGCAGATTTTCCACTTGGATAAACAACATGCCAACTCTCTGTTCCCAAATCTTTAACATATGAAGAAAAAGATTGCGCATCAAATTGAAAGCCGTTGTCAGACCCTGGTTATGTTAATTTAAAAAATCTTATTCAAACTTATGCCTCAAATGATTCTCCACAAGTCATTGTTTAGTGCTGCTGAATTGGAGGGGTACTGCACCCCTGTCATATTATATCTTAAGTTGGAGATAATTCAATGCAATGCATTCAGTCCAAGCCCATACAATTAAACAATAATATGGCAACCTTTTACTTGATTCAAACAGTGTAGCTGCTGAACTCATTTAGAGCTTCCTTTTAAACGTTTTTCAAAATTATTATGTGGTTTAATCTTTTCAAAAATCTTACTTTCATTTTATAGACCCTGTGCAATCACATTTTTAGCTTTTTTTGTGTTTATTAAGTGATAAACTAGGCAGACTTGGATGGGTATTGTGGATTGGGGTGGGTGTAGGTGAGCTGACAATGAAAATAATATCACTAAATCATAATCAAAATGAACTTTGGAGGTCAACTTCATACTTCTGGGGTTCTCTGTCATTATTGTTGTATAAAGTCTGTCTATTGGCCTAGAAGTTGCTCACAATAGGGACATTGGAGGTAGTGAATTTTTCTGGTGGGTCATGACTAGATGACAGGAACTTGGTAAGTCATACTGACCTGAGCACCCTCTACCACTGAAGACATAACTGTCGTCTCCATCCTAAGCTTAGGCTTCCTGTCTTTAGGCAGAACAGTATGATCTGGCATTTGCAAAGTGGAAAAGCGTTAACCTGGTCAGAGCAGCTGAGATTATGCCCTCCACACTGAAGTAAAGTCATAGCATTGAAACCCCCCATAGCTGTCCTTGTTTATGTTAGATATTCAAAGGTGGAGGTACATCCGGGCTTCAGCTGTGTGTTAAGGGTTGTATGTATTGAGCCTGTCTCCTTCTTCTTCATGGTGGGTGCTTGCATGATGGCAATTTCACTCAATGAAAGCAGCAGGGATTGACTAACAAAAAGGAGGCAGAGATACAGGGTCCACATTGATGGGCATTATTAACGGCTTGGGCCCATGCTAATTGTGTGCTTGTTGGTCATGGTTGTGCAGTGTTTGGCAAAGGATAAGTGCATGTTTCCCTTTTGAATTGTTTTTGGATAAAGACTCCAGCATTTAATGTGCAAAACTGTACTAAGTGTTGCATACTGAAATTTCAATGTATGTGGTTTTCACGCCCTTCGTAAGCCCTAATAATGCCAGTGCTGTCTAGCCTTTTTGTTATAATGTGTATGCTTGCTCTGTTTACACTCAGTCCTGTGTTCATGCTATTTAGGAATGGCAATGCAATATGCAAAGGGTTTTTTTTTTACATGCTGCACCCCCCCTACAAAACACACAAAAAAGGAAACAAGATGTGATATGTAATTGACAATATACGTA
The DNA here is from genome assembly GCA_029718625.1 of Synaphobranchus kaupii. Lineage (NCBI taxonomy): Eukaryota > Metazoa > Chordata > Actinopteri > Anguilliformes > Synaphobranchidae > Synaphobranchus > Synaphobranchus kaupii. The sequence goes on from CM056379.1 coordinate 31,972,034, forward strand.
TGTCAGGCCAGACAAATCCACGTGAACATATGATGTTGACATTGTTCTCCACTGTCATTCCAGAATGAGGTGGAGCTAGGTGAGCTGCTGTTGTCCCTCAACTACCTGCCCAGTGCTGGGAGGCTCAATGTGGACATCATACGGGCCAAGCAACTTCTGCAGACTGATATGTGCCAGGGCTCAGGTACTGGTGCCACTCTATCTGTGATATTCGCCATATGGGGGCTTTTACCTCTCCACCTTCAACCCTGTCTCTGCCTCTGGTCTTCCACAGATCCTTTCGTCAAGGTCCAGCTGGTGACAGGGCTCAAGCTGGTGAAAACCAAAAAGACGTCCTGCATGAGGGGCACCATTGACCCATTTTACAACGAGTCCTTCAGCTTCCGGGTTGCCCAGGAGGAACTGCATGAAGTGAGCCTGGTGTTCTCAGGTACAGTGCCGTCACCTCATTCCCTGTCCAATCAGTGCCCCTGAGTGTGAGTGATGTCACCTGGTAGTGAAAAAGCAGCATGATCCCTGGCTGAACTTCCACCTTGCTTGGCTCTTGGGCTCTAATTAACTTGATTTATTTGGTGACAGCATTTACCTGATTAATGCGGCTAGCAGTCAGGGCTGAGCTGTTATGGGGCTTAAGCTGCATTAACAGTCAGGTCTTGGTTTCTATAGACAGGGGTCTGATGTAACTGGTGATGGGAGATCGGGCAGAGGAGACGGATTGCCCTCCATAAACTACGTGGTCGTAGTTTTAGCTGTGGTGTGAGGTAATGTAACGATGCTATACTGATCAGTAAAAAAGGCATCATTAGTGGATAAAAACAAACCAACAAAAAAGAAATATATTCACATAACACAGTGTTATTAGTATTATATTTATGTTTATGGTAATTGTGTATAATAGTATTGCACAATTCAATGCATAGCCTTATATCATAATATGCTTATATTGTTATACAATATATAGTTTTACACAAGTAGCTATTTTTTTTAAAACATGGTTTCCTAGGGCTAACATTGATCATTGAATATCCCTGAAACCAAGTGCAAAGTCTGTCTGCAAACATGGAAGCACACCCAATATAATAAGACAGTGAAATCAATTGTAAAAAACAATGTGTCTTTTCTCTCCATAAGCAAAGGAAGAATTCCTAGTTCATGCATCAATTATCCATTTAATTTCTGCCACAATGGCTTCTGCAGAGCCAGCCATAGCTATTCATCTTCGGGAGCAAGCCCAATGCATAAATGTGAGCAAACATTCCCTTCCATATTCATAGTCGCAGGAAGTCTCATGGGTACAGTACAAAGTGAAACATTTTACTGACACTTTATCAAGCACTCACCGCCTTCCATAAAAGAGAGCCTATGAAAACCAGTGACAGGCATGTTATAGGGTTATACCCGTTTAGCAGGCGATGCATAATTGACAACGTAAACCTGCACAGGACAGCAGGGCTGGTCTCTTGACCCGACATGAGCTTTGTCTGTGTACACTGAGTTGAGATTCAGTGGGAGATCATTTGTCCTTCAGTAGGGGGACTGGTGTAAGGCCATGGTGAGGTGGTCTGGTGGTGCTCTCCTGGCATGGTGTCCAGTGCTCAGTCTGATTTGCCACACAAAGAAAAGCATGCAATTAGGGGAGGATTGGCAGCTGTTCCTGGTAGTGCATCTGTCTTACTCCCCGTGCTGCCTGTTTGATGAGGTAGGCGCAGTCCTTCAGCAGCAGGTGGAATGGGCTGTCTGTTTATCATACTGTGTCAGCTTTGCCAAGAGGGCCGTAGTGAAAATAAATTACCCTGGCTCATGTCAATCCTGCATGCACCACATCTAAGAGATTATACAGAGATGCAGTGTTGAGATTGTATCCTGACCATTGCAGGTCCAATCCTAGGGTGGTCACTGCCATTGTACTTTTCAGCAAGGGGTTAACCTGAATTAAATTGCATAATATATAATAATATGATAGAATGTAAATGTAAACCCTATAATTTTCCATGTACAGTATAAGGGTATTTTCAAAGCATACAAATGTGAGTTGTTGCCTCAACATTGTTCCTGAAAGATTTAACTGAGGATATTACGTAAAAAGTGTTTTACCCTGTGTTTTTGACGTTTTTCGTCAGACGAGAAGTAAGATAATGTTAGCAAGCTCTGTCTGCTCCTCAGCTCATGCATAAGTATTAATGCATGGGCATGTTACCATTAATTGGAACTGAGACACTTTTTTCTCTTTGCATTCTTATCTGAAAAATATTTGCCTGCAGATTACAAGCTGAATGATAAGTGAAATAAATGTTAGCATGTAGTCAGTGAATAATCAACAACAGGTGTTTTCATGCTGTATTTGTCTCTGCTGGTTGGTTCTGGATGTGGTTCTTCTCCTCCCTGTCTGCCTTGGCTGCGAGACTTGCCACTATGGTGTCTGGATTTTGAGAGGCTGGGCCGGTGTACATGCGGCTTGTTACCGAGGCGTTGATGTTTCATAGCACACTAGACCGGACGTAAAAAAACTGGCTTCTGATTTGTGCATCTCTGCATATGTGTCACTTTTAAAAGCAAAGATCTGCAATGCGCAGATTTTGTATAATCTGCTTAACATGATGTGAAGAAAGAAGCTGTGTGTTTACCTGCCAATTGGTTATTCTGATCATTGGTACACTTGTTAATCAAAACAGGTTGAGACCAATGATCAATTTAAAGGGAAGTTTTCCGCCCCGTCTATTTTCAGCTCACCAACCGCCAATGTAAATGTCATAATTATTTAGTAAAATATCCTACATGAGCAGTGTTGTCCCGTGATATACCCATTGGCACTTCCAAAAAAAATTGATACTTTACTTAATTATTTGGCATGAATTGATTTGTCCATGGATGTTACATTGTGCATGTAACACTCAAATGGACACTGAAGGCCTTGTTGGTGGCATTTGGGAGACATTTGAGACCCTTGGCTCCAAAATGGGTAACTTACAGATTCCAGAAGTAAGTCCACAGTGGGTGAGACAGCCAGCAGCCATTGCAAACCATTTCACTTTAAAGCAAAATTTTCACCAGTTGCTAAAAGAATCGAATACTACACTCACACCTGACTGTACGTGAGATACTTTTTTTTATTAGTCATATGTATTTTGTAAAGAATACAATAATCAAAATCGAAATACAAATTTAAAAAAAAAAGAGTATTTTCAATTGTTTTCAATGGGACCAGAGTCTCCTGAGAATGTTTTGTTCTACCTAGCAATAGTAACTATGGAGTGCGGGAGAGTAGCGGGCCTTCACAAAGGGTCAATTGTATTGCTAAAAAAATAATAATAATCTCCTCCTCATTGCCATTCACCTCCAGAAACAAAAACTGAGCTTGAAAACAAAGGTAAATAATCTGAAAAATCATGGGGACCTTGCTATCATACGAACAAAACTTGAATAGTGTTATTTATTAGCCGTGGACGCTCGAGTAAGAGGGGGCAGTCTTTGTCTTTGAAATGGCTGTAAGCCAACCAGGAACTGAGACTTTAAACTGCCATCCATTTCAATCAAACTACCTTCCCTTTCAATCAAACTCTGTCACACACACTACTGTTCTCCCTCACACAGCTATAATTCACTCTCACACATATAATAATTCCCTCTACACAGATAATCCTCTGCCACACATGCAATCATTCTCTCTCAAATGTTTGTGTGTATGTAAGACATTTTACATTTGTATCTTTGAGAGTATGATAGTGTGTGTGAGAAGAATGCTAGTGTGTGCGAGACAGCATGATAGGGCTCTATCTTGACGATATTAGTGCATGGTTTAAAAAGGATGGCGCAAGTGCTTTAACGGCGTGTCCAAGTCAACTTTTGCTAGTTAGACAGCAAGTTATTTGAGCGCTAAGTACAGCGCATGGTGCAAATGGGCTGAACTTGGTCTCTTCATTAATTATAGGTGTGTCTTGTGCATAACATGAAATAAACCAATCAGAATGTCATATCCCATTCTGTTTAAAAGCCACCTACGTTTGCACCTTGGCGGATTGCTAATATGATGGCAGACAGTAAGACTGTGAAAACAGCCATTTACAGCTGGCGATACAGACATGCTTGTTCGCGTACTTAAAGCATGCAAGCAAGGAATAGGCTATATGTGTTACGTATCTGTTACGGGACGAACCCAAGTGCAACGACCAGGAGACAGATTTCACAAAGGGGTGTTTTTAATAAATTAAGTGTTGGGGTAGTCCCAACACTGTACAGGAAAGGCAAACACAGAATGTACAGAGGTCTTGCGCCTGGAAGCCCGGGGCGGGCTGCTCCAAGCCGGAGCTGGACTGGAGGATCTGGAACGGACTGTTCCAAACCGGAACTGGACTGGACTGGAACTGGACCGGGTGGTCCACACGGGAATCTGGCTCAGGAACGGAATGTTCCGAACCGGAACTGGACTGGACTGGAACTGGACCGGGAGGTCCACACGGGAATCGGGTACTGGAACGGAATGTTCCAAACCGGAACTGGACTGGACTGGAACTGGACCGGGAGGTCCACACGGGAATCGGGTTCTGGAACGGAATGTTCCAAACCGGAACTGGACTGGACTGGAACGGGAGGTCCACACAGGAATCCGTGTATGAAACGGAATGTTCCAAACCGGAACTGGACCTTGAGCGAGTAGTTTGTACAACTCACGCCTGGACTGGACTGGAACTGGCAGGGGAGCGACTCACTACGGCAGGGCAGGAACTGGACCGGACTGACTGCACCGGTACAGAGAAACAAAACAACAGAGGGGGGTTAGTGCAAGGGAAGGCACGGGAAAGACCGGGAGGTTCTCACGGAGGTGCCGGGTTTGGAAGTCAGGTGGTTGGATGTAGCACGGCAGGACAGAGTGATGTGGCGCAGCTGCGGTAGGTCCGTAAGTAGCTGACTGTCTCCAGAGCTCCAGGAGCCGGCGCCGAAGAACTGGGTGGTTTCTTCGGTCGGACAGGAACAACTGGAGGGTAGCCAGGTAACGAATCACCCCGGAGCCTACACGCGCTGGAGGTGGAGGTACCGCAACACACACAACGAACACGGGGAAAACGAACACTGCCACGGGAGAATGGGTGCAGGGTTAGATGGAGGAGAAGGGAAACAGGTTAGCTACACCAAATGACAGGAAATTGTGCGGGAGGTAAACTACCAATCCGTAGTTTTGCGAAGAACTTAAGCTGCACGGGAAACACATTCCACAACTAAGCGAATAGTTCACGCAGGGAGACCAGATAACGAGTCGAGCACTAACACCAAGTGACGATAGTTAACGAACTGGCGCCGACTGGCAGCCAGCCGAAAGACTATATAGTGAGCTAACTGACAGGACTAAATACGGTACAGGTGTGAACATAAACCGGGAGTGATTGCAAGACACCAGGTGAGGCAATGCATGCAACGAGGGGGAGGGAGTGAAAGGCGGAAGTAAGACAAAACAACCAGACGAACAAGACAGGGAAGGACACGCCTAGTCCGCAGCAGCGGGGAAAACACGGACAAAGGGATCCAACATGACACGGAGGGAAAACAGGAAAACACGGAAAACGGACAGGAAGGGAGCGGAACATTACAGTACCCCCCCCCTCAACGTACGCCACCTGGCGTACCTGGCGGCCTGGTCTTGGATGGGAAGCGACTGTGGAAATCCTGGATCAGTGATTGATCCAGGATGAGGCCCCTGTGGAGCCATGACCGCTCCTCAGGACCATACCCCTCCCAGTCCACGAGGTATTGGAAACCCCGACCCTTACGGCGGATGTCGATGATGCGGTCCACCGTGTAGGCCGGGGCGTTGTTGATGACCCGGACAGGTGGAGGAGGGAGGGTAGGGGCACTGAGGGGGCTGGAGGCGACAGGCTTAATTTGGGAAACATGAAAAACGGGGTAAACTTTGAGGGAGGCAGGGAGGGAGAGTTTGACGGAAACTGGGTTGACAAGACATACAACAGGGAAGGGACCAATGAACCGGGGCCGAAGTTTTTTAGAGGAGGAGGGAAGGGAAATGTTGGACGTGGACAGCCAGACCTGCTGACCGGCCCTGTACTTGGGGGCTGCGGTCCTGTGCAGGTCCGCCAGACGCTGTGACCGGGAATTGGAACGTAGGAGTGCGGTGCGTGCAAGCCTCCAAATGCGCTTGCATTTGAGGATGTGGGCTTTGACAGAGGGGACTGCTACCTCGGCCTCCTGGACCGACAGGAGAGGGGGTTGGTACCCTAACGAGCACTCGAAAGGGGATAACCCGGTGGAGGTACTCTTAAGGGAGTTGTGAGAGTACTCCACCCAGGGGAGGAAACGGCTCCAGGAGGCGGGATTGCGAGCCGTGACGCACCGCAGGGCGGCCCCCAGGTCCTGGTTCGCCCTCTCTGCCTGGCCGTTCGACTGGGGATGGAAGCCAGACGACAGACTGGCCGAGGCCCCCAGGGCTACACAGAACGCCTTCCAGACCTGGGAGGAGAATTGGGGCCCACGATCCGACACAATATCGGATGGGATCCCGTGCAGCCTGACCACATGTACCACCAGGAGCTCCGCCGTTTCGAGGGCGGACGGGAGCTTGGGGAGGGGAATGAAGTGAACCGCCTTGGAGAACCGATCCACAATTGTCAGAATGACAGAGTTGCCCTCTGACAACGGCAGACCGGTTACAAAATCCACCCCAATGTGGCTCCAAGGACGGCCCGGGACAGGGAGGGGAAGGAGACGACCAGAGGGAGGCTGGTGGGAAGCCTTGCTCCTGGCGCATACTGGGCAGGCCAGGACAAAAGCACGGGTATCCTCCTTGAGGGTGGGCCACCAAAAGCTCCTCCTGACGAGGGTGGTCGTTCTGGCAACACCTGGGTGACACGCCAGGCAGGAGGCGTGAACCCACTCAAGGACCTGGGAGCGGACGGAGTCGGGAACAAACAGGGAGGGGTTAGGGTTATTACGGGGGTCAGGGTGGGAAGTCTGGGCGGACCTCACGATCTCCTCAATCCTCCAGGAGACCGCAGCCACCATACAGGACGCTGGAAGAATGGGTTCGGGGTCAGCAGGACTGGAGGGAAGGGAAAACACACGGGATAAGGCATCCGCCTTAATATTGCGGGAACCGGGGCGATAGGATAACGAAAAATTGAACCGGGCAAAGAAAAGTGACCACCTAGCCTGTCTAGCATTCAGCCTCTTAGCAGACCTTAAATAAATTAAATTTTGGTGGTCAGTTAAAACAACAAAGGGGGTACCTGCCCCCTCCAGCCAGTGGCGCCACTCCTCAAGAGCCAGCTTAATGGCAAGAAGCTCCCGATCCCCGACATCATAATTTCGCTCAGCGGAGGACAGCCTCCGGGAGAAAAAGGCACAGGGATGGAGTTTGTTGTCCAAGGCGGCACGTTGGGACAGAATGGCCCCCACGCCGGTGTCGGAGGCATCCACCTCAATCGTAAATTGGCGGGAGGGATCAGGGTGGCAAAGAATAGGGGCTGAGGAAAACCGTGTTTTGAGCTGTTCAAAAGCACGCTGGGCTTCGGAGTTCCAACAGAAAGAAAAAGCAGTGGAGGTAAGTTTGGTAAGGGGGGCAGCAATGACACTGTAATTACGGATAAAACGACGATAGAAATTAGCAAAACCAAGGAATTGTTGTAGGTGCTTACGAGAGGTGGGTTGGGGCCATTCCGTCACCGCCTTGACTTTGACCGGATCCGCCCGGATACTGCCCTCCTCAATAATGAAGCCGAGGAACGGGACTGAAGAGACGTGGAAGGAGCACTTCTCCGCCTTGACGAAGAGCTGGTTCTCGAGGAGCCGCTGGAGAACCTCCCGGACATGGAGAATGTGCTCCTGAGGGGACTTAGAAAAAATCAAAATGTCGTCAATGTAAACAAAAACAGTCTTACCCAATAGGTCTCGCAGTACGTCATTCACCATGCCCTGGAAGACTGCCGGGGCGTTAGTAAGGCCGAAAGGGACCACCAGGTACTCATAGTGGCCCAACGGGGTATTGAAGGCAGTCTTCCACTCATCCCCCTCCCGTATGCGCACCAAGTGGTACGCATTACGGAGGTCGAGCTTGGTAAAAATGACGGCCTGCGAGAGGGGTTCAAAAGCAGTGTTAATGAGGGGGAGAGGATATTTGTTGCGGATGGTGATGGAATTGAGTCCCCGGTAGTCGATGCAGGGCCGTAGTGAGCCGTCCTTTTTCCCTACAAAAAAGAACCCAGCACCAACCGGAGAAGAGGAGGGACGGATGATGCCCGAGGCGAGGGACTCATGGATATACTCCTCCATGGCGAGTTTCTCTGGTCCCGACAGACTGTAGAGACGGCCGGACGGAAGTTTGGCTCCCGCCAGCAGATCAATACAACAATCGTAAGGGCGGTGAGGAGGTAGGGACAGAGCACGTGATTTCGAAAAGGTGCGACCGAGGTCGTGATATTGCTTGGGAACGGTGGACATATCGGGTTCGGGTAGGTTGGTGCTGGGATTCTTGGACCCCGGAGGGGGAAGAGCGGAGCGGAGACAGCTAGCCAGGCAGTGGCCACTCCACGCCAGGATGCGTCCGCCCTGCCAGTCGATGTGCGGGTTATGGAGACGGAGCCAGGTCTGCCCTAAAACTATGGCTGATTGTTTAGAATTGATGAGGAGGAGTTGAATGCTCTCCCGATGATTGCCGGAAAGGACGAGCTGTAAGGGAACGGTGGAGTGGGTCACTAACCCCAGACTCCGACCGTCTAAGGCGAAGGCAGTAATGGGAGAGGGTAGAAGCTCCGTGGGGATGCCGGCCCTCTGGGCGAAGGTGGTGTCCATGAAGTTGGCGTCGGCTCCAGAGTCGATGAGGGCCGACGAGACTTCGGACTTGTCCCTCCACAGGAGAGTGGCCTTGAAAACCAGGCGATTCTGGGCTGCATGGCAGGGTATGATAGGGCTCGTCAGTACGCCCAGTTTAACTGGCGAGCCTATTCTTTTGGGCGGATGGGACATGAGGCGATCTGGTGGCCAGGTTTTCCACAATAGAAGCAAGACCTGGATCGCAGGCGACGTTGGCGCTCTGCAGAGTTGACCGCAACTCTGCCCAGTTGCATGGGCTCCTCTTCGGAGACCCCAGACGCCGCCCTGGATCCAGAAGCAGAAGGGTGAGAGCGTATGTGAGGAAGGTGACCGGGATTCCCCCCACGCTCACGGGCCCGGATACGAAGACGGTTGTCGACTGCTATGGCCAGGCTAATCAGGCTATTGAGGGAGGTGGATTCCTCACGGGTGGCTAGTTGGTCTTTAAGCTCCTCGCTGAGTGCCTGGCGGAAAGCCCCCTGAAGGGCGGTGTCGTTCCATCCGGACTCCGCGGCGAGGGTACGAAATTGGATGGCCATCTCCGCGACGCTACGACTCCCTTGACGGACCTGAAGTAGGCGCTGAGTTGCATCTCGCCCACAGGTAGGGTGGTCAAACACGCGCCGCATCTCGGCGGTGAAGGCAGCGAAGTTGTTGCAGAGCGCGGCTTGGCTATCCCAGATGGATGTAGCCCACTCCAGGGCACCTCCTCCCAGGCTGCTCATAATGAACGCGATCTTACATGGGTCGGAGGCGAAGGAGGAGGGCTGCATCCGGAAGACAATGTCGCATTTCATAAGAAATTCGCGACATTTCCCCAATTCCCCGCGGAATAACTCAGGATGTTGTACGCGAGGCTCACGAAATGAAGTGGACACAGGAGGGTCCGCCGGAGGATCCGGTACGGGCGGTGTAGAGCCCAATGGAATACGCGGAAGCGGCTGGTGAAGAGACAGCTGCGTCACTTGTTCCGTGATGCCCCTCAGTACTTCCAACACGTCGTCCAAACGACGGCCCTGTTGGTCGCTGACCGCAGTTTGGCAGGCGTGCCGAATCTGCTCCAGGTCGGCTGGGTCCATGTTTTTGGCCAGTTCGTTCTGTTACGTATCTGTTACGGGACGAACCCAAGTGCAACGACCAGGAGACAGATTTCACAAAGGGGTGTTTTTAATAAATTAAGTGTTGGGGTAGTCCCAACACTGTACAGGAAAGGCAAACACAGAATGTACAGAGGTCTTGCGCCTGGAAGCCCGGGGCGGGCTGCTCCAAGCCGGAGCTGGACTGGAGGATCTGGAACGGACTGTTCCAAACCGGAACTGGACTGGACTGGAACTGGACCGGGTGGTCCACACGGGAATCTGGCTCAGGAACGGAATGTTCCGAACCGGAACTGGACTGGACTGGAACTGGACCGGGAGGTCCACACGGGAATCGGGTACTGGAACGGAATGTTCCAAACCGGAACTGGACTGGACTGGAACTGGACCGGGAGGTCCACACGGGAATCGGGTTCTGGAACGGAATGTTCCAAACCGGAACTGGACTGGACTGGAACGGGAGGTCCACACAGGAATCCGTGTATGAAACGGAATGTTCCAAACCGGAACTGGACCTTGAGCGAGTAGTTTGTACAACTCACGCCTGGACTGGACTGGAACTGGCAGGGGAGCGACTCACTACGGCAGGGCAGGAACTGGACCGGACTGACTGCACCGGTACAGAGAAACAAAACAACAGAGGGGGGTTAGTGCAAGGGAAGGCACGGGAAAGACCGGGAGGTTCTCACGGAGGTGCCGGGTTTGGAAGTCAGGTGGTTGGATGTAGCACGGCAGGACAGAGTGATGTGGCGCAGCTGCGGTAGGTCCGTAAGTAGCTGACTGTCTCCAGAGCTCCAGGAGCCGGCGCCGAAGAACTGGGTGGTTTCTTTGGTCGGACAGGAACAACTGGAGGGTAGCCAGGTAACGAATCACCCCGGAGCCTACACGCGCTGGAGGTGGAGGTACCGCAACACACACAACGAACACGGGGAAAACGAACACTGCCACGGGAGAATGGGTGCAGGGTTAGATGGAGGAGAAGGGAAACAGGTTAGCTACACCAAATGACAGGAAATTGTGCGGGAGGTAAACTACCAATCCGTAGTTTTGCGAAGAACTTAAGCTGCACGGGAAACACATTCCACAACTAAGCGAATAGTTCACGCAGGGAGACCAGATAACGAGTCGAGCACTAACACCAAGTGACGATAGTTAACGAACTGGCGCCGACTGGCAGCCAGCCGAAAGACTATATAGTGAGCTAACTGACAGGACTAAATACGGTACAGGTGTGAACATAAACCGGGAGTGATTGCAAGACACCAGGTGAGGCAATGCATGCAACGAGGGGGAGGGAGTGAAAGGCGGAAGTAAGACAAAACAACCAGACGAACAAGACAGGGAAGGACACGCCTAGTCCGCAGCAGCGGGGAAAACACGGACAAAGGGATCCAACATGACACGGAGGGAAAACAGGAAAACACGGAAAACGGACAGGAAGGGAGCGGAACATTACAATATGGATCAATATTATTATCGATACTATTCGGACTAACCATTATGACATGTTTTGATATACACAATAATAATCTTTCACATTAGGGTTTAACACCGGCACGGGTTCCTGGTAATTTCTGACCAAACTATTTCTCAGAAATACAATGGGAAAACAGGATTTTTTTTTCCCCATTAGCTTACACCAGTGCTGTTATTTTACAAAATAAATGCGGTTTAATTTCGTTATAACACCTTCAACAGCTGAGAATAAGCTACCAGAACTTGGCTTCCCTCTCTAGAAAATGCCAAATTAGCTTGCTTCTTTAATGAATTTCGTTTGATTATACAATGAAGCAGTAAGTAAGTAATGTTTATTTGATATAGCACCTCTCATAGACAGGAAGTCAATAGTGCTTCACAGGAATTAAAATACACAAAACATCCAGATAAAAGTTACAATAAATCACAAGACAGGACATAGCAACACAGAAATACATTCATGCATGGCTAGACAAATGCCTGTCTAAGCAGATTTTTCTTTAGTTGCACCTTAAAAACGTCCACAGAGGCTGCAGCTCTGAAGTCCAGTGGAAGGGCATTCCACAGCTTAGGGGCCAATGTTTCAAAGGCTCGGTCGCCTTTGGTCTTGAGCCTTGTGCACGGGACAACCAGTAGGCCCTGATCAGACGACCTCAGTGACCTGCTGGCAACATAAGGGTGGAGCAGATCACAAAGATATGTAGGTGCCTGGCCATGGAGGGCTCTATAAGTAATGACCAAGACCTTGAAATGAATCTTGAAAGTGACAGGAAGCCAGTGCAAGGAGGCTAAAATAGGGGTAATATGACAGGTCTTCCTGGACCTAGTGGACCTAGTGGAGCCTGGTGGAAGCATTCTGGACCAATTGTAGACGGTCCAGAGATTACTTGCTGAGGCAGGTAAAAAGTGAATTGCAGTAGTCCACGCGTGATGACACAAAGACATGAATAATCTTCTCCAACTCTACATGGGACACAACAGGCCTAAGTTTCACAATGTTTCTAAGCTGGAAAAAACATGTACGGGACAAAGACTTAATGTGCTTGTCGAGGTGCATAGCCTGGTCAAAGATAACACCAAGATTTCTCAGATTTGAGCGCACACTAGAGTTTAGGGACCCAAGACAGTTATAAACCCTAGAAATGATGTTATCAGCAGCAATTATGAAAACTTCAGTCTTATCAGCATTCAGCTGAATAACGTTACTGGCCATCCAGTCCTTAATTGCAGACAGACAATCATGCAGTACATTGAGTTTATCAGTCCTGTCAGGTTTAAAAGAAAAATATAACTGAATATCGTCCGCATAACAGTGGTATGAAATGCCCTTAAATTTGCCAATAATTTGTGCCAAAGGAAGCATGTACAGAGCAAACAGAATTGGACCCAGAACAGAACCCTGGGGTACACCACAGGATAAGGCAGTGGACTCAGACATAAAGGGGCCAGCAGCTACAGAGAAATTCCTATCTGAAAGATAGGAGATAAACCAGTCAAGGGCGCTCCCAGAGACACCTGCCCACTCTCTGAGCCTGTCTATCAAAATGTGGTGATCTATAGTGTCAAATGCTGCACTAAGGTCAAAGACAGTGCATTCACCAGCATCAGAGGACGTCAGAATGTCATTAGAGACTCTGAGAAGGGCAGTCTCTGTGGAGTGATCCTGACAAAAACCAGACTGGAATGTATCAAGAATGTTATGGTTATTCAAGGCAGCAGTAAGCTGATTGGCAGCAACTATTTCTAAAACTTTTAAAATAAAAGGCAGCTTGGAAATAGGCCTATAGTTTTTAGGTATTGCTGGGTCTAGGTTAGGTTTTTTAAGGAGGGGCTGAACAACTGCCTGTTTAAAATAAAAGGGGACACAACCAGATTCCAGCGAGCAATTGATAATAGATTCCAGACATTGGCCCACAGATCTCAATACATCTTTCAGCATAGGCGTTGGTAAAATGTCAAGGGGGCTGGAGGAAGTTTTCATGGAGCTCACTAGATCAGTTAGGTCTTGCAGGGAGATAGGGGAAAAACAGCTCAAAATTTGGGGCCGGGTTGGACAGAAGGGAGGGGGGAAGAGGAGGGGGTAATGCTAGACCTAACATCAGCAACCTTGTCCACAAAAATGAAAGAAAATTACTGCAGTCCTTAGTTGAGAAAATAGGTACGGCAGGGGGTGCCGGACTGACAATATTATTAATAATGTCAAACAGGAACATTATACAATGAAGCATTGTCAAACATCAAAATGCACTGAATTTCAGCTAGCCAAGTTCAAGCTTCATCCAAAGTTCATATTATGTGCATTCTAATATTGATTAATAACATAAATAGCATTCTTTTGCCTTAATTATGACATTAATACACTAAAGCTATCACATTGGGAACCCATAGGTTTGCGCATATTTTATTTTGTTTCATAGTGGAAATATGACCAATGCGTTTTTACTGGTAGCTTAATGCCTTAAAACAAGCCCACTTTCCCAGGATTCCAGGGACAACATGCATCTTTGTAATGTTTTATTTTTGGGGAAAATATTAATCCCTATTTCGCAATGTAATCTTTATATTTTTATGCATGTTTTAACAGAAGATTGTCCCCCCGGAAGATTGCAGGAACTATTGGCCAATATAGAGTCATAGCTTGATCCAGGGTAATTGCGAATACATGTGTAAACTTTCACATAGCATCACACATCAGCACAGCAATGGGGAGTGTGTATAGGGACAGCAGGAATTTGTCTCCAACTCAGCTGCCAGGAGATGATAAAAGTTTGTTAAAATCTGGCGGGATAAAAGCAATTTAAGGGGACATTCCCCATCGCTGAGGGACAGGTATGTGGTCTTTGACCGATGGACCCTTTTATTATTATGCATTTTTTGATATAGCCTACACAATAATAATATTTCACATTGTAATCTTTATATTTTTATCTTTGTGCGTGCCCGTGTGTAACAGAGAAGAGGGTGTACGTGCGTTATGCACACGCCTATGTAGACGCACTTATATTGCGCTGTTAAAATAACATTGAAACAACTGCAACCAGGTTTGTGGTGGTTTTAGCGCAAATGCTTTTTGCTGCCTCAAGATAGCAATACGCAAAAAATGATGCTGGTCATACAATAATCTTAAGACAAACCGCCCAGTTCACTTCCTATGGGCGCAATATCAATTGTTATAACAGTGATATTGATATCACAATAATAATGTGAGCGCTGGATGCTAAAATGACACCTGCGCCGGTCTGAAACTAGCAAAGACACTTGCATTTGGGTTACCGCCGCTTAGCGCCGGGTTTAAGATCGGGCCCTTAGTGTGTGTGTGAGAGGAATGATTGTGTATGAAGGAGTATGATGATGTGTGTTAGAGTATAATGGTGTGTGAGAGAGAATATAATGGTGTATGTGAGAGAGTATGAGGTATGTGTGAGATCAACTATGATTTATGGCCGAAATCTCTCACACACATGCAAGCCCGCACACACACACACACACACACACACACACAAAACACACACACACACACACACACACACACACACACACACATTTCTGCGTAATTTTCTCCATTTGTAGTTCAGTGTTGACGAATTTGATGCTGGATCATTGCTAGCTATCTTTTGCCCTGAGCTGCGAATGTGAAAATATACGCCGATGTTCATGCGCCATACATCATCACAAGCTGGGATAAACTGAATCACATTCCTGGACATGACCCGTCAACCAAAATACTCTCTATCTTGCGTCTGTGGCTGACTCATGCCACATTAAAATGAATACACCCGGCTTCATATAGCAATCTGGAGGGGCAGAGAAAAAGAGGACACAGTCAGAGAGGATGATTGAGGTAGTCGTAAAATCACTACACACCTGGCCCCTCTTCCAACATCAGAATGCCCATCCATCTTAACCCTGATGCTAAAAGGCTCTTGTCTCTATGGGGCACTACTGCAAGATGAATAGATTGTACCATGAACTAATGATGTGTCTGTAATGTAAAGACGTGCGGTTGATATATGTGAAAACACATAGGTGGTATATATTCCTGCCTGTTCAAGATGAATAGGAGAAGCACATAACTCAGTTGAACACGAGTAATGTAGCTATACAGGCAAACCTCAGGCCACTCTAGTTAAGGATGCTGTTTGGTTCTTGGCACAGTAAAACTGATGGATGGCTTCACTTTAGTCAGGCTGCCTAGCCTTTCTGCATTCCATTCTCAGTGCAGCAGTGGTAACCTGCATGCGAGAGAAAGGGTTGTTATGAACTTGACTTGAAGGAGATCCCTGCACTGATTCTGTGTTTGATTTTGTCATTAAGCAGCTTGGTCATTTTTAAATAAAGATTATTCATCACATTGATTGCTGAACTTAAATGTGCTGCTATTGCTTATGTTCACTTTACATCATTTTACATAAGTCTGGACATTTATTTTTTACAATACTTCTCCTTTTTCCCCATCAATTTGGAATCACTAATTGTGCCTTTTGAACTGCCGCTGTGCCACTTGTGCCCTGTATGAGCTTCTGTGCTCCTCCAGTGAATCATTCATTGAGAACAGTTTTAAACAACTCTTAGCAACTCTGGCTGGCTTAAATCCAACCTACTCCCGACGGGACAAAGCCAAATGTGTCCCACTGTTGCTGACTCCTCCTGAGCTAATGACATCGTCAAGGCTCGAAGCTGCAATTTTCTGGACTGTCGAGCCTAGCCCGTTATTGTAGTGACTGAGCCATTCAGTACCTTAAAGAAATGTTTCCAAGAAAAGTAAAATAATTTTCTTGCTAGTCACAGAAAACAATCAAAAACAAGGTTCAGGATTATCATCAAGTTAACACTGAGTTCTCTTGCTCATGGTTCATTTGATTCCATGAGGTTGCAGTGCAACAGTGAAACGGCGCGAGGCGTTTTTCAGCCATTGCTAGATTGAACACGCCTTTGATGTGCGACAGAAGGATAATCTCTTGTGTTCTCTGTCGGTTTATGTGTTGCTTTTGTCCAGTAACAGCGACTCGCCCCTGCTTGCCCCTGTATTGGCAGCAACAATGAGAATGATGCCTTTGGAAGGTCCCGCGGGGGAGCCGCCTCTGTGGTTTGTGACAAACGTCTCTCTCTGTTCCCTGTTCCTTCTATCAATCCGCCACCAATAATAGAATGGGTCATTTGGCCCGTGTGCAAAAACATTGATCTTATTTACTGGCAACCTGATGAAATGAACAAAAGCCATACACTGACCTCACTCCATTAAGAGAATTGGATTTCAGAATAAAATGCAGGAAAGGGAGAGGGAGACAGTAGTCACAGAAAAGAGCAGATATTACACATGAATGGCTTTTTAGACATTTTTTAGTGGTTCGGTTCACTGGGCACTGTAGGATGAGGAATGTTACAAATGATGAATGTACAATGTCCACATCGCTTTTTTGTCTAGTCACTTTTCAGTTTGTTGAGGCTAGTTTAGGTTAGCAGTGTGTGCTGTGCGACCGGTGACGAGGCTGTGCCGGTCTCTCTCTCTTCTCCAGTGTACGGCCATAACATGAAGAGCAGCAACGACTTCGTTGGGCGAATTGTGATTGGCCAGTTCTCCACTGGTCCACCTGAAACGAGCCACTGGCGCCGGCTCCTGGACTCCCAACGCACCCCAGTGGAGCAGTGGCACAGCCTGAGGTCCCGCGCAGAGTGCGATCGTGTCTCCCTCGCCTCCCTGGAAGTCACATGATGGCCTCTAATATCAGGGATTGGGGTATCTGTACAGGTGTAGGGATGGGGACAGGGATGGGGCTGTGGGTATGTATAATGAAGGGGGGGGGGGGCATGTTAAAAATAGACAACGATGTCAGGGATCATGGAAGATTATGGGGGCGTACAGATAAAGACAGCCTAGATATCGACTTATCTAGAAATCAATGTTCCACATCTGTACAGTTTGAAACTTGTAGGTGCCTTCCATCACCACCACAGCTTTACTTGTAGACCTCACATCCCTTTAAATTTACACAGAGAGAAAATGCACCTGGGGTGTTTTTTAGTTACAAACAACACAGAACCAAATGTCTATTCTCAACTCTTTTTTTTTTAATATAACATTGTTACTACCTGACATAAGCAAACTATGACCTCATCACTACTTCTGAAATAGAGTGAGACTGGTTGCACGTTGAGTGGTAGTACTTGCCGCACGTCCTTATTAGGGGGCATGGCACAGAATGTGTTGCTTCTTTTTCTTGCAATGGTCGCGGATAATCAATCTTTAGGCTTTAGAAATCAACCCAAAATATCTCCCCAAAAGTCACTATTGCTTCAAGCTGGACAAAATGGAGTGTCCAGCGGGCATTCCCTGAGTCTGTCGCTTTTTGCTGTGGTTCCTGCCCATCTGTGACAATCAGAAAAAGAACATTGCGTGCAGCCTCAACGTGCAACATTTCCCCTTGTTTAGTCTATCTAAAGGAGGCAGTGCACTATGCTGTGGCTATGCGATGCAGCATATGTGGGATTTTGAGTGTTTGTCTGTGCTGTTTTATTGCAAGGCTTCACTGGTATTGAACGTAATCCACAAGAGGCACACATCCCAGGCTACTCATTGTTGTCGTTGGGTAAGTGAGGACAAGGTCCTGCCGTCGATTCACGTCTGACCTTGCCTCTGATGTTGTTTGAAAGTGTTTTTTAAAACCGAGTCAACCCTGTGCTCTGTTGACACCTGTCATGACCCTCATTGTGTAGAAGTGTTAAGTCAACGTCACAATATCAGGGTATTCAGAAATACCGGCACCAAATGACATGACTCCAATAGCCAATGTGTGTGACTTGACTTGTAAACGTGTTGTGATCATTCAGTTCAGCTGCAAGCTATAACATTCTGCCAATACCAGTACTAGTTTAGATTACCTGACAGAGTGAAACCCCAGTACTGTGGTTATAAAAATAAGAAATTTATTTAACTGTGCCAGTCAATTTAATTATTTATTTATGTAAAAAGAATATAGATATAAATATTTAGATATATTTAACCCAGCATATATATATATATTTATTACTTTTTCTGAATACAAAGAATATATATTGAACAAATTGATGTTAATATTTGTTTGATATTGTGAAAAAAGAGGAGCGATATGTAAATGTACATCTTCACTGATGTCTGTGGACGCAAACTTTCTGTGACGTGAGAATTGTAATGGTCTGTCCTTGAGAGTTTAAGTCTTTGTGACTCTTCTGACTCCTGAGATCTGTATCTCCAGTACCACCCAGTGGTAGCTCAAAATGGGCTGTTGCACGCTGCTTAAAGAGAGATCATTTGCAGGGAACAGCAGGTGTCCAATGATTAACAAACCTGAACAGGAATCCTGTGGAGGAGTCCCTCTTAGACATGGACAAATACTTTCCACTCCCAAACCCCTCCCCCCCACCCACCCACCCACCTCCCTGCCTGCATGTCCCTTTCCAGAACTCCAACTTCAACAATTCATTTTCTTGGGGATTTGGCTTTTAATTAAATGGTGAGAAAAGGAAAAAGCAGAAATTGTGTCGGTGGCTGGAGCAGATCAACAGAATCCCTTTAAGATGTCCCTCTTCCCTGGGTCCTGGACAGTGGGAAACCTGTGTTGTATTTGACAAAGTTATAAGCTGTTATGTAATGTATTGAAATTGTCCTTGTTGTTAAAGCTTATGTTTGTCCTTGTATTTCTATGTACAATATGTCCGTTTAAATTGTGCATCATCGTCCATCCTGCAGAAAGTCATATTGGACCGCTTTGCAATAAATGCTTGGGACACCTGATGCTCTGTTCCCATATTTTCATAGTATGGACATCAAATTAGCTCAATTTTTTGCACCTGAAATTCACTTTGCGATCTCCATAGTGAGTGAGCTTCATTAAAATGTCTCCCTCATTAATCAATGATACAATAACAATGTCCCACGTAATGATTCTACAATTAAAAATAAAAGAAGAATTGAACATCATTCTCATATGTTATCAAACTATCGTGATCAATTCAATCCTGGTTTAAACCCAGCCTTAACAGTTTTAATCAGAATGTCAATATCCAAAGATTTTTTTTTTTAAAGCTTTTAATCTTTTTTCATAGGGTATTTCTATTAGGAGTATTTAGGGTATTTCTATTTTTTCATAGGGTATTTCTATTAAGTTTAGGTGAAAGCATCTTCAGTAGTGTGAGCTTGTGCACTTTTGCCTGTATCTGTATGTCATTGTGAGTAACTGAGATTCTGCAGAATCCATTTCGGCTCCTGTCTAGTCCTGTCTTTTCTGTTGCTCTGTTTTGCTGCTCAACCACCACTTCCTGTGCACTGGGCAAAACCTTTAACTATTTTTGTTCAGATGCTTTACATTTTAATAAACATAAATGTTAAAGTAACACAAAATGTGGCAGCTAATAGAGGTCTTGAATTAGCTACCACCCTTCACATCCTACCCCGGAGACAGCTACGAAACATTCATACCAGCTTTAGAATAGTTTTTAAGGTGATCAACTAAATCTATGACAGCAAAGAGGAAATGATCACAAATTCCAATTTAAAAGCATTAGTCTTCTTTACACTGTATGAGTGCACAGGGGGTGTTCAACATCTATCTATTCAGAAATAATAGATAATTCCTCCTTGGGCCCTTCTGTTTGTTACCAAATATTCTCTTCATCACGATCATTGCTATTAAGCTGAACATGTCGTCTGATCTGTCTAGACCACTACTGTGTCCTTAAGCTGCACTGTGGCCCCAAAGAATATTTATTGACAATAAAGGATAAACAAATACTGGTTCTGTGCATACAATACTGTGGCGTGTGTACATGGAAACAAGGAAATAAGAAGCTCAGTCCCATGAATACAGGGTCATCGAATGGTCTGCTTGGTGTGGGAATCTCTAATAGATTGATTTTAGTCAGGGTTCATTAATCCTTAATCTAATTATTGTTGCACGCTACAAGCAACAGGAACATCTCAACCACCCTGCAGGAGTTCCCCCTTCTAAGGTCAACTAAGATTTGACAGCCGAGCTAATTATACTCCACCTGCAAACACTAATTTCTTCCATTCATTCATTTGGAAAGGGGAAAACAAATGAAAGGTAGGCCAGCCGAGCAGACAAGATGGGGGCGGTGGTCATTGACTGTGGACTGGAAATTAGAGAGCCTCTAGCTGCTGCTGAATCAGACCCAAGAGGCCGTGCTTCCTCTGGCCCTCAGGTAGCCTCAGCAGAGCTGTGGATAAGGTTTCTCCTTCTCTCCTCCTTCCTCTACTTCCACGCAGGACACCCTGCTGGCAGCCCAGCTCTACGTTCTCCCAACTGTTCCACAGCCACTTCAACAGTCCGTCTCATTTGTCTGTCAATTAAACCATTCATCTGACTTCGGCAGTCTGTGGACTGAAGCAGAGGTGAATGCATCTGCTCAAAAGATTAGAGAAGGGACCTTTGTCTTTAATTACCATGCTCTGTACTCCAGAACATTTCTTTAAAGTTCAGGAAGCTGGTGGAGGTTAAATCCCCTTGTTTCTTTGAAGCCCAGTCTAATAATCATGGCAGACCACTTAAATCCTCTGGTCCTCACCTTCCAGGTCACTGATCGATCAACCTCCATGGACAGATGCACAGACAACATGCTCCACATATAAAACACTAAACCAAGGTCACTTCTTATTCATTCGCAAAGAACCTGATATTCAAAGCTTTGCAACACTTTAAGAGGGAAAAAAAGGCATGATGAATGCTTGAAACCAAAATTTGCGGAATTTTAAAGACCTACTCTTTTTTCGCTATTTAAGCATCCAGTTCTTTGTCTTTTTTATGTACCTTTATAGAACTGTGAGGTAGCACAATAATAGTTTGTTCTACGCTCATTTCCAAAGCAAATGAATAATATCAGGAAACTGAATGTTATAAACAAGGTTTTCCTTTTTATTCAAAAGAACATTAGGTTTTGCATTGTGCACTCCTACAACGGTCCTAAAATGTCACACACATAAGGCTGGGCTGGAGGTAAAGGAGAATTCAGAGCTGGATATGAACTGCCACTGAGTTCAGAGAAATCAGGTCCTGATTCATTTCCAGGTGTCATTCCTCCTCCAGCTCTTCAGTGCTGTACAGGAGGTTCCGACCCCTCTGCCTGCCAGACAGCTGCAATAGCCTATGGTGAATAGGCTCTGAAGTGTGCATCATGTTAAAGCGCGGATCGATCTTTCACAACAAGAAAATGGCAGCAGCCCAAATATGTAACCGTATACGGTGATAATAGTGGCAATAGCAATAACAGCAATGTGCCTCCAGTGCAGTAGAGCCCGTGTGGTGACTCACAGCTTTAAATGAGGATAGATGGATTCTCCGATGGCTTCTCTGGAGAGTATGGCTAATGTCCTGCATGGCTGTATCTGTTCAGGCCCTACAGGAAGAGAGGGGGAGGGAGAGCCAGCATAATGAGGGCACCTTCCTCTGCTCATGCTGGGGTCCAGTCTTTGAGGCGCTGGGGTGAGGGCGGTCCGTTGGCCACTGCAGACGACTAGGAGGCAGCGTGACGGGTCCCCCAAGGTTAGTTCTCGATCGTGGGGATCTTGCAGACGAAGGGAAAGGCCTTTTCGCAGTTGTTGTCATTCCAGGACCTTAGTGCTGCTCAATGAACCAAACAATTCTTCAGTTTTCAAATTTCCTCATGATTGTTTATTTAATGTTTGGTTTCTAGGTCATTTACAGTTGACGTTGGAAGTTTACATATGCTTAGGTTGAAGTCATTAAAACTTATTGTTAACCACTCCACAGATTTCATGTTAGCAAACTATAGTGCTGGCAAGTCAGTTAGGACATCTACTTTGTGCATGACACAAGTAATTTTTCCAACAATTGTTTACAGACAGATTATTTCACTTTTAATTCACTATATCACAATTCCAGTGGGTCAGATGTTTACATACACTAAGTTGACTGTGCCTTTAAATTTTTAATATTTGGTCGCATATCCTTTGCATGCCATGACTTCCTGATGTCTGTGACCCAACAACATCAAAGACTCTTGATACCTTACTTTCTGGTACTCTAAGCGATAATATAACATCTCTGCATTTGAATGGATCTCTATGGGAATTGGGGGGTGGGACTAGATTTAGCTGTAAATTATGCTGGAACAGTATGGAATACATAATTGGTCAAATGGCTATAAGTCATCAAGGGTCTGAGGTATCAAAGAAGCCTCAAACCAATACTCTGCTGCCAGATGTGTATCCATATCTACTGTATTTCTGGCAGCAGAGTGATGATTTAAGGCTTGTTTGATACGTTAGACCGTTGATGACCTAGAGCCATTTAGCCAACCGTGTGTTTCCATACTGTTCCAGTGTAATGTACAGCTAAATCTAGTCCCACCCCCCAATTCCCATAGAGATCCATTAAAATGCAGAGACATTATAGTATCGCTTGTAAGAGTACCAGAAAATAAGATATCAAGAGTCTTTTGATATTGTTGGGTCAGGAAGTCATGGCATGCAAATATTAAAAATTTAATGGCACAGTCAACTTAGTGTATGTAAACTTCTGACCCACTGAAATTTTGATATAGTGAATTAAAAGTGAAATAATCTGTCTGTAAACAATTGTTGGAAAAATTACTTGTGTCATGCACAAAGTAGATGTCCTAACTGACTTGCCAACACTATAGTTTGCTAATATAAAATGAGTTTTAATGACTTCAACCTAAGTGTATGTAAACTTCTGACTTCAACTGTACATCTATTCACATTTATTTATAGAATAAAGTACTATCTACTTAATTAAGTGCATTCTCCCTCACCACTGCTCTGTCTGAACCAAATCTCTACGCAGTCCTCTTCTGTGGAAATACGGTGGATCCCGTCGTCTGGCTGGTTCCCATCCCAGTAGCTGTATTCAAAAGGAGAGCCATCGGTCCACTCCAGGGTGCCCTCCTGATGATAGACAGGGAACAAAGCCATAGTGGAGCTGTTGTGCCTGGCCAGAGTATCAATTTAATCTCAGGGATCAACGCGTTGGGGCAGGCTACACCGAGGATATACACTGCCCGGCCAAAAAAAAAGTTGCACACTCTAATATTTCGTTGGACCGCCTTTAGCTTTGATTACGGCGCGCATTTGTTGTGGCATTGTTTCGACAACCTTATGCAATGTCACAACATTTATTTCCATCCAGAGTAGCATAAGTTTTTGGCTGAGATCTTGTATTGACGACGGGAGAGTCAAACCACTCCATAAAGTGTTCTCCAGCACATCCCAAAGACTTTCAATGGGGTTAAGGTCAGGAATCTGGTGGCTAATTCATGTGTGAAAATGATTCCTCATGCTCCCTGAACCACTCTTTTACAATTTGAGCCCGATAAATCTTGGCATTGTCATCCTGGCATATGCCCATTGATGGGATAACCTGGTCATTCAGTACATTCAGGTACTTCGCTGACTTCATTTTATTGCTGCATAATGTTGCTGAGCCTAGACCTGACCAACTGAAGCAACCCCAGATCATAACACTGCCTCCAGAGGCTTGTACAGTGGGCACTATGCATGACGGGTGCAATGGCGACTTTTTTTTTGGCCGGGCAGTGTATCTACTAGCTGAAAAGCAGGTTTTTCACTTTAGCAATAGCCTACTGATGCCAATTCCCCCTGCGGATAGAGGGCTGAGGGTGACCAATCATAAATCTTCTACAAAGGCAGTATCCTACTGTTACAATTGACTTTTTGAACTATTTTACTGCTTTCCACCACCAAGCTTGACCTGGTTAAGCCTAACTGCTACTGGACATGTAAATTAGTCCCTGATAGCCTTCCATGTATTTGTCTGTCAGAGGTACAGTGGCCATGCATGTACAGAGCTCAGATGATGACAATATAAATAATATTTTATGAGGTAATTTGGAAAATCATAAATCCAGGTTAATCTGATGCTGACAGATGTCAGAGATGCTGTAACCATAACAAAAGAAGATTAACAGAATAGTAAGTTACCTGGCGTCTGTCATGGAGACCAATCCATATATCCGTGGGAATCCCTGGGATACGACTGTTCACCAGGTCATAGACAAACACATTCTCCTCCCAGCTGGGGAGCACAATAATGGGCAATAAGATAAGCACATGAAGATTAGGTTCTCAGAATAGCTAGGTGACTCTTTCAATATGTTCTGCGTCTTTTATTGAATCAGAAAGGAATGCTCTTTGTAACATACATTTGGTGCGAGGACCCCATCAATGCTCATAGTCCAGCCTGGGATTTGAGCTTACAACCTCAATTTTGGCCATAGACCTTGCTCACCATTCTCTGGACCTCTAGAGTAAGGCTGAGAGCAGTGGAGTGTCCATGCAAACACCAATGTGTCTGTGATGGCTCCCAGGACACATTTCTGGCATGGTGGACAGTATTACCTGTGTATGGAGGTGAGCTTGGCCGACTTAAATCCATTGGAGAACTCGGCACAGTACAGGTCTGCTTCAGCCCAGGTGTGGTTAAGGGGGAAGAAACGATAGCAGTGGCTCTCAAACTCAGTCCAGAAAAGTGGGCAGGAGGCTGGCTGGCTGGGGTTGAGCAGCTGCAGGGGTAGAGCTGCTGGGGGCATAAAGAGGGCATCACGGCTAGCCCAGAGAGAGCCCTGGTGCTAAACTACCGCTATGCGCCTCTGTTCCCGCACATTCAGCCTCATCATACTTAAAATAATGAAGGGTTCACAACTTTAAAAGCCAACAATATGACATATGGTAGTCACACAAGAAGCAGGCAGACAAACCGCAGCACAGTGCATGATGCACTCACAAGCAGCTCACACATTTTCAATCCACACCCTGCTCTAAAGCCCCTCACGAGTCTCACACATTAAAAACCTTTAAAAACATTATAACCACAGCAGTGCTCTAGCTTTCAGACACACTTAAAGTCCATATTTTCATTTTCAATAGATCAAAGTATGATGGACGACTCCAGACTTCCAGAACGAAATCTACCAAACTCGCTTGTGCATAAAAAAAACATCCAAGTACCATCTTGTAGAGGAACGGCAGAGCATGTCAAAGTTTAAAACGTCATGTGTACAATCTTCTCCTCTTTGGCATTATGTAAGTCAAAAGGCTTTGGATCAGGTTGCCTGTTTCAACAATCACTCACCTTCAGTTATCTTGATGCTGGTGGGAGGCAGAGCTGTCACCATGAGGGCTGTAAAGAGCAGGGCCAAACACAAATCCCAGCAGAGCATTTCGATCGGGGAAAACTGCCTGAAAATGTGGGTAAGCTCGCGCGGATACGTATGTGTGCGTGGGTGTGTGTCTCTGTGTAAATGAGAGGCACTAGGCTGCAGAAATACCCTGAGACAGAAGAGGGTGTCTAAGTTTGTCTGAGTGTGTGCATTCCTGTGTTAGCCTCTGCCTCTTCCCTTTGGTTAAATGTTCTCAGCTCTTCCCACTTAGTTAAGTCCAGTGTCCATGCTCCACTGCAGAAGGGGAGAGGCGGAGAGAGAGAGAGAGGAAGAGGGAGAGAGGGGTTGAGACTGAAAGACTGAAAGACAGAGGGAGTCTTACACTCAAAAATGATTCTCTTCAAATCTATATGGTTCATTTACACTTTCCTATTTGAAGCCAATTTCTTGATAATAGACTCCATGGTAAGATATTTTTGAGTGAGCCATGAGTGGTTTTATCAGTAGTCTTTAATTAAACCGAGGCAGCGATGATACCATATAAAGAATGCTTGGAAGAAGTGCTGGAATAATTAAAAATTAAGTCCCTCTCAGGAATGCATTATTGTAGGGGAATGACATCTTTTTAGGTTCCAACAGTAAAACTTGCAAGTTTTACTATCCTCATTGATGTCCACCCTGTTGCATGTTGCATTAGTATTTTTTTGTTGACACATTTTCATGAAGCAACAATGACCATGTTTATTTCCAAATTAAATAATCTAATTTGTCATGTTTTTCATAATGACATTTTCAGATCTACTTTTTTGTGTAAACTAACATAGGTTATGCATTTTTAAATATTTTGTTTTTGCAGCCAATTCATCACTGGTAAATCCCAGTCTCCCTCCTGAGTCTGGCAATGAAATAAGCAACAATGAGGATGAGCAGAACTGCCAGAGTGACATCACAACTTATTACATTGAATTTGCTCAGCAGCCCGGAGGGACTTGACATAGCTGCACACTCTGTCTCCCCCTCTGTTCAAAAGAAGTACTGGAGCTTTGATCACATATCTGTGTTTAAATGGAAGGAGACCTAAGTCAAGATACAAAACCTAACTCACAAGCTAGAGATATGCAACCATCCTCCTTGTCATTCAGATACAATCTCCCATATATAACACTGTCTTTCCATGGCTTCTTAAGCCCCCAGATCGTCCCAACTGTGGATCAGGCCACACCCCCAAAATGTTAATGAATATTTCATCCATAATGCATTTGACCTCTCGCCCACCTTTACCCTGAGGAATTCAGCTCCTCTGCCTTCTTGTGCATCTCAACCCCCCCACCCCCCCCTCCCTCCCTCACAGCAGACGTCTGGGTTGGGGCCAGGGAGCCACATTCCATGCCTTGATCCCCTATGGGATGGGGTTCTGTGGCCTGGCCACTGCTGATTGAGGTCTGAACTCTGCTGTGTGTTTCCCGTGCAGACTAATGATCTAAATGCTGGAAGTCTGCATGTGCTTTATGTGTCTCTGAGGCCTAATTTTGGGTACATGGGGAGGGGAACAAGTGAGTTATGTATTTTTCCGCTCCATTGGCTTACAATAGAGATTAATAAATGTACACCTTTATGTATTCTAATATGTCTTAACTGAATTCTTAAGGACCTTGGTATGAAATACCTTTCTGAAGCCAACAGCTGTATACAGTATGTGTCAAGGGATTTTTTTTCTTTATTTTTTCTCTAGATAAAAACACGTTGATATAATTGTAATGTTACATTGTAACTGCTACTACTGTTAAGTCAAAGCTTGGTCTCCTTTATCTTGAGTTTTCAGATTGTTGTGCAGGTGTTAAGAACACACCGGCGACAGTTATCTCTGTGACCTGTGGTGAAGGACTTTGGGACACTTGGCACTGTGAGTGTGAGCTGATGGTTCTGCGTTTCGGGCCCCACGCTGTGGGGATCCCTGTCCCCCTCCAGGGCAGCAGCATGTCAGAGAGGCCAGTGTCCACTGCTGCCTGATAAGGCTATAGGCCCAGGTGCTCAGCTGACATGATATCTTAAGACATGGTTCCATGAAGCTGTTGCCCGTTTAATACCTGGTTTGCCTCTGCACTTTGTCCTAGCAGTGAGTGGGTGTGCCACCGTAGTGTCACACATATACACGACCTATGGTTGGCAGAAACGCCTGCTCGTCCAACACGCTTTCATAGCTCAGGGCACAGCTATAACCTGCATCTTCATTCTGCATGAAGTTGTGAGCTTATCAGAAAATTGATGTGAAAAGATATTCTTTGAGTAATAGACAGGTTATATGTGATTATCATAAACTTTAAATAATTCCCTTAAATGTGTTCTTTTCCCCAGTTAAGGGCTTGATATGGTATGGTACAATTTTGAGTGTCCTGACAGATTATAAGGGAGCAGTGTGTCAGCACTGCACTAATGACAGGGATAGTCTGGCACACCGTGTAATCAAGCCAAGACAACAACTTGAAATATGTGTCTTACCACCTTCATTTGATACACAATGAACTGCATCACTGAAAACTGCAGCAGCAGTTTTCTGTGAGAAAGGTTTAGCTAATTATGGTGGTAGCAGTTGAGATATAGCCCCAGCTTCCGATACCTGGTCCCAGACTCAAATGACTGGCCCTACAAGGGTGAACACAACCAGTGGAGGCTTCCAGTAAACATGTGTAACAAGCAACCCACTGGGTAGTGGTACTTACTGACCATAAACATGGCTTAATGGATTGGAGGTAATGAATGTTCCAGGATGGAAGTGTATTCATGATTTACAAGGCTTTGAGTACCGTCGGGACAGCAGTATAAGATTTAAACAGCCAGTTGTTCAGAAACCACTCACACTCTGTTTTGGGAGATTGGGATTATTTATTTAACTCCCAATCCCACCCAACCCCCAGTGCAACAGGCCTGTCTCCAGAACCTTAGCAACACTGTTGACCCAACTCACTGCTTCTGAAAGCCTTTCACTGCTCTGCTTCTCCTGAGCCATCTTTTTATCCAAGGCACAATATAATGTTTTATTTATAACTTTGAATTATCAGCGCAAAACTGATACTTGCTGATGCTGGTGGGGGCATTGATCCTGTACCCCGCACCCTTTCTGGTGCCCCTGGAATCCCACTCTAGAATCTGGACACAGACCAAGCAGCTTATTTGTTTAACTATTGAATATATCATCATAGCACTTTTCACATGATTAAGAATTGTTATCTGGAACTCACGTGTCTCCGCATCTGTTTGAAATTAGTTTTTTTTTGGGTTATTTTTTTTGTTGGTCTAAATATCTGTCATCACATGATGGAGCTCCATTAACTTTATGTGAGAGGGTTCAGTACAGTAACTGAATGACGAAATGCCATTAACAGTAAGTGGCTTATTTTTTCCTCCTTATACTGAGCTGGGCAAAGCGTGTCAAGTAGGCATAGCCATTTGCACCATGTGTAGCCTAAAATGTAAAAATTCCCATCTTGAGTCATAGTCATTTGCATCCCAGCACTGCCCCACTCTATGGGGCAGTGTGTGTGTGACAGTGTGTACTCACTTCTCATTTGAAGCTTGGGAATATACTGTATCTCCCTGCCTGATCTCTTCATAACATTGGATCTACGTCAGACGTTGTAACCCGATTTAGACTGACACATTTCCTAACTGCATATAACTGAGGTAATGATAATTACTTTAAATTGAATAAATCTCAATTTTTCCCATTTCTTAACACATGCATATAAGCTCAAATATATGTGAAATACAAAACATACTGCTTATACCATAACTTCTAGAAAAATGGAAAACAAACTGATAAAGTTTTATCTTACCATAATGCATAGTTCTATACATATTTAGAATTCTGATGGTGGGTCCTTATGCCCTCAGGGGAGATTCACTCAGACCAGCTGTATCTGTGTGTGTATGTGTGTGTATCTCCTTCCTCACCCTGAGACCTCTAGAGAGACAGAGTACAGCTGTGTCAATGCGCACAGAAACTGAACAGCTGCGCATGCTTCTAATACATAGGGCCTTCTGCCAAGCCCTAGTGCCCAATTAACATGTAATTAGAACTGCACTGAAAGAGGCCGGACAGAGAAGCATAGATCAGGATAATTTGCTACGAACCGAATCCTGCTAATTGATGCTCATTCAATGATTACCAGTCCACAACATAATAGAGCCCCATAATAATTACTAGTTGAAAGTATCATGGTG
Organism: Synaphobranchus kaupii; assembly: GCA_029718625.1. NCBI lineage: Eukaryota > Metazoa > Chordata > Actinopteri > Anguilliformes > Synaphobranchidae > Synaphobranchus > Synaphobranchus kaupii. The sequence goes on from CM056379.1 coordinate 32,001,793, forward strand.
CTGACCTAAGCTCCTTTCTCTTCTGATAAAGAGCTAAAAAACTATTTTTCCACGTGTCGAGTGGATTCTTCATTCTTCTACAGTGAATAAGTGTAAATGAAAAGTATTAAGACAGTAGGAATACAAATTTAAGGTTAGCTCTGCTAATTACCTCATTTGATGAATGTTAAACTGAACATAATCATTACCTGCTGGAACCCATGAATCTTGCTTAAAGGATAACAAACAAATCACATTATTATCTTATCACATTACAATATAATTGGCATCATTCCAGTTACTCATGTACAGTATGCGTTGATAATGTTACCTCGCTAACACGTAACATTAGCATGAATTTACATTAAAGTTTATCTAAGATATACCTTAATACGACAAAACACAATACCCCCAAAGTTTATTTTATTATGGATTTAAAAGAAACCAGGGCACATTTCAGCTATACACAGTATAAATCGTGGATTGTTACTGATTGCTAATTGAACAATTTAATTTCAATAATCGCCTCTCAATGTAAAATGCTAACATCTAATCTATCATTAGCAGTAGTGCAGCAGGCAACTCTGGCACTGAAATGGTGAGTCTCCAACCTTATCAACTGTCAGCTCCTCTCCCTCTGTCACTGTCATAGAGCCTCTTCACTGCTCTTCTGATTATTCTGCCGCGCTGTTGCTCGGCGACCAGTGATGTCATTGCACGAGGCTCCAGAGGAGTACCAAGGGAGATAGTGGGCAAAGAAAGAGTGAGAGCGGACGAGAGAAGGCGGTAACAGGAAGGTAACTAATGAAGGGAAGGATAAGCAAACATAACCCCTGCCCTATACCCCTTCTTTCCTTGTATTATCACAGCGAATCCTCTGCCGAACCTGGGCTTTATGCCCAGGGTTGTATGTTAGCCTCAGGCCATACTTAAATAATTAGCAAGATGAAAAGAAGCTTGACATGATCATACTGTACTTGTTTAGTTATTTACTTGACACATTGTTCCACTTTTGGTAAAAACTTACAAAGCATTATTTTCACTGGACTTCAGCATAACAATTCTAAAAATGATTAAAAATAAACGTTGTTTTGGTAGACAAATCAATCTTTTTACAGATTAAGGTTCTGGGTATGTAGTGCTCTAATAATAATACAATGTCATCTTCTACCTGTTAAAATACTTCAGACATTTTAAAAGCATATTTGAGTCTTTATTTTAGATCAATACTACATATACCCATCTTAACATAGAAGCATTTAAAAAAAAAAAGATTTGCAGTGCTACAATACCTGACTTAGCGCTATCCTGACCTTCAGTCTAAAGAAAAAAAGTCAATAAATGCAATTGTAACGCAATTTTGAATCTACCACACATTATTAATCATAACACAGCAACTGCCCCAAATGCCTCTATTTGAATATATGGTGCCATCTAGTGGCTAATTTTGAAATTATGTCTGGTGAATTGTCAAGGCGTGGTTCATGAAATTGGATATGTAAAAGTAATACATTTCTTCGTACATCCGTTTAATATTATAATGATTAAAATAAAATAATAATTACTAATAGCATTTCAATGTTAACTTTTCATTGACCTCTTTGTCAATGTGTCTCAGAAAAGATATTGTATTTTGAGGCTAATACTCAAAACTGCATATTCCTTGGTGTTATTATAAAATGCAATAGTTTCTAGTAAAGACATTTGGAGCTGAATTTTTATGGACAAACAGCTGACTATAATCAATGTGTATGTGTGTGTGTGCGTGTGCATGTACAGTCAGAAATCATAATAATGCCAGACCTAGTTTCTTTACGTTATATTGTACTTCATCAATCTCCTAATTGACTTGATACAATTTGGAAGCTTACCTCTTGTGTACTACTTTCTTTTCAGTGCAAATGAACAACTTACTTTGTGTTATTCTATTCATTTAAAGTTTATATTTTTTATTTGATAAATGGCCAAATGAATTGCATGTATGCAATACTATTTATTTATTTGTGAGACACTTGCAATGAGATTCAATTAGTTAATTATTGTAGATTATAAGCACAGCCTATTGCAGAATCAACAACACCAACAAGGACATGGGGAGATAACAGCCATTAACACAGTGTCTATCTATCAAAATTTAAAAAGACCTAAGATATAACTGTCTTTGCATGTAATTAATTTTTGATCAGTACGGAGTGCCGGCAACTTCACTTCTGAAATTAGAAAAAATACAGGGAATTTTTCACTAAGTGTGTCTGGGGGAACCCACATACAGCATATCATACCCCCTTATTAATCTAACCACTCCAACTGAGGCCCAGTTTCTTCATAATATTCTGTGCTAGACACATCTCCTCCTTTTCTGCTCATTGCACACCGCTGAACACACACACAGCCGCACCTGCTCCTTGTCTTTTCACTCCCTCTTATCCTTCTCTGCTCTGTTGCTAGGCAACTACACACTCAGAGTGGGAAATGGAGGGGAGTGTGAACGTGGGGAATGGCAGAACAATATAAGAGTGGATGGGGCATTCATTGAATAGGACTGTTATTGTTTTGTTAATGTGTTGTCTCTGTCAAAATTTGATCATTTTTTATACATTTTCTATTCATTTTCTGTACATGCACGCATACCATCTCAATGACACATTGAAATCCGTAGCCTTGCTGCAAGGGGAGCAAAAGCTGGCTCTGGGATGAAAGCTTATCGATTTTCAAACAGCAGTCGTCAAGGCAAGAATCGCAGGAATATTATCAACAAGAGGTTGAATATTTAAAAAAAGAAACATAGTTATACATTGAAAAGCAATGGATATACTGAATGTATTCGAGAGAAACGAAATTGAGCAACTGTGCAGATTTATCATTTTACCTGAACAAGCGAGAATGACAGCCAGGTAAAAAAAGTTGATCGGCAGCCTACTGTTTCTGACCGATAAAGACACTTCCAAGTAAGACCACTGACATGTTGTTTTTCACTTCGCATACGAAAATCGTCTTATGTGATTGGATAAGAATACATGTTTCACTCATATGGGCCAATCACAGAAATTTGCGATGACAGTGACGTCATTTAATTTGATTTTTGGGAGCTGTAGTTTTGAACGTCTGACGAGCCAATTGGGGAGGGACGATAGGTGGCGCTGTCTTGTTGAGTCGAGGCTACAGTCAGTAGCAACTAGCTAACAAGGTGGGAGGCGGGGAAAGCGGGAGCGAAAGCTCGAAAATCAAGAATCACGTTCACTGTCAATACAGTCGTGTTGGATGCGCTAACACTTAATTTATGGACATAAAGTAAAAAAATATATAAGTAGAGGTCTATACACGGAATTTTCCCGTATAGAGGAGCGGGTTATGCTATCCTCGCAAAGGTAATGAGCCGTAGAGCCCTCGGGTCTCGGCTAAACAGCGCCCACAAACTGCAGCGAGAGTGGAATGATTGGCAGCCCAGGTTGGTATCGCACCACGGTTGAATTTATCTAAAATAGAACGGGGATTCACAGGGCCTAGTGACATGGCCATTCTGTCCACGTTATTTGGATATTTGACGAGCTATGTGAGGTAGCTCATTATGTCGTTGAGTTCCGAATAGACAACGACGGTTGACTAAAAACACGATAACTAGCTAACGTTAACGTTAGCTGGTTAGTTAACCAGGCATGCTTGTGTAGCAAATGACTGTCAGGAGAAAGATTCTTTTGCGATTCACTTCCTAAAATCTGCCGTTAGCATGTTCTAATTCTCACCAGCAAGTATTAGTAACGCTAGTTAAATATTTTACATATTTCCTGGCAGGTGTTTAAGCATCGAGTTGGCTAACGTTAAGTCAATTGATGGTTAACTTGTTAGCGTTAAGTTATTTGGTTTGGGCCGCGTTGTATTACCAAATCACTGTATTGATCAGACTGGTTGGCTTGTTAGCGACATAGTCACCCAAATTAGCTATTGCTAGCTATTTTACTAGCTAGGTATATGCAATGCCGTTCCATCAACTAACGTTAGCAGTGTTAGCTAATTGGCCCATTTCAATATTGGACAGATGGCTAACTTGCGAACGAATAAACGACTTTATATTAGATTTGGAATATGTCACGGCTTCAATTATACGGCAACGCAAGTCATTAATGTTGGGCACGCTACATACCATATTTTTGTGACGACTCGCTAGCTAGCTAGTTCGCTAGCCATGTTACCAAGCTTCGGACTGGAGCTAACGTTAGCTATGTGTTAGCAAAACATGCGTTTGTAGCTAAACTAGCTAGTCGGAGCACGTTTAAAATGGTGCCTGGTTGTTGCAATGCATTTACGGTAGTTAGTTGGCATGCTGTGTGGTTGTACTCGATTGGGTTACTAGTAACGGTAGGCTAACTAGCTAGCTAGTAACACGGCAGCTACGCGGCTAACTAGCTATCTGGCTAACGGCGTGCTTGTTATTAGGAATGTAAGTTGTTCTGACCATTTCTGAACAACCGATACAAACCAGCTAGGTAACGTTACGTTGCTGTTTAACTCAACGTTACCTCAATCTAGAACAGCGTTTGGCTAAGCCTCAGGTTAGCGCTAACCACACACAGTATATTATAGTTGGGTACCGCTATCACTTAAATATATTTAGCATAGCAAGATAACGTTAGCTCGCTGGTTACATCCTGGTATCTTGAGATATGGCTAGCTAGCTAACGCGATGCAAGTTAACGTTAGCTTGCACTAGCGTTGTATCATATGGGCTTGAAAGAATATCATTTTCTTCGAAACAACGAAAGATTTTGTAATTTAAAGTTAAGATTAACCTCAAGTGTGAGCCATTGCGAGAATGTTTATTTTAATTTCGGGGCCAGGTGGCTAGCAATTTCTCTGGCCACATTTTTCTTGCGTTGCTATTGTGAACTTCAAACTTCACTCTTGGTACTAGCAGGACTTTGAACCATAGCAAGTATTCTGTACACAGACATGCACGGAATGGAAGCTGGCTGTGCCCATCACGGATAATCAAATGTCACCATAGCCATTTTGGGTGAATTTAGATCCAAAATGTGTCCAGTGCTGCTGTAGTAATAAAACACAAATGTCATCAAAGCAGGAAATGGCTGTAATGGGTGTGTCTAAACCGATTGCACCTTTAGGTATACTTAAAACAGAACAGTCCCAGGTCAACATGCAAATCGTTTTGTATTCCCAGGGGTGAAACTAATAATACCTCTTTGAACTGTAAATAGGATCGAGGGGGTTGGCGAAAATGCTCCCCGCGCAAACCCACCCACAACTTTGGCAGGGTGAAAGACACATCTGTATGACATAGATAGCATCAGGGCATGGAATTAACTTTTTCACCCATTGGCCAGAGTGGCTTGTGGATTCTAAAGGTCACCAGCCATTTTCATAATTTTACCAACCACCTTACATTTTACAATATGTTACAACCTGGTTGGTTACCTGCCAAAGTGGCTGCTAGAGTAGAAAGTCTTACCAACCACAATCAAAATTTTACCAGTATTTGGCTAGTGGCTTGTGCTAATTTCACACCATAGATAGCATACATTAGTACATGTTAAACACTACTTAAAAGCATGAGTGACAAGATGCCGGCTAGAAAAGCAATATGGAATTGTGTATTTAATATACAAAAAATAAATTGAGTAATAATATACAGTACAACATTATTAGAGATGGTTAAACTTTTAAAAAACTTGACACATTTTGTCACAAAACTAAATAGGCACTGCAAATGTACAAGTTTTGAAGACTGGGTGGGCTCTTGTCTATATGTTTACTATCAGCCTAGAGTCTAGCACAGTTTTGGCAAGAAATTCAGCTAAGCCTTGCTATCATTTGGAAGTTGCTGATACTGCCAGGAGCCTTCAAGGCTGGTGCTTTGAGATGTCTTGCATAGCTTGAACCTTGGAGGTGAGGTTTTTTTTATAATTTGTGGTATATATGAACTCCTCATTAATGGAATTGGATTATTTGAACAATGTAACACATCATAGCCACACAAGTAGTGCTTTCATGTGTTCACCTGAAATTCCACGCCTGCATATACCATAGTATAGGGAACCTTCACAATTTATACATTGTGAAAGTGATGGTTCTCAAGTAACCTTGCATTACTTTAAAAGTCCAGTCTTATTATGCAGCTTTAAAGACATCGTCCTTTTAAATGTTGTGAAGTATCTACTGAGATTTCTGATATAAAATGAGTTGCCTTTTATTAAAAGCTATTTACTGTTGAAGTTGAAAGTTTACATACACCTTAGCCAAATCCATTTAAACTCAGTTTTTCACAATTCCTGACATTTAATCCTAGTAAACATTCCCTGTCTTAGGTCAGTTAGGATCACAACTTTATTTTAAGAATGTGAAATGTCAGAATAATAGTAGAGAGAATTATTTTTTTCAGCTTTTCTTTCATCACATTCCCAGTGGGTCAGAAGTTTACATACACTCTGTTAGTATTTGTTAGAATTGCCTTTAAATAGTTTAACTTGGTCAAACGTTTTGGGTAGCCTTCCACAAGCTTCTCACAATAAGTTGCTGGAATTTTAGCCCATTCCTCCTGACAGAACTGGTGTAACTGAGTCAGGTTTGTAGGCCTCCTTGCTCGCCCACGCTTTTTCTGTTCTGCCCACAAATTTTCAATTGGATTGAGGTCAGGACTTGTGATGGCCACTCCAAAACCTTGACTTTGTTGTCCTTAAGCCATTTTGCCACAGCTTTGGAAGTATGCTTTGGGTCATTGTCCATTTGGAAGAGCCATTTGCGACCAAGCTTTAACTTCCTGGCTGATGTCTTGAGATGCTGCTTCAATATATCCACATAATTTTCCTTCCTCATGATGCCATCTATCTTAATATGAAGTGCACCAGTCCCTCCTGCAGCAAAGCACCCCCACAACACGATGCTGCTTCATGGTTGGGATGTTGTTTTTCGGCTTGCAAGCCTCACCCTTTTTCCTCCAAACATAACAATGGTCATTATGACCAAACAGTTAAATTTTTGTTTCATCAGACCAGAGGACATTTCTCCAAAAAGTAAGATCTTTGTCCCCATGTGCAGTTGCAAACTGTAGTCTGGCTTTCTTATGGCGGTTTTTGAGTAGTGGCTTCTTCCTTGCTGAGCAGCCTTTCAGGTTATGTCGATATAGGACTCATTTTACTGTGGATATAGATACTTTTGTACCTGTTCCCTCCAGCATCTTCACAGTGTCCTTTGCTGTTCTTGGGATTGATTCGCACTTTTCGCACCAAAGCACGTTCATCTCTAGGAGACAGAACACGTCTCCTTCCTGAGCGGTATGACGGCTCCGTGGTCCTGTGGTGTTTATACTTGCGTACTATTGTTTGTACAGACGAACGTGGTACCTTCAGGCATTTGGAAATTGCTCCCAAGGATGAACCAGACTTGTGGAGGTCCACAATTTCTTTCTGAGATCTTGGCTGATTTCCTTTGATTTTCTCATGATGTCGAGCAAAGAGGCACTGAGTTTGAAGGTAGGCCTCAAAATACATCCACAGGTACACCTCTAATTGACTCAAATAATGTCAATTAGCCTATTAGAAGTTTCTAAAGCCATGACATCATTTTCTGGAATTTTCCAAGCTGTTTAAAGGCACAGTCAACTTAGTGTATGTAAACTTCTGACCCACTGGAACTGTGATATAGTGAATTAAAAGTGAAATAATCTGTCTTGTCATGCACAAAGTAGATGTCCTAACTGACTTGCCAACACTATAGTTTGCTAACATGAAATCTGTGGAGTGGTTAAAATGAGTTTTAATGACTTCAACCTAAGTGTATGTAGACTTCCGACTTCAACTGTAAATTAAAGCTGTGGATACATGTTTCAGCTTTCATTGTTGTATTTTTGCAGTAAATGTTCACACTTTGAAAATGTAACTCCTATAACTTGTAGTACCACCATGTAGTTAGATCAATGTCTTCCTGGGCCTATGGTTCTGCACAAATATGGACCTCTATGGGCTATGGTGTGAATAATTGAAAACCTTACATTTTCAAGCGTAACCTTTAGTGTGTGGACAAGTACTATAGCCAGTCCACGTCAGTTGCTGTCAATGCTTTGTATGACATTAGCTAAATAAAATAAATACCATTGATATCAACAAAGTGTGCACATGGAATAGTAACCTGTTTTTGAAAAAACGTTAATTTAAAATTAATAATAACCTTGGTGCACTTAACTAAGCTAGTGTAGCTTGCATGCTTCCTAGCTTTAGTGACCCATAAATTAACATTTCCTAGACATCTTGCTAGCTGTGGGTTCCCCATTATGCTAAGACTGGATCTAACTATTATAAAACATGAATTGGTGCCTAAACAACAAATGTCTAGAGCTGTATTCATTTCTTAGCTTGCATAAAAATAACTACATTTTAGCAAGCCAATCCTATGTATATCTAGACAGCAAGAATATAATGTATAAATTCACAAGCTTTATATAAATTGCCAAGCTTTGTAAGTATAAAACTACACATCTGCCAAGCAATGTTTGGAAAATATATTCCTTTAATGTATGACTACTATAACAATACACTATTTTCCATTTTCTAACTACAATCAGGTCCAGAATTATCAGCAACCTTGATAAAGATGCACAGGAAATCACTAGAACATTATGCGGTAATTATACAGCAACAACAATGTGTTTTGACCGCTTGTGTTTTTTCCTACATTGCAGTTCAAAGTAGGCTACTTTAATGTAAACATATCTATTTACATTTTCATAAGAGAAAGTGAAAGGACATATAAATGTAAAATAAAGAATGTTAGTGAAAATTAAACGCAGAAGGAAGGCATTTCTCGGACAATGAGATTTGTAATTCAAGTGGCATAAAAGAGATTAACTCAAGTCCCGCCCAAGGTTTCATAATTATCTGATGAGATTTGTAACTCAAATTTAGAAAAAACTGTTTTTGTACTTTGTACATTGACATTTTTAAAAAACTCTTTGTAAAAGAGTTTTCATACTCTTATTGAGGGAGGTATAACCTAATATGATAGTTAATAGTGACAGAATCCACTTTGTTCACGTTCGTATACGTGCTAGAAGTGTCATTTTGAGACCAAAAGTTCTGTTGTGCTTGAAGTACATATGAAAAATACATTTGAGAGAGTAAAAAAGGGAAGATTTTCTTAATTGTATGCTTATATTTTGCCATGTTCCTATCTACTGTAATTCAAATAGTTTGAACGTGAGCAATAATGGGATACGTCGACTGTATGGTATGTTTTATATGAAGAAAATTTTGAAAAGTAGGCCTGTTCTTTCAAAAGATTTTTTTCAAACATATTTTCAGCAGATGCAAAGGGCATATCTTTGCTCGAGAAACACTTCAATGCTGTGACAAAAGATTCAGCTCATTTTAGTGTGCCAACATAGAATATGTTGGTTTGTCACACCAGATTCTCTGATTGTTCTATTTATGAAATTAAAGGCAAAGAGTCTTTTTTCTGCACTGTCAAGGTTTGCCTCTGATAACACTGACTCGTTAGTTATTTGTAAACTTGTAACATCTACCCTTTGTTAACACTAATTCATATTGACACTGTGTTTTGTTTAAGCTGTTACAGACCTTTAGCTTAATTGTACGTTGCTGTGTAGCTAAACATGGCTGCTGTGAGCATTTGTAAAGCTGCAGTATTTGATTACAGTGTATTTTCCCCACTTTGGACCAGCACACAATAGAAATCAGCAGATGTGCAGTGATAGACTTTGAGCTGACACCAATTTCTTATGTTTGCCCAAGCATATCTGACGATTCTCCTGATGATACAGATGTTTTAAGACATTTGTTTCTTACAGTGAAAATTTGCATTTGCTTACACTTTCAAAGTCCACAGAATAAACAAAAGGGGAGTACGTCTTATACCATTCTCTATGCAATTTTATTTGAAACCATCCATTTGCCAACAAATGTATGTGTTTTAAGCTATTCAATCCATCGGATTTTGTTGTGAAATGCAACCGGTAGTGTCTTGTAGTCAGCTGATGAATCCTTATTCGTGCAACACTGTCTTTTGGGTCATTGTATTAGAAATACAGTTTTCAGGCTCAGATTTGCTTGCTATGTTATTTCCCACTTATTCCGTGAGCATTCATATGAACAAATCTGAGCTTTATTCCATTTTTTTAAATTGTTGTTCATAGGCATCCATTTTAGATCCAAAATGACCAACATCTTTGAGACAGTGTTTAGGCCATTAGACTTGTATCAGTATTTCTGACAATAAAATCAGCTTTTTAAAATCATTACGCAGCCCTCATAAACACTTAAATACACTGCCCGTCCAAAAACGGGTGTTGTACTGCTATTGTGATCTGGGGTTGCTTCAATTGGTCAGGTCAAGGCTCAGCAACATTATGCAGCAATAAAATGAAGTCGGCTGAGTACCTGAATGTACTGAATGACCAGGGCATCCCATGAATGGGCATATTCCAGGATGACAATACCAAGCTTCATCGGGCTCAAATTGTGAAAGAGTGGTTCAGGGAGCATAAGGAATCATTTTCACACATGAATTGACCACCAGAGTCCTGACCTTAACCCTATTGAAAGTCTTTAGGATGTGCTGGAGAAGACTTTATAGAGTGGTTCGACTCTCCCGTCGTCAATACAAGATCTCGGCCAAAGATGAATGCAACTCTGGGTGAAAATAAATTTTGTGACGTTACATAAGGTTGTCGAAACAATGCCGCGACGAATGCGCGCCGTAATCAAAGCTAAAAGCGGTCCAACGAAATATTAGAGTGTGTGACTTTTTTTTTTGACGGGCAGTGTATAAATCCAGTTAGTGATATAAAGCATGCTTTTTTGATATAGCTTTAGTAGGGGTAATGGGGATAATTCACCTTAAAAACAGTAGTTATTCATCCATTCTTACATCAACAAATGTCTTTTGATCTGACAATGACCGCTGTTTCTGGCGTTGTCTTGAAGATTTGATTAATTCATCCAAAAGGCTTCACAAGGCCTACTTTCAAAGTGAATCAATCGACCTACAATTGACAAAGATGGTCGACTGTAAAATATCTTTGAAATGGTAAAATAGTGAAAATAATAAAAATGAATGCCATTGTTTGCTAAAATTAGTCATTTGGAGGCTGCATGTGCAGTTCTAACCATATCTGTAATGATATAACCTCTTAATTGTCAAATTTCCATTAGAAAATTGCTAATATTCACTTTTAGATTAAACTCTAATATTGTATCATATATTAGTCTACTAGTCATTTTGGACACCACTTAATTTTACCAGTTTCCCTCAGACCAACTCATTAATAAGGTTAGTAAATAGCTGTGATTGTTTGTTGGTTCTTACGTTACCAAGTCCCAGCTGCAGAGAGGATGTGTTGCACTCTAGGAATATTACGAACAGAATTGACGACTAAATCTATGAGAAGTTACTGTGGATTATTTCAACATCTGTTTCATCGTGCAATTGAAAATGAGGAATTAGGAAGTGGATGTAGGCAATTCATGGACCGTGACAGTCCAGCAATAGCTTGAAGATATCAGCCAGGTACCACCACACTGCACCTATTGGATCTGGTGAATGTTCCCAGTAGAATGTTCGCAGACCATTTTTTATTTAAACCTCTTGGAATACAGACTTCAAATTTTAGATTTATTTGTTTGGATGGTCAAGGAATTATTATTAATAAATTTGACTGGTTCACAATTCCATGAGCAGTTTGATTTGAGGTTGGATTATTTGTAATTCCTGTGTGTAGGCCTAGTTGCCACTGCAGGGCGGCAGTGTAGTACAATGGGTACGGAACTGGACTTGTAACCCAAAGGTTGCCCAAAGTATATATCCAGTTGTGAAAATGGATAGTATGTTTAAAAAAAAGAAAAAGAAAAAAAGGCTAAAAATTGTAAGTCGCTCTGGATAAGAGCCTCTGCTAAATGCCTGTAATGTATTTAAGGTAACGGTGACGTGTGTCAGGATCAGTGTTATCTTTGAAATTCTGTGAGTTAATGGATTTGAATGGAAGACTGCAAATACATGAAATGGAAAAAATATCAAATTGAATATTTTAACCCTTCTTTGGGCATGTGCCAGTTCCCATCCAATACATGAGTGTACCCTTGTCAACTGCTGATATTCTATTTTCAGAAAGTGGCCTTAAGTGCCTTTAAATGGCATTGTTGCACTGCTTTGAAGGTTGCTAAAGATTGATGATTTGCGAATACTGCCCGATCAGAGTTATCTGTGCAGCGGTTCACAGTACTCGGTGCCACCGTGGCTTGTGGTGCCAGACTGCGCAGACTGACTTTGTCTGTGTTTCAGAGGTGACCGTGTGTCAGCCACCCAGGACGGCGCCACGTGCAGTACCACAAGAGACTGTGGCGTAGCCTCTCTCTTCAACACGCCACCTTCTGACCCGCCTGACTCCCCTCCACTGCGCAATGAGGCCCTCGCAGCCACCGGCACACTTGGAGAAGGGGGTGCGTGCTCGACATCACCGGTGCTTCTACCCCCTGAAAAATTCCTGCTCTGTTCATTTCCACCCATTTTGCCTTCCCTTACCTTGCTACATTTCTTTTTTTGAGCACATTAAAGCAGCTTTTTGAACAGCAGTGCTAAATTTTATAGGCTGTCCTTTTCAGTCCTCGCTTCTGTGATCACCCTCCATATCAAACATGCATGTGCTTCTCCCAGTCATATGCGGAGTGGTTAATAATATGCGTGTGCTGTCATTTCTATGTTTAGGTTACCAGATAGTTTCTCTATGAGTCTGGCAGTTATAGCTGTGTGGTTGGTTCAGAACAGAAAAATAAACTAATGTGTTGTCAAGGCTTATGAGCTCAAGGTGTGGTTTCATGGAAATTGAAAGTTAAAGTTAGTGAGAGAGAACACCTGTGCTCATAATTTCATTAACCTAAGCTCTGCTTTTCATTTCTTTGTAATGTGTTTGTGTTGCTTGAGGGTAAAAGTTTGGAGTTAGGCCATCTAATGTGTCTTTGTTAGGGGCCAAAAGACTACAGGTGCTTAGGTGACCTGTTGCTGCTGCTGTTTTCAAATAAAATTTTTAAAGGAATGATCAAACCTACAGTGGTGTTCAAAAGAATAGCAGTACAACATCAGTAACCTGATGAACCACTGTTATTAGTAGTAGTGATATTTCTGCATGGCAAATAATTTACTTGTAGATGTAGTAGTGTAATCGAAACACAACAGACCCAACTGTCATGACATGCACGCTGCTAGTTCTCATTCATTGAAAGAGGCGTGTTCAAAATAATAGCAGTGTGGAGTTTAATTAGAGAATTAATTCATTCTGTGAAAAAAAACAGGTCAAACAGGCATTCCACAGGTAAACAGGTGATGCCATCATAATTCTGTATAAAAGGATATCAAAAGACTCCTGATATCTTATTTCCACGTACTCTTAGAAGCAATACTATAACCTCTGCATTTGAATGGATCTCTATGGGAATTGGGGGGTGGGACTAGATTAAGCTGTAAATTACACAGGAATAGTATGGAACCCATGGTTGGCTAAATGGCTGTAAGTCATCAAGGGTCTGAGGTATCAAATGAGCCTTAAACCATCACTCTGCTGCCAGATATGCAGTAGATATGGATGGATCACTTGAAGGGTTGTTTCTCCTGACAAATTTTCCTATTGAACTCTGGAAAAATAAGTCAGGAGAAGAAAACCTTCGTTATCCATCCATATCTACTGTATTTCTGGCAGCAGAGTGATGGTTTAAGGCTTGTTTGATACCTCAGACCCTTGTTGACTTAACCATTTAGCCAACCATGTGTTCCATACTATTCCCGTGTAATTTACAGCTTAATCTAGTCCCACCCCTCAATTCCCATAGAGATCCATTCAAATGCAGAGAGGTTATAGTATTGCTTCTAAGAGTACCTGGAAATAAGATATCAGGAGTCTTTTGATATCTTTTTATACAGAATCATGATGGTATCACCAGTTTACCTGTGGAATACCTGTTTGACCTGTTTTTTTCACAGAATGAATGAATTCTCTAATTAAACTCCACACTGCTATTATTTTGAACACACCCCTTTCAATGAATGAGTCAATTACTAAGAACAAGCAGGGTGCATGTCATGACAGTTGGGTCTGTTGTTTTTCTATTACACTACTACATCTACAAGTAAATTATTTGCCATGCAGAAATATCACTACTACTAATAACAGTGGTTCATCAGGTTACTGATGTTGTACTGCTATTGTTTTTAACACCACTGTACTTGAAACTTTATTCTCTGTCTAGAGTTTACAACATTGTAATAGTCAAAAGGTGTGTATCATATGTAACTAAAGGCACATGATGGAAAATAAGAATGCATGTTGAAATGGATTTGAATGGACTGGACTTGTTGTGATAGATGGCATATTTCATGTTTAAATTTGCTGCTAGAGCACTTGGTCTGAATATTCCTGCTGAAATTGTATTGATCCCCGAAAACTCGAAAAGAAAACTTGATTACATGCATTTCACATACAGTACCAATTTATTTTTCCCCTGGGTCAAAAGCTTACTTGCTTTTAAGACTATTTTCACAAGAATGGACGGTCAGACTCAATAATTTAATTTGACTACTCTGCTGCTCAAAAAACAAATGTAAATTCCCACTTTTCTACTTGTTCTGTTTAGAGATGCATTTCATTCATATTAGAGAATTGAAAATTTATATCTGTTGGTTTTTATCTAATTGATAAGTCTAAAATCCCCAAGTTTTTCAGTTTCAGTATCCTCAAGCCTGTTGTTGCCTAGTGTTATGAATTATATGGTGTCATAGTGCACACAAGGTGGTGTGTTCCTCATATTGCTTTACTGTAGTTATTCTTCCATTGCCTGACCAGCTCAGTTTCCTTTCTTCTCATTATTGTGTGGCTGAATCGGTGTCTCCCTCTGTCTCAACAGGTGGATATGAAGTCGATGGAGGTATCTGTGAAAACGCTTTTCATTGGAAGACACTGGGGCAAGAGCTGAGAGTCAACGATGTGACCGTCGATTCAACCAGTTTTCAGCATGGAAACCGTGCTTTAGCTTCAAAGGACATGAGGAAATCACAGGGTAGGTGCCAGACCAAGTCCCTCCAGGCCTCTGCTGCTGTCCGGCTCTCGGTGGGCGGCGGATGATGTGCAGGCCGTGGAATGACCACCCCCCACCCCCTCTCTGGCCCCTCACAGATAGATCGCTGCCTCACTCTGATGAGTCTCGGCTGGCCAATCTTCTGCGGAGGGTGTCCCGGGAAGATGACAGGGACCGCAGACTGGCCACCATGAAACAACTGAAAGACTTCATTCAGCACTCTGAGAACAAAGTGGTGCGTTATGCCTCTTTCTACCCTGTTTTGACATTGTCTGTCTGTTTGTGTCTCATCTGCTTGTGCAACATTTCAGAAGCAATTTTATATGTCCACATTGAAACAAATTGAAACATTTATTTTCTTTGTTGGCAATGTAGGTATTCCATTGTGATACTTCGTACTTTAGTACTTTATACCCATTGTTCCAGTCTAGAGCTGGTTATCTTAGGCTGTTTTCCAGTATAATCCATCTATAATAACTTGTGACTGCTGCCACAACTGGTGCTTTAGTGATGGAGAGAGAAGGGCAGTCTCAGTGGAGTAGGCTGGCCTGAAGCCACAGTGGAAGGGGTCGAGAAGGCTATTCTGTGAGAGGATGTAAGAGAGTTGGTTAGATGCTGCATGTTCCAGGGGCTGGGTGGAGTCAATGCTGAATAGCCATGTTTGCCTTGGTGTCAGCAATAAAGAACTGGAAGATGAACTTGGATGGGGTGAAAAGAGCATACCTTAATCACTGATCATCCCAATCAAATCTGAATCTGATAGATTTTGTTTTTTAATTTTTGAAAGATTCACCTAGGTCCAGGTAGTCATGTGACCTGGGCAACCGCCAGCAATTCTGCATGATGTTAGTAATGGTCTACATATTCCAGCTGTGCTACCCAGTAGATTTTTTTTGTTTTTGTTCTGCTAGGAATGTTTTTATCATGTGGATACTCTTCCCAAAATAGTTTCCATAAAGTCTGAAGTCAAAATCAAGTCTATTGGCCATGTTGTTTGTAGCCCTATAATGGCGCACTTCAGCAGAACTGAGGCTCATCCTGTTAAGGCACTGTTCCAGGAGGGGCTCTGGTCTATGCATCAAATATGGACCATGGCAGTGCTGGCCGTGAGGGTCTGCCCAGCAGGCCGGCACGCAATTCTTTGTAGTTTCGCCAGGGAGGAAGGGATTTCTGTCGGCAGGACAGTTGTCTCTCTATGGACCAGCGACCCTCCTCTGGTCAAACGGGAACAAATGGTCTGCCTGAAAAAGAGGCACGTGAAGCATCGTTCTTCAGCGCTATGTAGACACAAGCTTAACTGGTGGAATGCAAAGTGAAAAGAACCAGCTAACTGCTTATTTCGGAGAGCAGCGTTTGCTTGTCTATGCTGTCCCACGTTGACAGAGGAGGCTGCAGTGTTAAGTAGGGCTGTCATGTTTTTCGAACATAATCGAGAAATTTGTTTGAATGTTCTTCTGTCAAAATTGAGAATGTTAAAACGTTGCCTAAATGTATAATTATTATGCCCCAGTTTTAATTTCCCATTAAATGTGTAGCCAATTAGCTTAAACACGCTAGACTATAACTAAGAAATAATGACAATAGTATCTTGAAGTTTTATTAAGCAAAATAAAAACAGGGAAGATCATAACAATGCCAATCATGCAGTTCCCAGCAATAACATGACTCGGAAGATCAACTGTTGCTCAAAAGAAAGAAAGAATTATAAGCACTAGTCCATCATTAATTCTCAACAATGACATGGCTTACTTAAAGGTATACTATGTAGTTTCATTGTAAACAACTCGTTCTTTGTTTACATTCAAATTTTCTCCCCAAAAAACAATGTATGTGTCCTTGTGCTCTAATAAACATGTTTGAATGTATTTTCTACCTCATAAGTCGTTCGCAAAGTGTTTTTTTGTTAATGTTTTGAATGTTACACTGTTGACATCCATAGCTTGCTCGCTGTAATTGGGCCAGCTACTCGTCTTTTGTGTTGCTAATTAGAACTAGTTGAATTAGAACTCACTCTGAGGTGATGCGCAGCAAACACGCTTAATATACACACAGGTGAAACTGGTTCCAACTAAATTAGCAACACAAAAGACGGGTAGCTGGCCCAACTACAGCGAGCAAGCTACGGACTAACTGCAAATTATTCAAAATAAACTAAGCTACCGAGTGACTCCAATCTGTTCAATGAACTAACAACAGCTGAAAGCAATGAAAAAAGATACGCTTATCTGAGTCCGAGTGTAGCCTAGACGATCCACGACGCAGCAATTATACACTCTGTTACCGAAGCGTGACTTCAAAACCGAAGTGCGTACCGAACCGTGACTTTTGTGTACCGTTACACCCCTAATATTTATATATAAATATTTTCCCAAAATAAATCAGATACCCTCAATTAAAAAATTTTACTGACATCCAAAAACTCCCCATCCTCTTAGGAGAGGACGTGCTGTGACCTGGCAGCACAATGTACCTGCCTGCCATTGTCTTAGGGACAGTGAGTGACAGAGATCATTGTAAACCAATTAAAAAATTTTATATTTATTATATTCACTTTATAAGATCATGTGTCGTTCTCATCATTATTATCATATTATTATTATAATATTTTTTTTAAATTGTACTTTATAATTTTACATTATTGTTATTTCTAAATCCATAATCAAAGAAAAGTTATTGTTTTCATGTATGGTTCCTGTTCATTTGTTTCTAGTCTTTGCTGTTTTGTATTGTTCAGAGTTAGATGTATGTCTTCAACTGTTTTAATGCAGTATCCTTTGACAATACAGATTCAATGTCTTGTCATGCCAATAAAGCGAATTGAATTGAGTCCACGGTCAGAGAAAATATGTGTGAAACATCACCAGAATGCTCGTGCGTCGTCGTGCGCGTCTGAGAAGAACACGTGATAAGCAATTTTCGGGGAGCCCTTTTCTCCTACATGCTCAATATCGCCATCTAGTGTTCTGAAACTACATAGTATACCTTTAAACTAAACTCGCCGATCTCCTTTGGAGGAGAAAAACGTGTTCGCTTTTGGAGGGTTTGTCGGATAGTTGCCACTTGCGTGCCTTGCAGGGGACTTTCTCCTTGGTTATTTTGTCTCCAATGGCGTAGAACCTGTAATATTTCCAAATGGCAGTCCTGAGGTGTGGTGGAGTTACAATTTTTCTTTGCTCCTCCATTTCAAATGTGCAGCTTGCAGTGTACGCGGATAGCATGACCCACACATGAGCTTTATTTAGACTGCCTAACGGTATTCCCTCCAGACAAAACAATAACATGGCTTGTTGTTTATGGGTCTCTTTGATATAGAGTGGTACAATGAGCACAACATGGATGAGCACAGAGCGCAACTGGGCTCGTTATTTCACCTAAGCAACGAAATTGCAAATTTGAACCCTTAATTATATATTTAAAAAAAATGTTTTTTTCCTGAGATTCAAGTTTGATTATCGAACAGAAAAGTGACAGCCCAAGAGTTGAGTGTGAACAAACACAACTGCACATTCCAAATTAGAGAAGAATAGGGGTAAAAATGGGCATTATGTGGCCAAAATGCAGTATGGTCACTATGGAAAATGCAGTGCATTGACTTGCATCGCAACATTGGCTATGTCAGATGTATGCCTATCCCCATAACAATGTTTTTTTCACCGCTATATATAAAATCAAAAGTGGCCCAACCTGTCATTTTTAGAGGCTACATTTGAGGTTGCAGTGAACTGTTGAGATGCTTTGCATTGACAAAAATGGTTTTCTCCATAGGTCCTGGCGAAGCAGTTGGATACAATTCTGACTGCCCTAAATGATGTTTTAAATGAAAGGTAAGTTTATATATGAATGGACAATTCTTTTGACAAATGTCTGTGTTCACGTCAGAATGTATAAACTAAAAGAAATTGTACGTACAATTCCCCTTCCTCCCCAAATGGCACTTTTGGGAGATGAGTGAGGTTTTGGAAGGACCCCAAGCTGATCTGTGCCTGTTGTTTCTGCAGCAGTAAACTACTGCAGGAGTTGAGACAGGAGGGAGCCTGCAGCCTGGGCCTGCTGTGTGCCTCTCTGAGCTACGAGGCTGAGAAGATCTTCAAGTGGATCTTCCTTAAGTTCAGCTCGTCCACCAAAGACGAGGTCAAGCTGCTCTACTTGGTGGCAACATACAAGGCCCTGGAGACGGCCGGGGAAAGGAAGGGCTTTTCATCAGTAATGCAGGTAAGGAGCCTGTAATGCTGCCCGTAGGCTCGTTGGCTTGGCCTTGTGTCTTACCCATAGGAAATTAATTGCGTAACTCTTTGTCTACCCCCCCCCCCCCTTCCAAACAGCTGGTAATGAGCAGCTTGCAGTCCATTCTGGAGAACTTGGACACCCCAGAGCTGCTGTGCCAGAGTGTGAAATGCATCCTGCAGGTGGCGCACTGCTATCCGCACGTCTTCAGCACCAACTTCAGAGTAAGTGGACTCGTTGCCTTTTGCAGTCGCCTTTTCGTAGTCTCATCAAGACAAAGGGCGCCCCCTTTACCCTAGATGTGCCCTCTATTC
The DNA here is from genome assembly GCA_029718625.1 of Synaphobranchus kaupii. NCBI lineage: Eukaryota > Metazoa > Chordata > Actinopteri > Anguilliformes > Synaphobranchidae > Synaphobranchus > Synaphobranchus kaupii. The sequence continues at coordinate 32,021,396 of CM056379.1, forward strand.
CAGGACACTGTGGATATCTTGGTTGGGTGGCACATCGATCACACGCAGAGGTCGTCCCTCACCATGCAGGTTTCCGGTGAGCAGAGATTGTCCTTATTTAGCCCCCGTCGGCGAACTTGCATAGAGTCTAATCCCTCTGCCCTGGATCCGCAGGATGGCTGCAGAGCTTGGAGCAGTTCTGGGTGGCAGACCTGGCTTTCTCCACCACCTTACTGGGACAGTTTCTGGAAGACATGGAGGCCTACGCAGAGGTAGCCTTACCACCATTACTGTGTGTGTCTTCCACTGCAGTGAAGCACCTGAATTTAAATGCCTGAGTGTAACACTCTAGTTCAGTTTAGTTCATTTTTAGTTCAAGTAAATACAGTATGAGAACAAATCCCTCTTGGGGAACTCAGGTTCTGAGTGTTGAGTACAGTCAATTTGTATGACTCAGTTTTTCCCGGTGGTCTTTTCAGGACCTCAGTCACGTGGCTTCAGGGGAGTCTGTGGATGAGGACATCCCCCCACCCTCGGTGTCCCTTCCGAAACTGGCAGCCCTCCTACGCGTCTTCAGCACCGTGGTGCGCAGCATTGGAGAGCGGTTCAACCCTGTTCGCGGCCCTCCCATCACTGAAGCATACGTCACTGATGTGAGTACGCCATGCCATTTCAACCTCTTGAAAGACTCATGAATATTGGAATCGGAATCGATAAAAAAATACTTAACTAATCAAATTTTTTTTTCGTTTTTTTCCTCCCCAAACTTGAAATTGACTCTGTCAATTGACTGATTTCTGGTGTGTCCCTTCCCGCAGGTGCTGAACCGTGTGTTGGCGTGCGTCACCACCGCCAAGCAAGTGTTCTTCTCCGAGGCGGTGTTGACGGCAGCTAACGAGTGCGTGTGCGTGCTGTTGCTGAGCGTGGACTGGGGCATGAATCAGCTGACTGACGCAGTCATCTCCTACGGGCTGAACCAGCTGGAGAGCTGCCAGGCCTGTGGGCCAGAGTACTGCATCGCTGTCCTCAACCTTCTCACGCTGGTAAGAGCCCCCCCCCCCCCCTCGAGGAACAGCCTGGCGGCGCGCCACAGGTGTACGCTAAAACCCGTTTAGAGTGTTAACGTACGGGTCGGCGTCTCCAGGGCCTACAACGTGCCTGCAAGCTGCCAAGCCTTTGTCCTCATTGGTGTGATGGACCTCACCCCTCGTCTTTCTCCTTGTAAACATAGCATCTTCGATCTAAAGGCTAAGGATCTTGACTTTATGGGTGTAATATAACTCCCTCCTTTGGTTTGTGGTGCAGATTGTGGACCAGATTAACACCAAGCTGCCTTCCTCGTTTGTGGAGAAGCTGCTGGCGCCAGACTCTCAGCTGCTGGAGCTTCGCTTCCACAGGGAGAAAGAGGTGCACAGCCCCACCGTGATTAACACTGAGGACCATGCTACACTTCACTCAAAACACGTCTTGCTAAGCGGTTATAGGTTAAAGGGTTAGTTTGGAATTTTGGACATAATGTCTCAATTACGACTTACCCATGATGTAGTTGATTGATGGAAACCATTTTCAGATAATTCCATGCTGTCCCTTCTTTTGGAGATACACACATTGCTAATGGTAGCGCAACTCGTCGGAAAGTAGTAGCATCCACTACCAAACGCACTTAAACACTTATTAGTTATTTTCAGTGATTATACCATCATTTTTCAAGTCAAACTATCGTTGAATCCTTTACTTTGTGCTCACCTAATTTCTCAGTGGAAGTACGGCGTTAATTTAGTAGCTAGGTAACGTAAAGTAGCCTATAGCTATGTATGGTGGCGGAGCTAGCTGTAGATTAGTCATGGTATCTGCCTGTAGGCTATCTGCTGTACTCCACAGTTGCCGACACAATCCATTTTGCCGTAAAGTTACATATTTGGTAGACAACAAGTCAGCTAAACACAAACATGCTACAGAATAACACAGCATATACAAGCAAGCACACTGGCTACCAATTTGCAGGAAAAGTTTGACCACTTCCATGACTTCCCAATCGTGGCAGCTAGCTAGCTAGCTGAATAGATAGGTCACGCATGCAATCATTTATTAGTTACCTGCTCATCAGTTGTTTTCGGTGCATGAAGAAAAACAGGTGATGGCACAGCAGTCTCCTTCAGTAGAGGGTGTCCGGCCGGCCTTTTTTGATTTTCACATAGTCATCCTCCGTGAAATGGTCACTACAAACTTTTTTAGAGTCTCAATTGGTGACATCCATGCGAGCAGCAAGAAGCCACAGCTGTTTTCTTTGTTGATCTTCCACTGGAAATCGGTGAAAACTTTGTGGTGCCCATTTTTTTTGCATGATTTGAACAACCTTGAAATACACACCGAAATACCATCTTACCTGAACGTTAGCTAACAATACTACGAGTCTGATTCTTTCACACGCGCGATATTGTTTTTGGCCGGCAGAGCTATAGGCTACTTTACGTTACCTAGCTACTAAATTAACGCCGTACTTCCACTGAGAATTTAGGTGAGTACAAAGTAAAGGATTCAACGATAGTTTGACTTGAAAAATGATGGTATAATCACTGAAAATAACCCGATAGACTGTCGTCGTATTTTATTTGCTTTGGGTGCACCTTGGAGTGTTTAAGTGCGTTTGGTAGTGGATGCTACTACTTTCCTACGAGTTGCGCTAGCATTAGCAATGTGTGTTTGTCCAAAAGAAGGGACAGCATGGAATTATCTGAAAATGGTTTCCATCAATCAACTACATCATGGGTAAGTAGTAATTGAGACATTATGTCCAAAATTCTGAACTATCCCTTTAAAGTTTCATCACTCATTGAGTCAGTTGAGGGATTGATTGCACCTCTGTGTAAAGTTGTAATTGGAGGAGTAGCTCCCTACTGCAGGTGTCTGAAGAAGAGAAGCAGCGCGTTAACCCTTTGCGTGTGTGTCAGGTGATGGCTGCAGCCCTTGGAGTGTACCAGGCAGTCCTGAGCCTGAAGAACATTCCCATCCTTGAGGCTGCCTACAAGCTGGTGCTGGGGGAGATGGGCTGCGCCCTCAACAGCCTGCTCACCCCACTGGGCCTGAACACCGCCTGTCCCCAAATCCAGCACTCCGCCTTCGCCCAAACCCAGCTGGCCCCCGAGAGGGCAGAGTTCACGCTCATCTTCAACCTCAGCGCGCTTACCACCATCGGCAACACCAAGAACTCCCTCATCGGGGTCAGTGACTTTGAATTCTGGGTGCTGTGCGTTGCTGGCATCCACTGCCGTCTGATAGCGCTGTAGTAGATGAAATGGGAATTGGCAGTAGGATGTTTTTGGAGTGACGGCGATAGGTCTGGCAGCTCTGTTTAATCGTCTTGGCTGTGTTTGTTCTCCGGCAGATGTGGGCACTGTCTCCCACCGTGTTTGCGCTGCTCAGTCAGAATCTGGTGGTGGTGCACTCTGAGCTGTCTGTGTACCACCCTGTGGTCCAGTACGCCGTTCTCTACACCCTCTACTCGCACTGCACCAGGTAAGGCGTCTCCTGGGCGCCCCTCTGCACACTTTTCTGCTGAACCATCGTCAGAGGCGGCCTTGATTTGTTACCTGATGCGACTGTTATTTTCTTTGCCTTTGCCGCAGACACGACCACTTCATCTCCAGCAGCCTCAGCTCGTCTTCTCCCTCTCTCTTTGATGGGGCTGTCATCAGCACAGTTACCACGGCAACCAAGAAGCACTTCAGCACTCTTCTCAGCTTGCTGGGGATGCTGCTGAGCAAGGAGCACCTCTACGCTGAGGCCCGGTACAGCCCCCTTCTGTCATTCTACTCCCTGCACCAATCGGATGAATGACTCCGCCTCTGCTCTGCATACGGCCTAAATAGCCCTGGCCTTAATCGATGGTCCATGTTGTTTGATATGAGTGTAAAATCTATAATTTTATCTTGCATTTAATATCAGATCTTTATATTTCATTGATGTATTGCTCTTGTGTGTGACTAATCGAGGGTAAAACGGGGGGGGGGGGGGGGGGGGGGGACATTTTGAGGAAAAGATTATGCACAAAATTTTAATTCAGCATCTGACTTGAATGCAAACTTTTTGAAGCCCCCGTAGCCTTGGCTTTCAGAATTTTTTTAACAATGCCTCAAATGTTAGAATGAACTGTGGGTGGGCTATTGACCGTGGTCAAGGAGACTCATTGACATTTGCTTATTGTGTTAAGAGTGCAGTGCAAAACAGTAGAAAGGGCAGGGCACTCGAGTGTAATTTGGTGCTCTTGCTTAGCGGCTGTCTCAGAGCTTAGGGAAATGGATCACTGTAAAACTGAAAGGCCTCTAATTCACTGCAGGAGGCTGTTGTTGAACTGGGCTCTAGAAGTGTCACTTGTGATGAAGAAATCGGAGACCTACACACCTCTCTTTTCTCTGCCGTCATTCCACAAATTCTGCAAAGGGCTACTTGCTAACGGTAAGGCCAAAGTGACTCTCCCTCTAGTATGTGCTGCTTTTTTGTTTGTTTTTATCCATGTGCATGTTAGTAGCTGCTGTAGATCTCTCAGACCTAATGTGTTTATGTGAGCGGTGTTGCCGTTTTCTCTTTTCCAGCCCTGAATGAAGACCCCGCTGTCTGTCTGCAGACTTGCAACAGCCTGCAGGTGCTGTCTTCCTCCCTGGCCACTGAGCTGCTGCAGAGGTACGGTACAGCTCACCCGTGCGCTCGGCTGCTAAATTACACCCTGAGCGTATCACATTTACCTCTGAACCTTGACTGACTGGCTCCCTCCTCGCCAGGTGTGTGGACGTGTGTCGGGTCCAGCTGGTCCACTCTGCCATCCGGGTGAGACAGGCCTTTGGGAAGCTGCTGAAGACCATTCCCCTGGACGTAGTGCTGAGGTGAGCTTTTGTGCTGCCGTTTCCTCACATTCTGGACCTCAGTCAGCTCACCTGTTTAGGCACAGCGAGATTACCACGGGAGCACAAGGCGTTTTATCCGCTTGTACATGGCAGTGAGGATTTGCCCGTGAGGGTCCATTTTGTTGTTTTGTCCTCATTGTTTATGCCTGTTCAAAATGACTGGAGTGTCGACGCTTTGTTCACAGTAACCGCGGGCACGCGGAGATTCAGGACATCTCGCTGGCCATTCGCCGACACATGAGCAAGGCCCCGAGCAACACCTTCCACCCACAGGACTTCTCTGACGTCATCAGCTTCATTCTGTATGGAACCGTGCATCGCGGGGGGTAAGTTGCAGGTTTGGGGGAAAATGAAGAGTGTTTGATATCTGCTGCTGATATCTGTTTGGCCGCAGACAGCTACTTTGCTGTGCTGTATTCTGCATCCACCTACAGAAAGGGCTGTATGAGACCATGTGTATGGCATTTAAGGCTTTCTGTTTTATTGCACTATGCTGTGATAAAGGCAGAGTTTTTGAAAAAGGGCATTGCTCCGCTGAAGACTGCAGCAGATGTGGTGTGCGCTGCATAAAGAGGGTAATGTGTCTGCGCGCAGGAAGGAGCCGTGGCTGGAGCGCCTGTTCCACAGCTGCCAGCGGCTGGAGAAGCGGGAGGCGGCCACGGTGCCGCGGGCCCTGCTCAAGACGGAGGCGGTGCTGTGGCAGTGGGCCGTGTGGGAGGCGGCGCAGTTCACCGTACTCTCCAAACTACGCACCCCGCTGGGCCGCGCGCAGGACACCTTCCAGACCATCGAGGGTAAGCGCCTGGGCACGGGCTGGGTCTCCGTCAGCGCGCTGCGCGGGTCTCTCAGGGCCCTTACCCGAACCCTCTCCCCCCCCGCAGGCATCATCCGCAGCCTGGCCGCCCACAGCCTGAACCCGGAGCAGGAACTGAGCCAGTGGAGCGGGTGCGAGAGCGACGAGGGCCACCACACCAACCAGGTGCGCCTGGCGCTCCTGCTGCAGTTTTTGGAGAACCTGGAGAAGCTCATGTACAACGCCTACGAAGGCTGCGCCAACGCGCTCACGGCGCCCCCTAAGGTCAGTGGGCATCTAGCGGGAACTCCCACCCAGGTTTCATACTCTGTTCTGCACGTGCAGCGCTGACACGATTCTCTCCCTCTTTCCCAGGGCATCAGAACCTTCTTCTACACCAACCGGCAGACCTGCCAGGACTGGCTGACGCGAATCCGCATGGCGTTGATGCGGGTAGGGCTGCTGTCGGGCCAGCCGGCCGTCACCGTGCGCCACGGCTTTGACCTGCTGGCGGAGATAAAGAGCAGCAGCTCTCATGTAAGTGCCCGCTGGGAATCGCGAGAGAGGCCGGCGATGCGCTTTGAAATCTCCGGGTAAAGGGGCTTTTGCGGCTCGAGCGCAGATGAAAGGTGTTGGGGTGAATGTGCATTCGGGTGAAGATCAAAGGCCAGTTAGGTTTGCTGTGTATTCTCATGCAGCTTTGCTTCACATTCATACTCTTAGTTGTTGATCAGGTGTGTTGGGCTGTGTTGAGCCTCCAGGTCGAAGCACAGTGTTTGGTCTGTATTGATTCTGGTTCTAAGAGCAGTCTTTGGGCTGTATTGATTCTGGGTCTAAGTGCAGTGTTTGGTCTGTATTGATTCTAGTTCTAAGAGCGCTGTTTGGTCTGTATTGATTCTGGTTCTAAGAGCGCTGTTTGGTCTGTATTGATTCTGGTTCTGAGAGCAGTGTTTGGGCTGTATTGATTCTGGTTCTAAGAGCGCTGTTTGGTCTGTATTGATTCTGGTTCTAAGAGCGCTGTTTGGTCTGTAATGATTCTGGTTCTAAGAGCGCTGTTTGGTCTGTATTGATTCTGGTTCTAAGAGCGCTGTTTGGTCTGTATTGATTCTGGTTCTAAGAGCAGTGTTTGGGCTGTATTGATTCTGGTTCTAAGAGCAGTCTTTGGGCTGTATTGATTCTGGGTGTAAGAGCAGTCTTTGGGCTGTATTGATTCTGGGTGTAAGTGCAGTGTTTGGTCTGTATTGATTCTGGGTCTAAGTGCAGTGTTTGGTCTGTATTGATTCTGGTTCTAGGAGCGCTGTTTGGTCTGTATTGATTCTGGTTCTAAGAGCGCTGTTTGGTCTGTATTGATTCTGGGTCTAAGTGCAGTGTTTGGTCTGTATTGATTCTGGTTCTAAGAGCGCTGTTTGGTCTGTATTGATTCTGGTTCTAAGAGCGCTGTTTGGTCTGTATTGATTCTGGTTCTAAGAGCGCTGTTTGGTCTGTATTGATTCTGGTTCTAAGAGCGCTGTTTGGTCTGTATTGATTGTGGGTCTAAGTGCAGTGTTTGGTCTGTAATGATTGTGGGTCTAAGCTCAGTGTTTGGTCTGTGTTGATTCTGGATCTAATCGCAGTGTTTGATCTGTATTGATTTTGGGTCTGAGTGCAGTGTTTGTTCCCCCCAGGTCTCGGACATGGAGGTTCCCGTGGTAATGCTGGTGGAGGCACTGTGCGAGCTGCGCTGCCCGGAGGCCATCCAGGGCCTGGCGGCCTGGAGCTCAGGCGTGGCCGGCAGAAGCCTGGGCTGGGTGGGCTCCGTCGCCCTGCAGGCTGAGGGACGGTGAGGGTCGCTGCTCCGCATACGAGAGGCAGGGTGGGGTGGGGCTGCCTCTGCCAGGTGGGTTAATCCGGCCTTGTGCTTGCAGGTTCGAGAAGGCGGCAGCAGAGTTCCAGGAGCAGCTGGGGGCCCTCACTGGAACGGACTGCTCCATCAAGGGCTTCGACCGCTCCTTAATAAAGGTCACCAGTGCCAGCAGCAGCCCAAAGAACATGGGGAATGGTGAGGCCAAAAACGCACATAAACTGTGTACACATGCCATCTTATGTGTGCCACTTGGATCAGTCCCGCTGCTCGGTTTCATTTAATCATTAATTGAACTGCACTTGATAGTTATCTGAAGTGTCCTTTATCCGTTTCTTTATGACAGGAGCCGCTTGTTCATACGTAAGTGCACTAGGACTACAGTGAGGAGCTGCGGGCATTTTAACGCAGACATAATGATAGTTGATAGGGCTCTCACTCTTTCCAAAATTTGAGTTCGAACAAATATCTCATAATAGAGAAATGTTTTCCAATGTTGTACCATGAATTTAAAATGTTAAAATGTTGCCTAAATGTATAATTTTGGGCCAGTTTTAACTTCCAATTAAATGTGACGCTAAATAAAGTGCTAGGCTATAACTAAAACATAATGATGACACTATCTTGGGAAGTTTTATGAAGCAAAATAAAACCAGGGAAGATCATAACAAAAATGATGCTGTTCACAGCATTAAAATGACTTGGTAGAGCAACTTTTTCTCAAACAAAATAAAAAATTGCAACACACAAGGCCATTATTAATTCACAATAATGGCATGACTTACTAAACTGAACTCACCAATATCCTTTGCTAGGAGAGAAAGGTGTATAGCCTTTGGACGGTTAGTAGGGCCCTTGCGGCTTGCATACCTTGCAGGGGACTTTCTCCTTGGTTATTATTTTGTCTCCAATGGCATAGAACCCGTAATGTTTCCAAATGGCACTCCTGAGGTGCGGTGGAGTTACAATTTTTCATGGCTCCTCCAATTCGATTTTATAGCCTGCAGGCTGCGCAGATAGCATGACCCACACATTAACTTTATTTAGGCTGCCATATGGCACCCTCCAGACTAAACAATAACATGGCTTGTTGTTTTTCGGTCTCTTTGATATTGAGCGTTACCACGAGCCCAACACGGGTGAGCATCGAGCACAACTGAGCTCCTTATTTTCGCCAAGCCAACAGGATTACAAATTTTATCCCTTAATTATATGCTCAAAATTTTGCATTTTCCCGAGATTCGATCAAGTTTGATTATCTAACAATGAAAGTGACAGCCGTATTCCACAGACGCAGTGTTCTTAGTGGGTCATTGGCCGTTTGCTCTTTGATTTCTAGGTGACGGCAGGAAAACGGTGCTTCTGAAGCCCAGCGAATGCTCCCCGGAGGTTTTGAATTTCCTGGCTAATAAGACCTGTGAGTGCTACGTGGCGCTATGTGACTGGCCATCGGTGCAGGAGTGGCAGGCCAGTGTGCTGGCTTTGAAGAAGGTCACCAGCGGCTCCACTATCAACCTGAAGACAGACTTTAACTACATCAGGTTGGCACTGTGCAGAAAGCACTCGTAAGGTACAGACACCCACGCAAGGCGCAGGGCGTAACATTTATTTTCTGCTCACTTTTCTGTCTCGCAGGGCTCTGAGCAGCTTTGAGGAAGGAGATTTCACAGAGTGTCAGGAGCAGCTTGGACTCTTGCCTGGGGAGGATTTTGGATTCCTCAATTCCACCTCCAGGGACAAGCTTGGTATGTGTTTATATAGCGAAATTATTTATTATCGAGACTCACTTGAGTCTGTCGCAAGTGCAGTGTTTCATGTTTTAGGGAAGGGGAGAAAAATCATAATGGCTGCACACAGTGACCTGTCTGCTCTCAGTGAACAGTGTGTGCTCTGTGACCTCAGACTTGAAGCGGCTGCTCCCTGCCGTGCTCAGTCCAGACCCCATTGAACTGCAGAAGGCTATTGAGGTTCAGCTTCTGAGGAGTGCAGTGGGCATGGTCACATCTGCCAATCAGAGTGAGCAGGACCAGAAGACTCCTCCCACTACTGAGTGAGTTCTTCTCCATTTTGAGTCTCTTAATTCCAGAAGGATTCACTTGTTCATGAGAGCTGAGTGAATGCATACATTCCAGTTAGTTTTTCTTTAATAATAGGATTACAAAATTACTGTTCCTGCTGTACAGTATGGTGTCACTATAATTTGATGCCAGCTCTGACTCAGGCATCTCGTCTTTCCAGGACTCTGGTGAAGTACCTGAAGCAAACTGGACGTGTCGCACTCGGGCCTCTGCGGCTGTCCACTCTCACCCTGTCGGGGTCACTGCCCACCATGAGCACCCTGCAGCTGCACTGCGCCACCTACCTGGAGAGTTCCCTGACCAACCAGCTCTCCTCTGAGGTGCATTAGACTTACTCTCAAACACTCGCCTCCTCAAACCCAATGCAGCGCACATGTTCCAGCGCTTAACCTGTAATGTTTGGCCCACAGGACTGCCTGATCCCTCTGTGCAGTCAGGTGCTGGGAACCTGTAAACAGCAGGATGTCCAGCCCTGGCTCCATGCCCTCAGGTACACTATGTTCGAGAGGCAGATGTCCATCAAACTCAAAGGTAGGCTAACCCTCCTGCACACGTCCTCCGGCTCTCTGTGGACTCTGTGTCCGAGTGGCTCTGTGTGTGATCTGAGTGTTTTGTACCCCGCCACCTGCAGGTTCCTCTGCTCCCATCGACTCCCACCTGATGGAGCTGTGTCTGACTGCGGTGAAGTTCGCCCGCAAGCAGGGGAACATTGCCCTGGCCACCCGGCTCCTCAGTCAGTGCAGCGACACTCCCATCAAGGGCTGCTCGGGCGTGACGGACCTGGTGAACGTCTTCAAGCACCTGTCCCTTGAGGGCACTGTGGGGGAAAAGTGGGGCCCAGAGCTGGAGATCGAGAAGGCAAAGGTGCTCTGCACTGCAGGTCAGTGGACTCTGCGGTGCTTGGGGACAGGACCCTCACCGCGTAGGTGGATAAATCCTGATTGTTTCACCAAACCAGGGATACGGTCTGCTAGTTTGTCCATATGACAACCTTGCTTTAGTACGTTCATCTGAAATTAAACTTCATGTTCTTGTACTTGTTTGAGCTCTGAACTTATTAGTTGGATCTCTGCACAGCTGCTTTGAGAGGATTTGTACCCAAACTCAATTTGCGAGGTGACTGTGCGTCTGCTTGTCTTGCGCCCTCCCATCCCTCAGGTCAGACCACCTCAGCGATGGAGATGCTCAGCATGTGCGCCCTGTCATACTGCCGTTCCGGAAAGAGTGAGCGAGCAGCGTGCCGCTCTGTGCTGACGCTGTGCAAGTGGCTGCTGGCAGACTGGAAGGACCTGACCCCGCAGCTCAAGCAGGCGGTGAAGAAGAACGCTGGTTCCCCGAGCCTGTCTCCCCTCAGCAAGAACATCGCTGCCCTACTGGAGCTACCTGTGGAAGATCAGGCCACGCAACGCATCACTGCTGAGACCACAGGTATTAAGGATAACTGTGGTGTTACAGCCACCCTTAGACCAAATGTATGTTGTAGCTGAGAGGCTGAAGAAAAAATCATGTTGATTTTATCATGTACAGCAGTCTTTTGCTTAGTGAAGGGGGCGCATAAATAAAATAGTTTTTTTGGTATACTGCGGTTGTCATTGAGGCTGTTCAATTGGCTAATAGCTATGACTCACCCCGAGTCCAAGTATATTCCTTTTGTTCTCTATCCTCACTGCTGGGATTCTTCTCTTTGGCAGTGAGTGTAGGTGTTGGAGAAGCGGACTTTGTTCTGGGTCAGCTGTACCAGCTCTCCACAGCTCAGGCCCCTGATCTGGCCAAGTCCTGGGCTGCTTTGGCAAGCTGGGCCTACCGATGGGGCAGGAAAGTTGTGGATAATGCCAGGTTGGTGCCACCATATTTTATTAAAGGTTAACGTGGCTATGTCATTTGAGATTTTGAGATTTGTGGAACAGAGTATCTCGCGAGATAAAGATGTGTAAATATACTTGTAAGCATGGATTGTTGTGTTCTCTAGTCAAGGAGAGGGAGTGCCTCTGCTCTCTGGCGAGAAGCAGGACATCGAAGAGTTGCTCCCTGAATGCACCATTGACGAGGACAAAGAAACCATCTTCAGCATTCTCGGCCAAGCTATGTGTCGTCCAGCAGGCATTCAGGTCAGCACGTCTGCTAATATTTTCTCTTATCTCGGAGAAGAGTGGGAAAAGCGTTGAAAAGGATTGGTCCTGTGCTTTAAGAGTGTGTGTGGGTTTGTGGGTTTAGGATGAGGACATGGCCCTCCAGAATGAGGACGATGAGGAGGACGACATGGTTGACGTGATTTGGAGGCAGCTCCTGAGCTCGTGCCCCTGGCTCTCGGAGGTGGAGGAGGGCGTGATGGAGGGGCTGATCAAAGTGTGGCGACGGGTGGTGGATCGTATCTTCAGCCTGTACCGCATTTCCTGCCGGGCCTACTTCACGTTTCTCAAGCTCAATGCCGGACAGGTAAGTTCTCCCAACATAAAGGGCATTATCCAGTCTTATATGACAAGTTCTTGAGAAGGCTATATTTCATTCCACTGTAAAGTGTTTCAGCTTTATTAAACAGCACAGTCTAGAGAGAGGAAGAATGGGAGCAAGAGAGAGGGAGAGACATGCGACAATAGTCGCACAGCTGCATTCAAGCCGCTGACGCCGCGGCTCGCAATGAGCATCTGGTCGGTGCTCTTACAGGCTATGCTACCGAGACGCCCCGAGGCTGTTAGGTTTTAAGTGTTTTCTGGAGCAAGCTGTGACACCTGGTGGAAATACAAGAATGCCGTATTGACAAGACTGTATGGAGGCGGCAATGTTAGTACCAAAGACTGACTTGAACAAAAAACTGAATATGAAATTTTCATTTCCTTCCACAAGAATATTGTGCTCTGATACTGGAGCCTCCCACTCTAATGCATGAATTACGCTTGTTTTCTTACTCCTTAGTGCAGATTGTTTTCAGGCGGCTGTCCCGAATCATTTGAGGCCTTTTATGTTGTTGAAATTATGGTATTTTAGAGTTTATCTGAAACGGACTGGACCCTCTTCATTCCTCCCTGCCACCATTCCTGAGACTTCAATGTAAAGCCTTGCCTGTTGCCTGAATAATCAGCTAAAATGGACACTGACGTAAACCACATTAGCATACAAAGTAGTCTAGCCTCCACTTTGTTGAAACCTGTTTCTTCACTGAAAGGGACGACAATAGATTCCAAAGAATGAGCAGCAATGTGATTTGCATATGTAATTTGCACAAAGAATAATAGGGGAGGTGGAACAAGATTCTGCCCTTTTTTATGAGTATTAGATGCCAAGGAGTTGGTGGAGAACCTACATAGGCATTTCAAAGCTTTTTGGTTTGCATACCTAATATGGCAATGTTAAGGAACGGTGTGTAAATATATATATATATTTTTTTTTTTTTGGTTTGACTTCGTCTATTTCATTGGTTCTGGCTGCGTACAATTTGCAGGTGCCTGTTGACGAAGATGACCCAAAGCTTCTGCTGTCCAACCAGAACGTGAAGCAGAGCAGTGACGACATCATCGTCATGGCGACCCTGCGACTCCTGCGCCTGCTGGTGAAGCATGCAGGGGAGCTTCGGGAGGGGCTGGAGCTGGGGCTGGCCTCCACGCCTACTGCGCCCTGGAGAGGTAACTTTAATTTTCGCACGACAGGGCGGGTGCACTGGTTCCCACGGTCCGACGGACAGTGTGTCAAAGGGCACTGTGTACTCATAACCGACGGAAAGGACCGAATGCTCTTCTGCTGATTAAATTACCAATACCAATATAATGACCGCATTGGAAACCCGCTGACAGCGCAATCCTCCGAGACCTTAAACGATGCCCACCTGTAGTAGATTGCTAATAAATACCATGTGGATGAAGTTCAGCTGTGCTCTTATTGATTTGTTTGTAAAGTTTATGAGAGATGTTTGTCCTTGAGAGATGTGTTCGGGGTGCTGAGTGTCTCTGGTCCCCTGTCAGGCATCATACCCCAGCTCTTCTCCAGACTGAATCACCCAGAGGCGTACATCCGCCAGAGCATCTGCAGCCTGCTGTGCCGCGTGGCGCAGGACTCGCCCCACCTCATCCTCTACCCTGCCATCGTGGGCTCCATCTCCTTGGGCGGGGAGACGCAGGCCGCAGGTACCAGCCGCTCGGACCGGCCAGGGCCACAGCTCTGGGGGAGACTTTACCAAATGCATTGAATGTATTGGAGGATTATCACATTGAAGTCAATGCAAAAATAAACCCAAAAGCATCTTATGAAAGTTTGTATGTTCATCACATAGCAGAGGGGGTGGTGGAGTGTGGTACGTATTGGGCTAAGAGGACTGTTCCGTCACCTCACAGGAAACAAGCTGACTTCGGCGCTGCCCACGTTCCTCAGCAACATCCAGGGGGAGGCGCTGTGCGGTGGGGGGAGCGAGGTGGGCAGCGACCCGGCCTCCCAGGAGAGCGCCGCAGGGGACGAGCTGGCGCTGTGCTCCAGCGAGGACCAGGCCATGATGCAGGACTGCTACAGCAAGATCGTGGACAAGCTGTCCTCCGCCAGCCCCACCATGGTCCTGCAGGTACTTCCGCCTGTTTCTCACACACCTATCATTCCGTGAGGCATTATAACCTACCCTGTTTCACTTTCTAACCTCTCTTAGTCGTCGTAGCCGAGATTGTGATTTAAAAAGGTACTTTTTTAGCAACGGTTGTTTGAACCCGTTTCCAGTAGCTGAGGTGAGTGTGGATTGAGGCGTGAAGGCTGGCTCTGGTTCTGCCACAGGTCCAGATGCTGGTGGGAGAGCTGCGACGGGTCACGGTTCTGTGGGACGAGCTGTGGCTCGGGGTCCTGCAGCAGCAGCACATGTATGTCCTGCGCAGGATCCAGCAGCTGGAGGACGAGGTCAAGAGGGTGCAGAATAACAACACACTCCGCAAGTGAGTGACCCCTGACCCTCACTCAGACCCTGACTGTGATCCTGACCTTCATTCTGTCCTTGACCTTCAGTCTGACTCTGACCTCTGACCCTGTCCCCAGGGAGGAGAAGCTGGCCATAATGCGGGAGAAGCACTCCGCTCTGATGCGGCCTGTAGTGTTCGCCCTCGACCACGTGCGCAGCATCACTGCCGCGCCTGCCGAGACGCCCCATGAGACCTGGTTTCAGGAAAGTTACGGAGACGGCATCAACAGCGCTTTAGAGCGGCTGCGCAACCCCTCCAACCCCGCCAACCCCAGCAGCAGCTGGGTGCCCTTCAAGCAGGTGAGTGCTTCCGCGCGCTCGCAACGTTCCCGCCCGTTATGCAGCTCGGCAGTACTGCTGAGTGACGCGCTCCTCCTATCTGCCCTAGATCATGCTGAGCTTGCAGCAGCGGGCCCAGAAGCGCGCCAGTTACCTGCTGAAACTGGACGAGATCAGCCCCCGCCTGGCGGCCATGGCCTCCACCGAGATGGCGCTGCCCGGCGAGGTGTCCGCCACCGATGCTGTCACCATCCAGAACGTGGGCAACACCATCACCATCCTGCCTACCAAGACTAAGCCTAAGAAACTGTACTTCCTGGGCTCCGACGGAAAGAACTACCCCTACCTGTTTAAAGGTAAGCTGCTTGTGAAACGCAGTGTATGAGATCCCCTTCAGCTGCTTCTTCCTCACTTGACGTCCTTCCCTCCTCAGGGCTGGAAGACCTGCATCTGGACGAGAGGATCATGCAGTTCCTGTCCATCGTGAACACCATGTTCACCAAAGTCAACCAGCAGGAGAGCCCCCATTTCCACGCCCGCCACTACTCGGTCACGCCCCTGGGGACCCGCTCGGGCCTCATCCAGTGGGTGGACGGAGCCACGCCGCTGTTCGGACTCTACAAGCGGTGGCAGCAGCGGGAGGCGGTGCTCCAAGCGCAGAAGGTATAAAAGCTTGTGTGGGCGTTGTTAGGAAGCACATGATGGTCTCCTCCTCCTCCAAGTGGAGTAACGGTATCCCCTCCTCTCGCCGCCAGGCTCAGGACTCCTTCCAGCAGCCGCAGAACCTTCCCTTGGTCCCGCGGCCCAGCGAGCTCTACTACAGCAAGATCGGCCCGGCGCTGAAGACCATGGGGCTCAGCCTGGACGTGTCGCGCCGCGATTGGCCGCTCGGCGTCATGAGGGACGTGCTGCGGGAGCTGATGGAGGCCACGCCCCCCAACTTGTTGGCCAAGGAGCTGTGGTGCTCGTGCACCACCCCGAGCGAGTGGTGGAGGGTTACGCAGGTGAGCGGTCACGATCGCCAGGGTACGACTGCGATGCAGGTCCATCTGTGTCGACAAGTTCTGACTGTGTCTATTCATCCTGCCATTCAGGCTTACGCCAGGTCCACTGCAGTGATGTCAATGGTGGGTTACATCATCGGGCTGGGAGACCGGCACCTGGACAATGTGCTGATTGACATGACCACAGGAGAGGTGGTGCACATTGACTACAATGTCTGCTTTGAGAAAGGTTAGTGAATGGATCCCGCCTCCTGAAAGTGTTTTTGTGTGGGGTAGTTCAGTGATGCTAAATGCCAGGGCGTTGTGTTACAGGGAAGAGCCTGAGGGTACCTGAGAAGGTTCCCTTCCGCATGACGCACAACATTGAAACGGCCCTGGGGGTCACTGGAGTCGAGGGCATCTTTAGGCTTTCTTGTGAGCAGGTGAGCAAATGACTCTACTGTCATCCTCTAAGGCCATGTAAACCTTCTCTTCCTTAAGAAGGTCAGTCATAAATAGGTTTGTTGGAAGATTTCACAGCCTCCTTTATCCATCTTTTGTTTTCTTGCTAACACAGGTTATTTTCGATGTTTCATCATTTAGATCACAGATATCTTATGAGCAATTTGTATCCTTTTAACTTTGTGATATGTCCTTAAAAGGACATCAAATATTACATTGAAGTTTGTTGAATAATCTCTCACTGAACCATCACTAAGTCACCATTCTCACATTTTCTGCTTGATATTAATGGCTTTAAGAATCAATTCAAGATTAGTCTATTTCAAGGTAATGCATGCTTTGAAAATGAATGACCACAAGTAGCTGTAAAAAAGTAAGGATCCCGTTCTTGTGCTCGGTATTGCAGGTGGTACACATGATGCGCAGGGGGCGAGAGACTCTCCTCACCCTGCTGGAAGCCTTTGTGTATGACCCCTTGGTGGACTGGACGGCTGGGGGGGAGGTGGGCTTCGCGGGTGCCGTGTACGGAGGGGGAGGCCAGCAGGCGGAGAGCAAGCAGAGCAAGAGAGAGATGGAGAGGGACATCACCCGTAGCCTGTTCTCCTCCCGCGTGGCTGAAATCAAGGTGAGCCGCCCGCACGTGCCCCTTCCTTCGCCCCATTTTCCTACCCCTCACCACCCCATTCTCTCCCCCTCACGCCCCTCTCTTGTGCTTGCAGGTGAACTGGTTTAAGAACCGCGAGGAGATGCTGGCGGTGCTGCCGCAGATGGACGGCGGCGTGGAGGAGTACCTCCACTTGCAGGAGCAGCTGACGCAGGTGGAGAAGCTTCAAGGCAGGCTGCTGGAGGAGATGGAGTTCCTGGAGGGAGCAGAGAGCCAGGCGGAACACCCCATCCACACGCTGGAGCACAGGTGAGGGAGCAGGCACAGCGAGGCCCCAGAGGGAAAGCGTGTGGTTTGTGGACGGGACGCTGACACTCTCTCCCCCTCCCAGGTACTCGGAGCACACCCAGCTGCAGTCCCGGGAGAGGACCGTGCAGGATGCCATCCAGGGCAAGCTGTCTGACCTGGAGCAGTGGATCTCGCAGTACCAGGCCGCCTTTGCCAGCCTGGAGGCCACCCAGCTGGCCAGCCTCCTGCAGGAGATTAGCAGCCCCATTGACCTGGGTGAGACGCGCTCGCCGTGAGAGACACAGGCTCACTTTGCGCTTTACTCTCTCCAGAGGATAACTTCCCTGTGTGTGTTTCATATGCTTGCCACCAGGCCCCCCGAGCTACGTGCCGGCCACGGCCTTCCTGCAGAACGCGGGCCAGGCGCACCTGATCAGCCAGTGCGAGCAGCTGGAAGCGGAGGTGGGGGCCATGTTCCAGCAACGCCGCGCCCTCCTGAGGGGCTGCCTGGAGCAGCTGCACAGCTACGCCACCGTGGCCCTGCTGTACCCACGCTCGGTGCTCCTGCGCCACCGCGCCCAGGCCTGGAACCAGTGGATGGAGGAGCTGGTGTGCGACATGACGGGAGAGCACTGCCAGGCCATCTACCGCAAGTGAGCGAGCCCTTCGTTATCACTGCCGCAGAGCCCTTCGTTATCACTGCCGCAGAGCCCTTCGTTATCACTGCCGCAGAGCCCTTCGTTATCACTGCCGCAGAGCCCTTCGTTATCACTGCCGCAGAGCCCTTCGTTATCACTGCCGCAGAGCCCTTCGTTATCACTGCCGCAGAGCCCTTCGTTATCACTGCCGCAGAGCCCTTCGTTATCACTGCCGCAGAGCCCTTCGTTATCACTGCATTGTGCAGTGTCTCACCACTGCCCTGTTGATTGACCCCGTAGGTACGAGATGCAGTTCGCCCCCCAGCCACCTCAGGCCACCTGCCAGTTCCTGTCCAGCACAGAGCTGGCACTGCAGCACCACGTGGCGGAGACCAACACGCGCCTCCTCAGGCAGGTGGAGCGGCTGAAGGCGGAGAGCGCCGGAGTGCCCGCCTGCGAGGAGCAGCTGCAGGAGATCGAGCGCTGCATCTCCGTCTTCCTGTGCGAGAACGGCGAGCTGGGCTCCTTCAGCCTGGCGGGCATCATCGTCTCGGCCCTCTGCACCCTCACCAGGTGCGTATCCCCAGGGAGCCTCCGCTTTCAGCAGGATATCCAAAGAGGATATCCGATTCTGGTCTTTTTTCAAACTATTGCTTCTCTTTTTATGAGGTTAATTATTAATGTAAATGTTCCCTGTCCTATAATAACTTTAGTTCCTGAACTTCCATTGTCGTAAAGTTCACGTCCGATTGGACTCCATTGCTGGAGCAGCGGGTGATGTCTCCTGTGCTTGTGATTGACAGGCGTAACCTGGTGATGGAGGGCGCAGCGGCCAGCGCCGGGGAGCAGCTGGTGGAGCTGACGTCGCGGGATGGCGCCTGGTTCCTGGAGGAGCTGTGCAGCATGAGCGGTAATGTGACCTGCCTGGTGCAGCTTCTGCAGCAGTGCCAGCTCCTGCCCCACGACCTGGACCTGCCCAGCCCCTCACTGACCGCCCAGGCCGTCTACCTCGCCAACGGAGTCTACACCTGCCTGCAGGTACCGCACCGCACCGCTGTGTGACATACCGCCTTTCCATATCCATTTACTCTTCGTAGTTATCCATGTCATTCAGTAATGTGACTGTTTCCAAAGTGGATAGCAGTGAGCAATTCTGAGTGTTGGATAGGGATGCATGTGCAGGATCTGTGCAGAACTCAGTATGGCTTGGCCTCTTGCTCTCATGCAAAAGAATAGGAAGGAAGCTGGGAAGGAGGGCAGTGACATCGATGGAGCTAGCGTTAGCTAACCCTCGTGGCGGTAGGTAACAGGCTAGTTAGTTGCCCTGTTTTGTTGGCTAGCGTTAGCTGTACATGGTTCGTTCTGTGGTGAATCGTGCATTTTTACTGTAGTGTAGGCGGTCGCTAGCTAGTAAATGTGGCTTGATTGGATTTGACACCCTAGATATTTGACTTTGTTAGTATTCAAATGTTTCCATGTCTAAAGGTGTGGTCTTTTTTTCCCCTAGAGTGGTAATGTGTGTGAATTGTCACATTCTCGGTTTCATTCATTAAACTGCGATTAAACAGACTTACTGAATGCCTGTTCTTTTCGAAGAGCACTTCAGCAGAACAACTTTATCCCTCTCAGTATGTGCAGTTTGCCAGCGTGTGTCAGTACTGATTATCAAAGCAGAACACTGTTGCTCTCCCAAAGATGATATTACAGAGGATACAGGTCATCTTACTGGCTCCTCGCTGCTGTAAATTGTTTGGTAATGTAAAACTCGATATAATCCTGCAGAGGGAGTCCTTTCCAAACATGCCCGGTTTAAATCGAGGTTTAAAAAAGACGTTTGCGTCGTTTCTCCCCCCCCTCCCCTTGTACAGGAGCTGAACACAAACTTCCGGCAGATCATCTTCCCGGAGGCGCTGCGCTGCATGCTGAAGGGGGAGAGCACGCTGGAGAGCATGCTGCTGGAGCTGGACCTGCTCATCGAGCAGTGCGCCGATGGGGTCTCCCTGCAGGGGCTGGCCGACGCCCTCCAGGCTCACCTGCGCAACGTCGCCATGGGCCTGGAAGAGGAGGCCGACGACCACTACCTTGATGTCACCAGGTAAACCAAACCGCTCGTTGGGATGTCGCCGGGCGCAACTCACTCACTTTCTCATATCCCACAGTACTTTATTTCAAGAATGCTAATCATTTATAATCCAAGTATTATTTTCCGTTCAACCGTCCTATAGATGCCTTGATTAAGGCCGGGTGGTTTCAGTGCAGTGGAAGAGTGCTCTGCTCTTATTTCAGGATGCTGCGGGCCCAGTACTCTGAGCTCATCCAGCCACGCAGCCAGGAGGGCTCCCTGCAGGACACACCCAAGATGAGCGCAGGACAGATGTTGCTGGTGGCCTTCGATGGCACTTTTGCTCAGCTGGAGACTGCTTTTGGGCTTCTTATCGACAAGGTAACGCCCTATTGGGACCCAGTCTGCAAAAAAAAAAAAAGTTTCAGGATATACCATTTAGTAGTGCCGTAATGATATTCACAGCATATTGATTTACTATGGAACAGCCATGTGCTGTCTGGTTATATCCCAACTTCTGTGATTAGAAGCAGTGTATGTATGCAATATTGTAATTGGACAGGTCACATTAAATAAGGATGCTAATGTCTCATTTCTAATGTGATATAGGATACTAGAAGATAAAGACACTCCCTGTTATGTTTTTGTGGATAAGAGCCTCTCATTACTAACTTTTCCCTCAGCTCAACAAAATGGAGGTGCCTGCTGCCTGGAGAAAGATAGATGTGATTCGTGAGGCCAGGGCAGCGCAGGTTAATTTCTTTGACAAAGCCCAGCACCGGCAGGTTCTGGAGGAGATCTTCTTCCTCAAGAGGCTGCAGAGCATTCGGGACTTCTTCCGTTTGTGCGGCTCCTTCTCTCAGACCCTCTCTGGTAAGCACGGCCCTGCCGGGACCTCTGCCTCCATTTCCCAGCCGTGTCAATCCTTAGTTTCTGACGCATACGCTCCCCCCCCACCCTTTCCCAGGAACCTGCCCCGATGATGTGGCGCCGTCCAACGGCCCGGTGGCGCTGGCCAAGCCTGCGTACCGAGGCTCGGCCGTCATGAGCGAGGAGCAGATGGCGCGGCCCATCAAGGCCTTCACGGCGGACTTCGTGCGGCAGATGCTGATGGGGCTGCCCACGCAGGTGCTGGGGCTGGCGCTCTGCAGCGCCCTCAGCGCCCTGGGCACCGATGTCATCGCCCAGGTGGAGGCCAAGGACTTTGGGGCGGAGGGCAAGGTCTCCCTGGACGACCTGTGCAAGAAGGCGGTGGAGCAGGGGGTGCAGGCCGGCCGGCTTTCCCAGCTGCTCCTCAACCGGGCCACGGTGCTGGCGGGCTCCTACGAGACGGCCTGGAAGAAGCTGGACCTGGTGCGGAGGCTGGAGGGCAGCGTGGAGGCCTGCAAGGTCAGCTTGCAGAGGGCCCAGCTGCACGTCGCCATGTTCCAGGTGAGGCCCACAGCAGCTGTGGCACGCACACCATACACAGTCCTGACACGTCGGGCCAAAGCTGCGTTTCCAGACCGCGCTTTGCTGAAGGATTTTGGGTTGAGGTGCAGTTTCCTAACACAGTTTCCTTATTGTTTCAGCTGCTCCTGTTCATTCACACGTTACCGATGGAGGAAAAAATATTTCTCGATTTTGTGCTTGACTAGGTCAAATTAGATATTCCACTAAAGCGAAGCTAAACGTTAATAACAAGTGTCGCTGCAGCGCAAATCTCTGTAAATCAATAGCTGCCATAGTAACCACTTTGGGGAAAACATTTTAACTGCCGTGATCAGCCTGCCATGAAACCAGTGAATAACAGTGATAAACCGAAATGATCAAGACATGTATGTATGCTGAAAAGTCATATATCATAGAAATATGATTTTGCCCACAGCGTTTTTTATTTCCTAATTTTGTGTAAATGTACGATATAATGGCCCCATTAAGCAATAATAAAACTTAATCCTTGGCTACAGTCACAGATGGCCAGCATCAGGCTTTTATTTCCCAGAGGTTAGAGCAAGAACAGAGTAAAACGTGCACAGTTTGGCCGTAACACATTTATTCTGTGTTCAAGTAAGCTGTGGGGTCGAGTTTCTTCGGGCCAGATTGGGGATCTTTAGGAACTATCATTGGAAACGCTGGCGCTTTTGTAACGGTGGATCCTGGGTTTATAGCCTGCAGATGTCACGGTGATTGTTGGCTTTATTACCTGCGTCCGTGTGGTTTTGACACAATGGCCTCCCAATACAGTGGCAGCACGAGGACGTTCTGGGAACGAGGAACCAGCCGATGAGCGTCAGCCCGCCGCCGCGGCCCATCATTCTCAGCAACATGAAGAAAAAGCTGTACAAGCTGAGCCAGGATGAGGCGTCCATCGCCAGCGTGCAGGTCCCTCATCAAACACCCTCCCCTACCTTTTAATCCTGTCTTAAATCAGTGTTGTTTCAGTGTTAAACACCAGGGGGGCATTTCGCAAAGCGGGATCAAGTAGTTAGCCGGCTAACTTTTGTAAATATTTTGAATTTGATGACATCCGATTGGAACTCCTTAATCCCGCTTCATTAAATACCCGAACTGGTCAGTTTCCGGGTAGTCACTACAGCGGAATGAGGAGTTCATTCGTTTCACTGGAATGAGTAGTTGAACGGAGTTGACGGCTGCATCGAGCTGCGTGTCGAAACGAGCGTACGTTCCCTCGCAGGAGAAGCTGGCGTCACTAGAGGGCAGCATCGAGCAGCGTCTGAAGTGGGCGGGCGGGGCGAACCCGGCGCTGGCCCCCGTGCTGCAGGACTTCGAGGCGACCATCGGCGAGCGGCGGGCGCTGGTGCTGAAGGAGGGCCAGTGCGTCAGCCAGGTCACCTTCCTCTGCAGCACCATCCTGAACTTCGAGGGCCTGCGCACGCGCACCCCGGAGGCGCTCAGCATGGACAGCGCACTCTTCGACCTGCTCAAGCGCTGCCAGGCCACCTGCTCCTACGCCGCCAAGTTCAGCAGCTCCGTGTCTCCGCTGGAGCTCAGGCTGCTACGCAGGCTGGTGAGTAGCTGACCGCACAGTTACCGCGCCCCACCCCAAAATCGCTTCCTGACCAATCGGGTTCCTCTTTCTGTGCAGTTTGCGGACTGCAATGGAAAGAAGAATTTGGCGTCTCAGGTGTCACTCATACTATTGTGTGGTTCGCAGGTTACTGCAGTAATGGGACAGCTCTATAGTTTTTTATACTGGGGGGGGGGGGTGTAAATGTATCAATAAATAACAATGGAATATTCGTTAGAGTGCTTCTCTACTCCATCACTGTGCTGACGGTGGTTATCCTGTCTCCCTCCAGAGCTCCACAGTGGACCTGTCCATCGGCGGCCCTGATTGGCTCATGTTTGCGCAGAAGCACCTGACCCAGGAGCTATCCAATGAGAGAGTGCTTCAAGGAGAGAGGGAACAGCAGTTGGACAGTGTGACGGAGACGCTCCAGGTGCTAGTGGACACCATCAAGGGCATTCTGTCCAACCACAACCGCCAGCTGGCAGATGTCAAGCACCTGCTGCGTGCCATGGCCAAGGTGAGACTGCTCTGGATCCATAACCCCCCTCTGCTCAGGTAGTGAAAATCTCATCTACAACACACTCATGTGACATAATGGTGCATTGGTGAAATCTGGCACCTGTACAGTTATCTACTGGTGCCCAATCTCGCAATCTGAAAGGGATGAATAAAATAAAACAACTTACTGACTCCTGATCTTGCCCTATCAAATATTTAGCACACTATTTTTACATTCACGTACATTCAGTTCAACCATTAAAGCATTTTGTACCTGCTCTGTAGGATGAGGAGAGCGCTCTGGCGGAAGGCGAGGCCGTGCCGTACGAGGGCAGCGTGCGTCAGTTCCTGTCCGAGTACAAAGCTTGGCAGGACAACGTGCAGATTGTGCTGTTCACCGTGGTGCAAGCGACAGGGCAGCCGCGCAGCCAGGAGCAGGTGGAGCTACTGCAGGAGATCCCGGCCACCCTGAAGGAGCTGAAAGCACAGAGTCAGAGGTGTGCGACTGCCTCCACCATTCACACCACACACAACACCACTCATAAAACACAGGCTGTCTCACCACACATCTCCTCCTTTTCCAGCGTTTATAACGGGCTGGTGGGCTTCGCATCCCCCCTGGTGACGGAGAGAGCGAGCGACTGCGCGAGCCCCACCCTGAGTGCTCAGACCAGCTTTGCCGCAGGTAGGAGGCGCCAGGTTTTCACGCTGGCAAAACCACACCGATTATTGAGGACGCCGTTGGCTACAAACAAGCTCAACGGCTGTTTTTTTCCACGGCTGATCGTGGTGTCTGTCTCTGAAAGCCGCTTCGTTGAGATGAATGCTTTACACTGGCAGTGATTTCTCCCCCTGTGATCTCAGCAGTGCGCTACAGTGGGCCGAAGACGCAGCCGGAGAGCATGTCTCAAAACGCTCGCAAACCCTTACCACGCAACCTGGGGACTCCAGCTGACACCCCACCCAGCACTCTGCTCATCACCAGCAAAGGCCTGGCTCCCAGCCCCAAGAGGGCAGTGAGGGATCCCAAAACAGGGAGAGGTGCGTGGCAGCTTTTACCTGCTGTGTTCCCCAGTATAATAGTATAATACTCTTATAATATAAGAGCCTGTGCTCTTGTTTATAGTTATGGGATTTTGGGAATCTTAAGATCGTTGAATATACGGCTATGAACCCACTTTTTGTTTGTGGGATTAAGGACAGTCACAGAGCAGTGAAGTGAAACATTGTGCAGGGGACTGACGTGTGTGGGTTTGGTGTTGTGCAGCTGTCCAGGAGCGCAACTCTTACGCAGTGAGTGTGTGGAAGCGAGTGAAAGCGAAACTGGAGGGGAGAGATGTGGATCCAAACAGGAGGATGAGTGTAACGGAGCAGGTAAAGAGCGGCTCGCCCCACAGTCCACATCCTAAAGGCCCCGAAGAGCTGCAGTCCTCACTTCATCGCAGTTTATTCTGCTATCCTCAGAGCTGTAGGGGTCATTTAACTGACCATTTCACACCCAATTCTGTTTCAAAATTTCTCTGTGCTTACATCATTAGAGCACTGCATCTGGATTTCAAAAGTGCCTTTAAATGCATAACTGAAAGTTCAGTTATGCATTTACCGTACAGCTTGAAACCTACAACTTGAAATACAATTAAAAGAATTGCTAAATTAAGCACCAGTCATATCTAGACTTATGATTGTTGAGGGCTTGAGTTATTGAAAATTGTAGTTCAGTCAAGCAAATTTAAATGGAAGAAAATGGATACTTTTAAAACAAAGTTTAATTATGACTTTATTGGCTCCCTATGAAATAGAAATTACGAGATACCATCAGTTTGAAACTTAAGTGCCATTAAACCACTCTGGAATAGATTTGTGTGCTTTATTACATCCATTTATTCAATCAGGCTTTTTCTAAACCACATAACTAGTTTTTGTGAAGAGAACAAGAACTTAGAATTAAAGTTAATTTTCCGCATTGAAAATGTTCTGTGCTAATTCTTAGTAAAAGCACCCGTGTGAAGCACAAGCGCTTTTTTTCTTGATCAAAAAAGTCATTGTGGTAGAGATAAGATTGTTTTAAGTAGTGGCGTACGGTATGGCATACTATAAGTTCATAATTTCAGTTTGAAACTGAGGAATTGTTATGAATCAGGAAAAGTTGTGCCTTCACTAAGGAAACACTGGCCTTTAAATACTATGATTTATAAATGCCTGGTGTGCCCAACAAATCCCTTTCCCTGGGCTCTTTTAAAATCCTAGAACAGCCTTATGTAGTGGCTGAGTCACATTTCCTTCTAGCTTGTTGGCTACATGTTACTTGTTAAAGCAAGTTGGGGATCCTCATCTAAATGAAACCTCTTAACAAAATTGTTCTCCATCTGCCCACAGGTTGATTATGTGATCAAGGAGGCCACAAACGTGGATAACTTGGCTCAGCTGTATGAAGGGTGGACAGCCTGGGTGTGAACGGGATGCCAGTAGATCTCTCTGGTCCAACGAGGGTAGAAATCCACCAGAATCCACTGGGTCTGGGGCAAAGGAGCCGCAGAGCACTGTGGGGGGGAAGATCTAGTGATCCTCCCTGGGGCCCCACTGGATCCCCGTAGCACAGCTGCACCCGGCGATCCAGCCAACACAACGAATGGGTCTGCACCCGTCTCCCTCGGGCGTGGGGGGGGCTGACAGGGATGGGAAAGGGGGGGGGGGGGCGGGGCGGGGGTGATGAGGCGCCAAGCCCGAACTATCCCCCACCCCTGCAATGCAACAAAAACAACATACAAAAATAAAACTCCTCCACCCGAAAATCCAAGAACATGCAGAACAGGGCTCGTCACAGGGGCTTGGGAACGAGGTTGCTTCATGTCCGCCTCTTTTTCCTCCCACCCTAAGAGCGGAGAGATGGAAGCCCAACGTCCCTCAGTCCTGAAGCATGCTCATGGAACACACTTGAGCGTTGAGAGGAGAAACGGAGCTCAGTGCTGTGCTCAGCGCTGTGAAGAGCCTCTTGGCATTGTGTCCTTTATGGTGATCCGGCAGTTGCAACTGTCCAGCAGCAAAGCCGGCGCATGTGTTGGCAGGTGTTGAGGGCTGAGGGGCTGGAGAATCAGGAGCCTCAGTGAACTCCATTCAAAGCCGTGTGGCTCAAGTCAAGATCACAAGAGGTTTATTCTATTTTTTCCGGAAAGTGTAATTAGTCACTTTCTTTTCAATTTCAAACATTTATTGGAAATAAAGTAACCCTTACACACAATGCTAAAAAAATAATAATTCCACACATCTCGCAGTAAGTCATTTCACTTTCTGAAAAGATCTCAAGCAGAAATGTTTTTGTTTTTGTTATTTTGGAGAATTCACTGTCATCTTGTTTGAGCGTTCTAGCACTGTGTATAAAGTGCTTCAGTACGACGAATCCAGTGTCGGTTGACATTATTTTGGATCGATTGGTGGCTGTCAGCTACAGTTTGTGTGGGTATTCTGAACAGTGATAATTATGTGAATTTAAAATTGGACTAAAATGAGCTAATCGCTTTTCAGTATGTTTCCTTGATTTGCATCTCTGATTTTCTGCATTGTAGACTTTCTTTTTCCATGCTTTTTAAAATCACTTGGATCATCCCTATTTGACTTGCCAGAGAAGGGATGTGCATTCCTGTTATATAATATTCCCTGTTTTGCCTGAGTTTTACTAATCTAGGTCCCCCTCTAGTTTTACATTTTTAGTGGGAGAAATTAATAAGCAAATTATATGAAGTAATGCTTTGGTGATGGTGCAAAAAGATTTTATTGAATTTTGTTTGATTCAGAATAAATTGGGATTTAAATTGTATTTTGTTCACCTTTGGTTTCTTTTTGTGGGTGCCTCGTTAATTTTCTCTGGAAGGTTGCTTTATGTTTAAACGGTGAACTTGGGCATATTCATCCCTGTAACTGGGTGATGTCTGAGCACTTGGCCATGAAAATGCAGTCCTATCCTTGTCGAGCTTGTCAAGACACCTGTTCTCTACGAGACAAATTTCAGAGCTGTTGGGTGGCGCTTTCTGACGAAACTTGTCAAATTGAATCTGGACCTGGCCAGTACCGACTTGGCTGGCGCTACTTCATTTAACATGGTGCCAAACAGGGAGGGAGGGTTTCAATCAGCAGGTTATTCCCCCTTTCATTGCGTAACAGTGACTGTTCAGGGTAATCGGAACCTGCAGTCTTTTCTGTTTGAAGTGTAGTTTCGCTCAGCTGATGGATTGCACTGTGAAAAGAAGCTGCAGCTACCAGCACATGCTTTAAAGCAGGGGTATCCAATCTTATCCAAAATGGGCCAGTGTGGGTGCAGGTTTTTGTTTTAGCCCGACACTAAGACACCTGATACTACTTTGCAAGGTCTTGATTGAAGACCATGATTAGTTGAATCAGGTGATTTATTGCTGGGCTAAAGCAAAAACCTGCACCCCACACCGGCCCTTTTCAATAAGATTGGACACCCCTGCTTTAAAGGGTATGTGTGCTAGAATCTCTAATAGCATCTCAGCAATGGGACCAGTGTACAGATTTAATTTGGCATTCAAAATAAGTAAAAATGTGAGATGTTTTGTTTTTTTTGTTTTTTTTTAAAGCCACACCTTGCATTGCAAATACACACAAGCAAGCACACAAGTTTGATGCATCAGGTTTGTATATTTTTGTAATGGAAAACCAACATGTAAATTTCTTTGGCTCAGATCTATTTTTGAAGTACTTCACCTAAGTTATAACATGCCTTATGTATGACTATGATCATTACGTTTAAGAAAATACTGAGTTCCGCATTGCCTAATGTACAAATGTATGGTCTTAGAATGCACTTGACAGGCCTACAAGAAAAGATTGTATGTGAACTAAAACAAGTGTCCATATTACTACTGGAAGAGGATGCATAAAGGGGAACGAAAAACAATCCTAATCAGATAAATGTTCCAATCCAATGTATTTAACCTATGGGCATCCTGAGAGCAGGACCATTTGGCACCATAGTTGCACATGAGACTTTCCTTTTTTGTGCTTTTAAGTATTTTATACAAAGATGTACAGTTGTGGAATTCTTGCTCTGTGATGACAAGCCAATAAAGGAAATTAGTGGTGATTTTCATTTTTCAATAGGTTAGGTATAATTTTAATTTCCCTGTGAATAGGTTTTTCTATGTGAACATGCATGTTGGTAAAGTCTTGTGACTTAATGTAATGCACATTAATACACGTTCTACATTTTAAAATAAAAGGAAATGTATCAAGTACATAACTGGGAGGAATGAGTTTGTCCTTGACCACCTGCTTTTCCATCTTTAAAAAAAATGTTTAAAAAACCTTCCCCAGCATCCCATATCCATAAACCAAACTGCATGTACGTTTAACCGCAGTACCAAACCGTACAATACCTTTTAGAGCCTTACTATCCAGTGCCAATTCAACACAACTAGCCACTAACTACCATCCCATAGCGTTATAGTACCATGCAACATCACATCATTCATATACAGGGTGTGGACAAAAAAATTAAACCAGTTAATGTTCCAGTAGTGAAGGGGTAATTCCATACTAGTATGAGACAGGCTTTCATGTTTTCTTGGCACAGGTAATCTCTACTTAATGGTACCGATTGATCATTTTTTTCCCTACAGGGTTATAGACACTGATACTGTATATTGTGTTGTACTTAGCATTTCATGTATACTATAGTTATCCAATTCTTCTACACCCAACTGCACAGACGCAAACACTAGCTTTATTTTATTACCGCTACTATATATATACAGTGCATCCGGAAAGTATTCACAGCGCTTCACTTTTTCCACATTTTGTTCTGTTACAGCCTTATTCCAAAATTGATTAAATTCATTTTTTCTCTCAAAATTCTACACACAACACCCCATAATGACAATGTGAAAAAAGTTTTTTTGAGATTTTTGCAAATTTATTAAAAATAAAGTAAAATTTCTCATTTACAGAAGTATTCATACCCTTTGCTTTAACGTATTTTTAAAGTATCATATTTCATATTTGGTCGCATATCCTTTACATGCTGTTACTTCCTGAAGTCTGTGACCATCAACATCAAAAAACTGTCGATATCTTATTTTCAGGTACTGTTACAAGCGATACTATAACCTCTCTGCATTTGAATGGATCTCTATGGAAATTGGGGGGTGAGACTAGATTCAGCTGTAAATTACACTGGTACAGTATGGAACACATGGCTGGCTAAATGGCTGTAAGTTATCAAGGGTCTAAGCTATCAAACGAGCCCCAAACCATCACTCTGTTGCCAGATATGGAGTAGATGTGGACGGATCACTGCAAGGGTTATTTCTCCGGACTCATTTTCCTATAGAACTCTATGGGGAAAAAAGTCAGGAGAAACAACCCTTAAAGTGATCCATCCACATCTACTCCATATCTGGCAACAGAGTGATGGTTTGGGGCTCGTTTGATAGCTCAGACCCTTGATAACTTACAGCCATTTAGCCAGCCATGTGTTCCATACTGTACCAGTGTAATTTACAGCTGAATCTAGTCTCACCCCCCAATTTCCATAGAGATCCATTCAAATGCAGAGAGGTTATAGTATCGCTTGTAACAGTACCTGAAAATAAGATATCGACAGTTTTTTGATGTTGATGGTCACAGACTTCAGGAAGTAACAGCATGTAAAGGATATGCGACCAAATATGAAATATGATACTTTAAAAATACGTTAAAGCAAAGGGTATGAATACTTATGTAAATGAGAAATTTTATTTTTTTATTTTTAATAAATTTGCAAAAATCTTAAAAAAACTTTTTTCACATTGTCATTATGGGGTGTTGTGTGTAGAATTTTGAGGGAAAAAAATTAATTTAATCAATTTTGGAATAAGGCTGTAACAGAACAAAATGTGGAAAAAGTGAAGCGCTGTGAATACTTTCCGGATGCACTGTATATATACAGTGAGCACCATGATTCATTGGACAGTGACACATTTTTTTGTTATTTTGGTTCTGTACTCTAGCACTTTGAGTTTGAAAGGATAATGACTATGTGTTTGAAGGGCAGACTGTCAGCTTTAATTTGAGAGTATTTTCATCCATATCGGATGAACCGTTTAGAAATTATAGAACCTTTTGTACATAGTCCCCCCCCCCCCCCCATTTTCAGGCATCAAAAACTATTGGACAGTTTAACATAATGTAGAATGAAGTAATCATTTTTATTATTTAGTCGCATATTCTTTGCATGCCATGACTTCCTGATGTCTATGACCCAACAATATCAAAAGACTCTTGATATCTTATTTTCTGGTACTCCTACAAGTCATACTATACTATTTAGCTGTAAATTACACTGAAACAGTATGGAACACATGGTTGGCTAAATGGCTGTAAGTCATCAAGGGTCTGAGGTATCAAACGAGCCTCAAACCATCACTCTGCTGCCAGATATGCAGTAGATATGGATGAAGGGATAACTTGGAAGGGTTTCTTCTCCTGACTTATTTTTCCAGAGTTCAATAGGAAAATCTGTCAGGAGAAACAACCCTTAAAGTGATCCATCCATATCTACTGTATATCTGGCAGCAGAGTGATGGTTTGAGGCTCGTTTGATACCTCAGACCCTTGATGACTTACAGCCATTTTGCAAACCATGTATTCCATACTGTTCCAGCATAATGTACAGCTAAATCTAGTCCCACCCCCCAATTCCCATAGAGATCCATTCAAATGCACAGAAGTTATAGTATCGCTTAAGAGTAGCAGAAAATAAGATATCAAGAGTGAGTCTTTTGATATTGTTGGGTCACAGACATCAGGAAGTCATGGCAAAGGATATGCGACCAAATATTAAAAATAACTTTATTCTGCATTGTTAAACTGTCCAATATTTTTTGATGCCCGAAAATGGGGGGACTATGTACGAAAGGTTCTATAATTTCTAAACGGTTCATCCGATATGGATGAAAATACCCTCAAATTAAAGCTGACAGTCTGCACTTCAACTTCATTGTATCATTTCAAGCTCAAAGTGCTAGAGTACAGAACCAAAATAACAAAAAAATGTGTCACTGTCCAATGAATTATGGTGCTCACTGTATGTAGCCTATCGCCTGGTCTCCAACATAGTTGTACTGTGCCCCTCAGTCTAAAGCAATTAGCCACGTACCTACCAGTGCTTATGGCTAGCTGACTTATTAGCCGTTTTAGTTAGCAAACGTTATATAGGAATTTTGAGGAAGAAAAAAAAAAAGTTTGCTGTTTTTGGAGACTGGAACAGTTGTCTACTTACCAGCCGTCTTAGGCCAGATGACTGCCGTTTGTTGACCGTTTGATTTTTCAAAACGTTCGTGTTCGCGAGGGGAACCACGGGAATTGTAGTTTTTAATGTCTCTATAAGAATTTCTTTATTGCATTGCTTTCCTACGTGTAACTACAAGTCCCATAAATACGGTTAAAGCCCTTCAATTTAGCATTAGATACGAGGGTGACAAGAGAATAGAGAGGGAAACGATCTTGGGTATTTCTTGTGACTGTCAGACAGTAGTATTAGCTGGTGAGCTTGCAAGCGAGTTAGAATACGTCAAAGCCCGAGTAAACCAGAATGGCAGACGGCGATAACAAAAGCGTAAACATGCTGGTAGGCACTTAGCGTATAACATAGTATCTAGCTAGTGTATCATGTTTATTTAACAGCTAACTGTTAGCTATCTAGCTAGCGGTCTGTTTGATTGCTGACAAGATGAGTTAGCTAATGTCAGCATGCGTCTCTGTCTTGTATCAGATGTGTCTTGTATCTTTGGTAAAAAGCTAGCTAACGTAACGATAGGCAAACGTTGCTTTCAAAGACTAGCGAGCCACATTGTTTCCCCCCAGATCTTGACTTAACTATGTCTTTATCGCTCTTAACTCACAAATCATGTGGAAGGCACGAGTTTAGTAACGTTAAAGCACCAGGTTGCAAAATGTCTTACAATTGCAAAATATGTTCGTGAACATGTTGGCTCGAGTGGGTCGGTTTGAGGGTTTGTAATAACTAGCTTTAGCTCGTGACAATATGGCTAACTGGCATATTTTTTATAACGTTTGCAGGTTTAACTAACGTTACTACATTACCAACGTTACGGTAGCATGATTAATTGTCCATTTGTGGAGGAAGGTGCTTGTTTCTTAAGTTTCCCATGTCTGTTGCCTGTTTTGTGTACTGGGTTTTGGGTGTATTGTGCATTGGGTTAACTTGGTTTTATGGACGCAGGAATTGGGGTGCTGCAGGTGCGGCTCATCTCGTAAAAAGGAGCGGTGCTGGAGAACGGAGAAAGCAATAATTTACTCAGACAAAAATGCGTCAGATTTAAATATAATTTCTAATTCATTTTTTATTAATTTATTTATATTTTGTGAATTACTGTTTTTGATGGGTGCTTTGGAAAATCCTCACCGACTGCCACCTTGCTTCCCACAGGCTAGGGAGACGGCCGATCTGGAGGATCAGCTGCAGGGATGGGGAGAAGTGATCCTGGCAGTGGACCAGGTCTTACACTGGCAGAAGCCCTGGTTTCCTGTTGCCTTGATAGGGGTCACAACCGTTCTGTTCTCGTGAGTCAGCAGACCGCTGTCACACCCATTCTTCTCCAATCCAGCCACCTCCAACAGACTGGGCAAACACTCACAATATCCTGCCTCGGGTATTTTCAGACGTAAAGTCATCACTTGCATGTAAAGCCAAATGGCACACTATAGAATATGGAATAAAAACTGCAGCATGTGGTTGGGTTTCCTCTTTGAAATCCTTTCTGATTGTCTTGATTGTGATAACACTGCAGCTATTGTACACATCTTAGTAAAATGGACTGTGGAGCATGTGACTATGCATTCGAGTGACTGTAGGTGCACAATGTCTGCCTCACCTCTTCACACTAGGATGAGTTGTTTTGGTAAACTAGGCAGAAGCAGTAATGCTTGACAAGGTGCATCTAACAACCATGTTTCAGCCTGCTCGGCAGACGCTAAATAATTCCTTTGGCAAACATGTAAACCGAGACATTGTTGGTGAAATTGAGGTTGTAGTAAAAGACATTCAAATGTAATTTGTAAAATGGAGGAATAGCCAAAGTAAATGTGGTTAGAAACATTGTACATTCTGGCCCATGCTTTTGTTGTCCTGCTGAGGGGTCCCATTGCTGCTCCCATAGTTTCTGCTTCAGGCCTTCTCTTGCATTTGAAAGTGAATGGATATCCCTTGAGGGAAAACAGACCCAGAAAGCTGCCACCCATGTTCTATAATTACCTTCTAAACAGCTTAGGAGCTTTGGCTTGTCTCGCTGCCATGTTTTTAAATGAACCAGAATAAGAACATACATGTGTGCCATTTGCAGTCTGTCATTTTTATATTTCATGTAGTTCAGTTTTTCTATTAACAGATTTGTGCTATTGCAACCTAAATTCCATGGCTTTGCAACCCCCCCCCCCCCCCCCCCCCCCCCATAATACACGTGTCTTTATGAGGAATGGCTGTGTATTTGGTTTTTGATTGTCTGACTTTTTCGCAGTATTTTAACATTTCTCTCCCCTGGCAGGATGGTGTATTTCCTGGACCCCTCAGTACTCACAGGAGTTTCCTGCTGTGTGATGTTCCTTTGTCTGGCTGACTACTTGGTGCCCATCCTCGCCCCTCGGATCTTTAGCTCCAGAAAGTGGTGAGTTGTAGGGCATCTGGGGAACTGAGCTCAAAAGAGCGGGCCAGTTAAAAGGGTATGGCCTTCCTGTCCATTAGCATTTATGGGAAATCACTTCTCCAGCCATTTACTTTGAGTTTGACTTGCACACATGTCCAGTTTTGCCCTTGTCGTGTTCTTGTTTTTTTCAGACACAGATATCCGTTCGGTTAAGTATGCAACTCGCATACATGTGAATGTGCAAGCTATCACCTTAAACACCTTCGGGCAGCCATGGCTGTCTGACAGTCAGTGACTAGTATGGGCTGTGGCAAATCAGTAAGTTTCCAGGCCCCACGTTTCCAAGTACATGAGTCACAGCTCAGGGTCCAACCGTCCCCTGTCAAGGCGGCAGTAACCGGGCTCTTATCGCTGTCAGCCCAGCGTTATCGCACCTCAGCCTCGCTCGTCAATGCCAGGCCCTCACAGGGGGCTGTTGTGCCGTACTGACTGTCACATTCCAACTGGGTTTCAGAGTGTCCCTGCAGCTGGAGCTGAGGAAAACTGGAGCCTTTGTTGCATGGTCCCGGGTGTCCTTGATCCTTTTGGCAAAAAGATTATTCATTGTTTAAATCACAAGTAGGAACTGAGCACGCTGTATTTTTATTTATTTATTTATTTTCTGTAGTTATTTATCCATGCTTTCAGGATGGCCGTTTCTCCTTTTGGCCACAATAGCCTTGCGTTAAATCCCAGAAGCCTAGACGACGGGGTGCGGTTGCTGCGCAGTGCCCTGTGTCTGGCCCTGTCATATTAGCTCGGCAGCTGTCTGTCACCCTAGGCCTGGATTTAATTTTCACATGGACACACTGCTGTGAGAGGCTATAAAGCTCACACCGTGAACCACTCAATGTGATTAGCTGAGCACATAACCTGGGACTGTTGTGTCTGCATCATTAGCGGCGCTAGACACTGGGTGTACCGGAGAAATTTGCGGGTGGGTCGCGGGGGCTTCAATTTTTGGGTGTACCAATCAAAAACCGGGTGACGGCATGCCGCCGCCAGTGGTCTGCATACATTTTAGCATCTAGATCCATGGAAGCTTATAAAGTTATAAGTTGCACAGGTGTTTTATAGTATCATATAGGAAGCAATGCACTTCTGATAAAGCTTCCCCTTCTAAAACAGATTATTCAGGTGCAAAAGTAGAATGTGGTCCAGATATACTTTGTTTTGGCTCTGTCAAGGAAACGTGGGAGAAAATAAGATGCAAATGCCGTTGAGGTCATGTTAGTATTTTGAGAGCTGTGAATAAGAGAGGCTAATCTTCCTGAGAACTGGGATGCGTCGTGCTGTGCTTTGGAGGAGCTGTGGTCTCTGTGTGTGAGCCTGAGGATGGGCTGTGTGTTTGTGCTGGACTCGCAGGACCACAGAGCAGCAGCAGCGCTTCCACGAGATCTGTGGGAACATGGCGAAGACTCAGCGTCGCGTGGTGGGCTGGTGGAAACGTATCTTCGCCCTCAAGGAGGAGAAGCCCAAAATGGTAATTTATGACTGCGACCTGAATGCGCTGACATTTATTTGAATCTTTATTCAAATGTTTCAGTTGAGTTATGATTTAACATAATCCAATTTACAGAGTGGCTACTGATTGTGCTCATTTAAAGCCGTATGTAATTTCTGAATCAAAATCATGAGAATCGTGAATAACGAGTCGTGATTATATTTAATCTTTTGAGGGCGGCTATCTTGGTATAGTACACTAAAAGGGGTTTCACAGGAACACAAGAACATTAATACAGAATGGCCAGTGATGGAGACACTGTCGTTTGGATGAGACGCACTAAATCGAGGTCCCGACTCACTGTGGTCATTAAAGATCCCATGACACTTATCGCAAAGATTGGCTTTCTCAGTCTGGCCATCTATCTAATCATCTCCCAATTTCTTTGGGTCAATTTTCTCCCTCTCTACCTAAGCTAATGTGTGGTGAGCATTCTGGCACAAAATGGCTGCCATGAATCACCCGGGTGGGTGCTATACATTGGTGATGGTTGAGGTGAGTTTGTCCACTTCTCTTTGAGGCACTTTGAGATCATGAAAAGTGCTATATAAATACAATCAATTATTCTGATTATTATTGCAGAGTTGAATAAGATGATGCATGTGTAATTGTGTTAGCGTAAACATAACGGCTAACGGTAACGCAGTGCTTACCAAACCTACCCTCAGCCGGATGCCCCTTTTTTACGTCTTCCACATCAGGCACACCTGATACAACTAATCAAGCCCTTGATTAGTTGTATCAGGTGTGCTTTAGATGGAACACATCAAATACCTGGATCTGGCTTGGGGTACCTGAAGAGACGTTTGGGAACCACTGTTCTATAGAAACACGTCTTTAACAAATTAGTGCCAGATTAGTGCTGACGGCGACATTGGCTTGGTGCTCATATGGTTACAAATCTTGATCCTTGATCGGTAAATGCAACATTGCCTTGCATCATTACTTAAAATACATATAATACCTACTGATATAAGCGCAACATTACACTACTTTAAATTGACCTAGGATTTTATTTACAGGCTGCTTATAGTTTAGGGTGTGCCCCAATACTGTATACATTCAAATCAGCATTGACTGACCACATGATGTTTTGACCATTCAATGAAAACGCTGCAGAGAGCTAACAGGGCAGACAACACAAATTTTTTATTATAAGTCATATCCTGTACGCTGTAAGGGTAAAGAGACACAATGAAGTGATTCATAAACTGAAAATCTGGTTTAGTCTGCCTGCATTTGTCATGCCTACTAAAGGGATAAATGACTGATTGACGCAGCAGCTGATAGGCGCGCAAATAAGCTTGGGAGTAGAAGAGATGAAGCTAATTGCCCGGACTATAATGTCAGCTGTACTATAGTTGTATGCACATAACGGAGATGTTCACCATCACGTTCTTGTAAATGGGAAATTAACATAACAAATAGCATGACGTTTAAATGTTTGAAATAATGTTTGTTGTGTTGCTGGGCAGCGATGCTTTAAAGCCCTCTGGCGAGTCCTAATTAATTTTATGGATGGATTCAACAAGACTCCCTTTGCTCTCCCCCTGTCAGCATGCAACAAAAGTGCTACTGTTCTACATGAAAGGAACTTTGATTACCAAAAGTGCTAGTAGTCACTGAGGGTGATGCCCAAACTGTCAGCTGATGCTGTTATTTAACTCATTCATGCTTACTATGGTAACCTGGGACTCTTGGCTAAGGGTCATTCTTGGTTGATTGTGTATTTACGTTCTACTTCCTCTTTAGTACTTCCTGTCTGTGATAAGCAGTCTGGTGGTGTTCGCCTGGATTGGGCAGCAAGTCCATAATCTGTTCCTGACCTACCTGATTGGTGAGTAAAGTGTGTATTGTGCACTCTTGTACTGCTACTAGCTCAAAGCCTGTACTCAGTTTTACCACTATACAGTGAAGTACCTTCTGGCTGTTACTATTATCATTATGATTTGTAAACATATTGTAGCAATCACAACCGAAGTACTTGATTTAGTAATAAATAAATGCCTTTAACGTGATTGTCTCATGCTGTCAGCTTTCTCCATTGAACAGCCCTTTTAAACTTACATTTAAATTGTGCTGTGTTAAAGTTTCAGCTTTATGGTTCAAAATAAGTTTAGTCAGTCGTGTGTGCGTGCGTTGCGTGCGTGCGTGCGTGCGTGCGTGATGGTCACAATGTAGCGCTTAAAACAGGCCATTCAATCTGGCACAAGAAAGGAGGCCAGTGCTGCAGTCCAAAAATATCTGCAGCGGCTGTTATGCAGTTATCTGACTTAAGCATTATAAAGATTCCTTCCTCACTTTGAAGTGATTAAGTGGGAAATCAGTTTTTTGTGATCTTCAAATCAAATAGACAAAACATACTTTTATAGGTTTGAATCCAAAAACGAATGTTTGTGACTGCGCTTTCCTTCTGAGTACTTTTTCTACCGATCCCTTCCTGCCTGACAGTTTTCTCTACGTTTTTAGTGACTTTCCTCCTGCTTTTGCCCGGACTAAACCAGCATGGCATCTTCAGCAAGTATGCTGGCATGGCCAAGAGGGAGATCAACAAACTGCTCAAACAGAAGGAGAAGAAGAACGAGTGAGAACGAGGGCAAAAGTGAGAACAAACTGTATCCCCTTTAAATCCCAGCTAGAACCTCATCATCTGAAGATGCCTGTAAGGATTCTCCAGTGCTCGAGCTCCCAGTGACAAAATCTTCAGGCTTAAGGGTACCATATGAATATTCAAATGCATAAATTTGTCATTGTGGGGTCCTTTTTTTCCTTGTTCCCCTGGACATTTTTTTTTTTCCCCCCCCCCACTATTTGTACAGCCTCACAAAATTACACACACACACACACACACTGACTGAACAAACCATGATCCCCCTTGTTGCAGCAACTTTAATGCTTTCAATCCATTCCAAATGTTGAATATAGAGAGAAATCCAATTAGTAATTTATGAAGTAGCAAGATATTCCTCTATACAATCCACATGCAGACTCCGGTACATTCAAGAGACATGCAGATTAGCATGTACAGATTTTCTGAAGGAACGGGTTGTGCTGTGTATGTTTAGTCTTTACATTTCAATGATGTTTGAATGTTTCCCATCAGCCTGTGCTGTTTCATTTTTGTTGTTCCTTCTCTTGTTAACTTTGCGCTGAGATTGTTGGCCGAAACTGGATTGAACACGAAAAATGAATTGCAGTATTACAAACTGCTGTACTGACAGAAAGCTGGATTCTGTTCATTTAGATCTATATTTTCTGACCCCCCGCAAGGTCCCTACTGATGTCTGGCTCCAGCGCCGATGAGATGGCCTCTGTAAATATCTGTCCTCTCTGCTCTTTCAATGTGAATCTGTGTATTCTTCACCTTTGGGTAGCCCCCAACCTCTCATTTAATTTGTTCTTTTCTTTTATGATTTCTGAATCATTAATAAAGTTGTTCAGAGAAAATGGCTGTTATTGCTGTACTTGTATATACAAAGGCATCGGGACTACCGGTTATGTTGACAACGTAAAGACCTTGTTGGAATTGCTCTAACCTATTGCATACAGAAAATGGCATTTTGTGTAATGTTTTCCCGTTTAAATATTTATGTTTCACACATTGACTGACTGTTTGATATTTACTTGCCCTCCATGGTCATTTTGGCCTTTAGCTTGTAGTGGGAGAATTAATGAGGATGTGATTCTGATCCTAACTAGGGTCCTGTATATGATACGAGACGTACCTTGTCTTGTGTGCTTTTGTTGAGGAATATTGAACTTTCATTCCCAAATTTGAGAACATTAACCAGTCAGTTTTTGTAATCGCTCATGAATTTCACATGGACTTAGACCCCGTCTACACGTATACGGATATTTCTAAAAACGTATTATTTTCTCTGCGTTTTGGCCTCCCGTCCACACGAAAACGGAGTTTTAGTCGCTGAAAACGGAGCTTTTGGAAAACACCTTCCAGGGTGGAGATTTTAAAAAACTCCGTTCTACATGTATTCGTGTGTACGGGTGAAACGGAGTTTTTGGAAAACGCTGACATCATGACCTGAATTTACGCGTGGCAAATGTTGTTATATGTCAATTTTCCAAGAGACACAGACCATTGGAATAGTTATTTTCTTATTTTAGTGAACTCATTATTTTTTTCTGACTATATTTTCTCATTGATACCATCTTTTATCAACGTATCACACAAAAAAAAACACATACACAAAAAACTGTTGTTTTAGAAAATTTTGCACATAATTACGTTATAGACTTGTTGCTTGTCATTTTCGTGGATGGTTTTATGTCTCCCGATACACGAGTACTTTACAACCAAAGCCTACATGGGCTCTTGTACTCAAAAAATTGTATTTACGGTGAAATTAATGCAAAGAATTTCGTTTTTTGCGTTGTCGTGTGGACGGAGAGATTTTCTAAAATGGTGTGGTGTGGACGGGAATTTTTTTTTAAACGGAAGGGGAAAAAATGCGTTTTTAGAAATATCCGTGTACGTGTGGACGAGGCCTTAGTGTATGAGGACCATGTCACACTATAAATCACTAACCACAAAAGTGGCTGGGCTGTCTACCTAAATTACCAGGCAGGTCAAAAGCAGGCTAAATTTCGATAACAGTAGTGAAGACGTTTTCGTAATATGAATGTTAAAATAGCATGAAGTTGTGAAGCTGATTAAAACCAGCATAGTAACTGGGTAGAAGCTCTTTTTGTGGATGTAGCCTCTTCAACATAATCTGGAGTGAAAGTAGCATTTATTCTTCCTAGGATTTTGGTTATGTACTTCAAATGTGAGGGGTAAATTGCTGTGCCAATGTGTTTACAACTGTACTGCTAATGGGGAGAAGGGTGGCTCTGCTTGATCTAGCAACTAACTAATGGTAAAACAGTAATGGCAGTGTACAGCTCCTTAGTTCTGTGCTCATGGGTCTGGCTCTGCACCTCAAACAAGAGCAGATAAAAGCCCTGCTCAGTTACTTTATACTGTATATTTGGTCATCAATCCATATCTATATGAACAGCTTGAGACCATATCAGCGCCTGTAGTAAATGGTCTGATTGAGTCCATGCCACATGACTATAGTGTGAGGACAGGAGTTATGGTTGTTTGTCCATTATTGGAAGGAAAGTATGAATTATGAAACATTTTCACTATGGAAGCAACTTGATAAAATGTGTGTTTGTTTGTTTTTTAACATGTAAATAAAAACAAATTACGGTTATGTAAATAGAAATGTTATCTCACACTGACACCTAGCGTATGAACACTAACTTTTTTTATTCTCCTAGTCCTTCCATTTGCTATGCATATTTAGGAGTATGTTAAAAATATATTCCCATTCATTTAATATTCAGCCTAATTTCGATGTTCCCATTAAATTCATTTCCTATATTGCAAGTCGCACTGGCTAAGAGCGCCTGACAAATGAATGTAGCCTAACATATGAATAATGTAAATTATTATATATGCGGTTTCTATACAAGTTTTAATTTGGACAGCAGGTGTGCGATCCGCCAAGTTATGGACGTATATACGTGTCCTTATTTTCTATATCACTACTAATATAAATTCAACTGAAAAAATATAACATTAATAAAAAGTACACGCTGCGTTGCATTAAATAATGCGCTCTGTTTCCATATTGGATATGGGATATACTGAGCAGTTAGGAACCCTCTACAACGGCATTGCTCTGCTAAAGGTTAACAGATGTAGAATTACTGGGGAAAGGAGTCGTATTATTATTTTACAAATATTGCCTTAGGGAACCTCAGTAAAGTAGTACCCGTTTTCAACGCGTTTTGCCTGTTATATGTCCCCCCCGGCTGCTGAGAACTGCGCATGGGGGGGAGAGGAGAAATAAAGCATTCGTTTTCCCAAAATGCATCGCGAGCTGAAGCTCCTTCCTCTTTCCGCCATATTGCAGAACTGGTAAGGCTGACGAATATGGTTGTTTTTTAATCCTATTGATATCGAAGCCATCTGAGCCTTAACCAGACTGCACGTCCCTAAAGTTGAACACTGAAAAACAGAGACACTTAACGGTGAAATCATCTTTTGACAGGGTGGACTTTTTAATGTTATTATGTCCCGAAGTCTTGTGGTCTCTCTAGCCTCAGTATTGACTTGAATCAAATGTGTTAAACTCGTGGATTGGTTTCAGTCACCGGTGCAGAAGCCTGTGGCCTTAAAATTATGCGCTTTTAAGAAAATAACATTTTTGGTTTTAGTGCGTCCAGTTTTAGCGGTGTTGCGGCTACTCTGAAATCTTGGGAAATGTAGTCGGTTGGTGTGTAGCTAACTTTTCCAGCGAGAAACCATATGACTAGCCATTTCATCTACGTTAAACTAACGTTATATTGTTGTAGAACAAGTGTTTATTAATAATCGATCTTTCTAATGTATATTGTTTCCAACAATGGTGTGTTATTGTTAA
Source organism: Synaphobranchus kaupii (assembly GCA_029718625.1). Classification (NCBI taxonomy): domain Eukaryota; kingdom Metazoa; phylum Chordata; class Actinopteri; order Anguilliformes; family Synaphobranchidae; genus Synaphobranchus; species Synaphobranchus kaupii. Next base: position 32,063,373 of record CM056379.1, read on the forward strand.
GGGGTCATCGGTTTCTGTGTAGCCAACAGTAAGGTAGCTAGCCAGTGGCATGCCTGGGTGCTTTGCCTTCTCAAAGTTAACTTTGCTAACGTTACTAGTTTTTTAAAAGCGTTGTCGGCACGTCCTTTATTACTTGATGCACTGACAATTGAATATTCCGTTGTAGAAATGTGAGATGGTGGTAACATAGGACAATTATAGAAATATTACCCAGTGCTTTCCAAGGTTGTAACGTTACTGCTGTGTGTTGCCTCAGGTCCTTCATTCAGTTCTTGGTAACAACAAGCGTTTTTGAAATGCAATGCTTTGCTTAACCCATTATGCATTCATGAAATAATGTGGCATTATGCATGTGTTATTAAACTTTCACCTAAAGGTCCAAGTTGTGTTCAGGGACTACTCTAAATTTAAAGGTATGTAAAACATGGGGACAACTGTATACTGACATCTTGCTGTTGAAAATCTCCAGGCATCATGGTTCGTATGAACGTTCTCGCCGATGCTCTGAAAAGCATCAACAATGCAGAGAAACGTGGAAAACGCCAGGTTCTCATCCGGCCGTGCTCTAAAGTCATTGTGCGATTCCTGACTGTCATGATGAAGCATGGTGAGTTGAGCTGTGGTAGCCATGCAATGAATGAGAACATAGCCTGTCCTGAATGTACACTTACTCTGGCGCCCATGTCTTTGTCTTCCTTTTATTTCACATTAATTCCACTCTTAATTCCAACAAAAAAACTTATGTGATCATTATGTGCACTGCTGTGTCCTTGTTTCTCCCTGCCAGTTAACTGTTGATGCATTATGGATTTTCTCCATTTCTGCAGGCTATATTGGCGAGTTCGAGATTATCGACGATCACAGAGCTGGAAAAATAGTTGTTAATCTCACGGGCAGGCTGAACAAGGTAATGTTTCCGGAGTTATGCACAGGAATCGGCATGTGAATTACGTCAAGGCTTACCTCAGCTGACCAGCATCTTCTGTGATCTTTTGGCAGTGTGGTGTCATCAGCCCCCGATTCGACCTGCAGCTTAAGGATTTGGAGAAGTGGCAGAACAACCTCTTGCCTTCTCGACAGTTTGGGTGAGCATCTGCAGTGTGATTTTTGCATCCTAAGTGTTTGACGTGACAGTTCAAATGAATGCACACTAAGGACTGAGGCTTACCAGGATGAGTCTTTGTTTTTAGTAATGTATTTCTTGGCATCTTAAAGCCGCCCTTATACAGTCACTGTATGTTGCAGCCAAACATGTTTTATAAAAAGTGTGTTGTAAGGCTGTCACATTGACCCAAAAATGTATTTTTAAATGTAAAATACATATTCGTTCGAATAAATACAAAAATATATTATCAATAATATTATTTAAAGGTTGTATCAGCGATTTTGGGTCGAAACATAAATGATCACATTCATCTGATTTTTCCTCACGATCCGCTAGCTGCCCACCCCATAAGCCGGCCGTCAAAAAACCGCGTCTCTGTAGGCAGCCTATGCTCCGAGATCGTACACAAAAACAAATGGTACTACCAACCACTCAAAACCAAAATAAACAGTATTCCAACCAATCACCGACAAGGGGTGGGTGATACTAATACGCTAATACTCTTATCTCGCTCAAATCTTGACGGATTTACAAACGGTTTGGTTTCTTACAAACGTTATTAACGTGGTTATAATTCTGGATGCTTGAACACTATTTTTTAAAACATAACATAATTGGCTCTGAGCTGGAGCTGGCTCTGTTTGTTTGGGATTTCGCTTCAGAAGTGACGTCACCCAAAATCACTGATACAACCTTTAAATAGTGTCAACAAAATTCTCTTATTTATGATGTAAAGTAATGTTCGGGTGTGTCCACCAGAGGGCCATAGACATTATTAACGGGAGATGTATAGCAAAAACAACGCTATATTGATCAAATGCATTCAATAAACCATGTGGATCTTTACAAACTGCCGGCTAGGTTTTGTAGTAGAGATTTGTTCTTCACCATTTAACGTTAGTTGCAAGTGTGTTTTCCATAGCCTAGCTACAGTTTGCATTGTTTCCTATAGTCTAGCTACAGTATGCATTTTACTTTTTTAAGATAAAAATGAGCAGTGGGATGAAGTGTGTCTTTTAAAACATCTGTGTGCAGCGTAAAGAGCTCCTCACTCTTCTCAGGAGAGAAACGAGCAGCGTCAAAAGTTACTGAAACAACGTGAATGATATGACGTTGTGTTAGTGTTGACTAAACAATATTGGTGACGGTACTGGATGTTGTTAGCCTGGATCCAGACTAGGGTTGCAAATTCTAAGGAATTTCCTTGATCAATAGTCGTCAACGTTAATGAACAATCAATCAATCAATCGATAACAAAACAGCTAAAAATAGCTTATGACATAGAAAATACAAAATGCATGTTTTTTTCCTCAATCAAAGCTTTATTGAAACATTTGAGAAATACGCCTGTTTCATAGCATAACACAAATATAATTATGAACGCTGTTTTGTTTAAGTATGATATTTTAATAAGGCACGGGAAATTGCGCTCACTCTTCCGAGGCGAATCAGTGACTAACACGTACGTCTATGACATATACAAAAATAAGATGAGCCTTAATTAAAAACTTAAATTTGCAAAATGATTATGAAATAGATAGATAAATAACGTTTTTGAAAACAGCGCTATAATAGGTTCCCTCTTGAAATGAGAAAGCTACGACAAACTACGACAGCTCAGGCCTCAGTTTAAAACTTAAACTGCATAAGTGCAGTAAATACCTAGGCCTGCTGATTTTTATTTAAGAATATAAGCATGTTTACGTTATCAGGGGTGAGACGTGTGCGCAGTCGGTTTACAGCGAGACCAGCTGCTGAAAATACGCGTTCCGATGGGACCGATGTCCCAGGCACGCATAAGTAGCGTGCTTCATGGGCTTTGTCCCAATCCAGTTTTTGCTCCACCCTCGTAAACTTCACTTGCAAACTTCACTTGGAAGGATGTGACGCACATACCAATAAAACAGGAGTATACACTTGTGTTTAGCGAGTGGGAGGGAGCGAGGGCGGAGCGGGTTATTTGAATTGAGACGCACCACCGCCATCTACTCGGAAGTAACCGTGCTGCTGCACAGTGGCGTATCGTGGGATCTCGGATCATGTAAAACGCCTGTCACCGTAGACTGCATTTAAACGGATGAAACTCTCAACCTGTTTACATTAATTATCAGTCAAGCAATTGATTTACTGAATAACAAATATCAATAAATACAGCAAGTTTTGTGGGCAAGCATATTTCTTTATGTCATAAAATCGTGTAGCATTTAAATATGTAGGACAGTCCGTGCGCTGGAATAAAGCATTTAAACCGAACATATTCTCAACCTGTTTCCGTTCATTTTGCTTGCTTATGTCAATCAAAAGTCCCTGAATCAATTATATATAGGCTAATGATTAACAAATGACAATGACAAAGAGATTACTAACGTGAGATTGTTTAATAAGGGTGGCAATAATTCTGAATAATTAACTGGCGAAAAATCCCAGCGTTTTCTGTGAGTTGCACGTCAGCATTGCGTTTTTCCTCATCACGTTAAAGAATGTAATTTAAGACTTTCGATTTGGTCAAAACGATTTATACATTAGAAAGCATACCTCTTAAGAAAGAGAAACCTCTTAAATTGCTGGAACCAGCGTTTAGCGCAATGCATGCTTTCAAGCTAGAAAAACGAATTTACCTAAATATGTGCTGTTCATTGATCACTTCGCATGACATAGTCAATTAACGCATTTTGCGTCAGCACGAATGTGGATAAAGCCTAGTAAAATGCTGTACAAGTTTATTTACCTATTCGTCTTGGTTATTGCGAAATTAAATTGTTTGGCTATCTGGGAAATTATAGGCTACGGAAATGTTTTTAGACACGAGTAGCCTAATAATCCGTTTAAAAGCAAGATTAAGATAGAGAACCTGGTAGCCTACATCACACAGTATGCCACACTGTTGCTGCATAAAGCAATTTGCTAAACCATGAAATACAAAATAGCAAACTACTACTTGATTAACCTGTATTTATTAGCCTATACAGCGTCTTTACCATTCTGTATGCGCTTTTAATGTATAATACCGCGATAAACATTAACGTGATTATCACTGAACAGGACGTTCGATGTGAATTGTGGGTAATATGAGCTTGCAGAATCTACTCTTTTGCAGACTCGTTCCATTGAGAAAAGTTGAGGGTGGAGGGGCTATGTCACAAACTTCACTTGGCTTTCTAACGGATTGGACTCACACTTAAAATGGAGACCGAGGGTACATCCTGGTCTCAAAAGGGATTCCCCCAAGTGAAGTTTGCAAGTGAAGTTTACGAGGGTGGAGCAAAAACTGGATTGGGACGCAGCCCCAGTCGAGTGAGTCTTCTCCTGTGTAAAGTTAATAACATGTTTCCTAATTGCAGTGCGCGCGCCCCCTTGTGTTTAACTTAATGATTGCATTTCACCAACAGCTCCCATTGACACAATTAAGATGAGACCGCAAATAGTTCAATTTGATCGTTAAATTTGAAATGGTCGATCGATCAAATTATTAACGGCAATTAATCGATCAACGATTAATCGTTAACACCCCTAATCCAGACCCCGTATCCATGTGTGAAGAAAAAGAAAATGACAACCAATGATCTGTGTTTGTAGTTGGCTAATACGTTTAGGTAAATGACCAGATGGTAATTAGTAAACATCTGAAATGTAGAGAACATATAAGACCAGTTTTTATTGGGAAAAGATGTGCTTGTAGTCTAAAATGATACATTTATCCTTGCCTCAGAACGCATCGCACATGACGTCAACTTTTTTCGTTTTTTTCGGAATCTCTTCTCTGACGTTCGAATACAGCCCTCAATGTACCTATTTGAATGTGATTCGAATTTCGAATGTAAATCTGACAGCCCTCGACGTGAATACTATTTTCACAGCCAGCGGACAATCTATTGCATCAAATGCAACTACAATTAAATGAAACCCCAGCAACACATCGAATATGGTAAAGCATTTGATTGACAACGATTTAATAACAGATACAGTTCTTGCAAATAGAACTTATGGTTCGGGTATTAACTATTCCTAATAACGTATGCGTAGCTGGCTAAGGTGGATGTTAGTTACGTTAACGTTATTAGCTTACCTCATATCTTTGAAGCTATCATAAATAAACGTTTTCAGTAGACAGCTAGTTCTGTAATTAATCATTATTAACTATTTCATTTCATACTAAGGTCCCTCTGTGAAAGCCAGTAGTGTAGCTGATTGCATCCCTTCCGTAACTCCCTTTACTGGAGCAGCAAGTAGAACTAAGCTGAAGAACGAAAAAAGAGATGAACGGCGCCGTGCTATTGCATCCTTTCATTACAGTTGGATCTCCAAAATGGATGTCCTGACAGTTTTGGAATTGGGGTTGATATGTAAACCGACAGGACGGTAGATCTCCAGGAACAGGGTTGGGCAGCCCTGATATAAAGTTTCGAAAAAAGTATTGTGCCGGTATCGTATCGAATTAAGGGTGAACGATACCCAACCTTAGCTGTTATAGTTTCAAGTGAGAATGCATGTCTTTGACAACCAGGTATAGTAATTAAAATTATCTAAAGGTCTTCCTTAAAATCTGGAGTGGGTGAATTGATCAGAAAAAAAATGCAATTGTTACCCTTCAACTTGCATCAGGCAAAGCATCCTTTACTCTGGCATGGGCTGTGTGCACATTTGCCTATGGATCGTGAATTTGTATATCACAACATTTGCTTTTTAATTGTTTGGAAAGTTCAGTTGTCTAGGCAGATTGATGCCAGTGTCTACTTTTCTTATGCTGCCCTTAGAGGCCCTAATTAGTGTTATATTATTCATTCATTCATTCATTCATTCATTCATTCATTACTACACCTGAGGAAATTCATATTGCAGTGAGTGCAGGAAGTAGAGATGTCTTGTACTGTGGTTCCATAAGGGGTGGACGATTTTGACTGGTACAGTTCAATTTCATTTTATACAAAGCCTCAATTTAAATTAGTGACTAAGAAATATGCTGATAATATATGTTTAATATAATATATGCTGATAATTTTGCTGTCTAAAATTCTGTTCTGCATGAGTACAAGGCTCAAGTGAGGCTTCTGTGAAGTTTCCTTTTCCTACCGTCTTTACGGGCTCATCTCTCCCTCGTCCATTAGCTGCATTACTACTGATATGCTGTAAAATACAAATGAATGTCCTTGCATTGAACTCATTCCTAATAATAGCACCAGGGTGGAATAGAATACAATTGATTTTAAATTGAGAATGAACAGGATCTCAAATTATTTATTAGATGTATAGCACAGTACTTATCACTGACATACTAACCTAATGTTTTCGGCTTCAAATAATGGAGATGGATCACTTGCCATTTAGCTTTCTGGATAATTAGTTTCGTAGCTAACATTGTACCATAAAAACAAACACACAGCTACAGAAAATGATAATGGAAATGTATAAATGTACATTTATACTTTGGGTTTCCTATAACAACAGTTGTGTTGTTAAAAATGAGAAATAGTGCAGATAGATGTTTCTTTCAATTCAAAGTTATATTTAAAAAAAAAATGGTTCTGTGTTATTTGTGTGTTAACTCCTATCTGTTTCCTTTAATCCTGTAATTTACTCTGATTGTTTAAGACATGATCATATTTTCCTTCATATTTCAGTTAAAAGCAGATCTGTGTGAAAGCGTAACTTTATAATGGTCTGCTGGGATCAGGATTAGAATCTTTCTAATTACAAGATTTCTGCATCTCTGCTCTAAACAAATAACCCATAGGAGATAAAAATGAATTGTGAATAAATTATCTGTGAATGAAAAATCATGAGGGAAGTAACATTTTGATGGCAAAGATTGAGTGTATTAACCCTTGTATTACATTGAAATGTTATGATGCCTTTTATGTTTGGACCCCAACAGTTTAAACTGACACAATTATTATAATTGAAAAGTCTGGACACTTTGTGTGTCGCCTTCTGAATGTCTATTGACTATGCTTTTTATTCCTAAATATTAAAACATAAACGTAAAAGTGAAAGTCTTAAACCTAAAAACAGTCTAAAACCTGTATGGGAAAGTGTCCAGAATCATCCACACACAAAAAATCAGAGATTAAAAATAAAGTTGTATATTTTATGTTTTGTAAATGACCCCACACAACCCCTCTGTATACAAAGTTGGTACAGGACTTGAAACAGCATTATATTAATTTCATGTTTTTCTATTTAATCCCACCAAATTGGGAAAAGTCATATGAGATGGAAAAAATAAGGATATCTGGCTTTTAAGAGGCGTCAAACACTGAATGGGGTGAAATTGACAAACATAATCGGGTTATGTACCTGAGGAGATTACTTTTTTAGCATTGTAGAGCTGCAATGCTTTTTTAAATAAATTAATTATTTTGAATTCCTGATTGGATTATGTGTTTATGAAAGGTTTTTTGATGGAATCCTGAGGTTATATGTGGCCTTGGGTCTTATTTTTGAAACTGCTGAGCAGACTGGTACAGATTGTAAAGATGAGACTTGGACATTGTACTTATGCTTGACCTGTGTGTCTCTCTGCAGATACATTGTGATGACCACCTCAGCTGGCATCATGGACCATGAAGAAGCCAGACGGAAACATACAGGAGGCAAAATCCTTGGATTCTTTTTCTAAACATGTAGAGTCTGGCAAATAAAACAAATTCCAGTGGACTGTTTCTTGGGTTATACGTTCTGTTTCTTTACCACTAAGAGCTGGGTCTATAATCCAAAAAACCTCAATTCATGATGAGAATGTTGTATAGTACCCATTTATGTGGTTTTTGTGAAGCGCATAATAGTGTTATTCTGACAAACTCCCTAAAGTAACACATACGTCAAGACCTGAAACTCTACCCGAGTTCTCAGTAATTTACAGGTTGATGGTCGGCGGACACTAAATAAGGTTTGTTCATTCACGAGGCTGCTCTGAGTATTTTACAGCCCCATTGGTTTCACTTGATGTGAAATGAAGAGCTGGCTTTTAGATGTGCTGCAGGAGAAAAGTTGTGCATTTCATGCAACCATGTGTAAATAACCTGTATGCATGTTTTGCCTTCCCTTTCATTATAATTCCCCCCCATTCCCTCTGTTAAATGTTTTTGCTAAACATTCAAAACACCAATTAATACTCAGGGTTAACGGAAAATGCATCAGATGGCAATGGTATCACATGACACAAGCAAACCAACTAAATAATTTGCCCTCTAAGTGCAACATGATTCAGTTTCTATTCCATACATTTTCATGAACAATTAGCAGAGTCTAATGCAATGTAATCAATTAAGTAATGCACTCATTCCAGAAGCAAGGAACGTGCATTCTACTCTGCATCAAATCTCTTCTGGGCTGTTTTATTGTCTTGGTGCATAGGATAAGTAAATGTAAATTCAAATGCATTAAATACGCAGAATCGTCACTGAATCGGACTTAAAATGCTTTGCATAGTGGTTTGTTTAGATGACTATTAAGTCAGCATATCTGTATGTAATTGCTCATTAAAAAGTACAAGCATGTAATCTTACTTCCATTGAATATTAGAAAATACAATTTTCTGCATAGAAAAACATGAAGCCCCCAAAGATTTTCATGGTGCAAAAATTGAACTGTTTCAGTTGTAGAATATGTTCATAGAATAATTATGGTTAACCAATTTCTATTAAATTAAACCATTTACAGTAATTATGTTCAGAACTGCTACAAATCTTACAAGTATTACTTTTCAAATGATATGTAGAAAAATTTATGTGGAAAAAGCGATTTTACAACCTTTGGGTTTATTACTGTAAAAGTGGAAGGATGTCAGTGGTTGCTGGTAGATTAGTGGAAATGTATTGGAAGAAAACATTGCGAACTAACTCAGTGGTGCAGGTTGGTTTACCCGGGCTGTGTCCGAATCAGAGCCCTATCTACTGCGTCCTGTCTCCTGTGTACAGTGTACTGGCAGATGTGTGCTGTTTAATGTGCAGTGTAGTACGTGACGTGCAGTGCAAAAAAATAAAAAATCCTCCATACTATTTTCCAACCGTACTGTGGAAGTGTCGTAAGATGTCCCACCCCTGCACCGCCGTGTCACGTGTTTTAGTTATTGAAGGAAAACGTCAGCGAAGCCGTGCCTCATTTTTTAAAACAAAGCTGTGCATCAATATTTATGCGACCAAAATGTTTGCGTACTTTTTGAAAAAAGTGTGCTCCCTAATATACTCTGCGAAACCCCAGAAGTAAGTATATCATACGCCGGTTTTAAGTATACTACATTCAAAGAAAATTTTGTCTACTTCACGAATTTCTCGTCCTGTCTACTCAACAAGCCTGCCTAATAGTATGGAAGGGTGCTGATTCGGACACAGCCCAGGTCAGGATTTTGGGGTCCATATCTTTTTTTTGCAATTGATGTGCAAGACAAGTAGCGGACGATGTATTTTACTAGTCGTGTGCTGTGGTCCATTTCTGCAGTTCCTGACTTGGTGCTGTGGCTTGATGATCAGGATAGAGTACCTATTGGATAAAGTGTTTGGATCTGATAACATGAATATGTGGTTATAAATGCCCACCAAATGAGGATAATGAGTACTTAAATTTTAATTTTCTCTCTTAAAATATAAATATCAAAGCAATTGCCTTTGCCCCAAGCTCTGCAATAATTTCATGCCGCGATAAGCCAGGTAACAGTTTATACTGGATGGATGTGATTTAATTAAAATTGCAGTTGCAATCCCGCGCACATTTAATCAGAAATAATGACAAAACAACAGCATTCTATAATTAAGCTCTTTCCAGGGATAAGGTTGGGGAGACTATTTGATGGCCCATAAGGGGGATTGTGAATTTCATGTACATTATCTTTGCTCACTGAATGCAGCGCTCTGCCGGAGAATCCAGTATACGCATGCCTGTCACGGCAAGAAGTCTGGAAGGCCCTGTCACCAATCACTCCTACTGAGACGTGCTCAGTTAAAACTGATTCTAGACCCTCGAATCCTTCGCCTTTTCTGTCAGAACAAATGGCGCACGACTGCACAAGGCAATTACCTCATTCAATGTTTAGGTAATAATTTAAAATTTAATTGGGATTTGCACATTTTTGTCATGACTGTCATGTAGGTTGAAATCTCTCTGTGCCATGATTCTCGGTAGATCCCTGGCTGGACCACCAGTGTGAACGTATTATGAGGAAATTTATGTAAATATATCTGCGTGCGCCTCATTCAAACACAGTTACAACAGGCCTAGCGAAAGTCACTCTTTACTGCTATGTGCGTTGAACTGAATCTCCTCAAGTTTTGACCCATGAGCTACTTTAGATGGCAACCAAACATTTTCTTGGGTTTTATTTGGGACTTGAACCTTAGATGACATTTCAGCTCATGGATATTTCCCCTTGTGAGCAAATGCATCGTTTTCTTCCTGCTCAATCTGTTTCTTTTGCCCAGGGATTTCCCCTTGCACCCTACCCCCTTCCGTGCACCAGTCTGCTAACGGCTCTCAAAGGGCGTTGATTGGCGTTAACTGCCACCAGGGCATATGTTTCCTGGAGATGGAAAGGTGAGGTAAAGGACGTGCAGAAATCAGGTGAGCTCAAAGGTAAGAAAAGGAAGCTGAAACCTTTTTTTTCTCATTTACCTCAGTTACCATTTACGAATAACGGTGACTTCACAGAAGGTGGCGAGGTCCGTGTGCATGCCTCGTTCTTGCCGTTACTGTGGTCCACTCAGACCTTCACGCCCCTTTAAAACGAAAATAAATTGTGCAGTTTCTGCCAAAGAGACTGAAAAAAGCAAATGACACTGACGATACTAAAGATTTTTAAACCGCTAAAAGGTTTCTGTTAAGAACGGCGAGATTGCACTGTCAATTGTTGCTTAAGACCGGGAGAGCAAAATTATGAAGTAATTAAACGGCACAATCCAACTATCGCCCAAGATTCCCTGCATTGAAGGCATCCCTCTTGTTAATATGTAGAGATTGCAGTCCATGACAGAAATAAATTCTGTTTTAATTAAAGTGGTAATTGTCTGCCTCCTCCCATCCTTTTAGTCAGTGTAGTTCTCAGCAGCAAGGGATAGGACTCCCAAAGGACATGGGGGGTAACCATGATAACTGAGGATGTTAGAAGGCACAAGATAGAAGACACTCCTCATGAAGATAACTGTAGCATGGTGTGTTTTATGATCGCTGTGTTTTATCCACAATCTATTGTATGTTGAAATGCAATTTTTGGTTAATCAAAATATTAATATTAGATATAGATTCAAACAGATCTGATGACCTTATGAAGATGGTTTCCAGTTACTCGTGTTTCACACATCTTACGAAATGGAGATCGGTCATCTTTTCTGTCCACATTGATTAAAACAAACAAACCTGATTTAACATTTTATGGATTGATCTCTGGCATTATATTAAGTAAAAATTAAAGATTGCTGAAGTGGAATTTAAATCAATTCATTTTGTTAAAACAAAATAAATTAATGCTCCCACTTGCCATTCGTAACCTGGGGGTGCTCTGTCCCTCCAGCGTACTCTCAGTTTCCATTTACGCCTGAGCCTTCGTGTAGCTTTGGCCGAGCAAATATGAAAAAGGTTCCCTGGGTGACATGAAGGCAGAGTACAGGCCGATAGAATGTTCTGAAGCTTTTAGTTTGACTCGATTGGTTTGCACTTAGTTCACACGTCACTTCAAGCTATGCCGAGCTATAATAGTGTTGATACTCAACCGAGTTGAGATAGGCATGTTGAGGAGGCTTTGCTCTTTTGACACTTTGCCTGATCTAATACATGTACCTGACTGACGGGTTCCAGAGGCCTCCATGACACAGGATGGAATAATGGCCCACACTGCTGGTAGCATGTACATGAGGCTCATCTCAAATACTTAAAGGGTGTATGTAAGTGACAAGCTTGACCTTTTAACTTTTGTACTGGCTTGAATGATGTTTTTGGTGTGTTCATTTTGTATGCTTCATTTATCCAGAGGAGGACCGGCCATTGCCATCTTTTAAAGGAGAAACTGGCCAGATATTACACATTGATAGTAACCTCCTGCCCCCTCACCTTCCTATCACAATTAATTAATAGTATTAATTTCAGAAAAAACACTTGCATTTTCCTATGGTGCACAAATCACATATATTTTTGAAGTCCGCAATGATTATTACGGGACCAATGTGATTGCTTTAAATTGGGACTTTTAATGGGACAGTGAAATCCCACATTAGGCTTCTGTTGTCACTGCTGAAAGATGAAGCTGAATGGTCACATATTACAGGGACAGCTACACCCATCCCAGAGATGCTATGAGCAATTATCACCATGCTAGCCAATTTATCCTCATGGCATAAATCCTCATTAATTACATGAGCTTAATACTGTAATGCTTCTGATCATGCTATTCTAATTACATGGAGCATGAAAAAGATCTGAATTCATACTTAGGCCATTTAAATTCTTATATCCTCATATAAGCTTTTTTCTGTTCTGGCATCAACAATACTGGATGCAATCACTCAATTTTCTCTACTATTTAGTAATGGACATATAATAGCCCCATGTCCCTTACTACCTCTATTATGGAATGTTGTAATATTACACCTCCTCATTTCTGCACCTTTGGGTCCATCATTCCTGTGACCTCCTTGATGTATCATACCTGCACTATTCCAATATGATTGCCACCATTTTGCTTTCTTGTCTGATTGTCGCATCCATATAGACAGACCAGCTCTGGCTGTTTGGCTGGGTTTCTCATTTTCCGTACATTTGACACAGTTTACATCCTCTGAAATGTGGCCTTCGATGATGCTGTCCTTCACTTCATCTCTTTCGGCTTATTTTAGACATAATAGCAAAAGTGGTTACAGAAGGCACTGTTTATGGGAGTACGCACCAACACAGAGCTACATAAACACAGGCTGTTTAAAATGTGACTACAATAATGCCAATGTAATAATAATAATACAAATACAAACATTCTATTAAGTCAAAAAAAAAAAAAAAGGTTTGCTTGTTAATTCATGATGCAAAATGACTGATACTTTTTAAACCAAATAAAGCGGGCTTTAGCTTATAAAAGCCAGGAGCTTATTGCCTCTTATCGACCACTTAGGGGTTCATTGCCAGTATGTACATCTGCCAAGAGAAAGCAGGACAGGTCTATATTCTCTATTCACAGACTTCTATTTTACCCCAGGGCTTCCCTGGTAGTTTATAATGAACTTCATGTGAAAAGACCGCAGAAATGCATTACTCCTTCAGTACAATATGTAGGGTAAGTGCTCAGAGACCTGCTGTCTCCCATATTGATTCACAACACTAAGCGCATTGGTATTTGTGTATAAACCACTGGGTCTTTGCTGCTGTTAACTTGGCTGATGTCCCTGTGTGTCACCGCACATGCTCTGTGAGAGATAGGGCGTGGTCTTTCTTGCAGCTGTGTGTTGTCTGTCTGTCCCTGCACCCGAAAATACAGAGCAGCACCAGAGAAATAAATCCAGGAACAAAAGCTGGGTGGAGATGGGTTGGGGGCAGAGTTGGCCTCATATGTCAAGGGGGAAAATCTGTTTCCGACATCGTGTTTACTGTGCCAGGAAGATGAGCTCCTGTTTTCTAAACTAATAACATCGATTAAACATTAAATTTGATAGATGCACCTGGCACCTTTTATAAAGTTTCTTTCTGTTTCTCTTTTTACCCCTCCCTTCGCAATGAGGGCAGCTTGTGAGCTCACAGTTCGACTGCTGCACGTGATTCTGGTGGGCTGGCGTGTGTACGCTTGGGCCGGGCACTTAACATCAGCAGCTCCAGTTCAATCCACCAATATCAATGGTGTGTCAGGCCTGATGTATAGTGACAGATGCGAGTATTGGAGAAATAAATTGCAATAATGCCAGAGGTGGAAAGTCCTGTGGTCAGAAAGTAAAAGTCCTGCCATGTGTTTCTTCCACCCATGACCTCAGCCAGCTGATTTCACTCATTAGTTCTACCTCCGGGCTGAAACATTTTGCTAATTGGCAAATCCAGGTGAATGGAACAAAATGCTGGGGAGGACCTTTACTTTCTGAACCTGGATTTTCCCCCACAGAGGAATATGCAAGGAAACGGCAGACATTTCCACTCTGCAGCAGCAGGGGGCGTGTGAGCTTTGTTTTTATTTGGAGTCTGAGCATTGCAAATGGACGTCAGTCACCACTGTATAGCCTTGGGCATCCTCTCCAGTACCCAGTAACTGGGACCGTACCTGATCAAAATGAACTCTCCAATTAGCTGTTCACTCTTTGATATGTGGTTATTATCCTGTTGGATCTGAGCGCAGATAAGACAATGGGCTGTGTGGGCTTGTGGTAAGACAGGTTGTAGTTTTGATTAATTCACCCTCTGCCATTAAAAATGGTTGATGAGAAACAGTGCGGGTGTTGAGAGGAAAAGGTGCAGCTGTATGACAGATACTAATTATCAAAATTACAGTGTGTTATTGAAGTAGTAGCAACACCTCTTCAAGGTAATATAGTGGTATTCTCTGCTAAATGCAGACACGGATACAAAAAGACATGCATGTACAAACACATACATATAAACACCCCAGCTTGCTAAAGAATGCAAGTTAATGAACGACAAGAGCATAATCATGTATTCTTCCATTTTATGAATTGGTACACCTTTGAGAATATAGAAGAGGAATGTGTAAATGTTCTTGCCTGTCCCTTAGACAGTGCTCTGTGGAAAGGCATTCATTTCCCAAACACGAACGTTCTCTCCTTCCACTGTCATTGGAGCAGAATATATTACACAAAGAAAAGGCCATTTACCATAACTGCTTAAAAAGGCACAGCAGTTGGGTAGCACCCCTGAACACATATTATTACTGCAGGGCTGGAATCACGGTGGCTGAACCTAGAACCCTCTCAAAGCTCTTGACTTGCAATACAACAAAATAACATGCTCCATTCTATCCTGCCATTCATCTGACCTCGGGGCTTCTTATAATAACTTTTATATTGTGTATTAAAAAAATATAACATTAGTTGTTTTGTTTTTTTGTTGTTGTTGCAGCTAAAGACAGTAATCAGATCCTGTCCATTACTGCTGCTGGCTAAGCAGTTGTTTGATGGCTTTTGTGCTCAGGGCTGTTGGCTGTGCCATGTGTGCCAGGATTCAGAGTGGCATCTGTGCAGAGTGGAGGGGCATTGCTGGGGCTCCCAGCGCTGTAGCGTCTGAGCCCTGTGATTGGAGGGGTCAGCAACGCTGATGGAGAGACAGTGGTTGGGGGGGGGGGGGGGGGTTATTTTGCTACTGCTGTTGGCATGCCCATGATGCAGAGCTCTCTGATGACTCAGAGGAGGGACAAAGCCATTCCGACTCCTCTCCATTGTCAGGAGAAGCAAGCCATATGGTCATAATTCATTTTCGGGAGGGGGAGGCATTGATGGAAACAATATAGTAGTCATTTATCAAACTAAACTCTTTGGATTCCAATCCTAATAGGAACTATGCAGGCTTTTTATCACTCTAATTAAAGTACATTTTAAAACTGAAATATGGAGCCTAAAATGCTGAGAATTTTCATCTGTGAATTATAGCAATCATTTGCCAGTCATACCCAAAGCACAACTACAGAATTTAAACCAAAAACAAGGCTATGCACTTCCTGCAAAACTCTCTCTTGTAGTTGTATTATTAATAATCCAGAAAGTAATTGAGGAGGAGGAGGATATGTAGGGATGGTTAAAAAAAAGCTCAGGTTGTACATTTTTCAGTATATTTAAAGTTAGAATTTATAGGTTTTCTCCCTGTTATTTGCTTTGACCTGACAGGACAAAAGATGGCAGGTAAATGCATGCGCAGGCACCTATGTCGACAGACAGAGGAATATAATGTAATACTTGAGCACATGCATTTTAAAATATCTCCTATTATTAATAGTATTATAGAACTGCAAGTTATTAAGGGGGAGCGGGGTGGATAAATGAGGTCATATGCTTTTTAGCAAAATTTTACATATTAATGAGTGCATTTGTTGAAATCACTCACACCATCAGCAACAACAGTCAACTCATCACATTTAAATGAACAATGAAGATCCTATTTTGGTGGTGATAAAAAGGAACGGGTGATTATTCAGCACAATTCATGAGTTCCTGTCAGTGCTTCACAGCCACATTATTGGTGTTTGCAAATGATTAAAATGTAACTAAATGCCCAAACCTACAGTAGTTTAGAACTGGGGCAGTTGGCTTCTGATAATTGCAATGGCTTGGGACTTTTGTGATAAGCGCCTAATCAAAACAGATACGAATGTTAAAAGTCAATGATGGTAAAAAGTAGCCAGCTTTAAATGATGTAGGACTATACAGGTATCCCATATGCAGCTATAAGGAGTTGACTATTTTTATAAATGCATTAAAATTTATTTTGCTACTAAACAGGACCTGCAAGACACACCTGTTATAATTTCTGTGTTTTTCCATTTGACTTGACAGTATAACAGGCCGGTTGCTCATTGATGAGTTGGTTCACATCTGTTAATATGCAGAATTCAGTTCAGTTGTTCTTGAAGCTTCCAGAGAGAAGGCTTCTCTTTCTGAAGTGCAGGCTAGAATTTCAGTCAGTCCTTTTAGAAAGCTGCTATATATTATCACAGTTCTGTTTATTCATGGGAGCATGTTTATCAACATGTATTCTGTCTATATTTTATACTGTTTATAGTAACTTCTATTTCGTTAGCTGTATTTATGCATGTATTTATTGAGTCGTGTATCATGCGGCGCTGGCATCTCCAGTCTTATTTCTTTCAATTGTACCACTGTAGATGTTGTCTGTAATTTATCTGTACATAGTAGATTTATCAGTAACTTGTATTGTGAGGCTGTTGACCCTCTTATTTTTTAAAAGGTATTTATTTATTTATTTATTTTTTGGCGTGATAAACCATTTCTCCCTGGGGATAAATAAATACTCAGTAGATGCATTGAAGCATTTTGTCTGCCTGCTTTTTCAAACCATTAAATTTCTTTCTGGTTTTATGTGCAGTCATATTTTTTTTCTTATTTTCAGTGCAGCGAGCTTACAACACATTTTGGATGAAAGTACTGTACATTCCTTTTCCTACAACCATAGCTGATATATTGGCATATGGTTAATGCCTTTGTATTTTTGCAGTTTGTAAATAAATTGCTTCGAATCAAGAAATATTACACCAAGAGTCATTCTTAAAATGAAAACTGAAATGATTGAAACCATCTGTGGAATATGATCAACATTAAATTATTACAAAATTACAGTCATTAATATGTATTTTTTTAGCTGCTTTGTACATTTTGAATGGATTACACAAACTTAATACTATATGTAAAAATCAAAATAGCATTTTTATGAGACAAAAGAGTGGATTAAAAGGTTATGGTGTTCTGGAAGCAAAGGAAAGGTCGTGATGGTGTGTGTGTGTGTGTGTGTGTGTGTGTGTGTGTGTGCGTGCGTGCGTGTCTGTGTGTTGTTTGTATATATGTTTGTGTGTGTGTGTGTGCGTGCGTGCGTGCGTGCGTGCGTGCGTGCGTGCGTGTGCGGTTTTGCACTTATGTATACATTCAGTGGCCACTGTATTAAATACACCTGATCGTTAAGGCAAATAGCCTGCTCCTCGAAAAAGCGAATAATGTGACTGCAACTCAACATATCCAGCATGCGACTTTGACCGTGGTATGATTGTCGATGCCGAGCGTGGTGGTTCTAACATCTGAGTTAAAGCTGTCCTCCTGGGATTTTCAGCCACTACAGAGTTCACAGAGAATGGTGCGATAAACGAAAAACATCAAGTGAGCAGCGGCTCTGTGGGCAAGAGCACCTCGTTAATGAGAGAGGTCAGAGGAGAATGGGCAGACTTGTTCAAGCTAACAGAGAGGCCGCAAATGCTCAAATGACAGCAGTTTACAACGGCGGCGTTCAGAAGAGCATCTCTGAACGCGCAACACGGCAAACCTTGAGGCGGATGATGGGCTACAGCAGCAGAAGACCATGCTGCAGGCTAAGAACAGGATGATGGGCTACAGCAGCAGAAGACCATGCTGCAGGCTAAGAACAGGATGATGGGCTACAGCAGCAGAAGACCATGCTGCAGGCTAAGAACAGGATGATGGGCTACAGCAGCAGAAGACCATGCTGCAGGCTAAGAACAGGATGATGGGCTACAGCAGCAGAAGACCATGCTGCAGGCTAAGAACAGGATGATGGGCTACAGCAGCAGAAGACCATGCTGCAGGCTAAGAACAGGATGATGGGCTACAGCAGCAGAAGACCATGCTGCAGGCTAAGAACAGGAAGATGGGCTACAGCAGCAGAAGACCATGCTGTCGGCTAAGAACAGGATGATGGGCTACAGCAGCAGAAGACCATGCTGCAGGCTAAGAACAGGATGATGGGCTACTGCAGCAGAAGACCATGCTGCAGGCTAAGAACAGGATGATGGGCTACAGTAGCAGAAGACCATGCTGTCGGCTAAGAACAGGAAGATGAGGCTACAGCAGCAGAAGACCATGCTGCAGGCTAAGAACAGGAAGATGAGGCTACAGCAGCAGAAGACCATGCTGCAGGCTAAGAACAGGAAGATGAGGCTATGGCGGGCACGTGATCACCAAATCTGGACGATTGAAGATTGGAAAAATGTTGCCTGGTCTGAGGAATCTCGATTTCTGCTGTGACATGCAAATGGTATAGGATCAGAATTTGGTGTAAACAGCATTAATCCATGGATCCCTCCTGCCGTGTGTCAACGGTGCAGGCTGCTGGTGGTGGTGTCATGGTTTAGGGAATGTTTCCTTGGCACCATTTAGGCCCTTTATACCAATTGTGCATCATTTCAATGTCACAGCATAACTGAGCATTGTTGCTGACCATGTGCATCCCTTTATGGCCACAGTCTACCTTTTTGGATTTCTATTTTTTTTTAAATTTTTTAGAAAAAAATAACAGCTTCTGGCTGACTAGATACAGATTACATACTTTTGTCATTTGCTTTATTTCTTGATCATTGATGATGGATTGTGAAATGCTTGTGCAACTTTGACTGTTGCAGAGAAATGGTAAAAAAAAATAATAATAATAATAAAAATAAAAAAAACTGAAAAACACGGTTCCCTGCCAACATCATAATGTCATTGGTATGTAGGAGGCTGGACCAAGTCAGCACACTTCTGCCCACATTCTCTGGTGTTCACAGCAATTTATAACGTGGCTGGGTGTTGCTGCTCAACACAATCCAACAATTAACTGCATTCTTCATCATCTGAAAATGTTGTTGTTTTGGTAATATGACAGCTGTCCCATTGAGCTATTTGAAGTGAGACTGTAGATTGAGATTTTCTTTTGCATTCATTTTCTTGGTACTCATTGTAAGATTTAGTTTGATGTATCATTTTGGATCTGTTTCATATGTGTTACCATGTTTATGTTTTTTTTCAAATGATCAAATTTATCCAACAGACATGACTTGTGCAGTGTATCTACAAATATGCTATATGTGTGGGTTTCACAGAGGCACTCTGCTCAAATTTAGCGATGCTGCTGTTTCACGGCGAGGTATTGGAGTGTGAGAACATAGGGCCTGTGCCTCGTCCATCAGGGCACCATATTGACGGGATTAAAGGTAATAAGCTCACCCAAGCCGTGCGTGAAGAAGATGAGCTAATTAGTGCAGTGGTGCCAGACGGGCAGGTAGCCATCTTATTCCCTTATTCCCACACAGGGGTGGGGGTGGATAAATGCCACCGCCCTCCTGTGGTCGAGGCCGGCCCATGCGACCCCACTCCTGGAGGTAAGATGGTGGGGTGGAGGAGGTGGTAAATGGGAGAGAGAGAGGGGTAGAGGAAACCTGAAGGTGATGGGCTGGGAATGAAACAAGAGCCTGCATGTAGGCCATGGGCTTTCATTTCACACCCTAGAAAGGTTTATGAAGAAGAAGCAACAAATCATTTTGCCAGTTATTCACCAATAAATTATCACGTTTATACAACTCCTGCTGTAACTGATGAAAGTATTTAAATGTGATTGGGTGATATGCGACGTCCTTCAATGTCAGTGGCAGAAGGAAGGATGTCTCATGGCCACTGTGGCCAGCCAATCAGGTTCTGTGCAAAAGTGAAATCTTGTAAACCAACTAATTTCCAGAGGAACAATAAAAACACAGGTGATTGACAGTCTTCGAAATACTTGTTTGTAAAAAGGCAGTAGCAGGTGGGCTTGTGAAGGTGAAGCTAAAACGGTTGCAATACCCCATGTAAGGGCCTGGGGGCAGTGATGACTTCCCCAAGGCTTTAGCATTCAAATGATCAGACTCGCTGTGTCGGTCAGACCTTTTATGCATTCTACAGGAAAGACTTGGACACTAATTAAGATTGATTCAGAGATAGCAGAATTAATACTGAACTGGCAGAATGGTCTGAAATGAAAATTCTCCCAGTATTGCAAACCCTAATTATTCCTTGTGTCTTCCATCTATCAATCATTTCGCACCTTTCCGAAGGAGAGAGGGTTATGTGACCAAGCAACGAAAAAAGAAGAATTGTTCACTGACGTGAGTGTTCTGCGTCTGAAAGGGACATTTTCTAGACCACGGCTATGTGAGACTTCCTGTTTGTCCGTACCTGCCGCTTATCCAGGGAGACAGGTGTTGACAGCAATGCGTGGTGTTTTGAGCACCATAATCTAATTCCGGATGTAAGTGAACAATTTTACAGCATGCTGTAGCAGAGGCAGCAATAAGGAAGCAAGGAACCCGGGAGCTGTATGGCAATAGAAAATGAATCTCGGTTACAAAGGGCTGTTTCCCCCCCAAAATTGGCAGGTAAAATCAGGAGGGTACAGTTTCAGATGCTAAAAACGGGCTCTCTCCCTCTCCCCATGTTTTCCCCCCTCCTCCCTGGCTGTCTCTGCATGTGCTTGTGGAGAGTTTGTTTTGCGAAGAGCCGAGGCCCAGTATGATAGATGGGATGTTTAGAAAGGCTTTGAATTTATAGACGTGACTACGGCCATCCATCGTCGCAGCAGGCTATCCTCAAGGACACATCTAGAGTCCTGATTTTGTGACTGGCTCTCTGGGGACACCTTCCTCCTCCGCCATTCACCGGACAAACAGAATCATCCAGAAAAAAGACCGTTTACCCGTTAGTTCATTTCACTAAGATTATGATAATTTTATCGATGCCCATTATTTTAGTAGAACATCATTTCAGTGTTATAAGGGACACTTTGAATTACAAATTGATCCTTTCCTATATTGTTATTTTGTTGTTGGCGGTGGTGGGGAAATGCCTTTAGGGTAATTACTGTAATTAGCGATATAAATATCGCTGCACAATGGAAGTGCTGCGGGAAAAAAAAACAAAGTAACATCTTATTGCTCGACCAGAAATATCTTTTATATTTTTACATCACATATAATTAACATAATTCACAAGTAATCTAATTAACAGTTTCTTATAAGTAACGATTGTGTTGATCTGTCCTATGTCTTGCTCTTCTTGCCCAGTTTCTTTTCTTAAAGAAAGGAAAGAGCTCTACGTTAATAAAATATGGGACGTATGTACCCTGTGCGCAGTGAGAGTGAGCACTCAGGAAAACATGATCTCATCCTCAGGCCGACGCCGCGTTGCATGTCACGGCTAAATGCGGTGAGATGATAGATCATCCATCCCGTCTTCAGTTTCACATGAAATTGCAAGCATCTCGGCGCCTCTGTTTCAACTGAGTACATTGATTAAGACTGAGAAGTGTAAAATATACCTTTGTATATGCGTGCGCACATCACTAGTACACACAGACACAGAAACGCGCGCTCTTTCGATAAAGCCAAGGCCGAACTGAGTATTGCCAAAGATTGCACTTTTTTCTGCGTGCAGGCACAAAGGCATCCAGAAGTTGCAGAATGGAGATGTCTGGCTGGTGTGTAGGGTTTGACGATATACATACTGGGCCTGATTTACTAAGACCTTTAGCGGGTGCAAAACCATTTAGCACACGCTAAACCAATAACATGACCGATGATTGATCATGGCATTTGTTTGGCACCAATCATTGGTCATGTTATTGGTTTTGTGCGTGTGCTACAAGGTTTTGCACCCGCCAAAGGTCTTAGTAAATCAGGCCCACTGTATCTTAAGGTTCTGTTTGTCTTGTGCTTTTATGCTTCCAGCAGGCCCAGGGGCCGGGTTTCAGGGAATGGAGGAACTGGAATGTGAGAGCCGCACATGGCTAAAGTTATGGTCGACCACATCGTATAGAGGTGTGACAGTCCATTGTTGCCTTCTTCTTGCCACACATTAATTATCTTTATGTATGGTATGGTACATTCCAGGATTTGAACTTCTATGCTTCTGGTTACAAGTCAAGTCACTGTATGGTTTCAGTATGGGGTACAAAGAACATGCAAACAATTCTAGATTTATTTTGCTGCACAAGGAATCAAATCGTGAGTACCGTTTTAGCTGCCCAATTATTTCTCACTGAATATCAATAATGCATTTCTCATCATATTATTAAGACCAGCTAAGGTCATGGGTTCAGTTAGATAAGGACTCAATTTTCTTCAGGTCATCGCAGCCGGTTAGCTCCTTTGCCTGATGCAGGAACAGGAAAAATGTTTGATCTGCTGTTGACATTAATAATTCATATTCAAAATGGCTTAATGGAAAGGTCAGCAATAAATTATATTTTGTGGTAATGTAAAGTTTAACAAGGCACAGTAGTAGGTATGACGGTGCCGTGGAGATTAAATTAAGCATGCCGCTGCATGTGAGTCTGTGGGCATATTTTACTCACAGCTGCACAGTAACGGGATCGGGCCTTCCTCTGACACAGGGCAAGGCTTAGGCCCAGTGGAACACGTTAAACAATAAATCAATCTGCGTTAGCAGTGAAGTGATTACATGCATCCTCTCCCAAGAGGTGAGCCGTCTGTGTCAAGAGGAGGTCTAACACTATTGACTCACCAACTTCACATTTTTCTGATGATGTGCTTGTCAATTAAACCCCTCACCAGGCTCTTTAAACAGACTTGGTTCAGTCAGATTCACTTCAGCCATTTAGTGACCACGAGCACCCGCTCTTTACATCTGAGGAATTTCCCAACGCCCTAATGCTCACAATTCAGCTACAGAGTTGTTTAAAATTCATATCAAAATACCACCGGTTTGGCACATATTCACTGTTTAAATATTGAATATAAATTCTCAAATATGAAACTGGGCTATAATTCTGGTTAAAGATATGGTTCAGTATATTATTTCAGTGTTTGTTTTTAATTGGCCCAGTCAATCTTTTTGCATGATGAAGGATATTTTAAATACTTATAGAAGTTTCTGATGCCAGCTAAGAATTACTTAATGTGACTTCAAAGCAGCTTGTACTGTGATGTTACGCCTCAGGAGGCTGTATCTGTATATTCCTGATTGATGTTCAAAATATTATCTTTAATCTTATTTGTACTATTTCCTATGGCACATGATATATTTATAATGGTGAATAAATGCAATAAAATGTATGTGTGTTTATGTAAGGCCTCTGGAAACCACAAACCTGTGAATTCCCCAACACCAGCCATTGTAAAGGCCATTTCAAACTTCTGTATTTAAAATGTCCTTCATGGCGTCCAACGACTGTCTGGGCCACTCGAAAACAGGTAACAAAAAACTCCAAAAAGTGCACTATCCTTTTACATGCAAGTACCTCTTTTATTACTGGCATAGCATTGAGTCAGTTCATTTCCCGCTTAGCGTTCATGATCAATGAGCTGGCAGAAAATTTTTGGTAAAGAGGCTAAATGTCCCAAATATGCATCCACTTCAAATTGTGTTCCTAACCACAACTAAAAGCTATAGACACCAATATTATTATCAATTAGTGCACAAATTCTGCGTATTGGCTCATAGCATAACACTGCACATGAAGAATGGCTGTTCCCATGACTAACAATACATCGATGCAGATCAGAGACCCATCAAGCTTGGAAATATGCGTACCACTTAGGTAAATAAAGATGTAGAACACAAACAAGAAAGTCTGCTAGGAATGTAATCTGTTAAAAATAAACTGTCAAACATTGCTAAAGATATATTTCACTGTCATTTATTTTGTTTTGCATTTATCATATATTCAAGAGAGAAAATAATTTTAAATGAAATCCAGTCACAATGATCTGAACTACGGGTAAATGCACCCTTTTGTCTACTGCAACATTGGGCACAAATAATTAGCTCTCAACATAGCCTTGAGCTTTAGTTCAATGGCTTTCTTGCAAATCCTTTTATAATTGAACATATGAACTAGCCAACTAGAAATAAAGTTGCTTGTGATGTGGCAAAACAGCAATACAATACATATATTTTCTTGAAAATGAGTACAGTTATGCATACATGCAACATAGGCATATTATGTTATTCCCCTATAAAACCATTAAAAAATTATTTACACTTGCTATGGAAACTTAAATGTATTTCATGCTACAAATATGTTTTGAATGGTGAGGTCAATTTATAAGCTCCATGTTTTTTTTTTACCTAACCTGAATATTCTGTGTGTTTGTATTTATAGGCTTAATGTTTTTTAACGACTATTTTATTCTTTTTCTGATGTGTAAATAAATCAATCAAATGACATGACAACCATTGACTTTCTTATAGCCTAATAACCTTTTTACCACTACAACTGTCAATTAAATCACACGGAACATCGGTTATTAGAATTCAGTATATCCTATTCATTTGGTTTTGGTGGTAATTAGAAAACTGACTTAAATTAATTCAATAAAGACTTAAGTAATAAGATTGTCAGGTGAAACATATTATCATAAATTAAATAAACACACCCTTAATTGTTTGGCAGGAAAAATGGCAATCTTATTTCACACTGAAAAGTTATCTTTAAAAAGTCAAAATAAACCATTTGCACATGCTTTTATATGTTCAGCTTGGTCACGGAGTGACTTTCATGAATGAAAGTCATTGAATATGACAGCTAATATCTTTCCATTCTCCCAAGGGTTCCACCTCAGCACAGCTGCCAGAAGATGCTAGATTTAAACTTGATTTAAACTTGTATGTATTTCTACAATATTGATGTTATTTTTGTCACAATAATATCCACAACACATCAAATTCTCCCAAACTCTGGGTTTCACAATACTGGCTGAAGTATCCATGTTAGTGAGGAATTGAATATATTACATTTTATATTTAGATCTGAGGTCAGTTGGATATCCGTTCCCCCTTTTCTTTTGATGTGATTGTGGGAGTCATTTTGGCTCGAGATGGCTTACTGCTATTATAGCTGCAATATAAAGTGGGACAGGGCAGATCACCCTTTGGCAGAACTTTCCTGTTCTTTATTCTGTTTGAAATATTTGCAAGCTTTCATTTGAAGTTATTTTTAATTATTTATCAATAGTTCTGTCACAAACCACATTTTTGTTATTGTTCCTTTGACCAAAATGAACATTGGTGACGTGCTTTTTCTTTTGATTATTCAGATATTGCAATATATATATATATATGCATAAAATAAATGTATTTGCCCCCCTTTTTTCAAGATGGGCACCGTATGAAATATTTCTGTTTGCTATCTTTTAGCACTCAAAATGTCTGGATGGTTGCTCTAAAAGCCTGCCACAGACCTTACTTCTAGCTAAATGCAACATATCATACAGGTAACAACTGTAGCATATTAGCTGAGTTGTGCTGTGATTTCCTGAAGCCAATGAGATGTGGGGATGAGTATGTTGTGAATTGAGTACACAGCATGTTACTTTCATCATACCCTAGTTAAGACTGCTTTGCTGTTTTGAACAGTAAGGAAACATGGTGTGATTATGGGGATACATTATGGTTATGTCGACTGTATTGGTAAATTGGACAACGCTTATGAGGGTATATGATTAGAAAAGGATATGTGATTATGATAGTAATCTCCTGTGGAACAGCATGGCGTGTTAATGGCGTCTTCATGGATTCATTGTGGTGTCATTATGAGGTAGCGTAACGCGGCGTTGAACGTAATATTCTTTGTTATATTGAGTACAAGTTTGTTATGAATGTAGTGTGGCATAATTATTTGGATAATGCAACATGTCTGTCATGCTCTGGTTACAAAGGTAGTGCGTTGGTATGAATATCAATATTATGGTTATGAGAGTTGTGAACCATGCTCATCAGTGTCAATGTTGTGGTTACTATGGTTTACAACATGCTTTTGAATATCGGTGTTACATGTATAAGAGTGGTTCACTGTGCTAATGAATTCCAGTGTTATAACTGTAGTACACTGTGTCAGTGTAGATCAATGTTATAACTGTAGTACACTGTGTCAGTGTAGATCAGTGTTATAACTGTAGTACACTGTCAGTGTAGATCAATGTTATAACTGTAGTACACTGTGTCAGTGTAGATCAGTGTTATAACTGTAGTACACTGTGTCAATGTAGATCAGTGTTATAACTGTAGTACACTGTGTCAGTGTAGATCAATGTTATGATTATGAGAGTAGTTCCCTGTGCACATGAATGTTTGAGTTGTAACTGTAGTACACTGTGTCAGTGTAGATCAATGTTATGATTATGAGAGTAGTTCCCTGTGCACATGAATGTTTGAGTTGTAACTGTAGTACACTGTGTCAGTGTAGATCAATGTTATGATTATGAGAGTAGTTCCCTGTGCACATGAATGTTTGAGTTGTGGATATACACTACTCACAAAAAGTTAGGGATATTTGGCTTTCGGGTGAAATTTATGGAAAATGTAAGTTCACGCTACAGTGATATTATACGTATCATGAAAGTAGGGCATTTAAGTAGAAGCATGCAATGGTGATTTCCTCATCTCAAACAATTTATTGAAACAAAAGCCAACAACAGTGGTGGGTATACCACAACAAAAATGTCAATGTCTCAATAACTTGTCATGTGCCCTTGAGCATCAATTACAGCTTGACAACGACGTCTCATGCTGTTCACAAGTCGACTTATTGTCTGCTGAGGCATGGCATCCCACTCTTCTTGAAGGGATGCCCTCAGGTCATTGAGGTTCTGGGGTACAGAGTTACGAGCCTCTACACGGTGAGTCAGCTGATCCCATAGGTTTTCTATGGGATTCAGGTCTGGAGAAAGTGCAGGCCACTCCATTTGAGGTACCCCAGTCTCCAGCAGCCTTTCCCTAATGATGCGACCTCGATGAGCTGGAGCATTGTCGTCCATGAAGATGAAATTAGGCCTGTGTTGTTCATGCAGGGGCACAATGACTGGATTAATGATGTTATTCAGGTAGTATGGGCTTGTCACTGTACCATTCACAAAGTGTAGGGCAGTTCTGTATTGACTAGACACACCTGCCCACACTGTAACACCGCCACCACCAAAGGGTCGTCTGGTGACAACAGTGGCTGATGCATAGCGCTCTCCTTGACGTCTCCAACATCGTTGGCGGCCATCATTTCTGCTCAACATGAATCGACTTTCATCAGAGAACAGCACTGAGGCCCACTGGTCCCTCGTCCAGCGTAAATGCTCCCTGGCCCATGCAAGACGATGACGCCTGTGCCTGGTGGTACCCTTGCAGGTCGTCTAGCACGCAGACCACGCTGATGTAAACGGTTTCGAATGGTCTGACGTGACACTTGGGTGCCTCTCACCTCCCTTAAATGTGCCTGGAGTTGAGTGGCATTCATCATCCGGTTCCGCAGGGCACTGTTCACAATGAAGCGGTCATCAGTGTGGGATGTGGCCAAAGGACGTCCACTTCTATGCCTTTCTGTGACTCTTCCAGTCTCTCTGTATCTCTGTTGCAACCTGCCGATGACACTCTGTGACACTCTAAGCTCAGTGGCCACTTCCCTCTGAGAACATCCTGTTTGAAGCCTCGCAATGGCGAGGTACTGTTGATCAATTGTTAGGTGTCGTCTTGGTCTCATGATGTCAAAATGTGAACAGCATGATGAAGAGGACTGTTTAAATACCAATTCTAATTGAACCATGAAATTTATTGGTCGATTCATGGATCAAACACCTGTTGTGAATTTTGCCGTTCAGCTCCTTGTTAGAGAACAGCAAGTTGTGCAAAAAGTACTGAAACATTGAATAGTTGGACATGTGCATTCAAAAGTTTAGAGAAGGTCAAATTAATTTCACCTGTAAAGGTTATAGTGCATTTTAGGTTCATCCTGAAATTTCACCCGAAAGCCGAATATCCCTAACTTTTTGTGAGTAGTGTAAGAGTGATGCACTACGCTTATGAATATCAACGGCATGGTCCTAAAGGTAGTGCTTTGTGCATAAGGTTATAGCCATTTGGGTAGCGCACTGGACTTGTTACTGCCAGCGTAATGGACATAAGACTAGTGCACTATGCTTATCAATGTCAACGTTACGGTTATAAAGGTAGTGCGCTGTGCGTGTGAATGTAAACAATGGGATTATACGAGTAGCGCACTGTGCCTATGAGTGCAGTACAACAGGATGGTGGGTGCAGGCGGGGAAGAGATGAGAGCAATAACGAGCAGCTTGTTCGGTTCCCCAGTGCGGCGTGCAGCAGCAGAGCCACAGCTGAACGGGGCGCAGCGGTTGGCTCAAGGAGACGGCCACAGCTGTGCTCCCCCGGGGGTGTCTGTGTGTACCGACAGTTACCTCAGGCAGACCCCCCACCCCCCTCCCCCTCCCCAACCCCCTCCAAGCCCTGTGGGCCTTTTTCCAGCTCTTGTTTTATTTAGTTCGCCGATGTCATCGCAGAGCTGAGACGCTCGCTCACTGCGTCCCGGGGCTTGTTATACTACCGAAGTGTGCGACGCACCTGCTTCCCCAGAACACCCTTCCTTTCCATCGCTGACTTTTCTGCGTATATAAGCCGCTGCGTACGTTAAGCTTTTAACACATCTTCCGCCTGTCATCTGTGTCATTGCATCCTTGGGCTTCTTTCCGTCTTTTCCTCTTAAAAATCCCTCTTCAGGCAAACAGCGGCCAGATCATAAAAACAAAATGCATCAGTTCCCTACGATCCGTTTCCTCACGTCTGTCGTCTCATTTGAATAAATGTTATCCTCCGTAAACATTTGTTGAACAGCAGTTTGCGGCAAATAGCCTAGTTTGCACCTGAATCTGTATCGTGAAGACACATTTTATCCCCCAGTCACGGAATGTTCTGATGACGTGGGATACACATTGCAATGAAAGGTATTAATGATTAGAATCAAGTGCCCCATGTATACAAATAATGTACTTCAGCATACTTGAAGTATAATTACATAAGCAGAAATTATGCTTTAAGTGTTCTAAAGTATTAAATAGTATACTTTAAGTGTACTTCAGGATACTATTTCTTCACATGGGGCCACGCCATGATGAATTCAGAATGAAAAAACGGCGTATTCTTTCATGCATTTTAATGGCAAATAATGAATGAGAGCGCATTCAAATCGTGCGCAGGGGTTTGATGATGACCTACAGTAATCCGAGCCGCTGTCTGGAGATCACCGTATAGCCCCTTTCCCGAAATGGCTCTTCAAACTGACAAGTGGCAACACGGCAGCGCGGCAGCATGCAGGGAAGCACGCAGCTATATTTCACTACGGAGAAGAGCTGGCCAAATACCTCGGCCAAGTAGAAAGTGGAGTGCAAATTTTCCCTTACAGATTTGCCACCCATGAACTGTGGGAACCTGCTAACGAATCCAAATGGAGATACTACGTGACATTTCTAGAAGAAAATGGTGAATCTTCCACGGAAAGTCACAAAAAGGATAAAAAGTATGTTATCTTTGTAGCCTGTGCAATTACATACTCAAAGATTGAAGGAATTGTAAAGGTGCCATTTGCTAGACACTTTTTTCAATCCGTGTTGTGAGGTGCAATGGTGGGTGGTTAAAGGCCACCTGCTGCTTAGGCATCAGTGCCAGTGCTTAAACTCTATCACTGCTTGTCCTTGTGGTGAGATTGAGCTCTTTCCCCATTCCTTTACAAGTATGAAGTTGGCCTAACAGTTTCACCTTTGGAAGCTTCCCTATTGCTTGTGCACTCACGTAACCATGACATCAAGGTCTTTCCAACAGAGAGCCGGTTCAGGTTCCATACATATGCATGAAAGGTGCAGCAAATGCATCGGACGTCACGCCGGGAAAGGTCAATTTTGAGCAAGTCATTTTCTGCGTCAGGATCTGAAGAATGAGTGCGTTGGGAACAGCGTGCCTCTGCAGTAGAGGGCAATGAGAAGAGACAGGCCCCAGAGGGGAAGGAGGAAGGTTCTTCCTGTGTGTCGACTGCGTACGTAAGCGCACATTTGCGTGAGCAACGTCTCCACAATATGTGGTCATATGGGAGCTTTTTCTGACACAAAATTCTTACTGACAAGTCTTTCGGAGAAGCAGGAGGGTTGGCAGACTTAATGTTTCTTCCAAATAGTGATGCGTTTTTGTGATGCACCGTACGGCACACTGTCATTTACTCTGTGAGTTCTCTGTGAGCATGAGAAAGTGGAGGAAGACCGCTGCTTTCATGCACAGTGCTGCGACAAAGTTAAGCCTTCGCGACCGCAATAACTAATCTCCTCCCCAAAGTTAGCTTCCGGGTAAAGGTCAAGGTTCACCGTAATTCAGGGCTGCAATCAAGATGCCCCCTTCTCTAGTCAGCAGACACCATATTGATTTGATTAGTTGCTAATTAAAAGTAGGCAGCCTGGCCGGGCACAGGGGAGATGACTCAATTAGCAGGATGTCAGTGAATCTAATTTCCCCGGCTCTATCGCACATCTCCTCTCTAATGAATAAGGTCGAGGAAGAGGGATTCTTCCAAGGGGATCTGTCAGCTTTGAGGAGACAAACATGCAGCTCACAACAATCAGAGCCTTAATCTCCATTTAACGAAACCTCTTTATTTACCTAACGAGCTGCCACAGCTGATTAACACACTGCTACCTGCCGAGTCCGTCTGCCCTCGACTCCGTTGCAGCCCCCCCCCAGAAGGCTGAAGGGAGCTCGACTCCGTTGCAGCCCCCCCCAGAAGGCTGAAGGGAGCTCGACTCCGTTGCAGCCCCCCCAGAAGGCTGAAGGGAGGCAAAATGCACCTGCAAGAGATTGCTGTAGTACTTGGAAGACCTGGAGAGTCACTGAAGAGTTTGTCACTCAAATGAAATAATGCACTGTGTTTGGCAACTGGCAGATATAAAGACCTGTGTGTGCGTGTGCGACTGAGTATATACATAGGTCTACGGGTGGATTCCAGTCGCTTATTTCATCCGTCCTCTTCTCCCCGGTCCTCACCTGACCCGGAAATCGATCGAGGTTCGCCATCTTTAAGGACATTCCAAACCGTTAAATGCTCCTCGGAGGAGCGAGGAGTGGGGAACGACGAGGCTCCCGGAGGATGCTTCAGTGAGGAAAGTGTAGCCTTTGCAGAATCCTTTTCTCAGAACGTGTGACATGTATAAATTACCCACCACTCTCCACAGCTGCCACGTCGCAGGCACACAATGCAATTTTACTTTTCCTTTCCATTTATTATAAAGTGCGAATCCATAATGACACTCGTTCTTTATAACTAACAAAAGCACCATTTATTCATGAAAAAATAAGCTAAAAAGCATTATAGTTAAGCATGTGAGCATAATATGATGCTGACGCTTGATTGAGCAAGGACGTTCCAATTGCCTAATGCATGTTGCCTCGTTTCCTCTATCCTCGTATCTGATCCTTTTATCCTTTCCCCGCATCCTCCATTGGGCGGAGCTAAGGAGCGAGGAAAGGACGCGAGGAGAGGATGCAAGGAGTAAAAATAAGCGATTGGAACGAACCCTATGTGTATATGCACTTCTGTATATATGCCTCTGAGCCTAACATGATATACCCAAGTAGGACGTGTTCCTGGATCAACATTCCTGTTAACCGATCATTGCCCTCTAATGTGATCACTGCTCTGCAGAACAACCTCCCCCCACTGAGTCATTTCAAAATTCCCTCTAAAATGTCTTGGTGTCCAAAGAGGTAAGCTAGTTTGCGCACCATAGCTCTGCAGTTCTGTTCGCAAATTCGCAAAAGTCATATTTTAGTGGCACCTTATTTCCATCATTCATATATATGAGCGCTATTAGTGGCTTGTATTTGTAGCTGAGGTAGCGCAGTGACTGAGCTAAGATTGGTTTTGATTGGTTAATAGAAAAGTTGCTCCAGGCACAACAATAGTGATGTGGATCCAGTAGCATATCCTACTTGCCTAATCACATTGTGCCGTCATGCATGCATTAGAATGTGTGTGTACGTGTGTGTGCTTACACCTGAGTACATAGGTCTATGTGTATGTGCACTTGTGTATGGATCTGAGCGTGTGCATGTACCACATATGCATGTGTGCATTAAAATGTGTGTGTGTGTGTATATCTGTCTGTGTATGCACGCACATGTGTGTGTATGTGCGTGCGTGTGTATGTGCGTGCGTGTGTGTGTGTGTGTGTGCGCGTGTGTGTGTGTATGTGTGTGTGTGTATGTGTGTGTGTGTGCGTGTATGTGTGTGTGTGTGTGTGTGTGTGTGTGTGTGTGCGTGCGTGTATGTGTGCGCGTGTGTGTGTGTGTGTGTGTGTGTGTATATATCTGTCTGTGTATGCACGCACACATGTGTGTGTATGTGCGTGCGTGTGTATGTGCGTGCGTGTGTGTGTGTGTGTGTGTGTGCGTGTGTGTGTGTGTGTGTGAACGATGAACACAGCACAGAAATGGGGTGCGCTATGGGAAATGCTCAGTTTGGAGAGGAGAAGCGGGGACTTGGTTTGTGCATTTGTTTGCTTCGTTATCAGTTGGCAGCAGGAGGCTGGCGTTCTCGATCCCTGCAGCCCTTGGCATCGCTACATCTTCATAGTGAGCTCCCACATGAGCCGGGATATTAATTCTCCCAGGTGCCTGTGTGTTTATCGTGGAACCAAGAAAGTATGCCTTTCAAAAATGGATTCCGATATGAGGTTTAAATTGGCTGTTGTGTGCGTATCCGCACGCGTGGGCAGCCACCCCTTCCCTGCTTCCTCGGGCTGTGTCCTCTGTACCACTGTGCAGCTGTATACCCTGCAGCCTGAGGGGAGGTCGAGAGAGAGGGAGAGGGAGAGAGAGAGAGAGAGAGAGAGGGAGGGAGAGAGAGAGAGAGAGAGAGAGAGAGAGACAGACTGGAGGAGCGGGAAAGACGCAAGCATTCTGGCACGTGACACTGTTTTATGCTGAGTTGTGCAGCACATTTTATTATTAACCCTTCAAATTCAGATTAAGGTGTAAATGGACTTTGGGAAAAGAAAAATCATCTCACAGAAGAACTGCGTGGAACAGACGTACAAGAAGAATTACACAGAATCGCAGAATTTTCATTGATATCAAGCTTAGGGTGTGAGTGGTTGGCAATTCCATAACCTCGTTCACATGAAACAACCCGATATGGCAGAGACCGGTCTTGAGAAATGTACCTTTACCCCCGGTAACCTATGGGGGTGATGAGGCCTAAACACCAGCTAATGACTATAGTGATTCCACTCATACGTCTTTTACCCACTCATACACTATGCACGTGCTTGTGTACTTGCAATTTATGAATTTAATTGAGTTTAAATGGTTTATGTAAGCTATATTGACCTGTTTACCTGTTACTACTGCATCTTCTTAAGCAGTTCCTAATAATACATTAAGCTTGCTACAATGGAAAAATAAAACTAGACTAATGTACCTAATAAACAACATCATGAGGTTTACAGCTATTTATTTATAAAGTGTTAATATTATTTCTCTTACTTCAGCAGAGAAAGTTATTTTTATGAGTGCAGCAGATGCAGAGGTGCTTATGTTATGCTTTGAATGAGAAGGTAAATTAGAATATATGGGCTCCGATTGCTAAGGGGGTTTTTAAACACATAAATGGGAAGCAATGGTAGCTGAGCAAGAATGAAAAAGCATTTGACCTCTGTGATTGGCAAAGCCATCTGGTATTTGTAATGCACCGTTTTATGCACCAGTGCACATGTGATACAAATTATGGTGATTCACCAGGGCAATGTACACTTCACCAGCCACAGCTTGGAGGCACGGATAAATCACAGGTTAGGTCAGCGTGAAATGGTACCAGTAGGGTTGCGAGCAGATAGCTTCCTCATGAAACGAGTGTAAAGAGAGAAGCTTACTAGCCCAAGGTGAGATTTGAACCCCGCTCCTCCCACTCGTCCAAAGATTCCAAAGACAAACGTTACCAGTCAGCTAAAGGCGAAATCGCCGATAGCTCAGTGCAACGTCGTTATTTTGAACCCGAGGGATGCGTCGCCAGAGAGCGTTGTCACGATAACCTGCTACAAGCGCCTTCGCTTTACTGCACGTCACTGCGCTTACTAGCGAACTAGCCGAGCTACACCCGCTTGCCACACTCCCTCAGTGTGGAAAGCGAGGAAAAAGGGTGGCTTACTCCCTGTGTACAAGATGAGCTCTTCTCCTTGCGCAGTAGCTATTTATGGAACCGCTGCACTGAGATCCAGTTCAAGCTCTGACGAAATTCCAACCTTCACATTTATCACCTCTTTGTGAGTCCGGCCCTCAGTGGTTCTGCCTTTTGGCAGCACTTTCCATCGTCGCCCCCAAACGGACGCTCAGACACAGTGTCCGCAGATGGTGCGAAATGGGGGAAATGACCCCGGGGGTTTGTTAGCGGTTCGTGTCGCTGCTCCACATCACTGTGAGCGCATTGTCGCGGTGGCCTATCTCGTCCAGGCAGCCGGGCGGGTGTGCAGGTGATTTGACGAGTTTGACGGCTGAGGAGATAAAAAGAAAGCGGTTCAAAGGTGTCAAGGAGAAGATGACAATTTGTGTTTGTCTCCCGCGGCGGGTCGCCGTCCTGCCCTCCGATCGCAGCGTTCGAGAGGCGCGCATTAAACGCCGCGGCGGAAAACGGCGGCCCTCTCGGCCGCGCGACCTCGCGGGGCAATTGCAATCAGCGCGAGAGCGCCTCGTCCGTTCCCGTCCTGTTGCGAACCGCGTTCTCTGCGTCTGGTGGGCCTCCCTCGAGCCCCGCCCCCAGCTCAACCCTCACGGCGCCCGCGGGACCCTATAAATATTTAATCTGGCAGGCTAATGAAGTCAATCAGCATGGAAATGGGACAGGAATCATTGTCATGCGTGTCCTCTGCCCGGTAATGACAACAAAAGCCGCGAGATAAAAATCCTCAGCTTGCAGCTGCCAGTTCGGCTCATTTCTGAGGTGACTGCCCTATTGTTCCGGCTTCTGAGGCTTTAACCGACAGCTGTGCGTTTGTCCCCGTGTCTCTCTGCGCGCCGCATGTCCGGGCAGGCACCGTTTAAAAGAGGCGTCGCTTCACGCAGGACCTTCTGAGAAATACATTTCTTACGCAAAGGTTGTGCTGCCCTCATCATTATGTGTACGGCTGAAGCTAATGGCGCTGAGTGCTTGGCGTGGGAGACCTCCTGGGAAAGGAAGCTGCTCCATATGGTATTGGTCAGAAGAGACAGCTTCAGGGCAGTGATGTTGACACAGTAAGATACACTGCCCGGCCAAAAAAAAAGTCGCACACTCTATTTCATTGGACCGCCTTTAGCTTTGATTGCGGCGTGCATTTGTTGTGGCCTTGTTTCGACAACCTTATGCAATGTCACAACGTTTATTTCCATCCAGAGTAGCATAAGTTTTTGGCTGAGATCTTGTATTGACGACGGGAGAGTCAAACCACTCCGTAAAGTGTTCTCCAGCACATCCCAAAGACTTTCAATGGGGTTAAGGTCAGGACTCTGGTGGCTAATTCGTGTGTGAAAATGATTCCTCATGCTCCCTGAACCACTCTTTCACAATTTGAGCCCGATGAATCTTGGCATTGTCATCCTGGCATATGCCCATTGATGGGATAACCTGGTCATTCAGTACATTCAGGTACTTCGCTGACTTCATTTTATTGCTGCATAATGTTGCTGAGCCTAGACCTGACCAACTGAAGCAACCCCAGATCATAACACTGCCTCCAGAGGCTTGTACAGTGGGCACTATGCATGACGGGTGCAATGGCAACTTTTTTTTTGGCCGGGCAGTGTATGATAGGATAGGATACAAGAAAATTGCTTCTTGTTAAATTACTTATTCTTACTTTTTTCAACTGAGTTTCCCACCTACAATGGATGTGTAAGTCGAAAATTTTATAAAACAGACAAATGGAATAAAAAAAAGGTTAATATACTGTATGTCAACATAACGAGATAACGTTCCTAGATTGTATAGAATTGCCACCGAGTGTTGTGTTAGCCCATGCATATGAGTCAGCCATGCTAGCTAATAGCTGCTTGTTCTGATGATATAAGGGGATTTCAAATCTATTAATTGATTCCTGTCATGGTTTTGAACCCTGTTTCACATTGCGGTCGTTTTCCTCAGTGGCCACGCGAGGGCGCTGCCCTTTTGGTAAATGCTTGCTCCACCCTGCTGAGTGGGCGGAGCTTCTGTTAGCGTTTACACCTGTTCGTGGTCACTGAGAGCTATATAAGCCTACCGTTCCCTTCATTCGGGGCTTCGACATTAATTGTTAATTGTTTATTGTTATGTACTGTGGTGTTATTGTTGGCTGTGAGTTCTCGTACCTTTTTGGCTACTCGCCTATTTTTAGCGTCTCTTTTTAGAGGCAGGGCTTATTTCTTACTGGCTTGGTAGTTGATTATCTCGTAGAAGTTTGGGACCGTACAATGCTCTATTTTGCCTTTAGTGCTTTTTCTCCGTGTATGGAGTTTTGGGCGATTCTGTTCAGAACTGTAGTTCTGCTCGCCCTTCGGCACATGTCTTCCCATTGGGAGATCAGGCGTTTCGCTTCTACTTAGTTATTAGCTCGTAGAAGTATAGAGTAGCAGTTCTTTGTTCCTTTTTCGCCTTTGATTGGTCTTCTTACTGAGAGACCTGGCGTTTTAGCTTCTACTCATTTCCGGGTTACGGTAAGCCAGTAAGTAGCTTCGGTACGTTTATTCCCTGTTGTCTCCTTCTCGTGGACTACGTTCCCCTTTGTTGTGAGTCAGGGTTTTTATTTATATTGAGAGGCTGTTGTGCTATTTTGCGTTGGTCCTCCGTCCTTTTTACCTACGGGACGATTTTGTTTCGGAACTATTGTTCTGTTCGTTTGCCGGGTGTGTTTCTCCTTGTGTGGAGTTTGGGCGAGGTTGTGGACATGTTTGTGTGACTGCGCGTAGCATGGTAACTTTAGCTCTCTGTTCCTTCGCTTTGTTACATTATTTTACTGAGAGGCTAGGGCGGTTGTTCCATTTTAAGCTTGCGTTAGTCTATGGATAGTAAAGTTATGGGACGACGGTGCTCCGTCGGCTCACCTGTAAAATGTTTCTCTCCTGGGAGATCGGGTGTTTACCCCCTTTGTTTTCTTCATTGGACTGCGAGCCCATTAATATCGCCATGGAACGTTAAATCTCTGTTCCTGTTCGCCTCATTAATATATTCCTCATCTGAGAGGCAGGGCTTGTGTTTGTGCTTGTGTAAGTCAGTTAGCCGATAGTTTCGGTGCAGCTGTCCCATCGTCTTTTGTGCTCTGTCTCCGTGTATGGAGATTTGGGCGATTCTGTTCAGAACTGTAGTTCTGCTCGCCCTTCGGTGCAATTCGTCTCTTAGTGAGACCGGGCGATGTTTTGGACATGTTTGCGTTTGACTGCGAGCCTATTATTCTCGCCATGGAACGTTAAATCTCTGTTCCTGTGCGCCTCGTTATTTTCCTCATATAGAGAGGCAGGGCGCTTATTTTCAATTCATCTCGCGTTGGTCTAGCCGGTAAATGTCTGGTACTGCCTGTCCTGTTTCGTTCCTTTCGGTGCCTTTTCTCCTTGCATGGAGTTTGACGATTTTGTTTGGAACTGCTGTTCTTTTCGTCTTTTGGCGCATGTCTTCCTATAGGGAGGATTGGGCGATTTTGTGGACACGTTTGTGTTTGACCGCGAGTTTGAGAGTAGCCTGGGAACGTTGGATCTGTTCCTTTCGCCTCCACTCATACTATCATATTATTTTGCAGTGTTTGTTGTGTTTTTTGTTTGTCTTTACGCTACTCGCCCGTTCTTATTTTGTCTCGTTACCGAGACAGGGCGCGTATTATTTCTGGCTGTTTTGATCCCTGTCTTTACGCTCTACTTGGCGTTTGACAGTTAGCCGGTTAGTAGCGTCTCTAGTGGTGTTTGTGTTCCTTGTCTTGTCTCCTCCCTTATCTGCGGGTATTCCGCCTTCGTGGCCTAAGGGCTTAATGAATCCCCTTGCTGCGTTTGGCTCCTCCTTCCTCACACGTCACGCCCCATTACAGATTCCTGGTTTAAAAAATGGGAAATTAAATAATGAATTGCCGTAATGGCCATGTAGACCAGTTATTTCACGTTCCCATCATACCAACTTAAAAGGCTATGAATTTGCATTTTATAATATCAGATCACTTTCATTTGTATGTATGTAGTGCTCATTGCCAGGCACTGGATATGTAAATAGCAGGGAATCAAAGTCTGAAGTCACATAAAGTTAGCCTAATAGAAATGTAATAGAACCTAATAGAAACTGCAATATGCCTCTGGAAACCCTTTGATTTTTACTCCTTCATTTCAATTGTAGGCCTATATCTTGTTTAATTTATACTTATGAAGAATATATTGATGTTTCTGAAGGTTGGATCTTTACTTTTTTGCTGTTAGATATATTTTGATTTGCCTTAATTTTTCATGCTGAATGTTATCATTAGAGTCGTCAGGTTACCATAGTGACAAAGAAAAAAACCAGGGTGGTGAATGCAGTGACAAGCTATTGGCATTTTGAAAAATAATGTTTTTCTTTTCTCAGTCTGTTTTGTATTGCACGGATGATTTTAATGTAATGTAGATATGGTTACTTGTTCATGTGTATGGGCCATTTTGGGGCTCGCTTCAATAAGGTTTTAAATGAAATAAAAAAATAAACTAAAGCACTAATTAGCCTCATTATGAGGCACACTTGGGAAGACTTGACTGTACTTCGGTTGAAACCTGTCCATTTAGAAGAAATCTTGTTTTTCAGAAACTGAGGTCCAGACTCACTGCAGTCTTTAAAGATCCCACAACACTCATGCAAAGAATAGAGGGCTCCCCTGTGTCCTGGCCAAATTCCCAATCAGGTTCTCAACAGCTGGCCACATAATAATTGCAGTAATTTTTTAATTGAGTAAATACGTGCATTTCTGTTTCTCCACCCCAGCAGATGTATAGTGATTTGGGGTTCCTTTGGAGTCAGTTCATTCCACAGTAAAGTAATTTTAGCCTATGTTCAGACTGCATCTAAAAGTGGCCCATTTCCAATTCTTACCCACATATTTGACACAGTGTGGATGTTTTAGAACAGTGTGAACAGCAAAAAACAATGTGGAGTCACATCTTTTCAGTTCTGATTTGTACCTCATACATCTGTATGTGGATATGTCAGATATCTAGCCATGCTCAAATGGGAATTGTTCATTCCATACATGGGTTTAATATGCCAGTGTATTCCAGTTGGCTGGGGTTCGCCATCTATCAAAAACAGGATTGGTACAGAATGCCATTCTCCGTGCAACTGGAGGAGAGAGAGAGAGAGGCTTAGCTTCTCTACTCAATGTAGAGTGGGGTGTTGGGGTCACTTATGACGTTGGCTGTATCTTGCAGAGGGGAGAATCAGTGCAGCTGGAGCAACTGTTTACACTAATTAATCTTGTTGCTGAAAGAATTAATTGCAATTTGCTCATGTTAAAATTATCATTAAACCAGTTCAATAACTAGTTTGTTCAGGTCACATTCAGGTGATTGGCCATCTTTGCATTTTACTTTATGTCAAGAAACGTAATGCAAACATACATTATTATCATTACATAGTGTCAAATGGAAGGGGAGACAAAGAGAGAGAAATAAAGCAGAACTCAAAAGCAGGATTATTAGCATTTAAATAGTGGTTAATGTCAGAATGACTGTTGTGTCATTTACTGTAATTACCAAACTCAAATTACTTTCCTGTTTTGTGTGATTACAAGTAAAACGGGCCTCATTCATGAAACGTTCCTAAATATATGCGTACATCTATGGACAAAACAAGTAAATTATATGAAAGATTTACACCAGATTCATCAAACCGTGCGGAAAGGCAGAGTTGGTTGTATTCATGTGAGTATGTTCATAAAATCCAATTCATCATAATTGATAGGCGCCTGCACCTTATTTTGCGATTTAGCATAGATCCACGCCCATGGATTGCCATATATGGGAGTTGCAAATTCTATTTACAGGTGCATACGAATTCAAAGTGGCCCAGAAAATTCTAAATAAATAATTGTTCTGACACTGAAATTGAAGTTTTATTAGCATGTTCAGTAATATTTTTGTATTGTCACTCATACTGGTGTCATAGGAACTGGTAAAGTAAAAAGGCCTGGCATGAGATAGCATGTGATGATAAAGTTCTATCAATTTAGAAAAATAGTACTAGGAGCATTCATTATGTCATATAGGTCTAATTACAGGTTCATAGCCTACAATATAGGCATAATCTAAAGTGTTAGCTGTTTACAATCGTAATTTATGATGTTTGCATTGTGCATTTCAAAGGCTACATTTCTTCTTGCGAATTTAATAGAAAATATAAATAAATTCATATTCTAATTGACATTGAGAAGCTACATTTAGCAGGATTTTGAATTTACAAACGCGGTATGTGTGGTCCTGAGCAGGTGTAAAGTTTGTTCATGCGTACGAACAAATCTCAGATACGAAAACTTTAATGAATACCAAAATACGAATGAAATTGCTAATACTAATGATTTATGCGGAAATCTGTTCTACTCACGTTTCATGAATGAGGCCCAATCTGTTTAACAGTTTCAGTTTGTGTGTGTGTGTGTACCAATATAACACTATTCATATACATTATATTTTAAATGTGTTCATTAAAAAAGCAGCAACACTGGTTTAAATTCTCTATGTGCAATTATTAATAAGCAAATAATTGCATCAGGATAATAACTTCACAAATCTAATATTTCTCAGGTCTAAGTCCCTTCCCTTCTCTCCCCAGATTCTTATATAAAAACATGCACTTATTTTTTTATTTCACTGATCATAACCTAGCTTCTGTGCGTAGTACTGGTTGCCAGTTCTGTGTTACGGGTATAAACTGCCGCCTAGAGGGCACCCTTTAATTTGCTTAAATCTGTAAATCAGTCAGTTAGTTTTAGTACAGTAATCTTTGTACAGATTAATTAATGAATCTCATGTTTGGTCACATGATGGCACAATGTCCAGTCATATATATGAAAGGCAGGAAATTACATTTTTTAAAGCACAAAGATAAAAGAAAAACATTTACAATTGCATGTTTATCATTGGATGTGCAAAGCTGCATTGTCACCTCACGGTGCTTTGCCAGACACATGAAAAGGAGCACCTAAAACTGTGCTCTATTTTTTGGGCTTTCTCTGTCCCCGTTTTCAGCAAAAATAGCAAGTCATAAATGTAGGAGCGGAGTGTTTACATGAACTGAAAATACAGTTCAATAAAGAAACTGTCACACCCCGTTTCACACCTCAGTGATAAATCAGAAGGAAAAGGCTACGAAATGTAATGCCAAATGTGAAAGGACCCATAAATCAAGCAAAATAACTCCAAATAGCCACGCATACTGGCAGCCATCCAGAAACATTGATCAAATCTACATGGATAAAGTGAGATTCTTATCACATGACCCAAAAGGATTTGAACAACTAACTCACTACTTGAATCATCAAGTGCACAATAATGGTACTCACACTATCTATGACAGCACACACTGCACTTGAGTCCATCTGTGTATTTACGCATTCAGCATAAACTAAGTTAATTGCACTGGGCTAGCCTGCAAACTACTCACAAACTCCCAACCATCTCCTGTGCAGTTTAAAGTAGACCACAGCTTGTTTAATTAAACAACCTCAGGAAAACTAATGAACTTAATCAGATGAAACTTACAGGCCTCTTTTGTGGACTGTTACTGTGGTCTTCTCACTCCAATCTGTTCAGCTGAGCATAACACAGACATACTGTCCAACAATAAATATTTCAGTGTCCGCCTTCTGCTTGGAGCTGGGGGGAAAGAAATACCATATTTTAGCTATGGAAGCAGTAAACAACTGTCTCACCGCTAATTTGACATGTATTTTGAATGCCTTAGGATAACAGCATACCAGTATATCATAGTAGCAGAGACACCCAATGATATGATAGCACACAGTAGCCTATAATAATGGAAGTATTCCATGGGCTTTGTCAGGCTGAGCTCATGTTTGTGGCAGTCAAAGCTAGACAGATTATTGTGTCTAGTTTCTTTCCTTTTATTGCTAGGAGTGTGCATGGCAGGTCTACACAGAGGGAACTTATGCTCTAATTGAGTTTATTTGTTTTAGTTTTAGATGTGGGGGCTGCCAATGGCACTTACTCTCCCTCTGCAGACAGTTCTGAGAACAGCTTCATTGTAGAAGAACTAGCTCTTTGAAGGCATTCTGTGCAGGATTTTTGCTTTGAAAATATTGTGAAATAACCATGCTCAGCCATATCTATGATGCACTGGCAATCTCTGTCACACATTTGCCGAATCTGTGCTCCTCTGCTTGTATTTTTTCTTCTAAGATAGGTTTGGGACGTTTCTGGGCGTGACACTCTTTTCTGTGTAGGGTGGGTGTGGCTACAGAGCCTGGGGGGTGGGATCAGGTTTCAGTGGAGCGTTTGTAGCTAGCTAGCTACTGCAATGGTGGTGGTGAAGAAGCATAAGTACAGCAAAGCAAAAAACAACAAGCCAACAGGCTCATTCAAAACCCTGAGTCAACCTTGGAATTGCGTTTCCTCGATGGGGACAGCTGAAGGGGATGAAAAGCATTGGAGTGTGTTGGACCTGGAAGTAATGTTACCTCGCTATCCAGCTAGCTACCGTGAGTGGGCAGGGTACATCATTTTAGATACTAGTGCAGTGCCCGTTCAAAATGTACCTGTTTGGAACGGGCTGGACTTTACGGCGTGCGTGACTTTATGGCGTCTTGCCTGACTCGTGTGGAGTTTTGCTAGCTCGAGACAATTTCATGCACTTGGCGTCGCGATTTGCCGAGAGTGATGGGCGCTTCTTTTTGGGTATTTCTGCGTTGAGCAATAGTTGTTCTTGTTCTTCTTGGGTTTAATGGTGGTCGGGCAGTTTCGGATGCGGCTTTCATGAGAGATGGTACCCTCTCAAGTAGTTGCGGGGACGGTTTTTGTGCTGTGACATTAGTTCCGGATTCCGCATTCATAATAGTGGACGGCAAATGGCGTAAAGGAAACAAAGCCACTTGTAGACGACTGCCGATTTTTTGACACTGCACTTCCTAGGGTCCTGAGCAATACACCTAGCGAATTTCAACTTCATACAGTGCCCGGTTGTCGAGCAAATCGAAATACAGACACACAGACAGCAGACACACAGCAGACAAGATTCCTTCCCTTATAGTTAGATAGGACCACAGCAAGGCTAATAATCCTGCATAGTATGCCTTTAAGCACTGGCAGGTGGTTACAGTTTCTGAAGCCTCCCCAAGGCCTCCCTCCATGCATTAAGCCTGGACCTCTATGTGTTGCTGTTCCACACCCGACAGACTCCAGCTCCCAGAGATCTTTCCTGGGAATAGATACAACTCTTGCAGCTTTCAGTGATAAATCCAAGGAGAGCTCAGATCATAATTTTTCTCCGTTCAGTTCCTTGAAGATGCCTGAGTGGTACGTATAGTTTTTTTATCTCTTTGTTTCATACATGGAGTAGAAAATACAAGTCTGGAACATACATTTTATTTATTTATTTATATTTACCACTATAGTATTTTTCCCTCCTGGATTTATACCAGTGACTCTCATCGTAAATCCTGGGGCTAACCCTTTCTCTGATGCCTACTCATTTTTTATGAAACATGCTGTAAAGGCCTAAATTCAAAACCTGTTCAAACTCCATGACCGAAGACAGCCTGCCTCACTGTTTCCTCTTCGTTATCTGTCAGAAGATGAGCTTTGTGGCTTGACCAGTCACGGCAGGCCGTGGTGTGGCAGCCCTAGGCAGTGGAGTAATTGAGCGATGTAGCGGAGAGAGGACAGAGCTTCAAGGCCACGCGGGTCAGCTTACTCGATGCAAGGTCAAAGTGTGCGGCCATAAACACGGGTGACCCCCCCCTTCGTGCATCATCACAAGGCGCCAGCAAGTAGTTGACGCCACCCAACATTTGGGCGTTCGTCTTCTTCAGTGTCAATACCCATGAAGGTAAGTCGCAGTTTCTATTGATCTTCTGCCAGTGCAGCAGGCTCTTGCAGAGGGAGGATAGGGAGAATGCACCTTCACTGCAGTGCTGTCAGTCCAGGGGTTATCATCAATATTGCATCTGCAGTGCTACTGGTCACCAGCAGTGCACTGGCATGACACAGG
Organism: Synaphobranchus kaupii; assembly: GCA_029718625.1. Taxonomy (NCBI): domain Eukaryota; kingdom Metazoa; phylum Chordata; class Actinopteri; order Anguilliformes; family Synaphobranchidae; genus Synaphobranchus; species Synaphobranchus kaupii. Next base: position 32,107,915 of record CM056379.1, read on the forward strand.
AAATAAAGGCTGCGTCTCTCCGGACAATTAAGACATTTTCCACCAAACCGACGTGCCCAAATCATCTCTTTTATGTTTCCCAAATGAAGCCTGTGCATGTGCAGAAGTCTAATTTGTAAGTAATTTAATTCGCTGTATCTATGATGTGTACCACGGCACGTGCGTATGTTACAATAAATGAGGCAAGTTTTCTAGTTTACCCGGAGGCCCAATCTAAGAGTGATTAAAGAAGTATCCACGTACACAGCTTGATCTCCATATTGTTGTGTTTGATGTTTGCTCGGTACAGAGGCAATGGAATAAAATAGCAAAATAAATGAAAGACTGAAAGCAAACGCACAGGAAGAGAGCAGGGATAATGGCTTCGGCTAAGTCTCTGGGGCTGAAATTCTGAACATTTCAAGGACACCTCACTGACTGCAGAACCCCCTCACCCCCACCCCCCCACACACACACGCCTACACACAACCACCACCATAGGGCAACGGTGCCTTGCTTCTCGCTGTCTTATCACAAAGGCCCACATGCAGCCAAAGTTGCTGACGTGGTGGGTGATCAATATCACCCCCAGCGTTGATCAGTTGGACTAAAGACTTCAGTTGAACAACTGGCAGATGCCCAGCCTTGGGGACAGTGGGCATGCATCAGCTGTTTAACCTCACAAGCCCCCGACACAGCCATCTCATCAATGACCAACATGCAACATTACCCTGTGCAGCACACTAGAGCAGCCTCCTTAAACATGTTGATTTGTCACTCCTGAAACTTGGTATTCCAGTGCTTTCCGAGGAGGCGACGAGAAGCAGTTTAGAGAGCGAGCTCAGCCAGCTGTAGGAGAGAAGGCAAATCGAGAGATAATGGACAGTGTGAGAGAATGCAAGAGGGGAGTGGAGAGTGAGAAAGAGAGAGAGAGAGAGAGAGCTCCCAACAGAACTCTAAAACAACAGCATGTCTTCCTGAGGAATGATACAATAAGGCTGGCCAGCCATGCGCACAGTCGAATCCCTCCTGAACACTTGTCAGAGACCAGCTTCCACTTGGCTCAGAGACAGGGAGAGAAGGCTGGAGAAGGGGGAGAGAGGGAAAGTGAGGTGAAGTGGTGAGAAGAAGCAATGGGAAATTGCAACCGGGCAGACGGTTTGTTGGCAATTACTTTTATTTATTCATTTATAATTAACTATATTTGCAGTGTGTTATTGTGGCGGAAGAACAAACTACCCAAGGCTGGATGCATCCTTTCCATACATGTTGGCACGGAAAACAAGAGCACACTGCATTACAGTGTGTGTGTGTGTGTGTGTGTGTGTGTTGTGTTTCACTGCTTTGCATGCAATTCACAAGATGGGCTATATATTAATCATCAGAGACATACCCATGATGATTAATATATAACTGCACTGGGCTGAACTGGAAGCAAGCTGCGCCTGGCTCGTTTGGATTCCTTTTGCACCATTGGTTCTTGCAATGCAGTAGTCGCATTGTTGCCAAGGCTACAACTGTCCACAATGTGTAGGATGCTAGTGCAAAGCATATTGAATAAATTTATAACAATAACAACAGACCAGTACTTGAATTGCTATATAAATACAACAGTATATCACAATGAATCTTGAAGTATCTGTTCATTAGCTATAAAGTGTATATCGACAAGCAAATGTAAAATTTGAGGACACTGATTATTAAAAAGCTGTAGCTGTTTTGATGATAACTAATCACTTTACTGCCTAGGTAGTTTCGTGCTACCTAAATATCTGGTACTGATTTATTTTTGAATGCACTATATTGTACATATATATATATATTTAAAAAAACATTTTGAGAGAGCATATATACTTAATACTATGCTATATACAGTATTTAGATGACAATGGACAGAAAGATATATGTATGCTCAAAAGTATGCAAAAATATGCAAAGGTTTATAGTTTCCCAATTTAATTTCACATTCCCTAGCTATTCCAACCAAAGTCATTGAAAATATAGCAATAGGAGTTTTTTTTTTCAACATCACTTCAGTTTTAGTGTTGTTATATTCTGATTGGCCCAGGCAGTTTTTGGGTGCCATGAAGTTTAAATAAAATAGCTTTATCAAACACTAAACTCTGGGCCAATTGAAAACATATAATGAAACTAAAACAAAAAAATAACCCAGAATGTGAACTATCCCTCGTTTGCAAAACAATTCTTGAGCACTCTTAACAAACATGTGATCTTCTCCAGGACCCGTGTTCATAACGGCTAATCTCCCCTTTTCAGATTCACCGTCCATTACAGTCTGGGTATAGCAAGAGAAAGCCTAGTCTCGTATCAGACACTGAAAGCATCTGTGGGAAAAGTTTTTCAGTGGAAAAGATCAAAATGTTTCATATACAGTAATTCTTGCATTCAGTACATTAACATCATTACATCAACACTGACGATTGTTAGTACAACAGTAATATTATTCGAAACAAGATTCTACATTATCTCTCCCGCTTTTCTTTGATTTGAAGCTTGTAGCTCTGTGTGTTGCATTGCAAAGGGTAGTAGAATCGCTGTAGCGGCTTCACTTCCATCCGTGTCTCCCAGTTATTTCTTAATCAAGGGAAGTCAATGGAAATTTGTTTCTTAGGGTTGACATATTGTAGGCTGCTGAATGTGTGTTTATGTGAGTCGGGCGGAAATGTCACAGTGGATTTATTACAGTAGACCTTGTTTCCACCGCTGTTGAACCCACGCAGAAGCGGAGCAGCTGGGTCGAATAGAGCCTCAACAGTGTGCCAGCTCCACTCTGAACATCAGTCCTTCTGACTGGCATCCTAATGGCGCCAGATCTCCTGGTAATGAATGTGTATATGCTCGGGTTCTGGCACGTCAGCGCGCTCCTGTTTGAGTGCAGCCCCAGCCAGAGTGACGCAGCGTCGCTGTACCGCCATCAAATTGCTATCACCGGCCGCTATGACTCTTAGTTTAGCAGCTTAAAGCCTTTCTCTGGGGACTGCAACGTCGATGGGAGAACACTCAGACCTTTCGAAAGTTTTGGCTGTTATAAAGAAAACGTGTTTTTTTAAACACCGTTTCCTCTCGTTAAGTCTGTAGTAATGTCTTTTTAAATCGAAGCATGCCGCATTATACGACATGAATGCCACCTGCAGATGAGGTGACAGTGCAGAGTACGTGCTGTCACTGGAGGAGAGCAGACGACGAGTGACGTAAGGTTCGCTGAGCAACACTTTCCTGTCACCTGCGATGCCATGTCCTCCAGTCAAATTCACATTCAGCTTAGTATGGCGGTTAAGGCGAAAAATAGCTCCAAAGAGCCCCGAGCAAATTCAGGGGAATTGATCTCTTAGCAAACACCTCTACAGAGAGGTCTGTCCATAGTCCCCCAGGCCTCATCCACATAGGCCAGTCACAACCATTAAAATCATTCCAGACAGCTGCTCCGTGCCTCCCAGCACGAGCCCCCCCGCTCCACCACCCTCCTCTGCAGCCACTCACAGGGCTCTGAGCATGATGTCACCCCCCCTCCCGCCTGAGACCGCTGGAAAGTGGTGCTTAAACGGGGGAACGCTTAGGCCGTGCGCCCCGCTCCAAGCGCCAGGCTCATCTCCAGACTTTTAAAATGTGCAAGATGAATGAGGGACACGACACGTCGGTCGCTCTCACAATTACACCCGGCGATTTATTACACTTTATCTGTTTGGGTGTAATTAACCCTCGCCGTGGAAATGGATAGTTATCAGCCCTTTATTACCAGCACCTGCAAATGTTCCAATTTCTCTCTGTCAGCCCCGTGTGCTCTGATTCATAATTCAGGGGGCTACTGAATCAATCCTGAGCCCTCTCCACTGCTGCCGAGCCCAGAGACACAGTCCATCAGGCCCTGAAGCTCAGAGAGGGGACACTGCCAAGCTGTCTGCTGGCAAAACAACCTTTATCTAAAGGCAATTAGGGTGGAGGGCACTGTCTGTGGCTGGACCAGCACTGGAAATTATGTTTTAAGTGTTTCAAGTACTGTACTAGAATGATCTGTAGGACGTTTGCTGATCACACAGAGGTTTATAATAATAATAATAATAATAATAATAAATATAGCTGCAAGCAGCGATTTCCGGGGACCGTGCGGCATTAGCGGCATTTGTAAAACGCAGAAACTGCTAAATGGTAGACAACTCTAGACAGGGTTGACCCAAAATACAAATATTTGTTTCTAATCAGGGCTTTTGCCATTGCTGATGGTATCTTTACCCGATCCGGTAAGGGCTTGCGTATTAAGTCTTTTAAGTACAAGTGAAACAGTGAACAGTTAATACTGTTACATTTCTTAACTTTTGCAATAAAAAGGTGTTTCTTAATGTGAAAACAACATTAAAAGAAGCATAGCATTTGCACAATAGTTTTGCCAAACATTAACCGAGCCATTGGTACCAAGCCGGAATTGAACCGCTGACCACATACACATGGACAGCCAATACTGTATCCACTAGGCCTAAGCAGGTTAATAGAAATGAGGAGGCCAAATAAGACTTGTGTGTTGCGGTATCAGATTGTTTTGGCTTACTGACTTCATAATTCAAACAGATAACAGGTAATATTGTGAAATTTCCTAGCCTTTGCAATAAAAAGAACATTTTAACACTGACATGCACATTGTGTGCCTCAAAAAAAACTTGGGAATAGGTGGGGATCGAACCACCAACCTACTACACGGCAGTCAAATGCCTTAACCACTAAGCTACTGGAACTTTCACAGTTGGTATAGTAGGTAGACGGCCTGTTAAGCAGAGATAGTGTACTTGGCGGATGGCATACCTGCCATCCCAACATTTGTATTTCTTTAGTGCCACCACGCAGATTGATTGGGTTAAAACTGCAGGGCTCAAGTCTTGATCTAACTCTCAATCAACCCAACAAGTTCAGAACTTTATATCAAACGGGTTTAGAAGTACTAGAATTTGTGCGATAAGCCACGCCCAATGCAAAATTCATTGGCTTCTGATTCGGCCAATTTTTGACATACGCCTTAGTAAAATAATGCATGTATGTAGGGATGCGGGTTGAGTACCTTGAACAGGTTTTTAACAAAAAATGTGTTTTACAAAAAATGCTAATTAGCGGAAAATCGAAGATGGCAGACTTCATGGTTTCTTGAGGCAAATGTGTTGGGCAGGAGTCTGGGATGTATCCACCAACTTATGTGACTGTAGATCAAACGGGGCGTCGGCAGTGGGCGTGTCAATGATTTTTAGTGAATTTTAAAATATTTTCTTATATTTGGATCTCTATAGCGCCACCACATGGCTCGATTGGGTTGAAACTGGAGAGGTCAGGTCCAGATGTTACTCTTAAAAGACTTTCCAAGTTTCATAACTTTCTGTGAAATGATTTTGGAATTATTAGCATTTTTGTGATAAGCCACGCCCACTGGATATTTATTGGCTCGTCATTCGGCCATCTTTTAAAATATCAAAATTCTGTATATAGGTTTTATGACGCATGGTGTAAGGAGTGTGTTTACCAGGTTTCATGTAAATTGGTCAAATTTTATAGGAGGAGTAGTATTTTAAGTGTTTTACAAGTAATGCTAATTAGCGGAAAATCCAATAGGGCTAACTTGATGGTTTCTTGAGGCAAATTTGTTCAGTATGAGCAGACGGACCTCTATCCCACATTTTGTGACTCTAAATAAAACGGGGCATATGCAGTGGGCGTGTCAATAATTTTTAGTGAATTTTTAAATATTTTCTTATATTTGGATCTATATAGCGCCGCCACGTGGCTTGATTGGGTTGAAACTGTAGAGGTCAATTCCTCATATTACTCTTAATTGATCTACCAGGTTTCATAACTTTCTGTCAAATGATTTTGGAATTATCAGCATTTTTGTGATAAGTCACGCCCATTGAAAATTCATTGGCTCGTCATTCGGCCATCTTTTAAAATATCAAAATTCTGAATATAACTTTTATGAAGCATGATCTATCGAGTTCGTATACCTTGTTTCATGTAAATTGGCCAAATTTTGTAGGAGGAGTAGCATTTTAAGTGTTTTACAAAAAATGCTAATTAGCGGAAAATCAAATATGGCTGACTTCATGGATCCTTGAGGTAAATTTGTTCAACATGAGCAGAGGGACCTGTACACCACATTTTGTGACTCTAGGTCAAACGGGGCGTCAGCAGTGGGCGTGTCAATGTCACAATATTTACACGTGCACTACAGCGCCACCAACTGGCATATCGCCACGAAATTCGGTGTGAACTTGTATGATGACAACTTCTAACTATTTGCCAAGTTTCATGATAATCAGCCAAGCGGTTAAGGAAAAACTCAAAGAAGTAATAAATGAGTACATTTAAGCCAAAATGTCGGCAAATTCAAGATGGCGTCCACCAAATTAGTAAAGTTCTATGATCCATATCCAGCTCTTTGTCACTGTAGCAAGTTATACATCACTGCAAAGGAACTGTGATTTTTAGTGAATTCTTTTATATTTCTTTATATTTGGAACTCTATAGCGCCACCACATGGATATATTGGGATAAAACTGTACATGTCCAGTCCTAATGACACTCTTAACAGACCTACCAAGTTTCATAGCGTTCTGTCAAATCGTTTTGGAATTATTAGCATTTTTGTGATAAGCCACGCCCAGTGAAATTTCATTGGCTCGTCATTAGGCCATCTTTGAACATATCAAAATTCTGAATATAACTTTTATGAGACATGGTCTAAGGAGTTGGTATACCAAGTTTCATCTCAATTGGTCAAATTTTGTAGGAGGAGTAGCATTTTAAGCGTTTTACAAAAAATGCTAATTAGCAAAAAATCCAATATGGCGGACTTTATGGGTCCTGTAGGCAAATTTGTTCAGAATGAGCAAATGGATATGTATACCAAATTTTGTGACTAGGTGAAACGGGGCGTCAGCAGTGGGCGTGTCAATGTCAAAATTTTGTAACGTGCACTACAGCGCCACCAGGTGTTCAATCTGCGTCATAATATAGAGTATTCAAGAGTTTGGGAATCCCAACAAGCTTGCCAAGTGTGGTGATTCTAGGACAAACCAGCTCATGGGAATTTTAGGTGAAAGGGGAGAAAAATAAAATAAAATAAAAATAAAAATCTGAACAAAAACAATAGGGTACCTGCAGCTTCGCTGCACGGTCCCCTAATAACAAAAAAAAGGTGCAAGCAGCAATTAAGGGAGCCAAGCATAAACCACCAATTAGAAAAAAATATGTATCCAAAAAGACATTTCACATTTACAACTGTAATTGCTTAATGGTTTTATTTCACATCTGAAAAAGGTAAACATGAGTGGTAGCAGTGGCCAAACCCTGAACCGCAAGATTGAATGGCAGATATTCTACAGCCTATACCACTGAACAGTGCACTTAAGAACAGCCACCACAGTGCTGACCAGTCGTATATCTCAAATCATTAATAGCAAATGTATTTTAAGACCCAACTTAGCAGAAGACAAGTGCCAAGAAAAAACATTGTGGATGTTTGTCAGTTATTACACACAGTGCAAAATGGTTTTATGCCACCTTTGAAAACAGTTACAAGTAATAAGAACCGAAACGGTGTGCATGAGCTGCTGCTGGAATCGATCGCATTTCGGCCTTCTCCACTGATCGTTGGGTAGAGTAGCAGCAATCAGTGCTGAATAGTGTATTGAGGAATTACATGGTCAAGCAGTAATTTTAAATAAAATATATATTTTTAATGTATCAGCATGAACCTTGGAGAGCGGTGTGCTTTAAATGTATACCAAGTTCTATGCTAATATTCCTAATGGTTAGTTCTTTTAAACCTAATTGACCTATGCAACATATAACAACTGCAAATTTACAGGCATGGTGCAGCCATATTGTTTTAAGTTCCTTTTAATAATTTCTGAAAAAGAACAAAAATTTTGCACGTCATTAAATACATAAATTATTATTCATGAAGACATACATATGTGTACAAAGTTTAGTGTTTCTGTATTTTACAGTATTATTGCTATTAAGGTTCAAATTTCCAATTAAACAATCAGTCAATCAATCAATCTATCAAAGTTGATTTATATTGAGCATTTTACAAAGAATTTCCTACAGTCCACTTCACAATACGCCCCGACCTAACCCCCCACAAAGCAAGCCAAAGGCAAGTGTGGCATGGAAAAACTCCCTGGATGGCATATGCGAAGAAACCTCGGGAGGAACCAGAACCAAAATTGGGGGAGCCTCTTCTCCTCTGGTGTATGGTGTGGGTTCAAAGTGACAGCTGTTATAGCTCCACCATGTGGTCAAATCAATGTCATGACTGGCATGTTTGTGGACTTTCAGTGGACATTGGCATCTATACACCTACCTAGTTTTTGAGTATCTGAGAATCCATCTGCATTTTATAACTATGTCCAATTAGTTGGAGAAAATGACATAAATGTGACGAAAAATACATGCCTTCACTTTTATTGCTTTGTGGTAGCAAATATGTCAAGATTTTATTATCTGCTAAAGATGAAGTTCTAAATAGAAATACTGCAAGTTACATGCACATAGACCATGTGGTTTAGGAGGAGATGTTTCAGTGCCACATGTCAAAGATTTTAGATATATGACAAGATACGCAACTGGCGCTTTTCCCCATTGGATTTTTTGTCTGCACAAGAGGAAGTGATCAGGCATGCGCAGTAGTGTTTTCAGTTAGCTTAGCAACTAAAGTTACATAACGTATGCTTAGAGTGGCACGCATCTGACCGGCGCTAGCTGGATTTAAAGTTGGTTTTCGTTGGATAGTCAAAATCATAACGGGTTGTAAGTAGTAGTACTTCCTGACAACCTAGGCATATATAATCTATAAAGAAAAGGTAGACTTTTGATTTTGTCTGTCTGATAATGACCCGTTTAGTGAACTGTTTTGAAAAAACTCCATTGACCGCCAGTCATTCAATGAGCGCCTGTTGTCTGTCTAATAAGTTCCAAGTGCGGACGTTCCAGACCTGAAGTGGGACCTCTTGCTCCGCTTACCCTCTTTGCACATGTACAACTGCTACAATGGACAAAGTTCATTGAATCATGGCAGCCATGTTTCTCAAATTGTGTACCACTATTGGCAAAGGTTACCATTTTTAACCTAATTTGCATTATGTTCAAACAACAGAAATTGGTTGGCTTACTACAGCCATACTTTTTTATAAAATGTCAATATTTTATAAACTTAAAGGTGAAAATCCACAAAAATAAATAGGTGAAAGTTGCATGTTGGTAGGATAACAGAAGGAGGTGATATTCAGCAGGTCGTGATACTCTGTCCTACAAAATTATTCACACACTTGCTAACTATGAGTAAGCACAGATGGCTTCATACACAATGCAGGTAATGAGCTCTATTGTATGCTCAAAATAAATTTGGTAAAATTATTTATACTAATACGATTTCTCAGAGAACAGTTTGTTTCACAAGTTCTTTTTTTTTTTTTTTTAATCTGTCACAATTATTCAAAACCATAATAGTTCTTTAAACAAAAACATCTGCATAACATACTACATTTTTAAGTATCATCCCAATCTCAGGGTACTGTATTGTGGCACCTTATAGCTTCCTGTTTCACTGGGGTATAAAAATACTACATTTTTTATAACATCCATGGGATGTTAACAAAAATCCATGGGAAAGGCAAAGAACTCTGAGGAAACCAGACAAAGGGTTGTTGCCCTTCAAGTCAGGAGATGGTTACAAACAATTTCAAAAAAGAACGTCATACCTATGGTGAAATGTGGTGGTGGGAATTTGATGGGGTTGCTTTACAACTACAGCTCCTGAGGATCATGTTAACATCAATGGAATCATGAACTCCAGGAAGTACTAGGATATTTAAACCAAAAACTTGTTTCCTTCTGCCGGGAAATGCAATATTTTCGCAAGACAATGATCCCAATATGACCAACCAAGAAATGTTTAGCTGTGACTTTTTGCAATGGCTATCTCAGTATCCAGACTTGAAATATTGGCAGAGTAGTGCACAAGCACAGACTGAAGGACCCTGAAACATTTTGTGTGGAGGTAAAAAAGTTTTTTTTTTAAATACTCCCAATATGTTCAGCAATCTCATGAAACACTGTTAAAGATGACCCAGGAGTGTAATATTTCTGAAGTAAGCATTGAAAAAGTACTGAAAACAGGGGTGTGAATATTTGATGCTTGGGAATATGTGACACTTATTTTAGGATCAGATACTTATTTGGGAAATGTATAATTTGAGAAAAGTATAATGTTGGTTGATTCCACTGAATTAGAGTAGAACATTTTCCAAGCCTTCATATTAAATAATTTCATAATTTAAATATAGTTGATAACTTGTATTATTTATTTTATAGTTAATCTTTATCAAGGGTGTGAACAAGTTTGGAGGACATTTAAACCCTATATCACTTTTCCCCTCTACGGCATATAGTGTGATTTTTTTTTGTCATTTGAAAAAAATGCATTTGACATCAGATATAAAAACATATTGATCAATACATGTAAAGTTTAAAAAGCCTTGGAGTAAGACAGAGATAGGCAGTAGTTTGTGTTCCGCCGCTAAAATGAGGTTGCACTAGCAATCGCAGAAAGCGGATACCACCGTGCATTATTTCTTTCTGCACTGAAGACTCAAAACTGCACTGAATGCTCATTGCGCTCGTTCATTATCTCAAACATATGTTGTGGAAATAATATAACACAAGAACACTTCAGCGATTGGTAGATCCATCTGTTGCAGTTTTTTTTTACTTGATGCGCTGCCATTCCACATTGGGTATGAATGCACCCATTTAAAACCAACAGAAGAGTGTTTTCCCCCCCCCCTTAAATTAATTTTCCATTTGCTGCCGCCTGCCTTCTGCAAATGCGAGTGGCTGTTTCGAGCACCAGACTGCACTGTAAGGGCAAAGGCTGCTGCCTGTACATGACCGTGAGAATGTTGTAGCTAGCTCTACAAAAGGCTATCCAATGAAATTACATGAGTAACTCGTATCAGGGCTTTTTTAATGCCTACACTCTACACTGAAGAGAGGATTCTTTTTCCAGTGGAGCACTAAGCTCAGAGACGCCGTACGAACAACAGAAAGGGTCTTTGACTGTATGATAACTGACTGCTTGTTATGATGACAGTTTGTCACAGGATTTTTTTTACAAGCTTCTTTGAACTCAAGGCTTCATGGACTGGGAAACTGTGAGTTTGTAGAAACAGTGATTCAAACATTACGCGGAGCTATTTCCCTCACATCTCTTCTCTCGGCGCTCTCTCATTTCACTTATCCGTCTTTCTCTCTCTTCATCTCTACTCCACTTGTAATTGACTGCAAACGGTAAAGAGGGGGAGGGGCACCAAAAATATAGAATCTGCACGCTGATAATTGCTTTAATGGTTGACAATAAAACATCTGAATACCATTATAAATCTATTGCATTTACATTTATTTTAAATGGTAGTAATTAATGACTTATTGTATTTGTTCTCAATTATAACAAAAACACATCCATATTGACAAAATGAATGGAGAAAACAACGCGCTTGGTTCGGTTTTAGCTTGCAAATGCACCTCCAGAGGACGAGGCTAGCAGCTCAATGCCTCCAATACAGTAAGGCTTCACGGAAGCCTCATTATTTGCATTCTGAGCACATGCTGACGTGCATTATATTGCTTTGGGTGCACTGCATGTGAGTGCTGTAAAAGTCTAATGAACATGTGTCTAGAATACATGTAAATTTGAATGAGCTTTTTTTTTTGCCTTGGTTTTTAAGAGGCAGGCCCTGCACCACTGTAAACAAATGGGAGACATTACATGAGGGGCTTTAACTGAAAGAGCAAGACCATAAAGTCTCTAAAAAATATTCAAATTTTTTTTAAATCTCATAACCATAAAATAATATGAATATAATATAAACCTTTCCACAAATTAAAACGGCACCCGCCCAGCTACCTCTCCAAAACAGCACTGAACAACACTCTACTGTTCACAAGTGGCTAGTAAGATCCACATGCAGGTAGCTGGTAGGTTTATGACACTTCCCCAAATGTTACACAATAATCTAATTCTCTTTGATATCCCCAGAGTATACTATTTGAATTTTGAGTAGCATCATGGTAAGTCCTGAATGGATGCCCTTGAGATGGATGTGATTTTTTTGTCAGAAAGAAAAAAAAACAAGAACTAATAAAAATGTAAGAATACATAACTATGAAAATTCAGTCCATGTATTCTTAACATATATTATATATCTATAAATTAGATAGAGGGCAGCCCCATGCTATATGCAAGAAACGCACTGTACGTAGGGCACTGCCACCCTCAAAGGGCCCCTTCTTGGCACTGTTCCAGAGGTGTAAAATCCAGGGGTCAGAAAGTAAAAGTCTTGCCATGTGTTTCTTCCACCCATGAACTCAGCCAGATGATTTTCCTAATTAGTCCTACCTCCTGGCTGAAGAATTGTGCTAATTAGCAAATCCAGGTGATTGAATAAAATCCTGGGGAGGACTTTTACTTTCTGAACCTGGATTTTACACCTCTGCACTGTTCAAAATATAGAGGAGTCATTGAGAGCTCCCCTGAAAGAGAAAATGCACTTGGTCAGAGTCTCCCCCCTGCGATCACAATATTGCACTGAGGGTCTCTGACTGTACTAGGTGACCTGCAAAGCCGTTGAGAAACTGAGAAAATACAGTATCTCTGGATATCTGTGGAATTAACCTTTAGTATACTTTCCACCTATGTTCCCAAATTCAATTTTCAGAACACAACCTTTTCCTTTTAACTTTGTGAATACCTTTTTATTATTTTAAAACCTATTCATATCTCCCTGTTCTAAGCTTGGAGATATGTATTCTTCCCTCATAGCTTTTACATTTCACACCAGGAACACATTTAGTTGCCCTTCTTTGTACTTTTTCCAGAGCTTCTATATCTTTCTTCTAGTGTGGTCAGACAAACAAATTGTATATCATTAATATAACCTTGTTTGATTTATAGTCAAACTTTTTTTCTGTGTGTCTAAGCATTGCGTTGGCCTTTTTAAACTAATACAACACAGCCAAGATCCAGATCCAACTACTACTTCAACTATAGGTCTTTTTCAAACACATACTAATGTTGTTACTCCAATAACATGCTCCTGTGTTTTTTACTTCTCACATGCAGTACTCCACTAACTTCTGGATTCTGTTTCAGACTTCCTGAATAGATTATTAATTAAATAGTAAATTCCAAACTGTTTGCTAAAGCCTTGCGTTTTGTATCATCTGCCACTAATTTGCTACCAATATCCCTACCAAGATAATTTATATTAAATTTAGGAAACAACAAATGTATTGGTATCTTTGCATTTGTTTCTGCAGATGATAACCTTCCAGTTCTAGGAGGATATGTATTGCCCTCACAAAACACAATGAGTAGGGCCGCATTACCCCAATAGAGTAGGGCCGCATTACCCCAATAGGGTAGGGCCACATTACCCCGCACTGCTGAGCACCTGGAATGTGGAAGTGTATCTGATCATGGGATTACTAGTGGTAATGGCTGCTGAATATTTTTTTCCACATCTTGTAGAGAGGTGTATATTCAGGAGAATTTTCAGTTACTGTAATCCTCCTGTAATTCTGTTTACCGCTTTGACCTTTTCAGTCGTCTTGTTTTTATAGAGTCTAAATCGAATGAAGAACGTGTCCTTTTTTATCAGCAATTGTTCTTTCCTCTTCCAATTAGGAATGCCCAAATGTATTTGTATGCCCCTCCACGGGCCGATACGCCCTCCACCGATTCAGAAATGCCTGTATCCACACGCATTCTCTGTTCTGTCAGCCACTGCTTTCTTTTCAGTCTGCGGACCGCCGGCTTTGCTGCAGTGATTGAATCAAAAGAGCACGCTGGTTTCAGGGTGCAGGTGCCAGATTGGCCGGAGAAGTCTCTGGTGCACGACTCAAAACCCCCCCTCCTTGGGTGATTCAATAGTTAATTATGTACCACCCTGCATAGCTGCCAGCCAGCACATATTGACAAGATCAAGATTCGATATAAGATTGTAGGGTGCATCAATGCATTGAAACAGCACTTTACTCGGATGGGCTACCTGGCATTTGTCCTATTACATCTTGGAGAGGAGAGGATGGGAGCGAAGGATGCCCACTCTTGGTTGATAATACTCTAGGTGGCAGAGTTAATCAATGCTGATCCATCAACGATGACCTACCCTTGGCTCATGACTTCTGGCTCAGACAACACACTGTGATTTCAGAGAGCAGTGGAGCTTTCGGTTCTCTCTCAGAGAGGAAGGAAAGGGTTGCTTCTCATTCTGGAAGAGGACACTGTCTGGCACCAGATAAAAAGAAATGGAAGAGACCATGATCTTGTCTTATGATCACTTCTTAATGGACTTATAAATTTTTAATTAGTCTCAATTTCAGCCCCGCCACAAATTCTCAGAACAATTTCCCCTGTTCCACTGTAATGTCCTTGGAATACTTATCCATACCCTGTATGATTGTGTCCCCAAAAACTGAACTAAAGAAAGACTGGTTGTGACAATTTTAAATTGTATTCATAACTCATTACTTTTCTTGATGCCAGCTGTTATTTTGCAGTTTTTTACACTTGATATGAGTGGAAGACTAGAATTAGCCACTGTTAATCTGTTAACGGATCCTTAATCCATTCTACGGCCTCCCCAGTTCATGTCCCTTGAAATGCTCAATCATTGGCCATTTTGGAACACAAGTAAAAGGCATTCATAATTCCCCAACCACTTTTTGGCACTGTTTTGTAAGGGTTACTCTCTCTCTCGCTGAGGTAACTTTAAGGCCATTGCAAAGTCATAGTATTGGCCACTTTGACAATAAAGTACAGAATGAATGTTTTTTAATGCTGGTGTACCTAAACTGAGGTGATCGCTACTTTAGAAATACAAACGTTCCTTAACAATGTGTATTTTGAGGATAGGGAAAAGATGTCTGAATACACACAGCTTTAAAATCAAGCCAGCTAGTCAGTCTAAAAACACAAACCTGTCACACACAGCATGTTATTGCAGCCAACTAAGCAAATGCTAGATTTAGCCAACTTTTTTGCACTTATATTCAAGTTTCTTCAATTTAATTACATGTTGTTTAAATAATTTAAGGCAACACAATTTCCGGCAATCAGTCCTGCATCGATGTGTATTCTAATCTCTTTTACCTGTTCATCAGCCGCCAAAATAGCACCACTCTCTTCCTCGCCAGGCTCCCCTTGTGTAATATCTCTGTCACAAGGTGTATATATTCGGTTTGCTTCAATAACAGGTGACATCCACAAGGCCTGCACTAACAACCACAGATTTACATTTTCATAAAATAAATATGGAGAGACAGGCCGTTTTTCTTAGCTGCAGGTGATGCAGGTGCGCTCTCCTCAAAGGACTGCTCAGAGACTAATTAGACGCCCTGTTTCGGGTCGGTTGGGATGTAGTGAGAGCTAATGGCCCGTTGTGTCTTTGATCCCAGATTGAGGGATGCTCAGCGTGGCAGAGCCCCAGGGGACCCTGCGCAGCTTCCAGGAGGAGGATGATCACCACGGCTGCGACTGCACTCACAACCTGCCTCTGTATTCAAACACCACCATATATGCAAAAGAGCCTTTCTTCTTCATGTTCCTGCCCTTTCATCTACTATGACTGTGTTTGAAATTAGTATGTACTGCGTGCTACATACTAAGACAGACATTAGCATGAATAGCTAGTAGCCACCACAGGATATTTTGGCATTGAGTAAACTTAACAGCACCATGGCCTGACCTTTGACCTTTAGTAGCCTACTTGATAATTACAAAATTGTAAATGCATCTAGAAATCAACCTAATTAGATTTACAAAATTGAACAAAATATTTGTAACATTATACATTAATGCATTTTTTTTATCCATTGCCACAATAAGTGAAACTATTGATATCAACCACTGGATAATTTTCCATTTACTATCATTGCTCTGTTTCTGTCAAAATATTCTGCTTTTTGTCATTACTGTCCTCATTTATATTTTTTATTAATGTCTTATATCCACTATTTAAGGTTGCCACCTATCCCTTATACATAATCTTCCCATATCGAAGAATAAAATGTGTTCTTTATTGAATTAATACAGGATTCAATTTGTTAAGAATTTTCCAACACATTTTCATTGTTGTCGGAGATCATTCTTGGCGATGTGCTTTGCTTTTGAATTTGCCTCAGAATTAAGTAGCTAGCATACGAACACTAATTTCCATTATTCTAATCGGTGCTGCTAGTCGTGTCATCAGAAATTATTCCTTGCACTCACACCATACGATTGCTGAGATGACACACAGCTGCAATGTATTTTTGGGCGTCTTGTAAGTACCCTCTGTTGCCTACTCAGAAATTTT
Organism: Synaphobranchus kaupii; assembly: GCA_029718625.1. NCBI lineage: Eukaryota > Metazoa > Chordata > Actinopteri > Anguilliformes > Synaphobranchidae > Synaphobranchus > Synaphobranchus kaupii. The sequence continues at coordinate 32,124,309 of CM056379.1, forward strand.
TTCTAACATTGTATACATCCAGGTACTTCACACGTACTGGAAAGAAGCATACTATGCACAAGAAGCATACTACATACTCATTTTAAGTTAGTACGCTAAGTATGGATAGTATGCGGTTTCGAACATAGCCGGTGTTCATCTATCTATGAAGAATGCCCGTCATTACTCACGGCCTAATGTTTTAATTTCTGGGGTGGGTGAGTGCGGAGCCTGTGCATGGAAAACTTGCTTTGCAGAATATACGGAAATGGAGGTTCCTAAGGGGGATGATATTGGTCTCTACTATCTCATCAATCATCAGGAGAAACTAAAAGTGCATTGTGTCACTTGGCAGGATTTCTCAATGAGAAAATGCCCGATTCCTAAAAAGATACCACTCGTACCAGCTCCACAAAAGGTCAGATCATATTACCTCTTTTCACTCCATAATGTCAAGCAGATCACTTTGCCTGTGTTACTGCAGCCTCATTTAATTAGCCTCTACAGATTGTATGGACCGTACCATTTCTGTTTAGGAACACAAATGCACATAATGTTCTCAGCGGCAAGCAGAGAGACAAGACTTTGGCACTGAAGATTTCGATATTTTTTTATTTTAAAATTCAAAAAAACAAAACAAAAAAAAAAAGAAAATCAAAAAGAAGGCCTCATATTTACATCAGCGGACATCTTTTTGGTTTGTTACCATTTCTTCAATCACATACATACAGCAAGGTACTTTTCCATCGTTGCAGAACTTCAAAAAAAATTATTATTTTTGTTCATAGAGACAAAGTAAGAGTTCCCTAGACAGGACAACAGCTAAGGCACAGAGCTCCCCTGTAATAGAGGGAATGGGGAATTCAGAGAAGTTTGTGCAACAGTTGCTCAACAAAACATTCCAGCAGAGAGAACAATCTGACATGAGAATCTCTGAAAGGTGAATACTGATGAAGAGCTGTCCGAACTAGTTCAGCTTCCTCGCGGATCTGATAAATTGTCAAAACATACACCGTGTCTTAAATGTCTCTTCGTGTGCCAGGCAGCGAGATTCTTTTACCCATTTCTGTTGCTTAATTTCTTTTTATCTTTGAACAGAACAGTATTTACAATACTTTTTTTCTTCTTCCCATTACAAAATACTTATGTACATTTTCTTCATGTATATTATAACAAAATAGTTATTTCACATAGATTAACTTGTAGAATTATTTTTTAAATAATAATTTTTTTTAAAACAATGGATGAAGTGTGAAGTATTCATTTGAAGGTGCCTCGACAGGGCCAGGGAAACAGCTGGCCGCACGCACATCTTCCGTTTGCATCGACCTCCACCAGTGGCGCACCAGAGGCCCTTGTGCATTTCCGTTCAAGGAAAACGACTGATGGTTTGCATCTCTTTCAAGTCACTGGTTCAGAAACGTAAATGCCGCTTAAGTATTTTCCATTGTCCTGAAAAGCTAGCCAGCTTATGACAGCAGTGAGGCGTTTTCTCCGTCTGTGCACATTGCCCCTCCCCCGCCCTTTGTTTGATTACTTTGCCAGTCCTTTTGTTGACAATGCCATTAAACACATAATTTACCCACAGCAGGAAGTGAAACACAGAAAGGAAATCAGCTTCAGACTGATGATTCAGTGTTGTGTACTCGACTCAAAGTCCCCGGGAACAATAATATTACAGCTGTTAATTACAAAGTCCTCAGTTCCCCTTACAAACAGACACACACGTGTGTTCCAGGAAGGTTCCCATTTTTTTTTTTTACTCCCACCCCCAAAACACGCGATGACATCGAGCATGCACAAAGAGCGGCCTCTTTGAGAATGCACCCGCGTATGGCCCGTTACTGGGGGAAATAAATACACAAGTTCACACGAGCGCAGAAACAGTCATCACTGTCCTTTATTTACAGTACAGTGCTGCTAGGACACCTGAGCTCTTTGCAGGAACACAAACTCTGGCATCTGCCTTCAGAGCAGGCCGGGCCAGTCTGTCTCTCACCGGCTAGTTTTCGCACCCTGGTGCCAGTGCGGCTGGTTTTGACACATCTGAGAGGGCAGGAACACCTGCCCCAGCCATTCTGGTGAAACCGCATCAGTGCCCAATTGTGAGGTGAGCAGGTATTTGCGCAGGAGCCTGTGAGATGGGATCGCAGTGGCAACGGTGCTTTGCACAATGGGGGATTAATTAGCATTAGAGACTTTACACCACTAACTACAGTTAAGTGCTGATCTGTGGCCCTCATATGACTGGGCTCAGTCCTTTGTGACACAAGCTCTTCCACAGGCAGTCTTATAGAGAGGGCCAGGGTAGGGCCGCAATCACATCCCACAATGCACCACGAAAGTCATGAAATTAAAAGTCTCAGGCCTTATTCGCCAGCTGTTTGGAAGGCAGATTGACTGATCCTAAAAGACCAACTAAGTATAAACTATTAACTATGTTTGTAATAGACACTATAAGATTAATGGTAATGATAACTTAAAATCAATTTTGACTGATTAATGGCCACGTGTTATTCAAAATGAATGCATTTCTATTTGACATGAATAAGGAATAAAGGAATGAAGAATTTGACTTTGGTTTTTGATGGATTTCTTTCTGTTAGTAAAGCAGAGAGCTTGCAGGTGTCCAGAGAACTAAAAACCATAGAAAGCACACACACATAGACAGAGTGTGGCCACAGCAGCAGGATAGAGATAGGTCATCACTACTGGAGCCAATGATGGGTCATTTGTCTCCACAGCTCAACAGCCCTGGGGGTCTATCCAACAGTTCAGTTCATTTGTCCTTTGATCCAACCTGAACCAAAATATTAATTTATACATTTTATCACAGCACTGAAAGCACTCACTTTTTCTGGGACCAACATCAACCAGTTAAAGAATTGCACAATACAACATTAATCTTCATTTTTAATGTTTTTTTTTAATTTTTTTATACTTGTCAAATTGGAGAAGTTGGAAGGATCGGCTGACCTGTTAGCCCCCCAGCAACGGAGTCACATGTGATGTGCTCGCAACATGTAATATAGCGGCATAGGGACTCTACTGAGACTGGACTACACTGTGACACGGGACTGGTTTGGGGGCGATGGCCTTTGTAAATAAAGGCAGCTTGTTTACAAAAAATATTCACCAAGCTGCAAAAGCAGCGTGAAGTCATTAGTCATTGACTAAAAATATTTGTATTTATATAAACTTATAAATAAATAGCTACTCATTACTCATTTTCCAACCCAAAACTAATTTCTTTCAGCTTTCCCCCCCCCCCCCCCCCCAGCTTGGTCAAAAAACAAAGAAGTGTACATTTAATAAAAGATAAGGAGGAAAAATAAGAAGTGTGAGGGGTTTTTCTCAGAGTGCCAGCACAGCTGACACGCCCGCACTTCAAGTTCCAGGCAGTCTGCAGGAGCAACGCACCCGTTCGTATCTACACCTCCGCTTGGGGGGGTCCCTCGTGCACCCGGCTTTGAGGGGGCGCAGACCGCTAACCCGCGCGTACACTCCGGACCTCCACTCAACGCTCCAACCGCTGTTTGGTAGTGCCGCGCTGCGATCCCGCCAGAAACGCGCGCACACTGCCAGGGCTGACTGTGGCGAGGATTCAAGCTTTTTTAAATAGATCTGAGCGGCCGCTTGGAGGAGTGTTCGAGTGTTTCTGGAGCGCGTGACAGTAAGACCTAACCTAGACGAGATTCCCTTTTGGTCTGGATACCAGTGTTTAATATGCGCCCTATGCTTGCCGCATTCGGATGGCGTGAGATCACAGTCTCTCGTCCCCTTATTCAGCAGCAGGCTGTGGACAAGGCGTTCCGGAGCGCTGATGTCGTCTCATCCAAATACAGGAACCAAAACACCAATCACAGTATAGTCAGTAATAACAAAAAAATACTTAACAAAATAAAACCTAAAAACCCGTCAGACCACAAGGGAATACTTCCAAGCTCTTTGCGGAACACCCCCCTCAGATTGGCGCTGTCATTTCATTCTGTCTTCTGCCTAACGCTTTTAAAAATGTATAAAAATGCACTTCATTTTTCAATAATGGATGGCGAAATTAAAATTAAAAATTATAATTAAAAAAAACAAAAAAACAACCATAATTGCCGTGGAGCCTCCAGGCCAGCGGAGGGTGCTACCTGATGCGCCCGTCGGCTCGGGGAGGCCCCAGCTGAGACTTGGGATCGGGGCTGAGGGAGCTCCACATGGTTTTTGTGCAGGCCTGCATGACGGGGCAGGCGCTGGGCCCCGTCGAGCACATGTCCACCGCCGACCACATCTCGCGTATCAGGCTGTCCACCCAGCGCTCCAGCTCCGCGCCCGTCAGGCCTGCGTTGCGCTTGGCCGCCTCCACCTGGCCCAGATGCACGGGGATGTTGAGGACTGGATTCAGACCGTGGAAACTCTGCTCCATGTAGCTGTTCTTGGCCGGGCCATTGTGGAACCTCAGGGTGTCCTCTGAGAGACAGAAAGGGAGTATTTAGCGGCGGCGCTATGGATTACATACTGATTTTTGACACACTATTCTAATTTCTTGAAATACTGTTTTGGGGGTTTTCTGGAGCTGTAAGCCAAAATTATGAAAAATGAAACAAATAAAGGCTAGAAATATTTCACTTTGTGTGTAATGAATCTATAATCTATGAAAGTTTCACTTTTTGAATGGAATTATGGAAGAAAAAAAAAAACTTTTCTATGATATTCTAATTTTTTGGAAAGGATCTGTACACATACACATACCATACACATACCATACACATACACAGACACATACACATACACATACCATACACATACACATACACAGACGGGGGCCATGTGATAGTTTTTGCCGCGATAGAAAAAGATTTATAGGAAAGTAAACTGCAACTGAAGTTTGTGAATAATATGACCATAAGCTGCTCATACTGAGCTATATTTCACAGGAATGAAAATTCATCCTAAGAGCTTGCATTATGTTCTTTAGTTTTGTTAATCCTCAGGGATAAGAGCTAACAAAACTAAAACCATGTGTGAATTGGGAGATGGCTAGCCAATACAATTTTATACAGATAAATAATATGTAAAGTGTGCACGGACTGGATATTGCACAAAATCAGTTTTGCTGAAAGGAACAGACGTCTGCTTCGTACAATTAGCTGAACAGGGCTGCCAGTGCGTTGCAGAGAGTCTGAGCTCTGCGGTACACGAGGAAATCTAAGGTGGATTTAGCCGCAGAATTACAGTTGCATGTAAATTACTTTGTGTAACATGGGCTTAACACAATAAGATTTGCAAACAGTGTGTTGCGTATTGCAGCCTTTTAATCCAATTTGGCTATGCTGCACTGCTGCAAAATTAAACCGCAGGGATTTACGGATCCCTCTCCTTCCTTCAAAGGTTGGGAGACCGCCGGGCCGTACAAGGAGCGGGCGAACAGTGTCAATCTACATCAGCACTACACAGGAGTTATGACCGCAGTACACTTCCTGTGGTCCAGAACAAGGCCTGCGCATGCCGCACATGACTGACTCCAACATGGGGACATTCGTCCTGGTTTCCGTGGCGTAAAGGTAGCGGTGCAGCGGCGTGGCGAGGGAGGGTTCACAATAAGAGCGTTAGACAGTGCGGGCCGAGGGAGGCGGGCGGACGGCGGGGTGAGACCAAAGGGCCGCGGCCCTGAGGGTAAAGATGTAGATTCCTCAACGCTCCTCGCACCTCGGCTCGAGCTTCCCTCCTCAGGGCGTGTATTGTGCCTCCCCCTGGCTCGCACCCACACGTTAGCCAGACTCAGCACTTCTCTGGACCCTCACCAAAAAGCACAGGGGCTTCGTCTCCGCTCCGCGCCGCGCTCTGCCAGACGTTGGCATTCACGGGCCGGCGGCACTGCGGGCGGCATTTACGCGCCGCCGGCGGCCCGGGTGGCGAACGCCATTCCATAAACGTTTGTTGGCGCGGCATTGTGGAGGAACAGCTTGGAACGGGATGGACCGATGCCAGCCGCGGCCGTAAACCCGGGGAGGAGCCGGCGGAGGGATCCAAGCCGCGGGCTTGGCGCTCGAGGCGCGGCTTCTGCCGAGGAAGGCGCGAGAATCGTCTTTCACTCGATAAGGCGGGCGGCACAGGTGTACGGGCCTGGCGTACTGGCTCTACGTATAGCGAAAGTACAGGCATAGCAAAGGCTGAGCGGCGAGCAGGAAAGGTGGACAGTGTGTGCAGCTTTGGCAGCCAGTGCCTTGGAGAGTCCCGGCGTAAGTGACCTTCATAGACAGGAAGAGCTCCAAGCACAGGGACCAGTGCTATTTAAACGTGCGAGGCGTCTGCTTCACATCATCGACAACAAACAAACCAAAAAAAATTACTTCAGTGGCACAACGCTCCAATTCCCACAGCAGGTAACTTTAGAATCCAAGCTCCATTTGTTCATGCTTTTCTAATTAAAGTAGCAGAGCTGGCTGACCAGTATTTTCCGGAGTTTTCCAACTCGTTTGGCTGCATTTCCCACTTACGCCAAGTCGTACTGAAGTCTTTCAATTCATTAGTCTAGCGCTGTCATCCACCCATCACTTGGCGAAGGCTTTGACAGAGGGCCCAGCTTCATTACTGTATTTAATGCAACGCTTGTCTGAGGCGCTGACAGCAAACAAATGCAACTCTAATTAGGGCCTTATTGAAATCCGACTCATCGATATGGTTATTTTTGGATTTTCATTACCGTTCTCATGCAAATCATACACGTCATTGGATGAATGAGGCATAATTCCCATTTAAACCACAGGCAGTTCAGACCCCCTTCTCCCAGCGTGAGGGAATGACATTCACCTTCCCCCGGAACACCCCCAACACCCCCCGAGACCCTGTGTGTGTGTGTGTGTGTGTGCGTGCGTGCGTGCGTGCGTACGTACGATGTCATGCTTGGCTCACCTTGGCGGATGGGCTGGTGCTTGCTGTAGGCCAGCGGGGTGATGAGGAAGCGGGTCTCTGCGACCGGAGCCCAGTGGTGAAGCACGCGCACCGTCCAGACCCCGGGCCTCAGGGGCAGGTTAAGCGGGGGCCTGTAGTGGGTGTACTCTGCGCTGGCGTCGATCAGGATGTCGTAAGTGGCGGCGATGACGTTCGTGGGGTCCACCCACACGACCGTCACGGTCACGTTGGCCCCTTTGCCCCACCTCTGCATTCCCACCGGCTCCTCCGTCGGCCCCATCAGGCCCCCAAAGTTCCGGAACATTCTTTCCTTCGCGTCCCACTCTGTCCCAATCTGAGATTTACAGAGAGAGAGAGAGAGAGAGAGAGAGATAGAGAGAGATAGACAGAGAGAGGAGAGAGAGCCAGAGAGAGAGAGAGAGAAGAGAGGAGAGAGAGACAGAGAGAGAGAGAGGGTAGAGATGTAGAAAGTACAAAAAAGAGGAACAAAGGAGGGAGACATAACAGAGAAACGGAAAGAAGGAACAAGAGAAAGCGAGAGCAGAAATTAGAAGTTTCTCTCGACAAAGTAACCAACGCTTGCCTAACACTTCAAACAGCCATTAATTGAAAAGTCATGTTCTTCAAAAGTGAGCAACTGCCGCTTGATCAGCAGAGGTACCCCAGCGTTGAGGGTATGCTGGGGGAGGAGGGGGGGGGTGGGCTGTAAAGCCAATGGCCTCGCGCTTAAACAGAAGGAAGCCAGTGCGGTTCCCCAGTGGACCTTGCACCGCCAGCGGATCAATGTTAGACACACTTAAGGTAAACGATCCTGTCCGATCAATGAGGAGGGACGGACCGCTGCGGTGATCCCTGTGTTAACTGGACGCCTTTGCGCCGGTCACTCGGGACCGGGATCGCTCTCACACCTAAACAAACAATGGTGCAAGACGATAACCCCGCGCCTCACCGCGGTAACGACCGCGGCGCGTCCCGAATGTGAGAAAGCCGGAGGGCGGAGGGCGGAGGGCGGTGCCGTCCCGGGGGCGTTGAGAAACGCAAGGCCGATGGCTTTAGATTTCCGATCATCATCAACGCCGGCTGATTAACAGCGCCTGCCGGTCAATGGCTGCCTGTAAGCGTGTCTATATTAAGCAGGGTGAGAAGTGAGAGCCGGAGCTTTATAAATACACCGGCGTCTGGAAATTCAGCACTTCCCTGACCTCCGTCATAAGCGAAAGCCACTTGACCATGGAGTCCATCAACTGGAGAGCCCGCCGCGCGGAAATAGCCAACGCAGAAACAGAGCAAAAGCCGTGTTGTTCCCGCAGCAGCAGGGCCCTCTCTTTATTGTTTATGCGCTCCATAGCGATTGCCTGCCTCAGGACTTATCCATCATGTGAAGTACCCTGCTTGTGTCTGCCGTTGAGCCTTATTGACACTAAATCACCACTCAGTCTTAAAGCGGCTTCGGCAAGGCAGGTAACGCCACCGCGCGCGTAAGCAAGTAGCCGCGCCTTTGTGAATAAGGCTTTTTACTTTGTTTTTTTTTGTTTTTTTGTTTTTTGGTCGCAACCCTATATTCCGTCGCGCGATACGTAACGGAGTTATTTGTGCGGAAAGTTCCTCCAGTCGCCAAGGAGACTGGGAGGCTTCTTTCCACCGTTTCCGTACGGCCCGGCGCCTCCCCTTCAGTGCCGGCCTGGAAAACAGCCCCTACCGGCTCCCCAATAAAGCACCGCTATAAAACATGACAGGTCAATTTGATCATCTGTTACCCGAGCGGCTAAAGCCACAGCTGGAGTTTATTAAAAGTATTTTACGGCTGTGAGGCAGGGCCCTCGGGGTGTGTTCAGGCCTTATTAGTGGCAGCCTCTGCTGGGTACCCGCATGCAGGTGTTTAATACGAGCCAGAAGGAGCCCCCCAGCCTGGGAAACGTCGAAGTGGAGCGGCGTGCTGAGGACGCCAGCCAGGCTGTTCCGTTCCGCCCCACCCCCTCCCCAATCACAGTGCAGACAAACACGGCCCGCGCAAACCCGCCATCCGTATTCATACAGCACGCGCCGGGCAGGATATGCGCCGCTGCCGGGCTGCCCTCCGCCAAAAAGGCCAGGTTTTGTACAGTCAGACAAGTTAATAGGCATGGGAAGCACTGTTTTCCCACAGCCGTTCAGCTCGAGATCACAGAATCTCACTAAAATGCTTATGAAGCGGAGAACGGAATATGAATTGATGCAACATCTGACACTGACGTTTCAAATTATTCTGCCTGCCAGGGAAGGCGACTCAAGTGTGAAAAACAGAAACGTCTCTTTTCCTTTCGGTTTAATTATTCAGATTTTTCGGGGCGTGCGCCCTGCATGTTAACTCTCCGCCTTTGAGGAAGGTCTCCAGTGTTGTGATGCAGGATGTTGGGAGGCTGATACAGGAAGAAAGGAACATCTTGACTGTGGGAGGCTCTAAGCTTTAGATTAAAATGTAAACAGGATATTTTACACTTAATGAGCAAAGACAGTGATGAGAGTTATCAACAAAAAGAAAAGGAATGAGTGCAGCATTAGACACACAGGCAGGGACAACATGATTCTTGCATCGCTTTCAGCCAGTGCTACAGGACCAATGGTATATCACCAGACCAGTAGGATATTATTCAAGCGTTATCAAAGTAGATATATGGGCACTATAACAGCGCATTACTAAACAAACTACATATTATTCATGCAATATCATCATGACCAAATTTGTGCTGTATTATCCATGCAATATACCATCATAGCAATATTTGTAAATATAAACAATATACTACCACACTGACAGTATAGCCATTCAATATCATCATTATCATCATAGCAATATTGATATAAAACAGTATATTACACATCAACAGTGTAGCCATGCAATATTACCATGGCAATTAACTCAGCTAGAGATTAGCAAGCAAAAAAGGGAACAGAACATTCCATAATAGTTTTTTTTTTTTTTGCCACAAATGGAATACCTCTGCATACTGTAGCCGGGTGAAGCTGTTGGGCGGGTTGGCGATCTTGAAGGCCTTCTTGGGCATGACCCAGGTCTCCAGCGTTTCCAGCTTGCTGGTGGCCAGGTTGGTGGCGTGGTGCCGCACGAGGTAACCTTGGAATCGATCGGGACAGGAAGTAGACGTGGACGGACACCGGATGGCCCATGGGAAAAGTACCTGAGACACAGACGGAGACATTCACGCCTTCAGAGGCGAATGGGAACGCCGTGACCCATGTCCTTCAAAAGGGGAGGAACGTGAGACCAGGATCAACTGTGTTGCCCGTGAAATTGCCCAGTCAGGAGGACGCACTGTTATGCAGATGCTAATTTGTTTCCAGATCTAATCTTGGGGCCTTTCAGTGTCCGCTGCAGGGAGGGCTGGATAAGGCTCCCTTGTTCTGTGACCTTTATTCTTTCAACATCTGTTGGCGAGTTCTGCTCTCAAACAGCCTGTGTGATGCGTCTGACCGTTCCAGACTGCACAGCGGCCTGTTCCGGCCCCCCGCTGTGGGCATATGGGCCCGGGCCTGATGGTCCGTCACAGCTCGCTGCCTCTGAGCCTCCACCCCCCGCTTAAGAAACAGAAACCCGGCAGAGGGCGGGGCGGCGCGAACACCCTCTTCTGAGCCTGACGTGTCCTCAGCCGTTGACATCACAGGACGCTGGCATTCTGACTGTCTGGCGGCTCCTCTGCGCGTCACCCCTGCACTGTGGCACAAGCGCATCGAGAGGAACCCGCCCTCCCCAGCACCAAAAAAGCCCCTTCACCTCCTACTCTTTCCTCTATATACTGAGCGCGCTCCAACTGAAGAGAAGGTTAAACAAAGATGAGGGGCAAAAAGGACTCCCAGCGAGCACCTCAGGAAATGGAACCCAGCAGAAATTAGCACATTTAAGAAGCGGGAGGCCAGCCGATTCCTACGCGCATACACGTCTCGAGCAAACACAGGAGATGACAGCTGAATAAACCGCTACATTCGGGGGCTCTTGTTAGAGGAAATAGCAACAGAGGGATGGCGACGTTGGCCTGGACCGCAGATGACGGCTTCATCGCTCGCAGTCCTAATCCCCGTTCCCCTTATCGCCGGTTGTTTAACTGCGCCGTGCATTATGCGCTAATGCTCCCTCTCCCCTCCACTCTATTAACGTTATCGCGTCTCAGAAAACAAATTAAGGAGAAGCGGAAAGAATTACCATCGCGATCGTCCCTGAGGAACCTTTGCAAACACACAAAGGTGAGGGGAGGCGCAGGGAATTCCATGCAAATCGTTCCCTTTCTGCCGAGCCGCTTAATGGATGGTAGCGGAGACCTAATAAGGGCAGCGGAGTGAATGGGCCCAGTGTTGTCTGCAGCTCCCCGGCGAGCGGACAAACAAACCCCCGTCCCGGCAGAGCGGGGAGCCCCAAACTGCGGCGGAAAAGGTCTGCTCGCGCAGCGTGGGAAGCACCGATGGGCTGCTTGCAACACATGTGGCACGGGGGGCCGACGGGGCGAGAGGCCGCGGGAAAGACGGGTAGACAAAAAACAAACGGGGCAGACGGAAAACAAACGGGGCAGACGGAAAACAAACGGGGCAGACGGAAAACAAACGGGGCAGACGGAAAACAAACGGGGCAGACGGAAAACAAACAGGGCCCGACGGAGGTGCTGCTGCGGAACAGTTCACCCACCCCCCTCCAACCCCCCACCCCCCCCCTGCCGGCCGCCTCATCTGTATTCCAGGGCAGGCTGAAGTCGGCCCGTCCCAGCACAACTACCCTGACAAGCAGAACAGCAAATATTTACACCCGTGCTGCGAGGGCTCCATGCGCCCGCCCGCCCCCCCTCCCCAGAGAGGGCGAGCACACGGGCAGCACAGAGCCGCCATCAGCCCTACCCTTCAGGCTCTCCTTGCCAGTGTAGCAGCAGGCTGTGAAAGACAGAAATCTCCCTCTCAGCCTCTTCCAATGACAACCCAGCCCCACCTACCCCCTCCCGCTGCGCCACAAACGCCCCCTCGCCCCCCCCCTACCCCCCTCCCGCTGCGCCACAAACGCCCCCTCGCCCTCCCCCCCCCCCCCCCAAACCCCGCCCGCGCCCCTCAACCCCGCACGTGAGGAACTGAGGTCCGCTTGTTCCCAGACGCGACTGGCTTCATCTTCGGTTTTCACTTCTCGTATACGCTGTGCTCAGCGTTGGCGAACGCACCCCTCGCGTGAGCACTTCCCTAAAACACACAGCACCTCTCTCCTCAAGAGCCTTTATGGCTGGAGACGTGAGTAGGAACAGATGTGGCCGAGGAAACCGCTTTGGTTTTGTGGCTTGTCACATGGAACCGTACTTCCTGTGCAATTACCTGCGCGCACACACACACACACACACGACCCTGCTGCCTCCTCAACCCAGTAGCCTCTCGCCATCCCGGCAGCCTCCCCTCCAATCAGACGTGTTTCTGACAGAACAGGCACCGGCTCCCTCCGCCAGGGCCGCCGGCCTCCCGACACGACGCCGTGAGGCCGCCGTCCCAGAGGACCGCCCCGAACGCAGCGCCGGGCTGTCCCCATTACATCTGACCCGAGAGCGCGAACTGCTGGAGTGTAACGGTAACTTTCCAGGCTGCTAAGGGCGTTGAGCGACTCGCTCCTTCCCAGTCTCTCTCAAGGTGAAATGTCCATCAGCTCTTTCCATCCACAAGCGAGCAATACTAGGGCTCTGTTGCCTTGCAATGATGTGTACTCATAAGGGGCACCGTGTTCACATTTGGAGTCGAAGCACATACATAAATGACTGCGTTCCCTGGAGCCTGTTAAATGTTAGGTTTACTTTAACGGCGGACCAGCTGCAATAAATTACGTCACTTAACGGCGGTATCTGCACATAAAAGCGTGTTTTGAGAGGTAATTGTGCGACAGGGCCGAACGGACGCATTCTGGGGGCGGGGTCAGACCTGCAGCTGCTGTCGTTGGGGTCGCCCTGCAGGGAGCTGGCCGCCCGGACCAGGCCATTCGGCCGAAGGAGTGGAAGTGGGTGAGCTGGGCGTCGGTCAGGCTGTGCACCCCGTCGGGCTCGTCGTACACATTCTCCCAGTAGGCCTTGAGTCCCGGTGTGCTCGAGGGCAGGCTGCCAAACAGGAAGCCGTCCAGCTGGTTGACAATCTCTTGGTTGACGCTGGCCTCAAACTTGCGAGCAAAGAAAGTGGGTCTGGCAGTTTGCTGTAGAGAAAGACAGAGAGAGGGGGGAGGCAAAGGGAGAGGGAGAGGGGGTGAGGGGGAGGGGAGGGCGAGTGGGGGAGGGGAGGGAGAAGGGGGTGGAGAGGACAGAGAGAAGATTGAGAGCTAGTAACTGGCAATACATGGCATAGGTACACTGTGGGAATCTACGTAGGAGGTTGAGAGAGGAGCTGGCCGTGGAAAGGAGAAATTGAGACAGACAGTTTACCTTCATGATATGTGATACTGTACTGAAACTTTTCAGCAGATATGTACGAGTGAAGGTAAAAATAAATCAAAGTTAGAGCGTTGTCCCTGGCAGAATATAAGGCTTGCATTTATTAGATTCCGCCGCCTCTCCTTCCGTCATCTGCGGTGCGGCCCGTTGACAGTAACAAGGTTGGCATGAAGAAAGGATGATATCTGTGATTGAGCCAAATCACGGGGGGAAAAAAAAAAAAAAAGCCGTTCTCCTCGCCGAAACGGCTGACAGCCCGAAAGAGGGCCTCGAGAGCCAGCGCTACGACTTCAATAAAACCGAGAACAACAAAGGATTAATATCAGTTTCACTGATTAGTGGGACTTCAGAGCGGCAACAGAGGGAAA